>JALHAQ010000061.1:0-607652 GCA_023838395.1 Holcopasites calliopsidis | reverse complement strand
GAAGCGGAGAAAATAATATTTCTTTGGACCGCTAACAGCTTAGTTCGAGGTTCACCGAGAGATAGTTGTACGATTCAGAAAATTTAATGCACCCCTATTGTTTAACGCTATTTCCTCGACTCCCAAGAAATATTTATCAATCAAAGATGTCCCTAATTAAAATCTAGAGTTTGATAAATCATGAATGAAATTGTTTCCAGCTGTTCCTTAGCAGTAATCGTTATCGATGTACCCTAACATTTAAGCACTTATAACAAATGAACCAGGGGAGTAATTGCAATGAAATTAAAGCGACTTGTACTTGAAATTTTCAGCTTTAATTTGAGCCCTGGCTGATTAAGAAACTCCGCCTAGAAGCGGAGAAAATAATATTTATTCGGAGAAAATAATATTTCTTTGGACCGCTAAGAGCTTAACTCTCGGGTTCACCGAGAGATGGCCGTAGTTGTACCGTTTGGGAATTTTAAAGACCGTACTGAATAGGAGCGAGCCCGAAATCATGCAATCTTATTATTTAACGCTATTTCTTCGACTCCCAAGTAATATTTATCAATAAAAGAAGTCCCTGATTAAAATCTAGATTTTGATAGATCATAAATCAAATCGTTCCCAGCTGTTCTTTAGCAGTACTCGTTATCGATGTACCTTAATGTTTAAACGCTTATAACAAATGAACCAATGGAGTAATTGCAATGAAATTAAAACGACTTGTACTTGAAACTTTCAGCTTTAATTTAAGCCATGGCTGATTAAGGAACTCCGCCTAGAAGCGGAGAAAATAATATTTCTTTGGACCGCTAACAGCTTAGTTCGAGGTTCACCGAGAGATAGTTGTACGATTCAGAAAATTTAATGCACCCCTATTGTTTAACGCTATTTCCTCGACTCCCAAGCAATATTTATCAATCAGATATGTCCCTAATTAAAATCTAGAGTTTGATAAATCAGGAGTTAAATCGTTTCCAGCTGCTCCTTAGCAGCAATCGTTATCGATGTACCCTAACATTGAAACGCTTATAACAGATGAACCAGGACAGTAATTGCAATGAAATTTCAATGACTCGTACTCGAAACTTCCAGCTTTAATTTGAGCCATTAGTTTTTAAAAAATTCTGCCTTGAAGCGGCGCTTTGCGACATCGAAGCTCGTGCCTGGCCGGGGATCAAACTTTCTCGCCCCGTCCCCCGATAAATCAATGAATACGCGCTAACTAAACGTCGTTGAAGAATTTAATCCGTTGCTTTTTCGACTCGAAACTGGCCGAAATCCAAGGGGAAACATCGAGGTTTAATATAAATCTTCACCGACGAACAGCTAATGGGTCTTACAGCGGGGCTCGATTCAACTCGAACAAAGGGAAAGATGGTCATATTCTTCGCGATTTACAGACGAATACCGTGAATGATCGCGTTCCGCTCTGCTCCGTGGAATCACGAGAGGGTATGCCTTCATTTGCCCGGGAACTAGTACTCGTCCGGATAAAAATTGCCCCGCTAACGTTCGACTTTCACGATACGCCGGCCCTCGCTAAAAAGAAGGATCGCTACGGGGGAAACGGACAAGAAGGGAAGCACGATGTGAAAGGCGGTGTAGGTGTGCTGCTCTAGAAGTCTATCTAGAGTTCTGGATGCCAGCCATTTCCTAATTGTGTAACCTTTCTGGCGTCTAGCCTGGTAAAAGGTCTAATAGGTCAGGTAGAACAGTCTGCTCCTGCATCTGTGACCAGGCATCGCCGGCCCAATCTACCCCTCGCGCGAATCTAATTGCGCGCCGACGAATTTCGGTGGATTATTCTACGAGGCGGCAGGCGACCGGCTGATACCGTGGAAATCGTAGGAATTGCATTGCTAATTTCCTACAATCAATTTCCAGGCGTGTCGCGGCGGATCGGCGTTATCGTTCGCAGTCTGCCCCGATGAATCGATACGTTCGAAGCCCGAAACGCATCGTCCGCACTCCGTTTCCCTCTTGCTCGACCCATCTGAGAGACGTATGCAGGCCGGTTGTTCCTTCCCCGCCGTCTTTTCCGGTGATCTATCAAAGGCTTCAAAAGATCGCCTCTTCCCGATCCGCGCCGGAGAATACATGCCGAGGGAACGCGGTACAAAGCGAAGCGGCGTGTGCGACTCAATTTCAGCAAACGACTCGTCGTCGTCCCGTCCCGACTACGGCCCAAGAATTTTAAATAAATACGTGGCCCTCTCTCCTTTCCCCGTGAATATTTCCCGTCCGGCGCGCGCGGGGTCAACGCGAGATCAACCTCTGCGCCCAATCGCTGTGCGCAAACTTTTCCGCCGACCGTCCGCAGAACTTCGTCTAGCGAAACGTTGCTCCTCTCGTCCCTCGGAGAATTATCAGAACATCCGTTGACCAATTACTCACTCGACAAGCGGCGGGGGGGGACGGAGGGTACCGCCAGAAAATTCAGAGGGTCCAGAGAGGCGAGTCCTCCCAACGCGGAAGATTATCACGCGCGCAGAGTGTCCGCCGTCGCGTTTTGCGAGTCGGACTCGTTAATACTGTCACGATCACGCGACCGATAGAGAGAGAGAGAGAGTCATTAAAGCGATCCGTTTCATTAACGGCGCAAAATTGACGCCTCGGACGTTTCCGGTGTCCGCAATTTCCCCGGAGTCTGTGCAACGAGAGGGGAGAGCGGGCTTAATGCCTACCCCCGGCGAGGCATGTCGATGTCGTCGTTTGGGCAAAAAGATAAGATGGATCCGTGGTGGCTGGAGTATCGCCAGAACCGGTCTTATCGTCGGGAGAACGCCGCACCGACGACGATTCTTCCTCCGATTAAATGGCATGCAGAGGCTCGCCGGAGGGGTTACCTGTCTGCAGGGGAATTATGCGCATGAATAAAGGTAAGAGCGTGACCACTTTTCGGGGGTTGGTCCGTTGTTGCTGCAACATGCAGACGTCGCGGGTCGCACGGCCGGGGAGCGTCGGGAACGTTGAGACTGGTCATGGTTCCCTCTTTCAGCGAGCCACAGCGGAACAAGAAGCGATCTGGATCTCCAGCGGGGTCGGGGGTCACGCGTACACCTTTGGACTCTCTTAAGCGGCCGATCCTTGTAATATTTATCTTCCGCCTGGGTCATTACACGTGGGACTCGTCCCGCGAACATTTCTCCAGCCCGCGTCGCGCGTTAATGGTCGGGTATCGCGCTGAATTCGTCGCAATACGAATAACGCTTGATATTGATACAATGCAGCATTGTAACATCGGTTCGATTATTCCGCCAATCCCCGGATCGCCCATTCAATGTTCTACCGCGGGATATTTCATTATGCAAAGCTTGACGGATCGGCGAAATAATTTGTAAGTCCCATATATCGATGACCGTCCGAATCCCTGGCAAATACAATTTTGCATATCTGAAAACAGGACGAGAAAGATGCAACGCCTGCACCTCGACTTCGATGTTTCGAAGGGAGGGGAAAATATCGATGAATAACCGATGCGACGCGTATGGAAACAAATATATTCTCGATGCGAGGCAATATCGCGTTGAGAAATAAAATCCTGCTCCCTACCATGCTTTCGTAACTGTTCCTCCGCGTTACGGAAATGTCTCATCGGTAAACGCATCTGGACACGCGCCAGGTGTGTGCATGTATTCCGGCATCGATTTCCCCCGGCATCCAGTCACCGTTCCATGGAATACCGGCGCACCGAATTACGCGGGACAGCGATAAAAAACTTCGGGAAATTGAAAATTGCCTCGGTGTATTCTTTGCCGAGCCGGTACGAATTAATGCATTCCTTCCCCTCGGCTCTGTTCTATGGAAAGCCAGGGAGTCGTTGGAATATACGTAGCACGTACGTGGGCGGAGGGTAGGATATCAAGTTTAGCCCGGTTCGATCGCGTATCGTCTTCTCGTTCGGCCGCGTATCGCTATGACGCAAGGCAATTCGGCCTCTCGCGAAAATTACCGCGACGATAACTGTCAGAAGTTTCTTTTACTGTCCATCGATCCGGCGTGCCTGTATAAACGGTGGGCGAAGACGGGCGAGCCGCGTCTAAGAAACTGACTCGTAATCAGAGGGGATCGCCAGTAGTTTAGCCTCGCGATTAGTCAGCCCTCGATACGCACACCCTTTGGTATCCTCTCCTTACATATACACGTACGTCGAGTCCCTCTTTCTTTCGTGAGTCACTTGACGGAAATTACGATCGATCGGCCAGGAACGAAGAAACGGAGCGAGCTTTTGCGCGTCTCCTCGCTTGGATTCCTCCTCCTCGTGTCGGTCTTATCGTAAATGCGTTTAGGAGCCCGATGACACCGGATGACGGAACGTCTCCTCGCCGAAATTTATTCCCGACACGCGTCCTTCCGCCGCTGATCTCGTTAGCCGGTGTACGAGGGACAGTGTCGATAGTCTTTTGTATATGGAACGGGGGATAAAATCTTATCGCTTCCCCAAGGAGCGCTGTTATCTACTTTTTTCGCCAAAAATTTCCGTCCTCCCTTTTTTTCAGCTATTCTTTGAGAGGTCGAATGTACGAGGGAAGCGGGGGATTAAAAGTCTTTCCGTCTTACTTATTCCTCACAGCAGCCGGTGATTATTTATTCCGTTCACGCGCGGCGAGGAAACCGATATCGCTCGATTGGACGAGTGTCGCGAATCGTCATTCCCTTCCCGTCTTCTACACGATTCTCGGTTGATCTTTCATCAATTCCCGTCCAGCAATCCGCGCGAAATCCTTCGCGTTTCATCCAGGACGCGAAAGCGCGGTTTTGTTTGCAGGGAAAACGATGGACACTCGACGGGAATCCCCGCCGCGACTCGCGTCCTTCCCGTTTAAATCTTTCCACCCCGACCGGAACGATGATAAAGCGAAGGGGCGGCCGCTGAATATTTACACGAAACTCCGTCGCATCGATCGCAAAAAAAAAAAAAGAAACTACCACCGTCCCTTCTTTTAACTTTCTTCCATCTCCGCCGTCCCGGGGATCAGGATCAAGGGAATTAATTATACCGAGGGCAAATTATCGTTAATAACTGTCGCGACTCTATCCCCCTGCGGCTTTGTTTACTCTGCAAATTAAGATCTCTGTCAATCCCGTTCTCCGTCCCTCGTCGGGTTGCAATTAGGAATTCGGTAATTTCTTGAACAAGCTAGTTCTCAACGTTATACTGCGATCGGGAGTTGACATTTTTTTAATTAATATTTGTATCCCGGCGAATAGTTTATTTTCATTTTGATGTGCTTTCGCGAAATCCTAGCTTCACCGCCAAACTAAACACACGGTACCATCCTGCGATTCCGTTCTCTTCTCTCCATCGTCTTGCGCTTCGCTCCGATGGCAGGAGTAATTACATTTTTATGTTGTTCCTGACACGAGGCCGTACGTGACTCGAGCGAGATCAATTTGTTTCGAAGAGCGGCGTGCTCGCAATTGGTAAACGGTATTTACTCGGAATAATGTCAAGAAAATGAAGAGAGAGAAAACGGAGGATCGCTAATGAAAACGGGATGCTGCAACGTCTGCAATTCACCGTTCACTTATTTCTCCGAAATATCGTACGTAGAAATATTCAGACGTTTTGCGCAACGTAACGAAATGTCCTCGAGTACTTCTTACAATCGATAATTCATTGGATCGCTTTACGAGTCTCGGGAAAGTTAGCCGGCGAATGAAAAGCGTGCGAGACGCACGTGTAATTGTCGGTCTCGCGAGCTCAAATCGTTGCCGATTTTCGCAGTAAATCCTCCAAGACCGACCGTTCCGATGACGTCGATGCTGGCTGATCGCCGCGCAAAGTGTACTCCAATTAATCGATCACCATCAGCGTAATCCCGATTGACTTATAACTAGGTCGTTTATAATCCGCCGAACGGCTATTACTATTGAATGATTTACCATCGCCGTACTTGAACCCGTCGCACTAATGTCTTGCAGCCCGATTATCGAGTACGTCTGCTTAACGCTTGCCGTATCATTACAACGAATCGCATTTACGATCGCGGGATCATCGGATCTGGTTATTACACATGCATCATCTTTTTTTCTTCTCGACGCGCATAGAGCGTATTTACGGTGCCGGTGGAGCGCACCCCGAGTTATCCACGAAAGTCAAGTTGGCAGGAGGACGGTGCCATCCCTGTAGCTTGTTATCTTATTGTATTGTTAGTACGCCACGGTGCGTCCGTCTTGGAGCAGGTTTTCTCTCCCTCCCCTCGCGACCTTTTCTCTTTTGCACCGCAGCCCTGCTTTGTCGTCGCCGTTCTCCTTCTACCTTCGCCCGTCCCTTTATTTCTCCAAGGCTGGCCTCTCGAGCCCTTGCCTTTTCTTTCGCCTTGCTAGCCAACTTCGTTCCGAATTACCTTGTCGTCATTATATACATATACATATATAGTTCACCGTAAAGGAGAAAACGAAATGATCAGATAGATGAATAAACAGCGAGGGAATGGCGTGGGTGGGTTTACCATAGTAGCCAGATGGACACGCGTTGCCCGAGAGGAGACGGACTGTCTTCATTATGCTAATGCCGTGCGACTACAGCTGACCGTGGCCAAAAATAGATGTAGATATCGTGGGATGCTGAGTCGAACCTCGAGGGGATTTTCATCCTCTCTCCTGCCCGTTCCCTCCGCTGTAGCCGTGCCTCTCTTTCGTTCCCTTCGTTTGCTCGCCGTTACGCTTGTTTCTCGATTCTCCAAAGATCCTCCGGCGCGGCGCTGAAATGAAATGGTTCGGAGAGCGAAGATCGAATCGCGCTCTTTTCCTATTCCCACTTTGCACCGGTGAAAATGTTCCCTCTCTCTGCTCGTGTCCTTTTCTTCTTTTCTTTTTTTGTATAAAAGCTGAACTCATTAGCCACACCTTTCGCTGGAGTACAATGGTTCACGTACCGGGGGAAAGCGTTGCTTTTCGAAACCAGATGACTGGTCGAAGCGACGGGCGAAAAAAAGCGACGCGTTCGGTGCAACACGTTAAGGATTTTGGAAACGGGAAACGCGTCTCTACGTGTAGGCAGCAGTTGCTAGGCTTATCAGAGGCAGCGGAGCGGAATGGTGCGCTTCCGCTTCCGCTCTCGGTATATCTTCCACTCCCTGAAGAAAGAGTCCGTAGGTACCGTTCGGTAAAGTCGATCTCATTAATCCCTCGGCAACGCTGCAGTAAAAGAAATATGTCTTCTAACTAATACCCTTTACAATTACGTTGCAACATGTTCCTTACTGGATGAAGCAATCTACATACTCGCGTTGGCGCGTTAAAATGCAAAGTACCGTGCAGCTGTTGGTTCCATTGCCGCAACGAAACCGCCGAATTAAAATACAGAACGAAACCGAGCCAAAGAACGAATCATAACAATGGCTCGTGATAAGTTTCTGTACGCAGAATGTACGGGTAAAGATATTCGTGCAAACGATATGCACGGTCCTCCTGTATCAGGGACCGGGATCTCTTCCCGGCTGCTAACCGTGGCGCACACCAGAGGCCATCGGCGTTGCTTGCAAAGAATTTTCTGCGGATCCCATTCGTTGCCTCCCTCCTGCACTGTCACTCTCTGCCCCCTTTCTATACGCCAGACACCGGGGAACGAGATTAAGCAGGTGTACAGTACGCTGCAGAAGTTCTTTCACCTTTCTTTCTGCTCCGAAAGGCAACATATTAGCTTCCTATCGCGTCTGTAAAATTCGGAATGATGGGAAACGATAAGGGGGTGGTTTCGTGGCTGTCATACTTTGAATATCTCTCCGCGCGCGCATGTACAAAGACCAGCCGGCGTTAAATGTAAGGAATTCTCTTTCGAATCCCGTTGCTCGTCCTCTTATTCCAACCAGTCCTCCAGCTCCGTCTTTTCTGTTGCGCGTGAGCGCGTGGAGAAACAAGATTACGTCGACATATCGTGCTCAGCTGAAACGCTCCGTGCTACTGCAGACGCGCGGCAGGGAGGGTGCATTTAAATGCCTAGGGATGAGCGAGAGGGATAGATCTCTTTCTCCGTCACCCTCGCAGACATGTGCTTCGGAGGGGAGCGTTTCGCATCGCTGCATTCGTGTAGTAGTGCGAAACATATTAATTGAGCAGGTTGTACAAACGTTGGAAGTTCTGTTTCCTAGGGGCTGGAGCGAGAAGGGGCGACGAAGGAAACAGGAGCGATTTAACCCTCTCCCGACCGCGGCGTACATGATAGCGGACGATGCGCGAGCGAACCTAACCTCGCTTCGCTGCTAGTCCTCCAGCGGGCTGGGGTCGCCTGGCGGCGAGAGGGAAAAAGAAGCGGCGAAGAGTGTGGGTGGTGGGAAGCGGATCGGCGCTTGCGCCGCGAAGCTTATCGAGCCACGAAGAGGGGGGGCGCTCGGTGCCTCTCCGTCGACGGCAGCGAAGGTGGCGGTGATGGCTACGTGGCATGGTGTACGGTTGCTTGGCGCACAGAGGGGCGAGACGGGTTCCCGCATATTATCAGGAGAAGGGGCCGTGGCTCCTCGCTGTCGGGGAACAGAGAGAAAAGGAAGATAAACGAGGGTCAAAGCGAGATGGAGTAGGCGAAAGTTCGTATATAGGGACAGAGGGGCTCTGAATTACGTTGGAGAGAGAGGGGTCATGAAATGTTGGGCAAAGATGGCGGGAAGGAGACGAACTTCTGCGTGAATCGTCGAGGTGTAGGTGCGATTAAGCGAGACAGACGGAGTGGAATTCGAGGGAACGAATGGAACGGATGGAAGAGATCTGGATAGAAGGAAAGAGATAGGTATAGTAGAAATAGGTTGGCGTATGTTTGTGTAGGTTGGGAGACGAGAGAGATGTAGAAACGGCGTGGAAGTGGTCGAGGAGTTGGCGGGGGTAAAAGGGAAACGCGAGGGGTGAGGGGGCGCTGCCGTCGGACAGTCGGTGTCGCGTCAGGCCCCCGCTAGCGGCTAGCCAAGCAAGCAGCAAGCAGTCGCAATCCCGTCGCCTAACCAGCATCGCTCGCCTTACCTTTTCACCCTCTTACAAAATCGCATCGAGGCTTCCGTCAGCTGCAATATATTCGCCCCCGTTCCATCAGCCGGTCCCTCCGACGTCGTCCGTGGTCGTTCGTCGTCGCCATTGCCGCCGCCGCCGCCACCGCCGCTACTATACTGCTGTCGTCATCGTTTCACACGCAGTACGTCGTCGTTATTGCTCCCGCAATCGTCTAGTCGCGCGTGGTTTCCAGTAAGCAGCGGTCGTTACTAAAAAGGAAAGCGCGAGCTAATATAAAAAAATAGAAACGGAGTCCGTGTGATGAGTTGGAACGGTGCAGCAGCAGGTCAGCACGGATCCGGGCCAGCGTTGTTTTAGCAGTGTGAGAACGAGTTTTCGTGGTTGTGTCGCGCGCGTTCCGGAACAGTAGCAAAGGTTGACCCTTTCAAGTGAGGAGAGCACAAGTGCAGCGTCGACAAAAAAGAAAGGAACGACTAGTTAAAGCTCGTGTATGTCGCATACGCCGAAAGCTCCGTGTTTATCCGTTGCGCGAGAATAAGTGCTGACAAATAAGATCTACATATTGGTGTGTTGTTCGGTTGGAACAGTGAGGAATTGCTGCCAGCTCCGAACGAGGAACAGCGAACAGGCTCAACCCGACGCCCGCTTAACCTGTCACGGTGACCGACATCACGGCGAGATCGCGGCTGATACCTCCGCGTGTTCCGGCGCAAGGTAGTACAGAACTCTCTCTCCAATTTACCTTTAACATACGTACATAACGCGTACTTATATCGATAAGTCGTACACGCCATCGCCCGCGCGCGTGCACATTTTGATACGTGCACGTAAGGTTCACGTCGTTATCCCGATGACGTCATCGTTTCCGTAATTGCGTGCTTACGTCGTCGCAGAAACGATGCCCCATTTTTTCCTCGTACTTATGCCATTCACGAGCTACTCGATTATTATTTCCTCTGCTGAATTCGCAGTTTCGCATGCGAGTATCCATCCATTCGTACGCTTATCGCGACGGATGCGAGTCGTCGCTTTTCGTCGGAGCGTTGCTCCGTCTCGCACATTTTTGCTTCCCGACACGGTGTGTCGTCATACGCGTAATAATGTGCCGATCTTTGAGTAGGTGCGTCCGCGATTGTCCGAATCGTTCGCCGCGTTATCGTTGTTTTCTTCGTCACCATCGCGACGCAAAAAGAAGAGCGCGCGATCGGAGTAACAGGCTCGTTCGCGGGAGCTCCAAAACGCTCGAAATGGTTGCAGTAAGTTGCGCAACGGATGGGATAAAGAATTAGTAACGGAGCGAGTCGTGCGTCGACCGATTAACCACGTGTCGGTCGAATTTTCACATTTTCCAACGCGTTTTCCCGTCGCATCGAATCCGTTCGCGCGTTTCCCAACCGCGAGCGATGTTCGTAGAGAAAGTAGCGTTTCGTGATCCGCGGGAAAAGTGCTCGACGATATAATTTCCCCGTTGAAGCTCTCCTTAAATGAACCGCCGGTTGTAGACAGCTCGGCATGCCCCCGGGGGCCTCGCGGTTGCTAATGTAGACGCATCACCTGTGTCTACCGGGAATGTCTCTAAAACAGGATAATACGATGGGCGAGGAGGAGAGCACTCGCGAAACTCGTTACCCTGCAGACCGGTCTTGCTCGCGTTAAATAATCGCAACTCTTATCTTTTCCGCGCGAACGATAAAAAAAAAAGGTTTTCGACCACTTTCCATGATCCTCGTTACATACACTCATCCGTCATTTAACTGTTTCTGCGATAATTCGTTCCTTTCGTTGAAATTCCGACAAGCACGGACTACCAATCAAGCGAATTTTATATTTCAGAGAGGCTACTTTGTTACACGATCGTTAGCCAGGGAGTTTCCCCTGGAATATTCCAATTGCGTAGGGTATTGATTAGGGAGTCCAGTTCCAGAGTTATTTCGATTCGTTGAAATTAACTAGATACGTTGGTCTATTTTAAGTAGAGTGCAAAGATTACTTAACCACATTACATTCGGACCGGATAGACGGTATTCTCGAAATACGTGCAGCCACAATGGACGGTTGATTCCTATGAAGCGGGGAACGTCGAAGGAATTGTTGTGGAAATGTGCCGCGTGCATCCCACACACGGTCGTTGTGTGTCGAGTCTTCTTAACGCATCGAATTACAGTGTGTACCTTCGTGGGCGTATTCCACTAACGTTCCGACCTCGGTATCTTTTATCCTATTGAGTCCCACTACCACACCATTGAACCCTTTTTTTTTTTTAAACGCTGCGTCCTTGTTTTTAATAGGAGTTGCAGGAAGTCACACCTATGGCAACGCGTGGGCTGTCCTCGTGCTCGCTGGAACGTTAGAAATAACGAACAACAGGATACGAATTTGCGTACGATCGTCATCACGATTCGTCCCACTCGCGCTTTACAAAGAGATAAACGTGATGATTTGATGATTCCTTGGTAGACAGCTGATCCACTTGCTCGAAACTGGAGCAGCGTTCGTAACGCAGTCGAGACTTTCCTTTGCCTTTCTGAACAACACGCGTCGGGGATTCTTAGTTTCCCCACAAAAGCGTCGCGCGTTTCCACATTTTTGTCACGCTCTCAACGGTGGAAGCTGGCCCGAAAATAAAACCCGCAGGATTTTGTGTATAGAGTTACAACACACAGCCGGCGGGGATCCCCGGCGAAGGGGTCCTATTTATACCGTTTCGTGTTGGTCGTTTGCCAACGCAGAAATCACATTTATATCAAATCGTCGTCGATTTACAAGCCTGGGCGAGAGCTGTTCGGTCGAATCCTCGCATCGAGTCGCGATGCTGCGTTAGGATCTATGCATGCCTGCCTCCCCGCAAGCCGTAAATCGTTTCACGGATCGTCCGGCTTGGTTAGCACGCGGCTAATGCACGTCCTCCTAATCGCGATGCTTCTGCTTCCGTATCGCATCGTGGAGCGATGGAATTGTCGCGAATTCGTGGTAGGTGTAGGATTATCCACGGTTGCGAATCATTCTTCGAGCATCGGGCGGAAAAGTAGAGCGCTTCTATGGAACGAGTTCGTGGCGAAAGTGATAATATGTAGGGTATGGAAACGAATGCGCCAGCACGCGCGAGTTCATTAGGAGCTCGTCAAAGAAAGTCAAAGAGCAAAAGGGGTCGGCGAGGGGTAATGGCGTGCACGAGAGGCTGCAGTGCAGCCCTGCGAGGTGGATTACGTTCGAGAGCGAACCAATTGTCGGAGTTAAAAGCACGAAACGGAAAGGAGCAGCGAACGTTACTTGCGTGTAGGGTAGACGTAGGGTATCCCTTTGCGAAGCTCAAAGATATCTTACTACGAGGCGATAGCCTAGGTATTTGCGATGAGAAAGGAGAGTAAGACTTTTAGAAGTCTTCGGGTCGATTCCGAGGTCTGAGGCGGTTTCTGGGCAATCCTGTGTAGGCGAGGTGGGTGTGCCTCGTTTTAATTTTAGTCCCGTGACAGGCTGCTCCCGCGAGGGAGAGATCGGTGCCGTTGACCCGCCGATGTAACCTACAAATATTTCTCTCATCATTCCGCTCGTATAGTCCTTTCCGTTCCCTTCGGCGCATATGCCTCGAGGAGCGAGATGCATCAACGACTAAAATCCACAGGCGTTTCTGAATGTCTCACGACGTTCCCTCCGCCCTTACTTACGTGGAAGGCTGTGACCTATCTCTTTGCGTTCCGCGTAGCGCGCGATCGGAGCTGGTCCCATTTTTATTCTCGCTCGTTCCCGTGATAAATTCGCTGCATCGACGTGCGGCGCGTCGCATTTGCCTCCGCGTTGCTCCAAAAAGTTCATCCGGTCAAAGGAACGGTCAGGTTGTTTTTCATTTAAAAACGGTTGTCCCGTTTGCCTAGCGAACTAGCGCTAGCTGATGGTACATTCATCGCGTCCGAATTTGATTTCGCAGAAAACGATAAATATTCAAGGGCACACGCGCGCATTCGAAAAGCCGCGCGATGCTCCTCGCACACCCCCGGCGCTACGCGAAATTCGCACGCTTCTGCCCGTGCAGAATGTTCCCATGCGGAATTTCATCGTCGAAAGCGGCGTTCGTGACACGGTGGGCGCGTATGCGTGGTATAGCAGCCGGCGACTCCACGACAATGAGTCAGAATGAATGATTTGCAAGCGTTGAAATGCATGAACGAGCAAGCCGGAGCGCGACGTCCGATTGGACGGCTGCGCCTCTTCATAGTCGTACCCTCGCCCTCCGCTACGAATTTATGGCTTTAAAGCGTCCCGACGCGTCTACTCTGCGGCGTCGAATCGCTTTCCGCCGCGTTTTTTCTTTTAATTTTCACCGCCCCGAACAGAGCGTTTCGCGTTTCGTCTAATTATATTCCGATGACAGTTTGTTGGAGCAGATCGCGTACGCGTGCAGCAAGTATACACGGGGATGGCCGCGAATCCCCCGGATCGATATCACCATTGTTTTCCCCATTCAGCTGATAATAGCCGCGGTTCTCGAGGCCGCTTCGCTCTTATTGCGGAAGTTCCCGCTACTCCGTTCCACGAGTATTTCAGGTGGTTTCGCGTGAAATATTTGCCAATCCCGCGGACCCATTATGCGAAGTTCGGAAACTTTCTCCTCCGTGATAATTCACGCCGATTATTCCCGTAATTGGGAAGATTTTAGGGGATCGGTGTTTTCAGGCTTTCGATGATTTCGCTCGTTGCATGCAGGCGGGACGACTGAATTGGGACAGAAATACATAGAGGTACAAGGGTACTACGCAAAGCGTGCGTTCAAGTATAACGGCGGTGATGTCATGGGTAATTACCAAGGATGAAATCATCTGTTCTTTAGGGAGCTCGTAACGCGAAGCGTACATACGTTGTTCGTTTATACAGTTCATTCTTCTTCATAATCATAAATTCCCTTCTAATAGAGGTCCTCAGTTGCCAGGGTATCGAAGTCAAAATACGATCGTCGACGAGGGTGAGCAACAATATGTTGAAATCAAACGCGTGGAGGTTCGCCTGCTTCTTTACCGTTCCCCGATGCTCGACTCCGGCTAGCCTTTTAAGAAGATTGTCGGGTAGTAGGTATACATCTATAGAAATGTGTTCCTTTGTGCGACGACGTATAGAGAGAGGTATATACCTCGCAGGGAAAAGCCCTGTCTGCGGAGCAATAAAAAGCTGAAGACCTTCCTCCGATAGTCGATCCTTCCATCGAACTGCACTCGCTAAGGCCGACACGTGTTTCACGGGCTGGCGGATCATTGTCACAGGTGCCAGACGATCATTGATCCCTTCGGATCAACCTGCGAGAAAGATGTTCCCTTCGCTGAGAACCAACGTTCGATATGTTTATTAGGAAGACGTAATCCTTTAACGAACGTGCGTATGCATGCATCCGGATGCTGTACAATACGTATCGCGAAAGTTTCTCGAAGCTCGGCGATGCAGAAGAGCGGAGATCGTGCCGCGAAACGACACTCCCGTATCTATATACCAGATGCTCCGGAATGCGGAGGATGCATATGCAAAAACGGGCGAGCAGAAATACTTCTTGCCGGTAGGAAGACATCAGACCGCGTTGGAATTCGCGCGGAGGTTTTAGTATACGCGTGCACGCGATGCACCCGTGAACGAAGAAGGCGGCTTTCTTTTCTCATCTCGACTTGCCTGAATTCCGGAAGCATCTCTCGCTTCTTCGATTTTCCTTCCGCTCTGCGCGCACACAGTGCATCCCGTGGAATACAAACGAAAGATCGATTCCTGTAACGTTGAAGACTGTGCGCTCCACGAGCATGCCCGACATCCTTTTAGCTAATTTAATCGGTTCTAATTCCATTACACAGTCGGCGACAGCTCTTAAGCTCCGGTTGGTCGTTCCCATTCTTCCATTCCGTTCATTTTTGCCTGCTCCTTCTTACTCGATCTTGATGCAAACGCCACGGGAGTGCGTCGAGCCAGTGCATGAACGACGAAACAACCCTTCGCGGCTGTTTGTTTCAGCTTGGATGATCGAGCGCGATCGGTTGGAAAAGTTAAAAATCATTTTTCCCTCGCCCCCTGTCGCGTACGAGCATGGTCACTCGGCTCAGTGGTCTTTTAACACGATCGACCCGGTATCTCGCGGCGCATCCTGCTCGATTTCTAGCGGAGGCGTTTATTAATAGGCAGCGCAAGGTGGGACGCGATCGGAGGATCAAATGTCAGCCTCTCTCGCTTGTATCAAAAGGGTTGCCGCAACCAGCTTTTTACCCGCATTGTGTTTTCTCGCGCCGAGCTTGGAGATGCGAACAGGTTGATCGCATAAAATGTGCAGAATCGAGGCTGAAAACTAGAGCAGGTTAATAAGCTGATGATTTACTTCCCTGGCTCTCTATAGTTAAAAAATCAATTTCGAAGTACGTCCGTGCAATCTGCTACGAATATTGTCTAAACCGCGACTCCCTTGGTCATCAAATATATTAATCATTTCGAGCGGTTACATACAATTACCATAACGTAATCGTCGAGTTGTGCCCGATTCGCCAGCGATATCCTGTTGTTACGTTAGTAGTTCAGTGCACGTACAATGGTGCAATTCGGCGAATTGCACCCGGAGCTCGATGCGGACGTCATGAATGTCCTTCGAGGGTCGGGACGACGAGTAACCACCCCCCGGCGCGATGTCGACGATCACGAAAAGTCTGTCCCTGTGCGGGATATCGATTCGGTCGTCCCTCTTTTTCCGCGGCAGTCACGCGAAAGAAGTGGACGCAGCTCCGAAGCCGCATTCGTGCACGTATATCGATTCGACCGACCCAGAGCTTGAACGAAGACTTTCGAGAGCACGCGAGAGAGCTAGTAACCCGGAGGGGTAAGGAGAGGTACGCGAAGAATATATTTGTAGCATTGGTAATAATCGTGATTATTGTGTATTAATAATCGGCTACTTTGCATTCATTGATCTCTGCCCAATTGGTCGCCGTTGTACGGGAGGTCGCATCAATTAACTTCGATTTCTCGCGACTCCTCTCTGTACAGCATGGTCAATTACACGATGAGAGAGACCTGCAGGTATTCGCATTAGTTTCGCCTTCGATTGCGTTTTCGACAGAGTATCGTAGCGTCCCGTGACCTGGTCTGGACCCGGGAAATCTCTCGCGAGGGACAAACGATTCGACGTGCCTCTTTCCGACATTTTCCTCTGCTGTTGAACGCTCGCATACGTCTCTATAATTCTTAACACGAGAAACGAGCGGAACGCCTCGGGTCCCGTTTTTCCTAAGCGGATTACTCGCGCGACACGACGCAAAATTGTACCACGCGACTTTTCGCAACCCTCTCTTCTGCTATTTTTTCGCCCCCTTAACATCCTTGGCTCGTGCATGAAGTGAATCCGATGCTCGAGCGTACCTCTCGCGAATCGTTTATAGTGTACAGCGATTGCGATAGTTATGCAATACTTGGACACTTATTGGTGTCATCGTCTGTTAACGAATGGAATGCATTATCTTGACGATTTGCCGGGAAGATCGAGACCAGCAAAAATCGGCGGTCTTTTTATTTCTACTGGAGTATTTCGTGGAAAATCCGCTTGCGCTAGCAACAGTATTTAACGCTTATGAAACGATAAGAAGTAGAGTTACAGGCGATAAGGTTCGTTTACTAATTCGACTACAAAAAGATTGCCCAAAGCCTCGTCTGATCTGTGAATTCAAACGAATTCGTTTCTTTTGACCGCGTTATAATTAGGACAATAATTCTCGCCTACTGAACGGATAAAAAGCTTTCGTCCTCGCGAACAGCGCTTTGGCCAGGCGTGGGGGATATTCGATTAACCGAAACAATTTTCGCATCGCGGCTATCTAATCTAATCGGCGTCTTCTTTCTCTGGCGTACCAGCAACGCTACTCGCTCCGACTCGAGCGGAGAAAGCGAAACGGAGCTGCTTTGTCCCGATAACCGGATATCGGTCGGGGATCGAGCGTCCTCGCCGTATCGCGAAATACTCTTTCTTGTTGCCTTCACTTACTCGATTAAGCGTGCTTGCATTGGTAGTCCTGCGCTTTTCTCCACCCTCGCCCATTCTCGCGGCCTCTGCTTGGATCATCCGCAATACATGCACACACACGCTACCCTGCTCGGACGCTTTTCCGAACAACCCTGAGGAACCTTCCCGTCGGGTCTTCACCCGCCACCCGACGCACACCGACAACGAGCAAAAGCCCCCCGCCGCCCCCAGAAACAAGAAGCATTTATAAAGCCTTTGCATCCGCAGTAACGCGAGTTTTCGCTTTTTGGTATGTTTCCAGAACAGCAGAATCCGGAGTTCGACCGCGGGAGGAACCAGGAGTGCGCCGAATAAATGACGTAAATCCGAAGAACGGAAACGCAACGTCACTCGCTAACTCGCAATCCCCCCTCCTCCCCCTTTACCTACGAACCCCCGTCCCCTTTCTATTTCATCCCTTTTCCACGTCTCCCCCGCCCCTGACCCGTCGCAAGGCGTGACCCCGAGCCCCTTTGCAACCACGCGACACACACAACCCTTCAGGACCTTCGCCTTCCCTGCCTCTTTACCCGCTTTGCCGCCTTCTCTCGTGCTTTAATCCATCCCCTTACTCGGCCAGAATTTTGCCCCCGTCCACGTACCGTCGCCTCTTTCTCGACCAACCTCTCGAAGAAACAGCCGTTCTTTAAACAGCTTTCCAAAATTCAAGAGGCCAGTTTTTCTTATACAACTATTACCTCCCTCAGAGACGTCCCTCCTTGTCCAAGTAGTCTACACTCGCGCGTCAGCTTCAGAACCGGCTTGAAGAACACCGCGATCGGCTTTTTGAGACACACACACAGACACACACAGACACATACACGCGTTTTTGTAATAAAAGTCCAACGCAGCAACATAGCCAGCCTGTATTATCGATGAAAAGAGAATAAACGCGCCTAGAGAGCACACAGAAACGCGCTCGCGCGCGTTCGTGGTCTACGTTTAAGCTTCTCGAAAGGCTTGAAAGCTTTGTGCCCAACTACCACTACCAACTGCTACTCGCGCGCGCCTTCTAAAGCTCTCCGAGTACGAAGATATAAGAGAGAGCGAGAGAGAGCAGGAGGATAAGGAAGGAGAGGAATCGAAGGCGGATCGATCATCCCTTCTTGCCCAGCCGAAAGGGAGAAAGCAAAGAAACGGAGCTTATACATACGTTGCTTCCTTTTTACCAACTACTTCACTCTCTTCGAATCGTTCCTCCGCCTGTTTCCCTGCAGCAGAGGCGAACGTCATTATCGGCCCTCGAGCGAAACGTTGGGAACGAACTTGGAGCGAAAGAGGAACGAAGAGAAAAAGCTTTCTTCTTGTCTCTCGCTAATAATCGCTAACCGGTGAATAGCAAGCTAAGCTGCCGCTCCACGACTAACGCTGCTACGCACGATCGATAACAACTGATAAAGAATCAAAAGCCCTGAAAGGCGATAACGCTGCGCGTGTGATTATCACGGTCTAAAGATAGAGTTTTAGGATCGGCCGTCTCTTTTTTTTTTCTTACCGGCGCTGACAATCGCGGAGCCTTTTACAATTTACACGGTGTTCGATAAATACGCGACAACGAATAAGTAGAGCAAAGGAGTTAAGGAACGATCGCGATTCGGGAAGAAACAAGTATTGTCCACGCTCGTTTCGGTATCGCGAGTTTTCTTTCCGCGTGATTCGTCGACGAGGAAGATCACTCACCGACGCTCTGGAAGATTAGCAATCGCCAGGGGACGACGCGTTCGCTGCAACAATCAGATCGCACTCAAAGAGACCTCTTCTTCTTGCGAAAGGTACGATTTATTAACATAGAGATTATCAGCTCGCGGCCACTTGCGGGATTTCGATGGACGTGCGACCAAGGAAAGGATTGTGAACGTGCTATTATTTATGATTACTTTCCGGACAAAAGTCGCGAACGATGGAGCGAACGGACATTACAGTACTACGCGTACGCTCCGTACGTTTCATTGACCAATGTCGTGCTCGTGTATGAACGAAAGATTCGCGGGGGTCAGGGGTGCGAGGCAAGAGCGGAGCGCGAGTGCTCGCACAGTTCCACCGAAATCCCCGTAAGCGTGAATGAGCCCCGAGCCCCTCTTGGTTGAATAAAGAAAAAGCAATTGTATCCTTGGCAAGATAGAGCGGTGCGAGTGAGAACGCGTACATCGTGCACAGAGGGTGCCGCGGAGAGAGCACAGTCGGTCGGAGGAAGTCGTCGGAGTAACCCGGTGCCGCGTTTAACCTGCCCGAGGAGAAGGAGTCCCTTGGCGTCTTCCAGGAACGGGAATTATGGCAATGGTCAACATGAATAACCTGCTGAACGGCAAGGACTCCCGGTGGTTGCAGCTAGAGGTTTGCAGGGAGTTCCAGCGCAACAAGTGCACCAGGCCGGACACGGAGTGCAAGTTCGCCCATCCGCCAGCCAACGTCGAGGTGCAGAACGGACGGGTCACCGCTTGCTACGACAGTATCAAGGTCAGATATCAATTCTATAATAATCAATCGCAATCATTTTGTGCACTGAGCGACGCATTCTTCAACGCGTGTAATCGATGCGTACTTCTTTTCTCACGTACGCGTACGATTCGTCGTGATTGTTCGCGTCTCGTCGAGCAACGTAACCTTGGTATCAACACGGTCCGTATCGCCACCGTGTTTTTGTTAGGAGTCTTAGTAAAATGTTGTCGCCGTACGCGTTTCTCCGAACGCAAAAAGTAAATTCAAGTACGTACAGGTCGCGTGGGTTACGTGACCAAGCGAAAACGAACGAGTAAAGATAAACGCGAGAGGGTGCGGCCCCGTAGGATATTGAATTCTGAGATCGAGTTCTCAATTATTAATAGCCGCAATTACTCAAAGCGTGGAGGAGCGAAGAAGAGTTTCATCCCATCAAGAGTATTCTTTCGCTAACGATATCTTTGTGATTGATATTAAATGTCCATCGAAAATATTCTCCAAGCTTAGCCATATTATCTACAGCTTTGCTCGATGTTCAAGTATCGAGTTTTGCGAAAGCGGTTTAGAACCCGCAGCGTGTTAGCAACGTTTAGAAATGACGAATCGAGTATCCGAGCGATCGAGCAACGTTAATCCATGCTCGAGAGAAACGGGAACGCACACGAAGGAACGATCTCCGGTGATTTTTTTCACCCGCGTTCGTTCTTGTTTTTTTTTTCATTCGCCCTCGCAGTCGTTCGCGAGAAATTACGTTCGATGATTAAACGGTTAGATTATTCTTGCTGTCGGTCGACGGCGACGATAGATAGGAGCCTTCGCCGAGTGCGCGACGACGCCGCGCGTGCACGTCGACAATGATGCATTTGTCGGTACGTGGAATGGTCGAGCACCCGCGTCGACCGGTCGTCGTTTAATTCTGGAAGCTATTAACGTCTCGGTGCGACGAGTGTGAGGACGCGTTGTCCGTCAGGTCCTTCGGTCATCTCTTCGCGTGGTCGTTCGCCGCTCGATAATGTGCCGCTCGTTACGTTTAATCGGTTCGACCGAGCAAGAAGAGAGCACGTGTCTTAAGTGGTTGCGCGTTTAGCCTGATCTCGTTGCACGCACTCGTTTGTACCTGATCATTTCCAGATAGTAGACGCATCGATGGAATCGCTCATCTATTTCTCAGCGCAGTTCAATTAAGAAGAAATGGTCTTTTTTTGTAATATTACCATTTATGTAATTGACAAACATTTGAATGTTGCGTTAACCTTTGTGTCTGATAATGCTTGTTTCCCTTTTTTTTTAAAACGTTTTTCACATCACAGGATTATGTATGTATATTATTTTACAAATGTCCCCTCGTATTATAAGTTTGGCGAACCTTTAAAATGCAAATGTAAATAGCCATTGGTAGTGAAAAAGGGTCGCTTCTTTCTACGGGATACAAGCGAAGCTTGTGGCGCAGAAGAGTGGCGCGAGCCGATATTGCTCGGGAGAAATATTAGCAATAAAGCGTTGCATTAGGTACTTTACACAGGACTTTAGGCCGATTGCGGGAGGGAAGCACCTCCCGACTATTCTCTGTAGTCCGCTTCCCTCGTTCAAGGTTTCTTGCCGCGTTTTTCGGTGGGTAGTGGTGCCCGGGGTCGCTCCTTACGCTCCACCGATGAAATAGAGGCTCATTTTTTCGAGGCGGGAATAAAAGGGGAACGGGCTATTGCCGTTTCGACCATCCGCGTTTAATGTTCAAGAGTACAGTGGTAAAAGCTAGATTAATTTGCTGGAGGAGAATCGCGGGGCCATTCGCGTGCCAAGTAACGATCCCCTTTCGCCGTAGATTATCCTCGAATAACTCTAGCGATAATCCGGGAGTTACACGGATTCCTCGACGATTAATTAAATCGACATGTAATCAACGTTGCGTAGGGAATGTAGAGCTAGCAGTAAGATTTTCTTCAGCGTACACGCGAAAGCGTATTCGTCGCCAAATTCGTACGTTCGATTGCAATTAGCCGGATTATTAAAGCAGACCTCTGGCATTAATTGTCGTCGTTCCCCGCTCTGTTTCGCCGGCATATACGATATCGGGCTCGCGGAAGGCCTGTGTCTAAGGAGGAATATGACCGAGTTAGAGAACGGTTGCCAGCATGTGTCTTTGTCTCCTACGAACCGGAGGCGAGCAGCGGGGCCAGCTCTTATTCACCTCCGGCGCTATCGATTCCAATTACCTTAAAACTTTCAATTAATTTCACTGTCAAGCGTTTTACGCAACGGAGAACGACGTCGGGCGCCGGCAGCCGTTCCCGTCGGTCGCAGATGTCGCGGATTCCCCGTTCGAAAAGTCTCCTCCGTCCGTGTTTTATCGGCTCTCTGTCACGCCCCAACGACGATCGTAGTACCTTCTTTCTATCTTCGCGCAGCTTCTCCGTGGTTCTGCACGCACCTCGAGGGAACGATAACCAATTCGCACCGCGACAAGAAGATAAGAGCTTCGCTCCCACCGCTGATAACTCGCGGTACGAATGCGACGGGTGTTTGGTGATCCGTGAGTTCGTTGCGGTTCGATTAATCTGAATGGAACGCGGGCAAATTCGCGGGGAGAATTCTCGTTGCCTCGTCTCTTCTTCCATGTCCGTCGTCGCGGCCGAAATTTGGCAGAGGACCGGGAGCTCTCGTTTCCGGATTGTGTCGCGGCTCGGAAGATATTTCGGCCGGGTCGGCGGACAGTAACTTTAGATTGTTGCGCGGGATCCAGCGGGCAACGACAGCGTCGTATTTCCGTGACGACGAGGGATCAGAAAGTCGCATTGGCTCGAATTGGTGAGGCGGGCGACGCCGTTTCACGCCGGTAGACACGAAAAACATAGTTAACAGCTGCTACACCGTCTCCTCTCTTTCCGCCTGCAGTCCCCCATCTGCACCTGTCGCGTCCGTTAACGCGGGACTAAAATACGAAACGACGTGTCGCGTGTACTCGCGAGGCGGAATCCGCCTGGTTTGAACATAGCTAGACCAAGTTCCCGCTTGATAGTCCACCAAATATGTCGAGGGAGGAGAGCGATTGACCAACGTCTGTGACACTTGTCGCAACGCGGCGGCAAGGGTTAAGCGCTCTTTAGTCCCGTCTCTCGTCGGAGGGCGGAGGTCGACGGGTCTGACCTTCTTTCCCTGCTAGGCACGCGAACCCTGGCGTGCCACGGAAGTTTATTCGATTCGTTCATTGGCACTACCCGCGGATGCCACCGCGCCGCATCGCTGAAAGAGCGAGGGCAGATACCAGGGGGTTGGATTTATATTTATCGCGGCCTCTTCTCCGTTGCTCGTTCCTTCTTTTCAAGCCCAGAATTCAGCGTTGACGCGTTTTTTTTTTTAGGGGCGGATAGAGAATAGAAGATCGTAAAGTCGTGTGATATATATGTATGTTAAGGGTGGTCGATGATAGCACGGGGAGGGAGACTGCTCGCTCATAGCCCGCGTGCATTGTTAGTTTTGGAATCGATTCGACTCGGCGACATGCGGCAGACAGACGGGCTTCCATGCCGAACGACCGACCGAGGGATGCAGCAGCAGCCAGATCTCCGTGTATTACTTCTAGCCCACAAACTACGCATTCTCCTTCCTGATATTACCTCTCTCTGATATCTCGGAGTGGCTCGCCGGAATATCTTACGTAGGAGCGTCTCTAAACGTTTGCCATTCCAGCCGAGTGGAAATTCATTTAATTGCCCCGAAAGATCAAGAGCTCTTCGCCCTCTTTGACGCATCTCGTCCTTCTCTTTTCTTCTCTCTCCCTCTCATCCGAGCTTTGCGCGGATGCGCATGAAAGCTTTTCGTACGAGCCTCAACCTGCGCCGAAGGGCGAGGGTAAGAATCGTGTACAGGTGCGTCGTCGTCTAGGTGTCTACCCCGTCTATCGCTTTCACGTAATTTACGGCCGAACGGCATTAGGCCCGCAATGCCTGCGACAGGAGGGACGGGAAAGGGGTGGCCTGCACATGGGGGAACTGCAGCAGCGTGCATTTCCGTGCGTGTCGTCGTCGTCGTGGGGGATGCAAGCGAGCACAGAAGGGTCTCGGACGAGGCTCGCCCCCGGGGGCGACGGGAGGCGCGCGGATGGCATTCTGTGGTCAGTCCAGTATGTGCCTATACGCCGTCATGTGTTATCGATTCATGGCCCCGGAGCCCTGCTTCCTCCGTTCCTACGCTCATGCCAGACAGTACGGTACGCCCGCTGCACCGTCCCGAGCTATGCGAGACAGACCCTTCGCATCGTTTTCCCTCGCGACGTTGTTCCTCTCTTCTATCTCCTCCGTGGTAATTTATCCGAAACGGAGCTTCGGCACGACTACGTTTCGAAGCACGTGCCGCTCTCTCGATGGCCACGCCGTATTACGCACGAAGGAAGTACACGCATAAATGTACGTGACTCGATTGCACGCGTTGTACCGTGAACGACATCGTATGTCACTCGGCGTTCACGTTTGCGGCACGCGTTCTCCATTTTTTAAATACAATGAGGGGCACGTACGCGACTGTTAAGCAAGGCCGTTGCGAAACTCGACCAGCCTTCTATCCGTCGATCAGACAACACATCGACTCGCCGTGCAGGTTTACCTTCGTTCAGCATCCATCCACCCCTTTCGCGCTCTCCCGGAGATATTCGGCGGAAACGCCGCGCAGCTGGGCGGTCTTCCGCAACTTTTCTAGGCCAGCAATATTCCAAGCATTTCCCAGGGCTCTCGGAAGCGGCGTCCGGCGTCGAACGCGCTCCCTTTCCGGTTTCCCGCGTACGCGTAGAGATAATAGATGCCGCTGGAAAAAAAAGGTCGCGGCCGCGCGCGATAACGGACGAACCCGCGGCGCTCGCACAATAGTGCGTGAGATGATACGCTCGAGTGCGAAGGTGGAGGAGTTTTAATGATCCCCCCGCCGCCGGTGCATCCCGCGCGGCATTTTCACCCCCGTCGCGTTCTCCACTTTTTTACACCCCCGTTGTCCCTTTCGTTCTTTGTTCATTTCATGGCAAACTGTGTCGCACACCCGCGTGAATTCAGCGCGTCCGTGTTCCACGTTATACCTCGGCCGGCCGAGGTGCGTCGCGATCTCGAAATTTATCGAAAGCCGGGCGGAACGCGATCATTCCCCGCGCGAGACACGCGGGGGCGAAGTTTCCCAGAAAGTTTGCAAGAGAGTAATGCCTCGTGATTGCTCGCGTAAGACGCCTTCTCGCCGGGGCACTCTGCCACTTGCTCCACTTGGATGGAGAAAGACCACGGGGCTCCGAAGCTATGCGCAGCGGTTTAATAATAGTAACCGGGCATCGTCTGTGCGCCTCCTGCTACCAGAAAATACTCCACCATATTTCTCGCCCGCTCATGTGTGCGTGTGGTCCCAGCAGTTACATCATTCGATGCTAAAATGGTCTTGAGACGGTGCTCGGGCACAAAACATGTTTCCACTAAAAAGTCGGTTATATATAGACGACGGTGTTTCTCGCGATGAGAATCTTCTATGCGTGTGCACCATTTGTCGGCGGAGCAGCATTCCTGGAAGCTCTTCCCGATGCCGGTGTTTGCTTTCACCGACAGTGAAGGGAAGAGATCTCGATTTTTAATTAATCCCAGGAATATGTTTTCATCGCAAGGCGACGTCGGTTCCCCTTGCATTTCGTCGCGCATAGGTTCCGAGGCGAGAAAGAGAGAGAGAGAGAGATATCGATACGAGTACCGACGCGGAACTTATTTCGCTCGTAGCAAAAAGGCACTTCGTGTCAGGCAATTTCTTTAAAAGCCAGGGAGCCCAGGCCTACGATCGTTCGACTTTTATTTCAATTTCGGTTGTTCACTTTTATTTATCGTCGTTTCCTTCGGAGTAGATTAGCGCTTCCCTCGAAAGGACACCGCTGCAAGAGGTGAGAATATGATCGTATAAAAATAGTGAAGCGTAATTCGATGGTGTCTGAAAGGGTGATCGAAGGGCGAAACGTTGGGTAGGTCATTCTACCGCTTTTTCACCTCCCCCGTCTGGGCTTCATGGTAATTAACAGGGACGAATGTTGCATAATTTAGTTAAGATAGCCGTTTTTCTTTTGCGGTAATTTATCGCGCGAAGGGCGGAGAGGAGGTGCGTTTAATAAAAAGTGTAAAGGGAAGAAACGTGTAGGAAAAATTGCTGGAATTACTACCAGGCGTGGGTGGTGGTGTATGTATATCATCAGGGTGTAGAAAATGGCCCGAACCTGTGGCTCTAGCATAATGGGGCGGTGGCCACTCGAAAGTCCGCGGGGGATAGGCTTGGGGTTAAAGGTGCGCGAAAAGTCGTTAAATTTAATTGCAGCCATTCGACGAAGAGACACTACCACCTGTTTGCTCTCTTCTTCTTCGACGCACGCATACGTAGGAGAATCGCCTTGTTATAATTCACGAAACGAAGGCGAATCGTGGGTCAAATTCTGCGGGGGTTGATTCTTTCGGAGCTCCTCCGCGTCTGTCGAGGTTCGCAGATTCGGCGGGGTGTAAAATCGATAGAACGAGATCGACGGAGGGTTGATCCGTGGCAGTTTCGCCTCGCCGACGTGCTGCAAATTTTCTGGCGGCCAAAGCGCGGACAGGCAGGAAGCTCGGAAAAAACTCGTCGGCTGATTTTCGAGCGTTTCATTTCCGTTCTATTCCCGGCCGCTCGTTTCCTCCCGGCTCGGCGCGCGGAGTGCACGGGATCCTAGATTAACAATGCATTAGTTACGCGGCACTCCGAGCTCCCGAATCACGCGTCGAAGGGATCCCGTTAGGAAAGCGCAGCCCGAGGGGCGAGTAAGCTGAAAAATTCGCGGATCATCGGGCTGATTCAATCGTTGGATTATTGTGTCGCACGCGTGGGAGAATAATGCGCGCAGGCTCTTCGATCGAGACAACAATTATAGATCGAATCCGCGAGCGTATCGGGCGAGGCGTAACGAGGGCATTGTTCCCAGGAATTATTGTTGCTCCGCTCCGTGTTCTTTTTTTCCTCCGCCGCATTTCGCCTCGCAGTTTAATCCTTTCTGCGCTGTTTTACCCCTTTAGTAAAACCGTGCCGCGTGTCATCTTGTTTGCAGCCGGACCGACAAAGTGGAGGCCAGAAATGATATCGCGAGGCGGGCAAATATTAGCCGTAGGGCGATAAATATTTAGCTGACGGGTGGTGCGCGCGATTTTATCAATTTCCCATGCCAACGCCTCGGTGCACGGGCCGCTAATTAGCGAAACTTTATGAATCCTCTGCTAAGGAATACGAGCACGGCCAGAGCGTTGTATTCGCAAGAACATCGTTTTCGGGAACGTCAGGAATTCGAGAGATTTAAGGATCCGTTGTACAGGAGGAGAGCAAAGGCCAGTCTCAGTTAAGCGCGTAATCGATAGTATTACCCTGCCTCCATTATTGTAGCAAGCAACTACGGGCTACAATGGTGGGATCATTAGGAATAGGAGGTAACACCGTAGCGAGATCGATTCTGCTTTGAGGTTGCTCGCTCCGTGCTTGAATAGATCGCTTCCGTTATAATAGTATCGAGCCGTACCTATTTTCCCTCGGAATTATACACAATTATATCGAATGCTCTTATCGACGGGATCAGCCGGGCAATCTCCTCTTTTATACACGCCACTTGATTAAGGGACGTTGCGGAAAAATTCAGCGAAAATACGTGACTCTTCGTATTCCTCGGGCAAACGATCTATACCCGTCGCTAATGGCCCGTCCGTCCTTCGAAATCGACTAAAAACAGACCGCCTAATTACCCCTGGATTCACTGCGTTAATCACCATGCGAAAGAGAGCCGCGTCTCGCGGTACACCCTTCCCTCGAGCATATTCAAAGCGGCGATCGTGCGCGGTTCATTCGACTTGGCGCCGATTTAACTTCGGCTCGTTTTTAATGCACTCGAAGCGGGGTGCCCGGGGGAAAAAATTCTGACGTCCAGATTCGCCGTTCAATCTTCTTAACCGCGGCCCGAGGTCTGTCGTGCCAGTCATTTGTACGGGAGGAGAACACTCCTCGGCGGAGTTTCTTTCCCTCGTAATACGGCGGTGGTGGCAACGCACGCGTCCGTCCGAATTAGCCTCTTCAATCACCGCAGTACAATGGCTCCACGCCGTGGACGTAGGATATTATTCAAAGGCAGCACCGTGAATCGCTGGAAGTCTCCCATTTCGGCTGTTCACCATCGGTAGATCGTAGCTGCTGCCGAACTGGCAAATGGCCAATAAAGATGCCCCTATACCGTGGCGGTCGTTCATTGCAACATCTCGGAGCTTTCGCGTTCGGGCTTGTTTGAAATTCGTTAACGATAAAAGGGTCGAACAAAAGAGCCAGCCAGGGGGAGGCTGGTTCACCGGCCATCCTCTCGTCGCTCATTGCTCACGATCTTTATCGTTCTGTACGTGTATAATACCATACGAAGCGTGTGTATCGCATCGAGCTGCGTGTACCCTCGCCGACGTGCTCTATCCTTAATGAAACGATCGACGGGGCTGCACCGATGCACCGTGAATTCGCTGGTTGCGTGCTTACGCGTACCGCGCGATCGCGGCAGGGAAAAGTAATCAGTTTAATTCGTCGGTCGCGCGAAAATATCGCCAGTCCCCCGCTGCGTTTTTAGGGAAATTGCTATTTCATCCCCGTCCCCTTTTTTTATTTCAATCAGAATTGCGAAGCGGCGATGGAAATATTCGACCGCTGGTCGGATCGGTAGCTTTCGTTTAAACAAACATTCTCGCGGATGATTCGTTCGAGTTTGCAAGGCAAAGGGTTAACATCGTTCCCATGGACTTCGGCCGAATCGATCCCCAACAGCGCTCGAATCAGGCGACCATTGACACCGAGGAGGCATTGAATGGAACCGTGTTGTATCGGGTTTCGAAACCCTCCGCTCCTAATATTCTGATGTTAATTTGCCGATGGGTTACGCGTTGGTCAGTCGGCTCCATCGTACCATCGGCCGCGCAATTTAAATGACTACAGTATACAGGGTAAGAGAGAACGTTAGAGAACACTGCGCGTGTACCCGTAAGTGTCGGTGGGAAGTGAAGAATTCCCGGGCGGCTCGCTTTCACCAGATACACGCGCGAGGCACCGTTCCTCTCGCCTTTCTTCTTCCCGTCGCTTTCGTCGCGTTACCTCGCGGCCCGCGCAAGAAAAGAGTCGCAGACGGAGGGCGGGTCGCGAGGGTATTTTATTACCACCTCGGTGCCGGGGAATCTTAACTCTTCGGGCACCGAGGAGAATGGGAAAGGATGGGTGCAGCGTACCTATAATTCCTCATTTGGACGATTAGGTGTACGCGAGGCTTCCTCGCCCAATATTCTCAGCGATCCGTGTTTCTTTCTTTTCTCTTTTGTCATTTCCCTTTATCGTTCGTTTTATAGTCGCGCGATATTCCCGGCTGGAAATTTAATTTACTTGAATAGCCACGGCCATCCTCCTCCGCCAATTCTCAGCTCCTCGTTCGAGAACGTCTCTTAGCGGCTCCGAGGCGAATTGCTCTCGCTTTAACGGTTAGCCTTAAGTTGAATCGCGGGGTCGTTCGGACGGGAAACACCCGGTAGATTTTCGACACGACCACGCGGCCGCCGCTGCACGGGCTTAATTAAAAATTAAACGAGCCCTCCGGGAGCAGCGTGGCGGTCGGCGAAACCCGCGGCTGCTTCGCTCCATAAAGTCAAGGATCGGGAGCGCACCGCTATTCGCAACGAGGTCCTGCTCCGCAAATGAATGCCCCTTTTCCCCATACAGATCGAGGGGGCGGCTCATTCAGGAAACCCGAGAAAACGGCATTCGGATCCGTAAGAAGATTCTTTTTATCTTTCGGCTGGTCCGTTGCAGAAGCAACGATCATTTTCTGAAACGAATCGCGTCTCTGACCGACGCGGGGGTTAGCCCAGAGAAATCTTCCAACAAGATTTCGGAACTCCTTTCGCTCTCGATTACAATAAAGCTTCCTTTTAATTGTTCTCCTCGGTCACGTTTCGTTCCACCCTTTTACCAGTCGGAGCGCCAAATACGTTTCCCGGCGAGGCAGAGAAATTAGCGGTGCTCGCCAAGCGGAAGAAAGTTCAAAAAAATCGTCGAGGATAATTAATAGACGACACAGTTTTTAATCCTGACAATCTTTTCTTTTTTCATCCGTCCGTGTTTTCCGCTCCTCTTTTGTTCCCGTCTCCGTAGCGGAAAACGCGCCAGGAGGAAACATTTTTATTTTGTGCGCGCCGGTTGTAGCTTTCGGATTCGTGTATAGGACTTCGATATCCGCGGGCCGGGAGACTTTGTCCGAGCGAGAGTGGCGGGAGAATACGGCAAATATTAACTTTCACATCGCGCTCTCGTCGCGCCGTTGCGAGCCGACCCGTCGCGATTCATCTCGGAACGAGTCCCAAAAAGAACTTCACCGTCCAAACTCTCGTCGAATTTTCGCCTGGGAACTTCCTTCCACCGGCCGGTCGGTCCAACGATCCGCGTCCGATCGAGGCTATCGCATACGGGATGGCTTTTGTTTTAGCGCCTCGTTATTGGTTTTTCCGGGGAAATGCGGCGGGCATTAGATATCGTACTGTCGGTGGGAATCGCGAGGAAATGTTTGCGGAGGAGAATCGCGAGATCAATCAGTTCTTCAAAGTGGCGAACATTTTCGGAGTTGATGAAATCAATTTCTGTATGGTAGAATTTTTGGATCGCTGTGCGATGCAAGGTACCTACTCCGTTCTCGCGGAGCTGCAGCTTTTTTTCATCCTATTCGTTATTATCCTTCGCGAACGAGGGAGAGAGGTTCCTTGGTCCAGAATCAAATTTCAGCGAGAGATGTCCGAGGGACACAAAGGCTGGGGCAGACTTCCGACGGGGTTTGTTTTAGGCCGACGCGACGACGGATTCTTTTGTCGTCCCGTGGCGTTTCCCCGAAGGGTTTACTTACCGGCGTATATACAATCGACGTTCAGCCATCCTTTTGCACCGGCGAACAATGAAGTCATCGGCTGAACGACCGAGTATGCGCTCCTTCGATCTCCCGTTTCTACCACCGGGAGAAATGCTTTCGACGAGAATGGAAATTGATCCCTGGAGGGCTCCTCCCTCCGAGGAATGTCATTTTGCCAGTCGCTCGTATGACCGGGAATCGCGGCAGAGGGCTGATTTCGCTCTAACCTTTTGCAAACCCCTTCCCCCCTCGCTATTAGAATCTCGCCGAATATTTTTGCGCAATTAACCGAAGCGTCGGGCTTTGTCGAGCCCGGGACGAATCTGTCCGCGGCGGGAATTTCGTTATTCATTTATTTTTCGAACGCGCGCGCGGCCCCGACGATTCATCGGGTTCAAGCGCAAAGAGGATTTTCGTGGTATCGCTTTGTTCCCGACGAGCGACGAATATGCATGCAGTTTTCTCTTATCCCCCGAGCTGCGGACCGTGCCGGATCGATTTAGGAAATAAAAGGGGAGCAGGGCGTAGCGGAAATCGCGGTAATAGCGGGTACCGGAATGTTTTTTGCCATTGAAGCGCGATGGGCATAGGCAGGAGTTGCCTTTTTTTCATGTCGAACGTTTTAGTTGAATGTAATATAGAACAAAACAAAAAAAATGCTTGCAGATATCGATTTATTCTCCGCGGATTTTTATTCTACATTTCGTTAGCGAAACGCGCGGACGTGTCGTCGCGGCAATTGAACCGCGGACACGATCCATCCAAGGATCGTAATTCACGGTAATTACGGTGAAAGACATGGATACACGAGAGTTACACCGGGACAGTGTGTTCGACGAAAGACCGGATTGCCGCTCGTTCAGGGACAATAATTGATTCGTTTGCACGTTGGTAATTACGGTAATTGGAATAATAATTGCAGGTGAGCTAGCGATAATGCGGCCGTTCCTCCTGGTACTCGTGACTCGTGCATTTGTCGACATCCATCGCCTCGACGTTTAGGAAAATCTCCTCGATAAGTTCCTTCCCATTAGATCTCGCCCGTAATCGTCTTTAACTTGTCAAAGCGAAACGATTCCGCTGGATTAATAGGCGCTTGTAATGCATAGAAATGTGTATCGTTTGGTTGGCACAGTTTGGCGATTATCGAAAGCGAGAGATGTACTTTCTCGAACACCCTGTATGACCGCGAACGACGCGGGCCTGCGAAGGAAACCGGTCTTCGGGCTCTCGCGGAGTCGTCGACTCGTGACCTTCAAAGCAGCGGACCCATGCAGTTACCATGCAATATCCTGCTGCCCCTCGGAGTCAGCCCACGAGCTCTCCTTTTACACAGTTCGCAAAGTTTCTCCGGAGTTATCCGTACGGCTTGGCGAACTCGGGAATAAATGTCCGACGCGCACCGGCTTCACTCCACCTCGCCGCGTTTCATCCCTCCAATGATTTCCAAATATCAGAAATTCCAAAGGAGGGGGCAGAGTCGCTGTCACACCCGGTCCCTTCGCAGACCGGTGGAAAAATTCCCGTCGTCCGGCTGGCCGTTTCGACCGTCGTCGGTCCGCGGCGGCTCATTACCCCGGCAATTAAAGAACCGTCGATCAAAAGTTGAACGAAGAATTCCCATCGATTCGTTGAATCGCCAGCCGGACAGATGAACGGGGGGAAAAAGGAGCGACAGGGATTAGGTGATCGGCGAGGAAGGACCGCGGGGTACATACTCTTTTTGAATAGATCGAGGGGAGGACCATGGAGCGGAGGGAAAGTTTTTTGCTCGGCGAAGTTTGGCGACGCGCAGAGATTTTTCGCGATGACCATGGCCAGGCAGTCGGCTCGCTCGCCGGGTACATCCAGTGGGAGGACCGGTTTTACAGTGGCTTAAATCCTGTTATACCCGCGCGCGCTGTAAGCCGCTTTCTTTCACGGACACGCGTGTCCGTGTGCACGGCTTTACCCGTATGCAACTCCGCGCCGCGTTGTTCCCTTGCCTCTCCCGTCGTTCGATTCCTTTTTCACCCTTCCTTCGGTCTTTTTGTTCTGTTACTGGAGTGGTCTCGGACCTGGGAGAGCGTTATAGGGCGAAATTTATCGAATCTTTGCAGTTGATAGTGCGGCGACGTAAGGAAAGTCCACGTCAAACGTTTGCCCCACATATTCTGTGCTGGGTTCTTTTATCAATTCGGAGTGGCGAACAGTCGGCCACGTTGTTTCGACGATCGGAGCGCACAGAGCACTCCTTCACGGTTGCTGTCCGGGATTCGGGGCGCGAGGATCCCGCGACGGATCGAACACGCCAAGCCTGTGTGACTCACCGCGATGATTGATTAGATAGCGATCCATCTGCCGTTCGCGAGCCGATAGTCGCATCGGAGCCAGCGCGGAGATTAATCACGTTGGATCCTCGTGACGAGCCGACTCTCCGCCGCGCTAATTATATTAGCGAAATTCGCGCGTTAAAAATCGCAAGGTCTCATTCCCATTCCTTTTCATCCGCGAGGAAGGTGATTGCATTAGCGGGCCGCCGCGGTTGCGTCATCGATTCGCTGGAAATATTATCAGCGAACGGTTCGCTCGCGGGACACGAGAATGGCTCAATGTATGCAGACACACCGAGCTGTGCATATATTTAGCTCGCGCCCAGTTGCAACAACGAGTCCGTGCTCCGAAACGTTTCCGCGGTATCGCGCGCGTGTACGCGCGGTCATTTTCACGCGGACGTTTCAGGGAAAAATTGATCGGCGAAACAGTGTTGATGGTATTCAAACGGATCGCATTGGAACACATTTGCCAGCCACGGTTGGAAACTGGAGAAGCACGAAACGGTGCTTTTCATTTCCCTGGCTCGGCCTGTTTTCCAATCGACAATAGCCCACCTCGAAGCGAAACTCTCTCGCGGATTTTGGCCAGCGGACTAGGCCCGAAGCCCGCGTGGAAACGGGTCGTTGAACCCACGAAAATCGGGGACAGGCTCCGCTGATATTTCTTACTCGCGCCTTTATTGCTCTTTTGTCAGTCGCGCTTTCAGCCCGGTCCTCTTTGCGCTTGCGAAAAGTAACTCTACCGAACGTCGACGCGATAGAACGAAAAATTAGGTCAGAAAAAGCTTGTGGAAACGGGTTCGCGATGCATTTAGAAACGCGAGGAGCGAGGAATCGATACGAGCCCAGTGTCCGTCATCCGTCAGGAGATACCACGATGATTATCCAGCGACGAAATGTGATTATTGAACAGAGAGAGGGAGAGAGAGAGAGAGTCAGGAGGGTGGTACGTGTCAGTGACCAGGGTGACTCGATGAGCATGCACGCGGAGCGTACGTGCAGGTCGGTGTACCGCACACGAGGCTGAAACAATTCTCCGCCTTGCGCACCCAATAGTCCCACTGCATTTTATTGCATTTCCACGGGCACACGTACATACCTGTCCCTTCTCTGTGCGCACGACGATCGTTAAAGAGTACTGCTCGGCTTCCCACGCTAAGCTCCCTCGGCGACAACGAGCATCGCTGATTTCCATGACGACGACGTCGTCTCGAGGAGTCCAATACCCAGTTTCGAAGATACCCTCCGAGCATTCCTCTCTTTTTTTTATTCGTGAAAAGCTACGGTTCCTGGTATTCGCTATTTTTTCCATGCACGCTCGACGCGCATCGGACGCGACTCTCCTCGCAGTTATTATAATATTTTCCGCTCCGTCTCTTCTTGTCTAGTTGAAAGGGGTGTAGACGGGGCCCACCCCTAGCGTCGCCTAACGATTATCGACAAGGCGATATCGCGAGAGGGCATAGTTCACTTTCGTATGAAACGATGTCGTTCCCTCCTCGAAAGCTCTGTTGCGCCTATATCCGACCCTTTTAAACAGTCCGCGAATATTTGCGCGTTTCCTGGAACGCGACTGGTGCCTAGCGAACTTTTAACGACGCATTCGAATCGATCGGCGCACAGTCGCGGCAATGCTTTCCAACTTTTATTCGCCGCTTCGTGTCTTCTATTTAAGTTGCGCGACAGTGTAGCGGGCCGCGGTGACTTCGCAACTGTCGTTAACCAACGTTAACGATTATCGATCCTCGATACCGTGCGCCTGCAAAGCTACGTACGTATACCTGTATATCACTTGCCCGCAATGCAACTTCAACGTCGTTCACCAAACTGGTAGCCCCTGCGCGCTCCAGTTTCCCCGAATATATTTTCTTCGTTTCGCCGCAGCCGAAACTTTTCAAACGTTGGAGCAATCCTTTTTCCTTCGTCTCTGTTTCATCCCTTGGAAACGTTCCCCTCGCGTTGCAAGCTCGCGCGCACCCCCTCCCGTCGCCGGGCAAATGATTTGATTAGAGAACAATGGCTTTCCATTAACAATCCTGTCTCTCTTTCTCCACCCTCTCCGGCCATCCCCGACGGTGATGTCTGTCAGCTGACTGGCGAACCCCGTGCACGCGCAACGAGCCAGGGAAATTCAACTCCTCCGCCGTGCTGCAGAATTTCTGACGCTGCGCGAGGAATGAATTCTACGAACGCGGTCGCATTTTAACCCCGTCTCGTCGATTCGCGAGCGTGCCGTCCATTCAAGCGGCTGCTTTTTCTCTTCGGCGTTCGTTGGAATTTCGTGCCGCGCGAGATCGCCGGTTAATCGGGAAGCCCTGGCGAGGAAATAGGTTATCGATCCCGCGGACAGTGATTCGTTTTGACAATGCACCGAGGAGCGACGGCCGTGATAGCCGCGCGCGATAACAGAAACAAATTTCCTACGCCGTTCGCCGCGAGCGTACCGCGTGCGCTTCTCATCGGAACACCGACCGACGTTCGACTCCGCTTCTGTGGAAGAAACGTCACTGTTCCCCCTAAAATCCTAGAGCTGGACACGGAATTACAGTTACGCTTCCGTCGGCTCCTCGTCTCGCGGGTTTAATCTCGATTCCCGGCCGGATCACCGCGCGCGTTATCTCCTTGCATTTCGCGGCCGCATTAGCGGACATGCCGAAGCCGCTTCGCGACGCGTCGTTAAGCGAATCGCTAAGTAAACGCTGCTCGCGCGAGGACGCGCGCAAATATTGCATCCATCCGTTCTGCGAACGGTGATTTCTTCCACGACGATCGTGGGTCGTCAGTCTCCTCCGTTCGCGCCGCACACTCTCTGCTGGCGGGGTTTATCTTCGAAACGGCATCGGTAATTCGGTGCTGCGTTAAGTGTCAACCGATTTTGGCCCGGCCTGTCGCGGTTATCGCCGAATGGAAGTATGACGCAGCCGTCAGTGTAAATAATTCAGGGCTCAATTACGCAAATTGCGAGAGGCGGCCCTCCTCTCCCTTTCTCGTCGTGTCCCATCCATCCATCCATCCATCCATCCATCCCCGATGCACCGTTTCGTTACCCTCGCCTGCGCGCACGCGAACCCTCGCCGCGCAGTAACCAGTTTCGCGAGCGTCGACAAATTCGTGCTCCCCTTGACTCTCGCGAGTTTTCTCGCGACTTTTTCCGTAAGGCGAGAAGCTAAAAATTAGCGTTTTCCTCGTGGCAATTTCCCCTTTCCCGTCGGCCAACCTGGAAAATTATGGGGCAACGCCGAGCAGACTTGTTGGCGAGATGAATCGAGTCGAAAGTCTTGTAAGCGACGGTCCTTGATTCGACCAGGATTCCGATTACAACATCTTCCACGGAGAAAAAAAGAAACGGAAGATCATCCCATTACAATCGCCAAAGGCACAATACCATGAGGCTCAGTTACGGAAACCTAATCGCTATTGCGCGGATTAATTTCAAGCTGACGAGCGCTAAAATATAAAGCGGCGTCGCGGAGCGACAGACGATCGCCTGCGAAACTCGTATTTCTCTCCTCTCTTGTCCATGACGAATCTCCGCGATCACGAATCACGTCCATCGTGGCGCAATTTAGAAAGTCTTACGCGACGGTACCGATCGTGCAGGCCTGTTCTCTCCGTCTCGATAATATTTCGCGAAGCCCAGGGTGGGTGATTCCCTTAAAAAAAAGGAAACAGGAGAAATGGGAGGAGATTCGCGAAACTTTGGAATTAACGAGGATAGAGACTCGCGACGGTGAAACTTTTGCGGGGAGACCATTCAGCTGCCAGCCCTATAACTGCTCTCGGGGCCGAAGACGCGTACCCCGTAATCCGGGGCAACAGCGTGCCAGAAAACGCGCTCCTCGTGTTCTCTTCGTTTCATCGAATCTCTCGCCGACTCTTTTTTCTCCGCCTGCCAATTTATCATCGATCTTCTTCATTGGCTCGCCGCGATCCCTGAACGCTTTCAACCAGGGTGAACCGAAGTTTCCAACGGCTCTTCTTTTACGAGCGACCCTATCTTGGCCCATCGCCGGGGCTCGCGGTTATCACTCCGGCCGGCGCGTGATGCAACGAGACGAAGAAACTCGTGCATCTGTCGGCGTGTTGTAGCTTTCAGTGGCCTCTGCCCGCGAGAAGGAGCCTTTCTTCTTCAAGCTGGCCCTCTTCAGCGACCGCGAAAGCCGGGGATAAGTAGATAGCCCACTCGTGGTAATTACACGCTTCTCCTCCTCCCCCTGGCTGCCGCATTTTATACACTCCTTCCTTTTTTCCCGTCTACGAACACCGCTAATCCCGGAAGTGGTCGTAGAGTTGGGAACGCTCGGCGTATTCGATTAACCGCCTCGCCGTTCGCCCGTGGTCCACTGCAGGGATGCTGGGAAAATGTTTTGCGAGAGGGGCGGTACTTTGTTGCTTTAGCCTCGAGTCGTTCTCGCCGATACGTTAAATTACACACGGCAGGAACATTTGATTCTGTACGACAACTGCAGATTCGTAGAAGGGCAGCTCGATACGAATGGAAATAATAAAAACCACCATTAACGGCGACGGTACGCATGACAGCGATGGGGCAGCTTCCGATCAAGCCACCCCGCTCCGTTGCGCGCCGGCGACCCTGGAGTTTAGCCCCGTCGGCGTGGAATACGGCTCGCTAATTCGCGCTAATCTAATTTACTAGGAGTCGATGCAGCGAAAGCTACGAACCGCGGATAAATAGCTGAACGAGCGATAGGAGAAAGGCGCAACGTGTGTTTGCTGCATCGAAACGCGGAGTTTCCACAACTTTCAACTTTCTACGAACTTCAATTATCGGTTACTAATTACTGCGCATACTTTCCCACCTCCCTTTATTCGTTTCAGTATTGCGATAGCGTTTGCCTAGAACCTTGTGCCAGCTATTTTTTTGTTGTTGTTCACGGCAGAAAATGGTATCGATCGTTGAAAGACAGGCGGAGGGCAAACGGTCGCGGCGATTTCATCCTTGTTAAAGCCGACACGCCGGGTACATGACGTGTGCGCGCGTACATCGTTCCCACGCGCAATAAAATGTTGTAGGATTACGCGATGGAGGCTTATGGGCCGGCGTGTGCTGCGCAATTTCACATGGCACGAAAGTGCTCTCCACTGATAATGTATCATACAGCGAAACGCTATCGTAGCCGCCGCGTATTTCTACCCTCGCGGCAGAGCCCTCCCCCTTTTCCTTTATTTTTATGCACGCGGAGGGTCGTGAAAGTATTCGCGCCGAATCGCGGTGCGAGGGAGAGGAAAGGTTAACGAATGTGCTTCGGAATGTTCTGGCTTTTTGAATTTTCCGAGAATTAAATATTCCGGGTTACTGCAAGGAAGTTACGTATTCAATCGAATTGACCTTTTAGAGTATTTCGCGCGTTCGCACGTCCGGGAAACGAGTGAATCTCTTCTCTTACCATAACGATAATCAATCCTCTAACCAAACATTTCATTTTCTGTTTCAGGTGAGTGCACGTGAATCCAATCTTCCGAAAACGTAAGTCACGAGATCCTTCGTTCCCTTAGCCGAGCGGCAAATATTCTTCACCCTCCTAGCACCCACGTTAATACCAAAGAAAAGGCAGCAATTGAACTCGAGCACCGCGCGGGCACGCTCAAGTAGGCACCGTTTAAGCGGTCGATTTGTATTCAATGTCAGCCGACTAGTTCTCCGTATTTAGCGTCATTGACTATTATAAAAGTAGCATGGGCGGTTCCCACGATTTTTTCGCCCACGTTCCCGCGAGTCTGTCCATTGGCGATGATCTAACGAACCTCGCGGTGATTCTTAGCACGATTGCAAATCGGTCACGGAAAACTGTGCACTCGTGCACATCGAGAGCGTGCCAATTGTACGTCTCGAGGAAAGTCGAGCGCGCATCCTGTGAAGGGTGAGAGCATTTCGTGGCGGCAATTACGAGGTCGTCGCGCGAGTCGATAACGAATCGCGTTATCGGATCGCCTTGATCCTCCCTGTCGCGATGGATTTAATACTTCCCGCCCTCCCGTTAATCTCCGAAAACTCGTCCTCCACTCGGAAGTTGAAGATGATGAGGACGAGAGTGGCTGGCGCTCTCTGTTCCCTGCCGGATGGACGGAGGAGCGACGAAACTGGACTCGAACGCCAGGGTGGAAGAAGGGGCGGAGAAGGAGTTAGGGGGTTTGGGGCAGCAATAAGGAATTATTGCGGTGCGATCGACAAACGGCGACTACGTGGCTGCACTACGGAACCATTCTCCAGCCTCTTCTTCTTTTCTCCGCGTGTCCCGTTTCTCCGCCCTACCTCCGTTCCTTTTCTCGCTTCTCCCTGGCACGAACCGACGGCTTGCGAAGCCACTGACTCGTCAATATGCAATGCCCGGAACCCGCTGTGTTCCTCGCAACATGTTCCGTCATACCGTGCTACGTGGAATAGAGGATTCCTGCGAGTTCTGTATTATTTCAGTGGACCCCGGGATAAACGGCAACGGCCTTTGCAGAACGCGATAGCGGAGGAAAATATTTCAGGAATACTCTTCGGAAGGGAAAAGTAATATGAATTCGCGTTAAATTCCCGCGATACTCCCATCCGCGCATTAATTTATCAATTTCCAGAAGTATTTCACCGGCGTGACAGAGTGAACGTTACAAAAGCGTCGCTGGTAATTCCTCGCCCGGCGATTGTTTAAATCTCCCTCCACCCTGTCTTTCGTCCTTTGTTCGTATTTTCATCAACCCCGTTGTCTTTCGGCATGCAGAATGCTGTTGGTTGCGTCAACCGCTTTCCGAGACCGCGAGTCTTTTATCCGTGATTCTTTGGCCGGATTTATTTCGCTTGATCGATTTATTTATCGGTGAATTTCATTCCCTCGCGCGTTGACGCTCGGAATCCTTCGATCTGCAAGTGAAATGGAGGAATAGCTACGTTTATTTCTAACACTCCCTTTCTGTCCCTCATCTTTCAAGCCGTAGGAAAGAATGAGAATGCATTGTCCGTCGTCGATCATCAGCTGCCAGAGAAGTAAGGTAGCCTTTGTCCATCGGCTGGGCAAACAGTACGGAGTTAAGACAAACGTTCCAAGCGAAACGTGGGCGTCTCCGGGGTCCGCTTGGAAGTGTTCCACGCCGTTTGATTTATCGACGGGGGAAAAACCCGTCGCGCTCGCGTTTCCGCTTTCGATAAAAATTGCATTCGGACTGCGTCCCGGCCGCTCCGAGTCATCGTCGGTCGATCGCGAGTATAGTCGTCCGAAGGTCGGCGGGTTCTCCGCGTCACGCCGATCCTTCTCGAGGAACGACTCGTTCGGCGCTCGTTATTCCTCTATTTATCCGTCGTCCGGCCCGGGGCCACTTCGAATAACGATGAATCACGATCGATAGGGAAAAGATTCAGCGAAGGGGGTGGTTCGTTGCTCGCGGCGCGACGATGGACAATGGTTCGTCAGGTTAACGCGTCCCGCCGTCCCCGTGCCGGCTGCGCTCCCAATTTCGGCCACGTCGATAACGCGAGGCGCCAGGGAAATCGTCATCGTCTCGCGGATCCGTCGCGACGCTTAACGCGGGAGACGCTCGCTCGTGGGCGGTGGCTGTCGCGCGATTCTGACCTATTTCCCTCCCCGGAAGAGCGGCCCTATACCATGAAAATGTGCGCGTCGAGACACGAGGGCAAGGGTTGAAGCTCGGCCGCGACGGAACAATACCTTCGCGTCGTCCGTAAAGACTCCACCGTATTCCGTGTCCCCTTCTCTTTACGGATACTAGGGTGAAAGCGTGGATAAGCGAATCAGGATGCGGAAGGGAAGCGTGCACACATTGTCTCGATCGTACGAAAGGGTCCGTAGACGCCTGTGTTCTGTGTATGCGGTCTTCCGATCGAATTGGATCTACTGAGAGGTCGGAGTATCGGGTCGACCGCAGCACTGTGCAAATCCATGGGAACCACGAAATATTCCGTGGCCGCAATCCTGCCTCGTTCCCGCAAACCGACTGCCGCCGCTATATTTTCCGGGGGAATGCCGATCGACGTCGCGCCCCCCCGCCCCGGATACTTTACATAATATTGGGACGGCCAGCTCGACGTCGAGATGCAATTTGCTGGACCCGCACGATCATACATGAACGACCGCACCATCCAGGGAGAGGGCGAGTATAACGTAATATCCCGGGGAATAGCGCGAGAGAGGAGAGGCGGTCGTAGTTTTACTTTTGTCGTTAGGAGGACAGAGGAGGGCTAGAATTTTCCTCGGCAGAGAGAGGGATGAGGGAGAAAAAATAGAGGGATGAAAGGGAGAATATACTGTAAGGCGCGTGACTCGAGCAACGCCTTCTCGCAGGGTGTCTCGTCCCCTCTAGTCCCTCCGTACCCTTCCTCTGTCGTACTCAAAGTGCTAATGAGTGTCGCCTCGTAAGCCAATTAATACTCCCCCGCCCGGAGACGGTCGCGGCAAGCTGCGAACGAGTGAAGCACGCGGTAGCCGGACAAAGAGGGAAGCATATCCTCCCTTGGAAAGCTAGAGGAGACCTCGTAGCTGCTACATGACCGGAATACCACCCCCCGCGGATTTGGTATGCCGGTCACGCCTGACCGCCGCGCACCGCCTCCGCTCTTCGTCGAGGTGAACTTCGTCCTAAGGCGCCGCGCCGCTCCGTCGACTTCTGCCAACCACCCACCCACCCACGAAGGAGTCCTGTCGCGGCGGATGCTTCCCTCGGTCCACCATCTCCAACGGCCAGCTTCTCTCCCCGTGTCCCTCTCCGATTCGGCGAAGGGTCGTGTTCCATCGGGCCTAAAAGTACTTAGCAAACTCGAACAACTCGGCCGTACGTGCGGCGGGTGCGAGGCGTTCTTTTTACTCTTCCTACTTAAAGACGCCAACGACTCACGACGCGGACGTGACGGAATTTTCAACGTCGGACGCGCGGGGATCGGCCGATCTTTCGTTAAATTATTCTTTTCCCATGCCTTTGCTTTTTCCCTGCCGCTCTCGGGGAAGCGTTGCAAATTATCGCCGCAGCTCTGCGGCCCGCTGTTTCTCGCCGAGCTGCCACGTAGCCCAAGTCTAAAGTACTTTGGATTTCGGGAAGGAGTTACTTCTCGAAGGATGCTGCAGGGAACTTATGACGAGGACGTGACAGAATTTTAGACTCCCTCCCCCAAGAAACCGCTGTTTCTTTCTATAGAAGATAGTCTTTCCTTTCCTTCGCCCTTTGAAATGGATTCTCTTCTTCATCTTCGCTGAATCATTAATTTCGTCGCCCCAGTTAATTGGGAAACATTTCTTCATTTCCCCGATTCGTGCTCGAATTCTCTCATTTACTTTAATCGTGAATCGCGGGGGATGAGAATTAAACAGAGATTTCCTATCAAGGCTCGTTGTCGCCCTCCTATTGCCCTCGGAATGGCAGGGCGAAAGCAACACTCGGTGCCGTTCTTTCTAGCAAATTGCGTTCGTAGCATGGATCACGCGTGCCAGGCGAGGGTTCGCTGTAACACCCTGCCTCTTGTTTCGGTAGTTTACGAGCGGCATGTTCATCCGATTAACTTTGAGCCAAATTACGCTTCCGGCAAGACGCTACACTTGTCCCTCCGTTACCTGATCGCGGCTTCGGCGAAAGTGCTCTGTCCGATTGCTCGGTCGGATTACACGCGGAGTTCGTGCCCCTGTAAATCGTCGGGAGCGGGACAAATTAAAAGCGACAATCACGTCGCCTTTGATACATTCGAAATTTCATTTCATTCGAATTCTTCGTGCAACACATCCGAGGCTCTCAGTGGAAAAGCTGGATGTGCATGAACAGGCGCGGTGGAACAAGTGCATTGCCATTATCACCGGACAGCGCGCTTAACAACACGAATCCCTGAAGCGGGACAGCGATTATGCTAACCCGGGCCAGGTACTCGTAAACTGACGTGCTTCCCTTTGTGCGCGCCGGTGACGCCGCATTAAAGCAACAAACGCGAATTAGCACGAGCGTCCGGCCGGGCCAAGGAAATCGCGACTAAGCCCTCGCTGAACACGCACACGTACGCGTCATAAAAGGGTTAACGACGGAGCCGCGTTGCTCGAATCGCGCGGTTTATGGAGAATCGCCTCTGCCCTTCCACACGGATCCGCGTTCACGCGATTTTTGAAGCGACGATTCTCCTCCGCCGTGGACAACGGAAATGAGAACAAGCGGCGGCGATCCTTCCGGGCGGAATCGAAGGAGGCGAGAACACGATCGGGCGAAACGGGATTCGCATGCATCTGACGGTCCTCCGGGCGTTGTTGGCAGAGTTTAAGCGCGTCCGAAGTCGCCCGGAGATCCGAAAGTCTATAGGCCTCTCCGGTGCTGGCCGCGACGGATCTTCCATCGCTGACAGAAACACCAGACCCGGCTGTCTCTGACGGCGTTAACCGTGCTCGTTCTAGAGAACGGGACGATCCGTCGAAGGAAGATTAAAATAATTAACCCAGCCCACATTGGCCCGTTTCGAGCCGATAATTTATGCGCCTCTCGAAGCGGGCGAACGAACGGCCGCGTTCGTCGGTCACGCGGCTGACCGAAATCTTTGGAAAGGCTATTTATTATGAACGGAATCCACAGCCCCGTCGCGCCCGACCGATAGCTGCTGCGGTTCATTAATATCGGCGCACCGCCACGCATCGGAATCCGCTGGAATGTCGGGGCCGCGTCGAATCTGCGGCGAGCGAGCAATTCGGAGCCAGTCCGCTCTTCCATGAGGACTTCATTCTCAAAGACGAGCACGGATTCACGTTGACCCGTATCGCACACTCGGCCTTTCTTCCCTATTTTTCGGGAAGAAAGATTCTCCCTCGCTTCCCCCTTCGTTGTCTTCGCGATTCGACGCGGCGTCGCGATAACTGGATTCGGAGTTCCGCAAAGTCGATCGCGAGCAACGATAGAGAATTTGATTACCGCCGCACAAAAGGTGTACAGCGTAGAAACAATTGGAAGAAAACTCGCGAAGGGGTGCGTTAGGGCCTCGTGTAAGTTCTCCGAGGGATTGAAAAGAGGCTCCTCGCATTGTTCCGATCGGTGAATAGAGCGGGGCCGTTTGTTTCGCCCGCGACGACAGCGACGGCGACAGAGAAAGCGACGAAAATTTCGGTCCAACAATCGTCCATTCTGCGCCGTACAACAGCGCGGAATCGTGATTCCGGCGAGTAATTAGCGGTCTAGTTGCTGGGATAATCGATCGCACTCGAACCGCGCGGAATGATAGTTAATTACACGACTTTCCGTTCGCGACCGGCCTAATTGAGTAAAACGCGAAGGCGGAAACGAACAGAGATATTCGAATACAAGCAACTATCGAGCTGCGATTAAATTATATTTAATCATGGCTCCTCGATGTTCTTCGGCTGAAATTCCTCGGTGGATGCCACGCTCGACGACCACTCGCGGGGTAATTTCCTCCGAACGCCGTCTTAAGGGTCGTTAAAAATAATCAGCGGATCGGGGTGTGTTTTTATTCCAGCAATTGCGGCGAACTCAGTTCGGACGTGAATAATTTCCCCGGGAACGCGGGGGAGAGGGAGGAACGGATTCGGAGTTGCGTCGGTGACCGCTTCCCGTTAAATTGGAAGTCACTCGCGAGGGAACTTCCGTCGCAACGGGCTGGCTCGCTGGAGTAAACGTATTCCAGCTTTCCAGCTCCTTTTTCTCTCTCCGCTTTTCTTTTTTTCTTGTGTCAGTTCATCCTCCGGCTGTTCGTCCGCCGCGCACTCCGGCCACGGTTATTTTCGTTTCTCTTCTCGATTTCACTGTGGCCTAGGCGGAAAACGATGTCCTGATTGCGAGGAGGAATCTCCCGTCTTTTTACAGTCCTCGTCGACGGTTCTCGTCTCTCTTCGATTTGTTCCCTGCGGGCCCGTCGTGTACACGTGTGTACGTGCCCAGAAGACTTTCGTAACCGACAGTGCGCCAGGACAATCTTCTCCCGCTTGCGGAAGGGGTGGGAAAAAAAAAATAACCACTTCGATGGACAGCACCGACGTTTCTCCGTTTAAGTTCATCGACAGTCGCGGCCCGCTTCCTCGAGAGAGTGATCGTTGATTCCACGGAACCACGATTCCCGAGATGAAGAGCACTCGTGTATCGACCAGCGAGCATCGTCCGCCGATCCTTTCCGATCCCTTTTCGCTGATAGCGTTCGCCTCCCCGGCTGATTGAATTATTAAGAGGTCCGAAGCGATCGCGCCGCCGCTTCGGCTCGGACGCGCGATATCTGTTTCGATTCCACGCGAACGCAAAGATTCCCTCGAATCAACAAGGATATCTCGCAGTTTCTGTTTTCTCAATTTCGCCCGACGAGATTCGCGACACACGTCGAAGCGGTAGTTCGGAAAGCGTGTCGTTTGCGTCTGGCTTATCGGGGAACGTCGATCGGCTCCCGTCTGCGAGGAGACTGCAATTTTGAGGGGAAGCTTTTCGCACGGCTTTTCGCCCGACACTTTCACCCCGTTTCCCTTCCATCTCGAGGGCTTCGTTCTACTCTTCTTCTCTCTGTGTGCGCGCCACGGTTCTTGCCTCTTATCGCGTTTATCGTGCTTCTCGTCTGACACGTTTGCGCGAAAGTCATTCCCAATCGATAAACGGCGTCTGGCCACCCTCCCGTTTCGGAGAATGTTTTTCGCCGGAGCTCGATCACGCCTTCTTCAGGGGCTGCCCCGGCGAGAATTTACGTACGTCGGCGCCGATAGACGAAGATTGACTGTACTTATTGAATTTTTTTTTTTTACAAGAGAGAAACTAATTCGTGTCTTAATTCTCGCATTTTCCACGTCGAACCGCGAAGGTTGCATAATTCTCGAATCCACTACGCTCTCCGCAGGTACAAAAGACCCAGTTTATCCCGCAGCAGATGAATCACCGAAATCCCTCCGACCATAAATCCTCTGGGCCAACGTAACTAACCGAAACCGCGAGCTTACAATGAAACCACCATCGCCGGACCGAGCGAACAAATTTCACAAAAAAGAATAATTTGCTGGTCACGTGTATCAGAAAAATCATCAAGAAGCATTGAACTCCTGGCATTATCGAACAGTGTCGTCTCTGTGCGCTCCGGCTGTAATTAATCGTCGTTTAAATTCTTCCCCGCGTTTACTGCGCTGATAGGACTCGCAATTTTCAGCGTAACCACTCCGCGGAACATTTGTTCGATTCCGCCATCGACTTCTCACGAGCCACTTTTTCCCATGGCTCGTTTAACGACGTTATTAAAAATGTTTCCTCCGCTCGCGTATACACCCGGACGCGGTAGAATCGTTAGAACGAGGCTCGCGCTTAATGCAGGGAACGTCTTAGCCTGTATTCTTTTTTTCTTGTTCGCTGGCCGCGGTGGACAGGGAATAATTAGAAAGATAATTACAATGAAAGCTGCATCTGCCGGACGAGGAGCGAGGTCTATCTTTCGCCTCGGTTATTTCCCTTTTATTTTCTTTTGTTGCTCCTCTCCACCGGTCTCTTCATTCTTTTTTCCTACCCTGGTCGTTTATACCTCTCTCTCTCTCTCTCTCCCCGTGAGCCCTGTTTTAACCATCTCGTATTTTTGTAACTTTAATTATCACGTGTTCCCAGCGATTCCAGTCTAGCAGAATTTCCTAGCTACCCCCTCGCACTGTCCCTGCTATCCTCCCCCAGCTGTACATACACACGTTTGCCCATTTACCGGCGAGCCCATTTACCCTGGCAGCCGTGCTAAACGTAGTTATTCACGATAGCAGAGGCGCGCAACGAGCCCGTTCAATCTCCATTGGGGGATTCGGCACGGCCAGCTAATTTCGGAGCCTGTTATCGACGTCGTAGGATTTTCAGCTCCCGTTTACTTCCGCGCTCCGCTTCGCCGGGCGCCTCCGATTCCGAAAATTCGCTGCGACCTCGATGGGGATCTTAGTCGAACGATAGAAAAAAAGTGAACCGAACGGATGATCGGTCCGATCGCGGAGAAGTTTAGAACATTATCGACGGACATTGCGCGAGGCGATAATGAATCTCGCGCAATCCCGGTTCGTCACCGGTCGCGATCCTTTCTTTCCTCCTCCCCCCTCGCGGCGGCGGACGCTTTAAAACGAACAGCCAGGGAGACGTCGGCTTTAATGCCTATTAGCTCCGTCGGAAATTGGACACACCATAAAAATTTCAGTGCGGAGAAATGACGAGAGGCGCGGGAGACCGCCGGGGACCCGGCGGACGGGGCCACGGAAGAATAATACGAGAGCGAACCGCGACGGAAGTGATGAAGAGGGACGAAGAAGCGGAGGATCGATGGAAGGAAAAGCAGCGCGGACGAGACAAAAAAAAAAAGAGTGGCAGGAAAAATTGAAAGAGCTATATACCAGTTTTAATAAAAGCTTCTTAATTAAAGCGGCGGGCCCGGCAGGAAATGAACGTTCTATCGGCGTTCCGCATCTGCCCGTTTCCACACGCACTTTCTCGCATCTCTCTGTCCCCGCGTATCGTCGATTACTCTCACCGACTTCGCTCGCCGCGGTTTTCAAGCACAAGGGACGGCTCCGCGACGGTTTGCTCGGAGATCGTTTGATTCAATCGATTGGCCGAAAGTTCTCCGGCGCTCGGCAAGGATCTTCGATTTGGGAAAGCTTTCCTGCCGTCGGTCCGTGGACCGTTCCATCACAGCTTCCACTCGCGACTTGCTGTATTTCTCTTTCGCCAGGCCGAACGCGTCGTTGCAGTTTCACGTTGCCTCCGTTCCCACGAAACTTCCGTCCCCGAAATATCGAACGAGCCGCGAGGAGGCGAACGACGACGAGCTGGACGAACCGCGCGATTGCTATCGATCTTGGAACGTCCCGCCTTCATCTTACTCCGATCGGAAATTATACGAAGGCTTCGCATAAATCTCCCGTGGCCGCATGCGGACCAATTCTTTCCATTAACGTCAGCCACCACCTTGCCAATTACGCAACAAGCGTTTCACCCCCGACCGGTCGACGGTCGAACACGGCGAGCGCGCGATGGCGAGGCTGTTTCTTAATTAACCGTATCCTTGAACGTCTCGCCGGCGTTAATAAACGCCGTTCTCTCGCCCTCTGTCTCTAATGGAACGACAACGCGGTCGTTTCGATAATTCCAGGCTGGAAACCGGCAGACACAAACGACGGGACGACCAGATGGCCAAGTTCGCTTATCGATTTAACCCTTCGAGAGCGTGGGGCAGATCGTAATGTATCCCGATGTAGCGGAAGTATGCTGATCGATCGCCCGACTCCCGCGGTATCGAATAATTACACGTTCATCGGGGTCAGCGGTTTCAACCCTTTCGAACACGCTTCTAAGGGCGCGCTCGCCTCTCGTCGATTTCATATCGCGAGAATATCGCTTCTGCCTCGGCTTTTACATTTTCATCGATCCACGACTTTTCGGGGACACTTCTGAACGATTAGTCAAAGTTCCAGCGACGGGTAACCGGCGAGACTCGCTCTCGCGATTGCGAACCCGCGAAGTTCCGGTAACACGGTTCTCGAGTTGGGAAATTGCGTCGGGCTTGTTGCTCTTTCAGCAATTAGCCAACTTTCATTTGGCGAAGCTTGTTCTATCGAGAAGCCGCGGTAAAAACGGCGGCGGTCTGTCCTTCGAGGAGACACAGATATCGTCACCCCCGACGACGACGACGGAAGTTGGAAAATCAGTCGAGGGTTGTGTGTATCGGTGTCTTATCGGTATTGGAAGCAGCTCCTGGCCGACGGGGCCGCTTATCGTCCTTCCTCAAGGAAGCGAGGCACGCGTTTTATCAATTTTTTCCCCTCCCTTCGGCCACAGGGGTGCTCGGTTCGCTCGACCTTTCGCGACTAAGGTGGCGGCGGCTTCGGACATCGATCGGAAGCTTTCTCGCCACCCCTTTCCGCTCTGCGCCGTACGCTCACACGAAGACACTCTGCCGTCCGTTCGCGTCAATCGCGGCTTGATTAAATTTATGGATGGTAAAAACGCGGGACAGGGGATCTGCTCTCGTAAAACGTGCGCACCCGGGAGCTGTGCCGAGCAATGGACCAGCGTTGTGTTCTTCCTTGAATTAAAGTCTCGCGGAAGGTCCTTCGATTTCTCTCGTAACGCACGCCTTTCGGATAAAACCTCCCCGTAGTGCCCGCCGCGAAAATACGAGCTTATCGTAAAAGCTCTGTTGCGTCGTATCGCGCGCGCTCCCCTTCGCCGAGGCGCGTGTTTCCCTGCGCTCACCACGCCGGACAGCTTCCCCGGCGGTGTATATATAAGTCGCGTTACTTTTTATTCGCGGCACGGCCGTAAACGCGACTAATAACCGACTCGGGCTTTTTTCGGACGATAATAAAGTACGTACTACCGGGGACAAGCGCGAACGATCCTATCGTATCGCGGACGGCCGGCCGTATACACGGCTCCTCCGATGGAGCTTTTACGCCAAACATCTTTTCAATCTGCCGCCCTCGCGGCGCGTGGCTTTTACGGGCGGATTACGCGCTTTGCGGTATTTGCACCTTCCCCCGGGAGAAGGATGGAGAAGTCGACTTTTGCCCTGTCCCTCTTCTTTAATTTATATTTATCGGGAAGAACGGTTTTGCAGTGTTTATCCTTGCGCCGTGATTCGGAAGTGCTGCTTTTCGTCTCTGGTAATTGCACGGCCGCGGATGCACGGGATCGCGAGCATCTGCAATTACAATGGGGACCGGTTCTCCCCGGGTCCATTAGTCACCTGACAGCGAAGGTGGATCGGTTCCCCCAGCCCCTCGCCTGGAAGAAGCGAGTCCAGAAGGAAGTATTAGAGCAAACCGATCGGGGGGGCACGCTAATGACTGGGGATTACTCCTCGAATAGATATTGCAGTCCGTCCCTTTTTCTTCGCCAGTCGTCGACTTTATCTTTCTACGCTCTTGTTCTCCGCCGAGTCTGTTTGCCCTCCTCGCGCGTACTCGTCGCGAATATCGATGAACCGGGACTCCACCCAACGCCACTGGGTCCTCTTTCTCGGTTTATTCATTTATCGCCTGCTCGCGTTTACTCGAGATCGGCGGCGGCCTCGTATCGGCGGCAGGTTCGACGGATTTAGATAAGCCGGCGATAAGACGCTCCTCTCGAGCGCGGCGAATTCGCGCGTCGATACGCAACGTTTCTCATTGAAAGGCGAGATTCTTGATTTTCGAGCGACTCGTTTCGCAGGAGCGAATGCAAATCGATACGATTCGATTTCGCATTCTGCACTTATCACGTCATGCGATCATTCTGCCTTTTTTCTCTATTATGTACCACGAATCACACGATCCGAACAGGCCCAACGGACAAACGCAATCTTGTTTAAACGAATCTCTGACTCACCGCGATTGCGTCACGTATCGTTCTCTCTTGGCTCGTAATCAGTATCCTCATATACAATTACATACGTTCCCGTTCAAACGCCGCGTCACTTTTCCCTCCAGCTAACTCTCTTCTAAGCTCTCGTTCAAATTAACGAACCGGAAATGATTCTAAAGCTTGCGCCATACATTCCCGTTTCGGAGCAACCTTTGCAATCGCTTCCTCGATCTTCAGGAACGAATCTCTCGCCGTCGATCCTCTGGATCACCGCGCCGATGATCTCACCGTCACCTCGAAAATAGAAAACAGGCTGTGCTTCCATCACCGAATCAGTATGTCGAACGTAGGCTCCGTGTTGGAAATGTATTTAGCGTCACGTTCGTTGCATAACTTTCTCAAGCGAAACAGAAATTGAGAAAAGTGGGGATCGTTGATCTTAATCAAAATCGCGATTAAACGCAGCTCTTCGTTTATGCATTTCTCTACGAGCCTCTCAAATTCTTCTCCCTTTCACGAAAATCGCCTTCGCGATCGTCCTCCCATGGTATCCCGGTCTTATTTCTCTTCGGCCCTTCTTTCTTCCGCCTCCTTTCATCTCCCACCACCGCCCCCCTCTCTATCAATTTATTTTTCTCTCTTCGGAGCAGTGGACCGCGTAACGAGCAACGTAAATCAATCGCTTGGCATTGTGGCTTCGTTCCTCCGCCAGCGGTTCTCCTCTGCTCCCTTTTTGCACGGCTTTCTCAGATCCTGGATGGTGGAAGCTCGACGGAGGGACCAGGGAATGTCCTGCTTTTTCCTCAGACGCGTAGCCCTTCTGTTTCCGAGGAAAGTCGTTTAATTGGAAATCGTTTTCACTGCCAATGGCTGGTTTCATTCCTGCGCCACGATTTTCCATGGAGCACCGTGAAACTTATATTAGCCGTCTCGAGAGACGGGGACACGCGGCTGCTTTATGTAAGCTTCGCGAGGTCAGGCCTCGTTTCAGCTCGTATGTGCAAGCTGGACCGTGATTGCGCGACTTTGGTGCTCGATTTGCAGAGCTTCCAGTCGCGCGACCTTTCCGACGTTCGCCAAACGCTTTCTCCTCCCTCGCGAAAGAAATAACAAAATAGGATTCTCCCTGGGCGGGCAGAGAAACGTTCGCGGAGATCCGGCTTGCACGCGTTTCCGGCTTCGTCGTTTTATTTCTCCGCGCTGCTGCGTCTCGTTTCGCGCCTGTCTTCCTCTCGGATAATTTGTCTCGAGCGACTTCGCGACTCTAAAGGCTTTCCCCGTCGCTCGGGAACCACCGCCCACCCCCCCGTTGACATGGAACTTCGTTGCCGCGCATTTTTCTCGGGAATACCGATATCTTCGCCCCTCGAACGGCCACCCGGTTACGGACGGATCGGAGGCTGCGCTTTCGACAGCTGCAGCAAGCTGATGTACCTAAGGTACCTTCCTCTCTGCTCGACCTCGTCCTTCTTCCTTAGCTTCCTCGCGATCCGCGAGCGCACGTCGTTTCCTTCTCGGCCTTCGACTCTCCGCGCGTTTCCCTCCACCCTCGTCCGCCCTTTTATTCTCCCTGGCCAAGCCATCCCCGTACACACCGGAACAAATAGGAATTTCAGCGGGCGGCGACGTGCTCGTAAAGCGCAACAAGTTGAGCCCGAGCTTGAAGGGTGTGTCTCGAGAAAAAAAAAATATTGCGAATTAAGGGAGCCCGGCTCTCTCGCTTCTCCCGCCTCCCCTCGTTCGTCCTGGCAGGATATTTCGCGTCGGCAATTTTCTCCTGGTCGTGTCCATTTAAAGAGAAAAGCTAGTCCAGGCAGGGAGGGGAAGACGTTCCCCTTTGATTCACAATTTCATGCGAGAACGAAAACGAATTCTTTCCTCGCTGCGCGAGCGCAGTCTCGTCCCTCTCAAATTATCACGTTCCCTATCGTTCGGGGACGGGATTCACCTGTTCGTTGAACGTCACGTTCTTTTTTCCTTTCCACCACGGCCAGCCCTTTTTTTTCGCGAACGGGTTCAACGCGGCGGCGAATTACGGTGAACAAACGCGGGGCACGTCCACCGGGTCGGGTCACTCGGCTTCGTGCGTCGAATCTCGCCCGCGGCCGATCGAATTATCAGCGCGCGAACGTCCCTCCGTTACTTCGCGATCGGTCGTCCCGATAATAGCGGAGAGCCGGCGAATTTCAGTCGCAAACGTCGCGGACGGTTACCGGGGCTCGTGAAAAAAGGCGTAACCCCATTTTACCCCGGAGCCGTATCTCGCCCCTTTTTACGCCTGCTCGGGATTACCCTTCTCGATAGTCATCCCCCTCGCCGCGCGCACGAGCTACAAAACTCTCCAACGGCTCTCGGTGAAGTAGCTCGAGCCGGGCGCGTACGACTTACGAGGCGACACCGGCCGCTCGTAAAAGCCACGGAAACCACCCTGCTTCTCGCAGCGGCGGCCTCGCGAAAGGGGATGTTTTAGATACGCACGCACACGTGCCGTCTGTTGCTCGCCTCGCGAATGTGAGGACGTTGAATTGGGGGGAGGGTACAAACTTGCTATTTAAGCCCGCCGTTGCTCTGGCCTCGAATTTTTCCTTTCGAAACGCTGTCGTCAAATATGAGAATGCGATATTCTGTGAACGAGGAGTTATACACATATTTAGGATAGATACTAATCATTCATTCTTTTTTTCTGTTGCAGGTGAGCTCCCTTTACGTCATCCCTAGAGTAACGAACATTTGGTGAGTCAACGAGTCTGTTTCCTTTACCTTTCTGACCCGTCGGCGCTTTCGCGCGCCGAGGACAGAACTGGCCGCGATCCCGAATCAACCCCGATAATCGCGTTAATGAGAACGTTCGCGCGCGACGCGACGGAATTTATTCGATATCATTTGCCGCGTCCTCGCGCCGTGGCTGGATAATTCGACGTTCATAATGACCGGCGGAAAATCGTATTTACGGGCGGACCGCATCAATATTTGATCGGGAAGCTCTCTGGCGTCTGGCCGATTTTTAATATACAGATCGTTGCCCGATTTCTCTTTTTAGGGAAACGACGAACTTCATTCTCAGTTCGATGTCCGCAATCATTTTCTTGCGTCGAGAATTCTTTTGTGCCGGACCAATTGAACGCGAAGTTCCGTAGAATCGAATCCGGGAACGTTGCTCGGCTTTTGTCGTACCGCTGAACAGGCGGTCTGAAAAGCATGGCTAATTGAACTATAAACAGTGATCTCGTGCGCTTAATTTAAGAACGGCCAAGTTCCTTTCGCCATTGAACGCTCCTCGTAGTTTGATAGCTCCACCTCCCTGCGGATTTTCGTTTCAGGGATCTCGCGCCGGGTTAATTCTCTGCTTGTGAATACAGATTAATATATTCAGCGCTGGTCTTGGTCCTGAGAGGAATAATAGTCGAGTGTTTGATCCACTGTATAGCGTCTGGGGGTGCGCCGCGGGACAGGCGAAGCGTACCCGATATCTTTCGTTAATTATCGATCGCCCGTGATTTAATATTTGCGCACCGCCGATTAATACGGAGAAGCGTGTCAGCAGAATTTTAATAATCATACGCGAGACGGCAGAACATATCCCCACCTGAGAAGGGGATGGGTCGACACTGGGAAACGCGCGTGAAGGGGAAAAAAAACGCCGAGGGGGCGGAACACAATATCGCGGATCGATAAACCTCAATAAAGTCAATTTCTGTCGCCGAGGCATCTGAATGCGGGGAATTTTGTATTCCGTTGGTTAGGCAGTCGGCCCGCTGGCCGGGCTTCGTGTCCCGAATACGGATTAAGTATATTTTATACGCGGAGTACATATCTCGCGCGCTTCTCCGTCCACCTTCTCCCGCAGCATCCAGCTGCGCGACTCTTCCTACGTTCACCGAACACCTTCTTCTCTCACCCGCGGAAGGAGTAACAAAAGAGGATTTTCCCCGGGAAAATCGTTCGCGGATCCGGCTCGCACGCGTTCCAGCCCTCTCACTTCTCCGTGCCGCTGCGTCTCGTTTCGCGCCCGGGTCTTCCTCTCGGGTAATTTGTTTCCAGCGACTTCGCGGCTGGAAAGGCTTTCCCCGCCGCTAGGGAACCCACCCCCTCGACGTGGAATTTCGTTGATGGCGAGCAAGGGTGCTAGGGCACCGCTGACCTGTGACCGACTCCGCGCGTTACGTGTTCGCGTGTCTCTGCCGACCTGTGGCCTCAGTTTAGCATAGTTAACCGTGATCGCGTTTCTTATTCTATTTCTCCTTCTCCCAGTTCTCCCGTTTCGAATAAACCTTTCTTATCGTGCGAGGCAGGCGCCTCCACTCGCCCCCGCGAGGGTTTGCTCGTTGGCTTACCTATACACCCCCTTGGCGACCCCCTGATACTTCGACCCCCGTCGCGTAATTTTTCCATCGACAGCCATTTATTTCGCACGCGTAACTCGGTGTTGTGCTACGTGAGTCAACGTGGCTCGCAGGGGATTACGCGTTTCGCGAGGGAGACGATATAAAGTTTCTCACGCTTTTCCTTTCCCTAATTAGGCCGCGGGCCACGAAATTGGCGATAACTGTTCATCGCGTTCCGTTCGCCGGCGTTTCGTTGTCTTCCATTCGGATGATCCGCAGGATGAAACAGCCGGGGCGACGATAAATTCACGGAGAATTTTTCGCCCGGAATATTTATCGTCGCTCCGCTCGGCCGGCTGCGCTTTTTTGAATTATCCTCCTCGAGGGGCGAAGCCTGTCTCGTAAATATCGCTACACGCGATTACGAAATTATCGATCTGCTTCCGGGACGATGAAACACGTCTGCTTTGCGAATTACGCGAAATTGTTATCCGCAAGAGTGAAAGGAGACGATGCTTGCGTCCAGAAACAAGTGTTTCCTTTATCATATTCACGGTGGATTAATTAATACGCAATCGATAGACTCGGATCCAGTTTCAGCACGGCCTGGTCCAACGAAATCTGATCCACGCGCAATTTAGCGCAATACATTCTCTCGAGTAGTTTCTAATCATGAAAAGCTCTACGCGTGTTTAGACGAGGCTCGGAAGAAATCTGCTCGAGCGTAACCGAGGCCTGGATAAGATTAGCTCCACGGAACGAGGAGTATCGTCAATTGAAATTTCCGAAACGATTCGTGGCTCCCTTTACAACGGACCGGTCCCCGATCCGTTTATTTTCGAGTTAACCCCGGCCGAAGTCGGACAGAGCAATCATTGTGTCCGGACTCGAGCCGCGTCTACTCGGGATATCCTCCCCGTCGACGTGTGCCAGCTTCGCGGAACGCGAGATTCGACAAATATTGTCCCGTGGCTGTTGCTAAAATTGACTTGCGCCGCGGCGCCAGTTTACGCAGCCACCGCCGCTGCGGGATTTACACGTTCGGGATATTGTCTGAGCCGTCGGCGAATCGCTTCTCCGCGATGCGTCGCGACGGCGGGACATTAAGGCGAAAAGGTCGATGGGGAGTAATGAGAAAATAACGTGTACGGTCGCCGCGGATGCGCGCCGTGGACCGAGCATTTTTCGAGTCACGAAGAGGCGGGATATCCAATAGTCGTCGGTCGGGAATTGGCAGCAGGGTGAAACTCCGTAACGTTCGGAGTCGGGGAAAAAGTCGTGCCTCGAAAGCGTAAAGGACTTTTGCTCGTTGCCGTCGCGGCGGCTGTCGCCTTTTCCCCGTCTTCTCCCTCGTCTTCCTCTTTTTCGGCGCCCCGGCGAATTCTCCGTCTCCGACGACGACGACGCTACCACCACAATTCACCGGCCGCGCGCTGCCAGAGCGTTGCTTCCCAGACGTTCTCATAAATAACCCCCGGAACGCGCGTTATTTCACTTGAACCGTGTCGCGTAGTTTTGACTCGAGCGACAGTGAAATACGAGGCAGCCGGTGGCATCTCAGGTGCTGCCGATCGACTGCCGAAAGAGGCTCTTCCGTGGATCCCTTTTTCGTCTGTCATCCGTCGCGCGAGATCGTCGGTGGTAAATTAGCGGCCACGATTATTCGCCGTAGCAACAATTCTATCCGAGGAAACACACGAAAGTCCGCGACATTGGAGTTCGACGATTCGAACGTGTCCCGCGGGATTCGGCGCGGTTTTTCCCCACTCGCGCCCCGCTTTCCACATCGTCTAGATCGAACGGGAATATTCGCATCGATCAAACTCGGGACTCGCTTCTCCTTTGACGCGCCGCCACCTTTGGCGACGCCGGCTGATTCGATCGGGGAACTTTTTAACAGCCACGAGCACTCCGCGGTCCCCCGTGGGCTGGATCGAAGAATCGAAATGGGATTCTCAAGTCGAATTTCTAATAAAATTCTATTCACCGGTTTACGGGCGTTGCTGGGCGAGTCTTCTAAGGGATGCAAAGGTGTCGCCCTTGCTAACGACCCCCTGACGAGACAACGTAAACCGCAACTTCTTACGGACTTCCCTCAAAGTGGCCTTCGCGCGGTAATCGACGCGATTCGTACGTTCAATCAAACTGTTGCGGTATCCTTCAAGTCGATTTCGACCCGAGTAGAATTATTTTCGTACGGAGCAGCAAGCTGAGCGAACTGGCCAGAATTTCTCGAATCTCGTCCAATTATCCTCGTTCCCGTAAAGCCACCCCTGGACCGTCGGCTTCAAAGCCCCGAAGAAATTCAGAGAAGCTCCACACGCTGTGCGCGGCACGGTCTCTTCTCTTTGGACTCGCAAGAAAGAGGAGCAGACACGTAGGGGCGGGAGGGGACACGGATGTGTAGTATCGTAGCATGAATTATGAAACAACGTGTTTAACGACGCGCCGGATCCAGCCCGCTGTAAATTTTCCACGAGGGGTTGAAGTTTTAAAACCCTCCCTCTCTCTCTCTCTCTCCCCCGTTGGCCTCGACCGGCATTGTCATTCCTCTCGTACGACTCTCATTCCTGCACCGTCTCGACGTCCGCAGAGCACAGCCGCTCATTGACTTTCCCCGGCACGTTTTCCTTCCACGAGCGCGCCGCTGCTCGGGATACCGGGACACATTTTTCAGTTATTAGATACTCATTCCTAATTTTCCACGGTTCCCTCGTCGTTCGTTTCCCCGTTTCCTCGTTCTCTATTGTCCGCCGGGGCGAGAGAGAGGGACGAGCCATCGCCGCGAAAAAAAGAATATCCCCTCGCCTCTTCTGCTTCTTCTCCGCTTTGCCCCGTCGACGATCCGCTTGTTCCCGAATTCATCGCGAACGCTCCACGAATAATACAAACCTTTCCTTTCCCTGTTTGGATCGGAATTAACCATCCGCTCGTCCATTCGTCGATGAGATATTCGAAGCGGGCGATAAATGAGGATCGTATTAAAATCGAACACGCCAAGGAAAACCCTTTTATTCGGCTCGAAAACGGCTGGTAGGTTCGAAGAGAGTACCGAAGATTTAATTAACGGGATTAATAGGAGTTGCGAGACAAAGCGAGGGACCGAACGCCCCGATGTATCGGCGAAGCTTACGGTTTATCGGCATTGAAAAGCTTCCCCATTCCTCAGACACGGTTCGTCCGGTAAAAATTAATAGCGAGCGAAACGGAGAATAATTCAGGGCAACCGCGATTAACGACTTCATTGCGGTTCATAATAGAAGCTTTATTTAAACGCCGCGCTTTGATCGATCTCCGAGAAAGGCACAGATGGAATTCAACGAGCCCCGGCATAGCTTTGCGTCGGAAGATATCTGGAAACGTATCGTCTACTGGCTTTGACCATCTCCCGTTCACGGAATTTCAATAATGTATGACATACACTGAGAAAATGTAGGGCCCACAAAAAAGAAAGATTCGTAAAACTTGCATGCATATCCCGTGAGAGCTTCTCGCGACGTTGCGAGCGAGAGCAACAGATCCGAGAGGAAAGAATTCATCGACGACCCGAATCGCGGGAGACAAAAAATTCGCGGGCGATCCGATCGCCGGACTTTTCTCCTTACATTTTTGTAAAAGATTCACCCTCGAACTTTCGCATTCAGGATCGCTGTCGCTTTGAATGTCGTTCTTCTCCTTGGACTCCATTGTCGGGCCTTTAAAGGCTGTAAAACTATCCGGGGCCGACTGGACGGTTCCGGCGATAGATAGGGTTCTTATTCAGCGGTCCGACCAGGCGTTTACTTTTCTACTGGCAATAGAGATCGCGGCGAAGGAGACGTTTGCAATCGCGACGGCCCGACAGGATGTTGCTAGTTCGTCGTTTAGAAAGAATCTTGATGGTGGAAACGATGGTTTTTCCTTTGCATTTTTACTCGGCAGAACGCTTCGAGTGGAGCGTATCGAGTTTGGTCGGACGTCCCTTTACCGAATGCAGGGATGCTCGGTGTGCAATCGCGGTGCCTGCCACACCTAATTAGGTTAATGGGGCGATAGTGTGGGCGGTGTATTCGTCAAGCACGAGCCGCGGCGCTGCTTTTTGCAGCGGTTATTTTAATAAACAAATGGAACTTGGTTTGAACCGCACCCGAAAATATTTTCCTGGTCAGCGAGTTATTCGAGTCGCACTCGCAGGGCTAATATCCTTATATTAAATTATTCAAGAGCGGTATCATCCCCCTGTGCGGTGCGTAGACGGGGCGCAGCAACGCCTCCCCCATCTGTTCTCTCTCGTTCAGCCCCGAACTACTCGGCTGCTGAAATTAGAAAACTTTTTATGCACGCCAATTTTTAACCAACCGCGGCCTCTTCACCGGTAATTACTTTTTAAGCTTCCCTTTTGCATATTATCTCGGACGATTCCGGCCGCGAGACGGGGGAGGCGGCGGGCTTTCGAATTTGTATCGCGGATCAGCCAGCGCTTCGTAGCTCGACACTTGCTTCCTCGATTTTTTCTCCTTCCTCCCCGCAATCTTTGGCCGTTCGCCCGACGGGAGAAGGATTAAAAGCGGGAGGAGAGAGCAGCTCTTTCCCGTTCGTGATTACGTAATTATTCCTGCCGGACGTGTTCCTGTCGCGGTTTTTCCTTTCGCCGCGGCGATCCTTCGACGGTGTTTCCGCCGGTCGGGAATACGTCTGCTAATTTGCATGGTAAATTTGCCCACGGCAGCGGAACGTTTCGAGGAAAGTCTACGGAAGTGAGGACGTCGTTTGCGGTCTGCTTGCCGTATCCCCCGCTCGCGTTTTCACGGTCCGCCTCCGCGCGCCGGACGATGCAAAGAGTGTTGTTCCACGCGGGGAGACGGAGAGGAGACAGCCCCTGCAATCATTACTTTTTTCTTTTGTAAATGAGCTTTTTGAATGGCGGGAGAAAGAGAGAGAGAGAGAGAGAGAGAGAGAGAGAGCGCGCGCGCGCGGAAATTGGAGCGCGCACCGCCGATATATTAATAAGCCCGATTCCGTCGCGCGGATTCGACGCGGAGAGATATTCTCGGCGTTGACCGACTTCCGGCCCGTGAACTTTCGATCGCGACGCGTTTCTCCGAGGCCTCGGGAATCGCGTAACAATTTGCCGAGCGACGGGATAGCCGCTATCTCGCACCCTGCATCTCCGTTCGCCCGACACCACCGCAAACTACCACCGCCGCCACCGTTCGCGTTATCGTGCGGCGCATTCTCTCGCACGGCCGTAAACACCACTGCCAAGCGACAATCTAACATATTCTTATCTTCCCGTGCCAGGTAAAGTTCAACGCGCGCGGAGGGAAAACAACGGGTCGCGCGATAATGCGGCAATTAACGGCGCACGGCCGACGGGGGCGGGTGAGTTCCGCGCGAGATCGTAGCGCGTTCGAACGCTGGCCGGGGCGAAACGAGTGGATACTTGATTCTCAATTAATCATTTGCGTGTGGCCCTTCGATCGCCGGACATGATCAACTTCTCCGCTCGCGCGAGAATTCTATTTTTACGTTCGCCCCGTGTGTCGGGGGTGCACGGCAGTAAACGTGACATTTAAACGGTATCTGGAGATGTCGAAGTTCGCGCAGTTTCGGCGGAGCGACTTTCGCCTCGTCAGAGGACCGAAATTGCTCTAATTACAATTTATGGTCGTTCTGAGATACAGACGGCGCGCGTTCCGCTCCGGATCTTTTCTCCAAGGCGAGAGCGGGCGAAACAGAAATTTCGTTCACAACATTATGACATGGATCATCTTTTTCTTGGCGCAATTATCGCTTCGGTAGTTGGAGGGCCCTCGACGGATTTTTCCATCCCGATGATTCTCGGCGTTTCGGTAACGAGCCTCGAGTAAACGCTGTCCAATGAAACGGACTGCGTGTGCAGTTTTCAAAGTGGCTAAGCGTTATTGTTCGCGAGTTTTTCCCCAATTACAAGGGACGCGCGGCCGATTCGAGCGTGCTCGACGCCCAACGCTCGACGGCGAGTTTTAACGACCCGCCGGCGGGAAATTAACTTCGTTATTATTATTACGAACTTCGCTCGGCCACGCGCGACTTATTTCCTCGGTTTGAAGACCGCGCGCCTCTCTCGTTTTGCCCTCGAATTGCTTGTAAATTGTTCAGCGCGCGACCCTTGCCCGCCGCTTCCGAATCGTCACTCTCCGTACAAGTATCCCCCGAAAATGGATTACAGCGGATTAATTGGTGCGCGCTGCAATTTTATTTTTTAACGCTCGACGATTGACGCTTCGATTCGCGTGCTTGGGATCGCGGAGATAAATTCTGCGGATCAGTCGCGCGGAGATATTTAGCTTTCGACTGGGATTATTCAAGTGGGTCGATAAGCGAACGCTTGTTCTACAAAGTTCTGGCTAGAAGCCGGAGCACCTTTGTTAAGAGGCTTACAAGAAAATAACATTTCAAGCGCGGACCTTAATCTTGCGGACAGTGGCAAGCGTGCAACGTGAACCGTGTCGCAACGCAGGATTAAAGAATATTACTTATTCGAATCAGATCGTTCGTCTCAATAAATTCGCGTTCAGTCCCGCGGCCGATATTTCCTTCGTTGCCCGTAATTTCTCGCTCACGACTTTTGCCGAGTCCGCGGATTGGAAAACAACAGCAAATAGTTTTCAATAAAGAAGTTTCCGCGTGGGGGAGGTGGATGCAGGTGCGCCGGGAACTTTGCCGCGCGAGAGTTTAAGACACCGGGGAATAAAAGTTTCGGCCGGAGTTTTTAAAACAGTTCCTCGGCCTCGCTTAAAGACCGTCGCCGCGCGCGTTCACCCTTTGACCCTCGCGGAAGGGTGCAGACGAAACGCCCGTTTACAGGGAATCGGTTTTTTTCGGTTCTCTCCTCGGAGGAATGCCTCGGATAGCCGCGGAATTATCATGCGACGCGCGATCGTTCTCTGTGGAGTGGCCGGTTCGAATTCACCACGGCGGCCAGAGGCGAAATTAAGGTTAATACGCGGTGGAGAGCGTTGGAATTATTCGCCGGCGAGGTCGACGCCAGGAAGGAAGACGCCGGCTTCGGCGCCGTTCAGATAATTCCAATAGCGTTCCCTCGGAATGAAATAATCACCCCGCTTCGCAGTCTGCGCTTTCTTGCGCCTCTCCGGGGCGCGGTATATCCTGTTAACTCGTGCCTTTTCAGAATTCCGCGAGTAGATGTTGCTTTTTCGAGAGCGCGAGGCTCGATTTCGTCGGGACTGAATTTTCGCCGAAGCAAGGGAAATCTGTTGTTCAGCGGGTCCAGGCTCCTCTCCGCTTTTATTAAACAATTTTAATATCCGTGTAAACACGGGGCGCGATACATCATCCGGTAATACTCTTATCGCGGACCGTGGAAGTAGGGAGGATTGGATAGGAGCGGAACATTTTTCACTTCTCGAATGATATACCGTTGTTCCCAGCGCGAAGATGCTGCGCTCGCTCGCAGCCCTTGCATTCCTCCCTCCTTTGTCTGAGAATATACAATTGCCTGCTTCGGGCTCGACTCGGCTAAGCAATGTATTTTCTCGAATCTTCAGCGATTGATATCATCCGTTCGGTAGGGCGCGACTTGCTCAATTGGAGAATTAAACGCGTCCCGCCCCGATGCGTTCTTAAGAGCAACATCTTTTCCGCTCCGGCGCCGCGAGTACACGCCTGAACGTTCCTCGCGGCCGTTTTGTATTCCGGGCGCAGCGCGCGCCACGGTAATAACAGATCGTTGAGATAACAATGTCTGACGATGGTCGTTGCGCACTCGTGACACAGTAATTCCCGATGACAAGCACGAACCGACCATCACGGGATAATAAGTGGCATCGGGAAGGCGGATGTCGTTCGCATGAGTCACACGACGCGATGGAACCGCGCGAGAAGAAAGGCAGCTGATTACCCTCGTCACGCTTCTAATCAAGCTTACTAATCGCGAGCAGGAATTTTTCAGATCGATCTAGTCGAGTATATTTTCTCCTCTCCGGTTTTTAATCGATCAGCCGGCGTCCCGATAAGAGGCTCAAAGTTTATATCCCACTTCGTCCTCCGCTCCCCTGGCCAGCTACCCTCCGTCCATCCGGCGACGCGTTTCCCCGGACGAGGACTTGGAAGTACAATAAAAATTGTTCCTCGCGACTCCTTGATCTCGGGGGGCACCGGAGTAAAAGGCTTTCGGAGATTTCGAGTGGTAATTTATTTCCGGCCGGCGAGGGCCGCGTCTGGAACGTGTTTGGCTGGACCACGACACAAAAGGAAACTATCTTCGTTCCCTCCCCCTGGCTTCCTCCCCTCCGAGGATTCTAAGGGACGTTCGCTCTGGCGACTTTGTCGCCGCGAATTAGGATGAAAGATCAGTCCACTACGCCCCGTTAGAACTCCTCCCGTGCACTTCCAGCGTTTTCGCGAACGTAAAGAGTATCTCGGTGAAACGGGAACGCAAAGGATATCCCCGCTCGCGACTGTCCGGCTCGTGAATTATTAGCATATGAAACGGCGCGCGGCGAGCGGAGCAATTTATCGAGACAATGAAGTAATTACTTTCCGCCGTGCAACGACAATAGCGATACCCGTTCCGTTTCTATATTAAAACGGCGTATCTGGTCCATTGTGTCACAGCATAATGGACATTACGGCATGCGGGGAAATGCCTGTGCATCGTTTGTCGAGCCCACCGTTTCAGCCGGCGCGCTCTTACTCCAAGAATTATACATTTCACCGCATTCGTTCGCCCCTTCTTATCGCGGTTGACAAACTATTTTCCGCGGCGAACGATCCACGGAATCGTTCATCGGACGCCGCGGAACGAACGTCCTCTAATTCCAACAGGTTGGATCCTTATCGCCTCGTAAAGGGGTCAATCGTAAAGTTCCAACGAAGAGTCTAATTTTTCCAGCCGGTCCCGTTGAACGACCATGTCCGCCCGACGAACGGACGCACTCGCCCCCTCGTCGAAGGCTCCTTTCAAAGGAGAATTTAAACATCCCCGCGACATCCTCCGCTGGTAGCATCCTCCCCGAGCCTCCTCTCTTCGCGGACACGGCCATAAAGAGCCGGCGGTACACGCGAATACGAGTGCCAGAATTGACTCTGTAACGAGCGCTGTAATAACAAACGGGCAACGACGTAAGTCAAACGAATGGTTCTTTTACGAGTTTCGGGGTGGATAACGCGCCGAGAGAAAGCACCGGGGGGTGGGCGAAGAGCGCGAGAGGGAACGGAATGGTGGACGGTCACGTATATTTCGCGGCTGGAATATGTGAGGGCTTGCGGACCATTAAATGGATATTTCGAACAAATTTTTCGTCCATCATGGACGAGGTCGAGATTCGATAGGGGTTGATGGTGTTCCGTGGCAAGTTAACGCTCCCACATTTTCATATTTGATTCGTTTCAACGTTGGGAATCATTTATAACGTTCTTTCCAAGAGCATGAACGATGCATTCCCAGCGGTTCGCGTGGCCACCCTCGATCTTACAAAGATATTCTCTTCTCGCGTCTTCCTCCCCCTGAAAATAAGCAGAACATCCCCCGGCGCCCCTTCTTAGCGCCGAACGGAAGAGCCGCAACACATTTCTCACCCTACCTGCGAAAGGTCGCGCGCGGAATGGAATGGCATCGCTGGGTGGAGCCACGAAAAGGGGTGTTATTAAAAACGTGCTAGCGGGCTGGTAGTTTTCGAGGGCAATATGCGGCCGCTGTTTGCTTCCCCGTTGGAGAGAACCAACAAGCATCCGGCTTCCACGTGGAACTCACGGCTTCAATGGCGTCGCACCACCACCACCCCCCAACAGAGGGGATGTTACAGGCGGTGGGTCATATGGCAAGAAGGAAGCGCTCCTTCCTCTCCTCCTTCGTAGCTACCCTCTCGGTCACCCTGCCCCCCTCTGATTCAAGCACGAACCGCCAACCCCCGATCTCCAGCCGCGCCACTCGGTTATTACTGGTCGGTCCCTCAGGGGCGGAGGGGTGGACGTTATTATCCGCGCGGCTCTCCTTCGCGACGACTTTCGTCGGGAGCCTGATTGACGGCGCGGAAAACTGCATCGGGGAACGTCTTACGTATCGACACAGCGTTATCTTATTACCCTTCCGAAATGCTCACCGAGAGATGCCCCCGACTTTTCTGCCTCCCCCTCCGAGGCAGAAATCACGTTGCTTCTAATTAGAATCGATCTCGCGTTTATGCTCGCCGTTCGGAAGCGTCCCGAAAAAGCGAGTCCCTATCTTCACCGCGTTAATTCGCCCCGACACGAGAGAGCCGCCTCTGGTTTCTAGGAGGAAAATTTCCCAGGGAACGGGCCGACGGCGTGGAAAACTGACGGAAGACATATCGTATCGACTTTCTCGTCAAGCGGTCGCATTAGCCTGTTTTCTGTCTGCGGTTTTACCTCCGCTCGAAAAACGGCCGATCGCTTTCTCGCTAATAATCGACTCGAAGGAGGTTCTCGGTCGTAGCCAGGCAAGTGTTGCAGTTCACTCTCTTTTCGAAATAGTTCTCGCGACTCTCTTCGGGCAGGGGAGGAACAAATCGGGAAAAGTGAACGCCTCGGGAAACATGACGAACACCGCCTGCATTCGATGAATACGTGCGCGGCCCGGTTCTACGCTTGACATTTGTTATCGCATGACAAGCCTCTCTCTCTCTCTCTCTCTCTGTAGAGACATTTATCTTTCTATAGAACCGCGCGGCGTAACGCGGGTTAATCTGCAGTTGTCGCGTATCAAATACACTCCATTATCCATCCCGTGCGAGCGATCGGGCTCGTTCTGTCTTTTCGGAAAACGATCACTCTTCTCGCGCGTGTAACGTTGCTCGCGCGGAAATCCGGATCCTCTCGGAGGGAACACGCGTGGCGGACACGCGACGGCTCAACAGCTGGCGTTTATAATCGCGACGCTCCTGGGAGGGTAAATAAAAAGGAGAAGCACCGCGCGGACGGAGGAATCACGGGAAAAGGGATAAAACAGAAATTGCGAGAGGAAGAGCGGCGCAGGCGGATAGTAAATGATTGTCGATTAAAGCGTGTGTCCCCCCCTTCTCCGGCAGGGCTCGATTGACAAATGGTTCGCGAAATCTGCATTCGCTGCGAAGCATTCGCTCGCCAATTCGGCTGGAAGTCGCGCGCGTACGCGTGGCCGGCCATTTGTTCCGTTGCCCGTTCCACCGTGAACGAACCGAACGGAAGAAATAAAAATGCGTTCCGCGTTTGTCTTGATCCTCGGCCGATCGAAACGGAGTTTATTACCGAGCGCGGCATTTCCTCGTAATGCAAAAATCCGTTTGCGTTTCTTTCTTTAATGCTCGCTGCGCGCGTTCGTTCCCCTGCGGTGTGTCGGCGACGGAACGCGGGCGCGCTTTTATTAATATCTTTTACTGCGCCGTAGGCAAATGGGTAAATAGTCACGTCGTGGCGAACGTATACGCCGAATCGATGGCCTTTCGATGAAGCTTTTTACGAGTGTTTTTACTACCTACAAACACGGCTGCGGTATTTGCCGCGCTATCCGATCGTAAAAAATTGATCAGCTCGTACGAGGCCAGCTGTTCGCGTCTCTCTTTATCCGCCATCGATCGCGGATCGAACGCGCGATCATTATCCATAAGCGACACTCGAGACCGACGGACAGTGTTTACTTCTACAGCGCAAATGATCGAACGTCAATTATACCCGCGGAACGTTCGTAGAACAGTCCGGGACACTTTCAAAAGTTTCAATCCCAGTCACGATCGCTTCGTTCGAGACGAAACTTTCACGAGGCATCCGAAAGAGACGCCAGCGAAAGTTCAATGTTTCGCTATCAATCTCGCTGGCGCAATTCAGAACGTTCATCCTTCCGGCTCATTTGACTCGCTGGAGAAAATTAGAAAGCGGTCGATTGGACTTTGATTCGCGTCGCGTGATCAATCCTGGATGGATAAATTAACGAACGACTCGGGGAAATGTATAAAGCTACCACGTTTTACGTGTATCGATCCGCAATTTCGACTCGCATTTCTCCGGCTAATATTCGGCGTTCATGGTGGTAAACCGAGATTTGAACAGAGGGGTTGGGCCAACGGGGGAGTCGGTCCAGCGGCCAGATAGACTATAGCCATTCAACGATCCAGATTTCCAATCAGCGGTATTAAAGCGTATTCGCAATATTATTCTGTCTGTTTCGATTCGCTGCCACGATATTCATTACCCGAATATTTCGCGTTCAAATGGGGAAGATGTAGCTCGCGCGGGTATTCGCGTTTATTTTCTCCGGCCGCTCCTCTAATATCAAGTCGCATTCTTCGACTTTTATCGGAAAATCCAGGCCGGTGATATTTTCTATGGATTTAATATCGATGGATGCTGGGTAGACCTGACTAAATATACTGACGGCCTTCCACACAATTTCGTCCACATCCAGAACGTTTCTTCCCGATCAATCGCGACCCTTGATTGATCTCCCGAAATCAGGAGTCCGCCCGTAAATTAACCAGACGACCAAGTTCCCAAGGAATTGAACACGTGTCAGCCGGTTTATTGGTTTTGCAAGTCGCCCTGTAACTCGGCACCGACTTGACAAGCCGACGGAGGGGCGGCGATGAACAAAAAGCGTTCACCAGCGGGGGCGGAAAGAAGCGTAAACGGTGCGCAACACCTTTCGCCGGGACCACCCTGGCATCCCGGGGTGATAAATCCGGCCGGGCCGTACTCGACGTTCGGTGCCTTCAAGTTTTTAACCGAGCAACTTTCTTATTTATGTGCGGCACGTACAGGAATAGATTTCGCCCGTTAAAGTTCCCCTCTCTCTCTCCCCCTTTCGCTTCGTCGAAATAAACGAGAAACTCGTAGGGATCGATCCGCCCACGCCACCTTGTCCCCTTCCAATTTTTTCCTTATTTTCTTGTTAACTGGTTCCGCGCACGAGGGAAGCTCGTCGGGCAGTAGTAGGGCGACGGAAGAGTCGGTGTAATTTCGAAATTCATACGCCGTCGATGCACTTTGACCGGGGCAAGCTGGCGAGAGACAGTTGCTCGATTCAATTTCGACTGCTGATAATATCGTGGCCACCTTTTCTGCGGGGTCGCTGGGAGGTACACAATTATCCGCGGGAATGAAATCGTTTGGAAGATTATTATAAAGATACTGCGAGCTTACGCTGCCTGAAATGTTCCGAATAAATTATCACCGCTTCGCGTCTCTTCTCTCGTTGCAATGTTACAATCCGAAGCGCGCCGCTGAATTCTTTTTCTCTCATTATCTTATGCACCCGCGCGCATCTCGTGCGACCGATAAGAAAGCCGGGATAGGAAATGGAGAACGCGGAAGCTGCGGAATACAAGGGTGACACGGCGCGGGGGGATAAGAGCGAGAGAGAACGAGGCGGGAACTTGCGGCGGCGAGGATCCGCTATCGCTCGCTGAATTATTGAACAGTGCACTCTGGCGCGGCTCTCGTTCCTCCCCGTATTCCAACATCTATGCCGACTCAATTCTGCCCGGCGTTATTGTCTCGCAGCGATCCGCCGAGGCGTGGAAGGAACGCCGCAGCGCGAGACGCGTTCGTCGCTGGGATCCGGCGTAAATTATCTCGCGATTCTTTCCCGGAATCTGCGTAATGAAATTCCACGCCGCCGCGGGAGGTTGACGTCTTATCGACGCCCCGCGCGTGGCCGAAAAGATCGTCGATGAGAAATTATTTCGACAGCGGGCAATTATCTCCGAATTTCGAGCCACCCCCATCGAAAATTGCCAGAAAGACGTGGTGCCGTATAAATTCTACTTCCTCGCGGAAACTTCTCCGCGACGTTCGAAAATCCCCTTAAGTCCCTTGCGGGATGACAGAGGTCGGGGGTGGCGGTGGCGTTCTTTCCTCCGGTCGTTGGAGCGCAAACTCCGCGCCGCGTTCCTAAGGGGGTGCGCAAATTTCAAGGCACGAGCGGCGGAAGGCCTAAAGATTCAGCGGTGTGTCGTTACTTTACGCCCTCGATCGAGTTCGAAGGGGGTGTAATTCGGGTTACACGCTCGCCCCGTCTGTTAATGACCGGTCTTGCCCGGGTTGGCCGGCACAGCGCGACGGTGGTCAGACGGTCGCCTCCGCGCGGAAAATGCTCGCAAGGGAGGTAGGCGGATCGTGAGGAGGAAAGAGGGGCGAGTGTAGTATACGGGCTTCGGTTTGTCGGGTTCCTACAGGCTCCAGGGGAGGAAGCTTGCTCGTAAAATGCAAACTGGCAAGTTTAAGTTCAGACAGCCCCCTCGACCGCCGCAAACCCCGTGTCAGTCCGACGAGCAAGCCCGTTCTAAATAGTCAACCGGTGTAACGGCCAACAATAATGAAATCCATAAATCCGGACGAGAGCGTGCGACCGCGCCGAATTTACTCCGTTCGGTTCGCCCTGCTCGTGAAACGAGGGTTCTCCTCTCCAACCCCCTAGGTTGAACGCTTAAACGAACGTCGATTCTTCTTCCCGATCTTGCCAACCACTTGTTCCCGCGTCGGATCCGAGTCGCGAGCGGAATCTCGCTCCACCGAAATCGCCTTTGCGACGTTCCACGTGTCGCCCAGACAGGATTACACGATGCGCGGTGTGTACATCGTATCCGAGTTTGCTTAGATCCAGCCCCAGGAGAGAGAGAGCCGCGTGGGCGGAGTGAAATATCGATTGTCACGCGGGTGTTCCCCGATTGATTCGACGCAGTACGGCGGGAGCGATCCAAAGCGATAGAGGAGAGAGAATTGCGTCGAGGAGAGAGAGAGAGAGAGAGCAGCAGGTATATTTTGTTATGTTAACTGAATCCCGATGACTTCCCATCGATCGATGCTCGCCGATACCGAAGCGCGCGGGTCCTTTTGCCCATCGCGATCGCACGAATAAAGGGAATCGTTTCGGAGTCGCCCTACTCTTTCCTGTTTCATAACACGGGGAACTGTAGTTCCGGAGCGTGTTCGAGTTCGCGAAAATTTCGACCGGGGGAATAATAAAGGGATTCTTTCGGTCCGGGCCACGGAGGTCTCGGATCTCGACAGCCACGTCACGCTCGGGATTACTTAATCTATATTCGCCGCGTGATCTCCGCGATGGAGGAGATCGAAGCGCAAGGGGTCGGACGACGGGAGAAAAAGAGCGAGAGAGGATACGTACACGATTTCCCAACCCTCCGCCCGGTTTCTACGCGTGTTATACGTTTCGCTATCGGTACACGTATAGTAATACGTCGCGGCGGGGAACGAATGGACGGAGGAAAGCCGGAGAATAGAATGTATATTTGGGAACAAATACAATTTGAATGAATTAGCAGTAAACTGGAAATGGGCAATTCAGGGTTACCTGACCCGAGCCCCTCCGTCCCTTGCCCCGCGACACCCACCCCCGAATTCTGGTCCCTCGCATTCGCTCCAGCCACCCCTGTCCTCGTCCAGCATCCCTCTCTCCTCAAAAGGCGAATTCCGCCGCGACGGAGGGAAACGTTGTACCTCGAGTACCTTTTCTCCGCCGGTTACTTTTCTCCAAGCGTTTGCCGATGATTCGCCCCTTCGCGAATTATCGTGTCGCGCGATAAGTTTAAATCTCCTACGCCGGACGTCTCTGCATTATTCCCGCGAAAGGATTCGCGATGCTTTCACCCTCCCCGGCCATGAATAATGCACCGGTTCCCTGCCGCCACATACTTTCAGTTAATCTGACAGGCCGAAGTAGTTTTCAAATAGTTCCGTCGGACGGTAAGTCGAGTTGAACTCAATCTCCCCGCATTATCCACTTTCGCCCGGGCTATCATCGTCCCTCCCCCCCGCCCTGGCCAAAAGGGTAAAGAGTCTTTCCGTGTACGGAATCGATACGTGACGTAAGGCGGAGGGCCGGGGCGGAATCGTTAATACGAGAAAGCGGCGCGATCGTTTCGATCCCGCAGGACTCGCTCGATTTCCCGCGAATTTCGCTAGTTTCCCGGATAAATTGCAGCGATCGTTCTCGTCCCCCCTTTCGAACGACTACGCCATGGAAAAATCAGCAGGCTTCTTTTTATTTTTTTATTGCGACGTGTTTGAAGCGCCCTTTTAATTGCGCCCTCTTTCCCTTATCGACCGTCATCGATCACGCGTCCACGCCGGCGGCATTGACCCCTTTCGGGAGTTCATAAACCGTTAACGATCGTGTATCCGACGATAATTACTCTCCGCCATGAAACGTCATAAATTCCCCGTGAAATTTGCCATTCGCGCCCGGCCTTATCTCGCCCCCTCGTACGCGTGCACACCCTTTCCTACTGTCCCTCTCCGCCCCGTACGCGTGTGTACCGATGTTAAAACCGCGCGGCAAGCCTCGAGGGTAATTACACCGCCGAACGAGAGGCGGCACGGAAAATTCAGCTATCGAACAATGCGATGATCACGCGGCCAGACATCTGCTCTCTCTCCGCCGCAATTTCTCCATTATCATCCGTTCCGGTTCCATCGATTCCGCCAGTTTCCCCGTCCGTCCGTCTGTCTCTCCCCTTCGCAAGACACGCTGTCTTGCTGGAAACGTGCGTCTGCATTTTCCGCGACGCCAAAATCGATACGGACGCGCCCGGCCGTCACGGCCGTCGGATTTCGCGAACGAGCTTCACGCTTTTGGTCGCTGTCGCAGCAACGATCCGTCGCCGCGACGAATTCCGTAATTCGGGAATGGCCAGGAGAGCTCGGAGAATTCCCCTCGCAACCCCGTGCGTACGCTCGCGTGGGCGGAATAAAAGGTGCGAAGAGAAACGTCGCTGCGATAATGTGTCCGGGATACGACGGTCTCGCGATATCTCCTCGTCCATTAAGGGTGTACACAAGCCCTCGGGGACGATATTGTGTTTTCTCGCCGTGTGCAGCTATATCCCCCCACATGCGGGTAATCACGACCGCGCTCCGTCGTTTCTCTCTTCGCCCGGTGGCCGTTAAAGCGTCGGAGAAGTTGGCGATCACGGGGTTCGATCAAAACGTCGCGCTGCGGGATAGATACGGGTGGGGAAAAGTTGCGGCTTGTCTTCCGCTGAGAGCACAGTTTCCTGTTTAGCCCGAACCAACCCCTTCGTTCGGGATGCTCGCGACGGAACCGTTTATTGCGCCGCTTCGAGTTCGTCGCGTCCGCGACAACGCGGCTCGAATCGTTCTGCTTTCCAAGTAATTCATTTAGCCTACTTGTTAACCCGCTCGGCTCCGATGCGGGAAAAAGTGGTTTCCGAGATGGAGCTAGAGCGCACGCTTTCTACCACCGTTCATCGTCGCACGGAACGATCGATCATACTTTTTTTTTTTGCAGCTGGCTATGCAAAATATTCACCGCAGCGTCCCGTTTCGCGTGTGCGTCCACGTATCAGCTGATTCCATCGCGACTTTTCCAACTGCTATCCGTCTCTGTAGCACTGTGTCGAGTCGAATTTTCGCTGGCTCCCGCGCGATACAGACTTCCTTTTCCTTCGTTAGCTTCGCACGAACGTTTCCATGCTTCCCCAGCTGCTCCCATTCCTAGTTATCATTTACCCTATCGAAAGAGCCTCGTTGCAAAAGTATCGCAAGGTCGGACCGGCGGCTTTCGTTTCGTTCAATTAAAACGCGCGGTGGTCGTGTTCGATCTCGGCGTGAGAGACACGCGAGGATCCGCTCGCTTTGCGCGCATCCTTCTTCCTGTTCGTTTCCTCGTCCCGGGCGCTGCTCGTGGGAAGCGTAGGTGGTCTCGCTCGGTCTGCCTCTCGATCCTCCGGTCGCGATAGCGGGCCGTTGACTCGGCTCCACGTGCACGGGAGCAGAACCAGGGCCGAGAGAAGTGGTGCCGCGGCCGGGTGAGAATTCGGCGCCCAATTTGGAGGGCGTCCTTTCCACAGCTATCCCTTCGAAGGGCCCGATCGAATGAGATAGCGAGCGATTCGTGACTCGATGGCCACCCTCCCCTCGGCCGTCTTAATCGTGGCTGCATCCGGTTCGTCGCTCGGCAATTTTTAAGGATCACGGCAGCTTCGGGCCTCGTAGCCGGCGCGTTTCAATCGTTCCAGGATAGAAACTATCGAACGCTCCGGCGACTTGGCGGCAAACGAACGCGCCCGCGCTTCGTTAACGGCTATTTACCCGGGCTCGCTCGTTTCGTTTTTCATTCTTCGCGCCGCGGTGGTTCCTCCCTTACTTAATTAGGCTCCGATTAGCTGCTGGCCAGTTTCGCGCGTATACTTCGTCGGCGGTGTGCGCTGGGAACGCTAATTAACGGAGCGGGTGCTATCGAGTTACCGTGCCTAGTAACGAGCCTCGATTGTTTACGATCCTTTGCCCAGGGAATTCCGACGCGTAGACGATCATAGATAGATGGAAGAGAGTGGCGCGTCCTCCGTGGTTATTAAGCGAGCTTCGTCGAGAAATTGCGGACGGATTGAAAATGTAAAGAAGAACGGAGGCGCGCGCGAATCTCCAGATTAAATGGCCTCACCCCCCGCCTCCGTTTAATTCGACATCTTGGCCGCGGCGTCTGATTAAATTGCCTCTGTGTCATTCGCTACCCGCTTGATTATTTACTCCTCTCAACTGAGATTAGCCGCTCTCTTATCGCCACACCCTCTGCGCGCGCTTTTCCGCTCCCTAAAGGAAGAGCGATCTTTGCGCGGACGAGCCGGGATCTTTGTTCGAGAGGGCACGCGCGGATTCGATACGCGATAACGAATCTGCCGTCGCGCTGCGGAGGCAGGAAGAATCGGTTGACAAATTTCGCGTGCGACCCCACAACGGCCGCGCCCGCACCCCCTCGTGAAATCGAATCGGCGGCCCCGCGACGGGCCGCTGTAAATTCGCGTTTGATGTCAGTCCGCGTCAGTTCGCGTGATTAATGCCCCGTGGAGGGACGCGGCAACGCATCGACTTCCCGGCCCTCTCCTCGGCCGTGCTCGCCCTTCGCGAATTTTAATCACCCTCCGCCGGTGATCGGACGCGCGAGAGGAAAGAGCGCGACGGATTCCGCGGCGACCGATGGCGCCCGCTTTATTTCGTTAACGTTTCAATCGATCATCGCCATCCCTCTCTGGTTTCTCACCCCTTCTGCCGTTGCGTTTCATTCTCCGCTGCCCCTCGGAAGTGCTTAAGCCTCGCCGGCGTATTTTCGGAGGGGCGAGAGAACTTGGGAAATGTTCAAGCAGTATAACATCGTGCTCGGTCAGGCGCGCCTTTATCATTCTCCAATTCGATGGAACTGAGTCGGCGTTCACTTCTCATCGAGCGTGGCGATAACTTTTGTGTTTTATAGGACAATGGAACGTCCTGGGACGAAGGTTCGAAAAAGTTGATATTTCCGTGTCGCTCTAAAAAAAATAAAAATCGTCGTCGTATCGATTCAGTCCAGTTTACGGCCGTCAACGGGTGAACGTGAATTTGACAGTCATCTCCCCTTTAGTTGGCAGGGACGAGGAGAGTTCGCCTATCGGCGATGATCAGCGTATCCGTGCCAATCGGTCTCTCTGCCATTCTCTTTCCCCCCCCGCATCGCCCCTCTTTGTCCCTTTGCATAGCGGCTCTGACAATCGGTGAAATTAATGACGCACCCTCTCCGAACGACGGAATCGGGCTGGAAGAATGTCCGATTGGCCCGTGGAAAATGCGGTTCGCGGGGAGACGTCAGTGGGAACGATACGGAGACGCGCGACAGTGCGTTCGACGATTTTCGAAATCTCTCCAGAGAAAAGGCGACGATTGCTACGGTCGCACGGTGAAACGAAAGAATCGAATCAGCGGCGGCGAGTTTCTCGGAGTCTCCGGGCGCGCGCCGATGGATAATTGCCAAATCGCCCGGCTAATCTCATGCCGCGCGCAATTACAAATGGTTAATCCGACTCGCGTAATTATCCGGCGTGCCCGCGGTGTCGAGCGAGTCCTACGGGCGAGCGAGCGACACGCGAATCGCGACGCAAACGGACCGTCACGGGGGTTGGAGAAAGAGAGATAGAGGAGGAGTGGCTCGCGGAAAGCGGAGGCTGCTCGAGGAGAAGCGAGAGGGCTGCGTTATCGAGTGTACCCGGTATTGGCAGACCGTTTCCCGGGCAAATAATTGGAAATGCAAACGGAACGAGCCTCCCTGTGATAGTTCGATAATTGAGTCTCTTATCAGTGTTTGAACGCCCTCTCGCCCTTTCTTCCCTCTTTCGCCCTCGTCATCTTCGACCCCTCCGCGCGTACGAATCCACGGCACCTACTTTTCACGCGTTTCACAATCGTCCGGGAATCGCGGCGAAATGCTTTGAGAGCGCAGAGCTCAGTAGTGATCCCTGAAATTGGTCAGACACAAGTCGTTTCTCTTCCTGCAATGATCGTTCTCCGCGTGACACTCGATCCTCCCCCAAAGAAATCCGCCATGTAATGCCGTATCATAGTCCCTAAAGTTCCCAATCACAAAATCACTTCCTTTACCTGATTACAACAACCCCTTTCGTATCATCAATCGTCGGATACGTTCCACTATCGCGCCGCGGGCAAAACCATCGTTACGGAACAGATAGGAAACGATCGATTTACATTCGTTCGTTACCCGAGCCGGCTGCGGCCGGAGGAGAGAGATACCGGTCGTAGGCGTTTCAGTTCTGCGGTATCGCGTTGTTCGCGCGAACCGGCGTTGGCCGGCCGTGTCGTTGCAGGAACGTTTCTGCAGCTCGCGTGAAATACACGGATGGAGCGAGGAAGAGAGCGGTGCGTGTACCCAGCGAGCGTTGACGCTACTTACGCGAGTACGCTCGCCGCGCGGTTCGTTGTGCGGCGCAATAAACACCCCGGTGCGACGCCAATTACGCGAAGGGTCGACCGCGATGTTTTGTCGCACGAGAACCGAAATTATCCGACCGCCTCCCCCCCCTCGAGCCCCTCCCGATTGCCGGGAAATTTCGGACGATTTCGACCACCGTTGTCCCTGCACCCTTCTCGCGATTCGGCTTATCAACGCGCGTCCGTTCCGCTGGAAAGAAGGATGGAAAAAGAGATTCTCCGGTTTCACGGTGATACCAATTGAGAGACGTGCGTGCGAGAAACTCGCCCGAATCCCCCGACACGTTTTAGTCTGTCGCCGTTGCTCGAGCGGATAGAGCGGCCTGCGACGACTTCTATTTGCTCGTTCGAGCCAGTTATTACGACGCTGTTTCACCGCTGGCCACGAGCGCGTATTAAATTCTCATATTGTCATGCTCCGCGAGCTCCGTTGCAGTTGTGGTCACCGACACGATACGCGTTCACCGTCCCGTGGACGCTGTAATTTTTGTCGACGGACACGCGCACGGTTTCACGCGTGCGGGAAAGTGTCCGGAAAGGAGGAAGCTGGATTTATCGATGATTTCTTTAAATTCGTTAGGAAAAAACGCCTCGTTCGAATCTCTGGAATTTCTCGTCATCCCCCTCTGCTCTCGTCTGCTCCGTTGGCCCGTTTAACCTGTGTACCGAGCAAACCCGCCCACGTATGCGTGTCACGGATCGCAGGCCCTGATTCGCGAGCACGTTGCCTCGTGATTACAGCGTTTAACCGAGCGATTCATTTGTTACGTGCACACGACCCGCTGCGGCGGCGTTTTCCGCCTCGATCCTCGCCATCGACGGCGACACCGTTTTGTCTCTCGGTCGCACGCGCAGCGGGAGGAGCTATTCAGCTTCGATCCCGCTTCGATCGGCGCTTCGTTGCAGTCGTCCGATCGCGTAACGATTGGTTTTGCTCTTTTTTTAAATGTATGACGGAGAATAATCCATTTACTACTGTACTCCTTTGAGGGGGATAGTGTATTAGTTACGTTGATCATCGCCGCAGGTCCGTCCGGTCGATTACGGCCAATGGCATCGCTCTAATTAATTAACGGGACGGCATTGACTCGCGATGGATGTCGCGGTGAACGTATTTACAGCGGCGCATCGATGTTTGCATCGGTCACCGTTGCAATGCGAAACGCCGCTGAACTTTCCGTCCCGTAAAACGTTTGCAATTTGCCGGCCAGCTCGCGCCGCAATCATTTGATAACAAATCGCGGATCTCCGAAGTTAAACGTCGCGATAGATTGATTTCTGCAAGGCTTATCAATACTCCAGCATCCGAATTCTATTCGCGGCATTTAGACGGTGTGTTCGACAAAATTAGTCCGCGGGAATTGATCCCGGCATAGGAAAGGTGTTTAGGGAAACGCGGTGGCGTGTATCAGCAGGCTGGCGACAAGACGCGCGGGCCGTAATTTCAATTAAACACATTCCAAGGGACACCGTCAGCCGAATTCTCGGCCACGGAATTATATCGACGCGGCGGTCCTGAGCGGTTTCATCTGCCCGCTGTGAATCCACCGCGATCGATGGTCCCGGGCGCGTTGGGGTCCATTTATACATCACCGTGCTGTGTCCGGGTTTTCTTTACAGTGACGTGCTTTTATAACTTAAGAACAAACTATGCGATTTCTGTCGTGTTTGGTGTCATTTTAATTGCAAACATCTCAGCGGTTTATTACAATTAATTTCATAAGGATTACAAAAAAAAAATGAACTAAAAGAATTGTATTCCTTGTGTATTCCTTGTAACGAGGCGCCGCTTGGAAAAATCATTGTCTTTCTTTCATATTATTAATTTTGAACAAAAATACAGAAAAATAGAATGCGAAATTTATAAAAAAAAGTATGTCGAAAGATAGCGAAGAGCATACATTTTAATTTGCCGTTTGTCCCATTCCGATATCTCAATTAGTTTCCGAGCTATAAGCGTTTAAAGTTGAGGCATTTAAATTTCGCGACACGACCTACATTTCTTCCTGGAATCGGAAGCTTTTCTCAGAATTTCGTCTGCTACCCTGTCTACGTTTTTTTTTGTGTACACCTGCGTGGGAACGCTGCGGTGAGGTAGGTCAGTGACGCGCCGCGCGATACGATGACATTAGAAATTAGCCGCCTCTTTGAATAGCGATATCTCAGGAACCGGAAGTCGTATCGGGTTCAATCAAAAACCATTTTAAAGGGGAAGAAAGCGCGCTTCGAATAAGACCCGGTAGGATAAAATATAAGCAATATCTTCGGAGTTACAGCGGTTCAAAGTTCGTGCAATTACAATAGTTAACAATCAAGTCTCTAGCCATAGTTTCTAGCCTCGGATATTTGGCTATGGCCCGGATGGGGCACGGACAGCCTCTTGAAAAGGTCGCCTTCAAGAGGTTACAAAGGATATTCCCTGTGCGCAAGGAATACAATTCTTTTAGTTTTTCTTTAATCTGTATGAAATGAATCTTAATGAACTCCTGAGATGTTTGCAATTAAAATGGCACCAGCCACGACAGAAATCGCATAGTTTTTTGTTATGTTACTTAATCAGAGGCCCCAATTCGCCTCTGGATCCATGTCGTCCAGCTCGACGGAACTCGGATCAATAATTATCCTTAGTCTATTAACTCGGCGAAAAACAATCGCGAGAGCCTGTCCAAACGTTGGTTCACCACTTCAGCGTCGACCGACAACTCGCCCAAGGATTCTTCCTCGTCGAATCGCTTCGCGGCCGGCCGCGAGTTGCGAGATCGCAGCTCCCACACTCGTTCCCCCGGAAATGATTACCGTCGATTATCTCTCGAATCTCCTCCGAAATAGGGGCGTGATTTGTTCGGGACAGGGTCGCGCGGATTCTTCTGAAGTTGCTCGGATTTCCACGGCATTCCGCGCGCTGCGCGCCGGCTTCGAGCGGGTCGTTAAAAATCTAATCTGGCGCGGAACGCGAAACGGGGGGAGTGCGGCCTTATGCCTAACGCGACCCTCCATTGTGAAGCTCGCGCTAGGTTTCTCACTTAAAGATAGAGCCCAAGGGTGGCTGTGTGTAGCGTGTAATACGGCGCGGAGGAGATAAGGGCGACATGTATGTCGACGAGTCGCCCCGGAAGATAAGCCGAGGAACGGTTACCGCGACGGGGGAGGAGGACTTCCTCGTTTCTCAACCCCTTCCGCACTTATCGTCCGGGTTACGCGCCGTTTCCGTACACCTAATGGCGCGCCACGAATAGCGAAACAGCGTTTCGTTTTAATGGCGGAGCGTGGTGTTGGCTCTCCCTCCTTACGACAAGGCTTTCGGCAACTTCCCGTCGTCGCCTCTCGAACTTCTTCGTTTAAGTACATACTTCGGCTCTTCGGCGTTTTCGAAGCCGTCGAAACTTCCCTGCTGGAAAGCGTCCACCTTCCGAAAGGGTTGCAAGCATTTCTCTGTAATCGCGACCGCCCTTGCTGGCGTTTATCAACGCAGCTGCGGTTGCGAATCTCGGGAAGAGTAGTAATAATGACGCGCGTGCATCGCGGCCGCAGACGGTGTTGCAGGAGTGTCCGTTCCCGCTGCGCCCGCGGATGCACGCTTCGTTGATCGCTTTAATCCGTGCTGGCAGCCAGTCGGAGAAGATCCCTGGCCAGTCTACCTTTCGCGGAAGAGGTCAAGCGATTCAATGATAAACGCGATCTACAGTCTTTAATTCCGGAACCAGCTGATCGCCCCGACTCGCTCGGGATCCGAATCCTGGCCCGCGAGGAGCTCGAAAACCGCCCGGCAAACTGTGCTGGAGTAACGAAGCGGGTGGAGATCGGAAGCGAGGAGAGGAAATTGCGCGGTCTAAATCTCCCGTCGCGGAATTTATCGTTTATAGAATTAGAGGAGCGCGCGCTCTCAGACGCGATTTAATGGTCGGTTTAATTCGCCGCTCGACGCGCGCTCATAGGATTCGCGGGGAAACTCGTTTAATCGGACGCGAAATCAAGATTCCGCAATCTCTTCTTTTCCACGTCTTCGTCCTGTCGGATTTGCTTCTCCGGCGCGCAACGGAGAGCGCGCATCCGAATCGAACGCCGGCTAAAAGGAATTCTCTATTCGAGCGGCTCTCGGTCGATCGCCGCGCGCGACCAATTAATCAAACGACGCGAAACGTAAAAGGCCGGTTTAGTATCCAGGGAGAACGCGATCTCTATAAACGTCCACCGAAACGTGCCGATTCTGTTTTCTCTATACCCTCCACCCTCGCCGTTCCTTTTCCTCGGCGTCAATTCCAGTCGCGCCCGGTTAATTGACGTCTCCCGCTCGAAAGAAATACGTATTCGATGGCGGTTAAACGAATTCTGCTTTTCCCATGGGAGAGGGGCATCAGCATTTTATTCCATCGCGAGAGAGACGTTCGAGGGAAACTGGATGCATATAAACGGCGGCTTTGAATACGCTTTGTTCCTTTGGCGCGGGGAATTTCGTCGAGGCGGAGGGACGCGAAGCGGAAGACCGGCGTCGCGACCGCTTTGCCCTCGCGAGGAATTAATTGCGACCGTATTAATGTCCCATCGATGTCGTTTCGAGCAGCTTTTTTCGACGCTTCCGAATCGCCATGGAGTCGTTCAATGCGCAACGAAGTCCGCAATAGAAAATCGTACAATGGCCAATCTATCATCAAAAGTACAGCGTATTCGAATTGCACGATTCAAACTTATGATAACTCCATCGGCGACTATGTTTCGTTCCCTTAACAAACGGGAGGGTCAAGCACATTTTAGCATAGAAATGTATAATCGGCTAGAAATCGATTGGACATTACCGTCAGGGATCGGCGAAGGAAGTTTTTGGATAGTCGCGAAAACTACCCCTTCTGTCACAAATTTCTCCTTCGCCGGGGCGATTGTTCGTTGGCGTAAATAAATCTCGTCAGCCCTCGGTCGCAATGAAATCAAAACGCGGGGAGGAAGGAGAGCGTGGAAAGGAGAGAAGCGGAGACAATCAGAATGTTTTATGCCGCGCATCGGTGAGACACTCGAGGCGAAGGGTGTAGCGGTATGCATATAGACGAAGGCTCTTTCGGCGGTTTGAATACGCTTTGTTTTTCGTCGGAAGACAATTCAGACGTCTCTACGCGAGCGTACAAGTGGCGGGACGATGAATTTAAACGGGGAGGGAAGCGCGGCGGAAAGCTTAGGGAAAGAAGGGACGCGCGTATAAAGAATAGAACGAGACGGGGGAGAGGCGTAAGAAAACGTTGGCACCGGCAAGCGCGACGACGACGTTCTCCGGCGCATCCTACAAGGGTGCTCGACTACTGGATGGAATCCGGCTTCCCTTAATTACAACGACCAGCCTCTTCTCTCCCTCCGCCATTAATAAGCGGCCTAAACAAACTGCCGTCATATAAATACTTGGATTTCTGCCTCGTCCAGTTGTCTTCCGTGCACGGCGCGCGGAATCCGCCTCGCGGGAACAGCCCCCGAGCGCATCGAGCTTCGTTCTCTACCGACCGCTTCTCTGTAATTAAATTCGCACCCGTGCCTCGTGAGTTTGGCTCCTTCGTTTAATCGGACACACCCGGACGTTAGTATAATTAAAAGCACATCTCTTTCGGAATTCGCCTCGTCCGAGTCCCCCCTTTCTCTCTCTCTCTCTCTGCGCGTTTCCGATCCAACGGCTCCGTTTCCCTGCTGCAGACGAGCCATCCCCTTGCATCCTAATTGCAAGCCGCCGCTCTCTTTACCCGATTCGCGCATCGACGAGACAATTACGACTCCGCACGAGTTCTGTACTTTCTTCAACTCTCCGCGCGACACGTATTCCTCTATTCGCCCATTTTTATTCCCGGCCAACTGCCGCGAGGAAGCTTCGTATCCAGAGCGACTCGCAGCTGCTAACGTTTCTCAATATTTAATAAGCGTCTGGATGCGAGTGCTGTTTCCACACTCGTGAAATCCGACGGCGGTGAATAAGAGAGAACCCCCCGTCGTCGTTGTCTCGATGCTCGGGCGACCGGTCGAGCGTTTCGAGAGAGGGCCCAGGGAATTAGAGATCCAGAAATCGATCATTAAATCGGCCACGTATTTCCTACGTCGAACACAGTTTTTTGGGGAACGATTAGAATCCCTGCGCCGCTCTTTTTTTTGCTCCCGCAAGTATTCCGAGCGAGAAAACTCGCCGAAGCCTCTTGAACTTTGGCTTTATTAAACCTCTATAGAACCAAGAGAGCCTGAAAGCTCTTCGACTAACAACCATATAACGAGGGTGTTTTCGGATCTGTCAAATATTTCAGCATCGTTTCGCCGGCACCAATATCATTACTCCGATTTATATTATTCGCTGTAACTCCGCAAATGTTCCTCCCTCGATCGGCTTCCCAGTCCGCGTTGTTCATTCTGGAAAGGACACGTCGGGCGCAGATTTAAACGGAGAGAGAGAAACGTGTCGTATCGTCGGTGACTCGGCTGCGGAGGACGGAAAGGGAGAAAGAAGGAAGTAAAAAGAGGACTCGAGGGAGCGGGGAAACATAGGGAGATTGGAATACCTATCCACGAATGGGGGGGAACGGGAAAGGATAGATAACGATCCAAAGGAGAACAGACGGAGAGAATGGAAGGGCCCCGACGGCGGAGACACTTTCGCGAGATTGAGCTCGAAATTCAATAAGGGATGAATAAAATATAAACCGACAAGAGGGCCGGTTGCGTCGGGGCGGCCGATCCCCTCTGTAAATAAATAAAAACTATATCCGACCGGTGTCGCGGGTGCAACCAGCGATTCTTTGCCCTCTTCTTTCTTTTTTCTCAGCGACAAGATTTCTCTCCTAAACGCGCGCGCCGATTAAATTCCCTTCCCCCGTGTCGACGGGCTCCGTGGAAAAATAAGGGGGCGATAATCGAGTTCGCCGTTCCACGATTGATCTCGTTCGAGTCGCAACAAACGGGAGAGCATATTATACAGATCGGATCATCGAATTTCGTACGAGTGCGGCTTATGCACCGGGTTAGGCCGGACAAGGACGAAGCGGAGGAGCCGCGGCAATATTTCGCGTTCGCAGCGTTACTAAGCCGCAACTAACCGCCTTGTTAGGAAGTTACTCGACCACTCTTCCACCTGCCCGCCTCCTCTTCCGGTTTCTGTTCTCGTCCTTACCCCTTGCCCTCGACGAGCTCGCCCCTCGTGGATGCACCTGCGATTTTTTCGTTCGTATCTCTTTTGAATCTAATCATGACACATGCTTCGTACAGTTTATCTCGGCCGATGCGCGCGGCGTTATTAAATACGTGACTCTCGTCGCCTCGCGATTCTGTCTAGCCAGGTGATAAGTTACCTTCCCCCGCGAAGAAAAAAATGGCAATCGCGGAGCGAATAGAAACGAGGCACGGAGATTGCTTGATCGGTAATGATGAAATTAGAGAACCGCAGGGAATATGAATGTTTGCTCCCAATAAATGTGTACTTCGGCTGAAGTTGCGAGGGATCATTTAATTAGCACGAGAACGGCCAAGCGAAGCTCTGTGCCTGAAATATAACATCCTCTCCCTGTCCACTGATTGTCCGAAATAAATGGGCCGCGTCGGCATGCATTTTGCCCGGCTCTCGCCGAATGATTCACGCTCACCGGCCGATGTTTTATGTTTCAGGTACGTACGTGATTCAGCCACGGATCCGTCGTGTCTCAGTTGGCCTATCGATCGGGGCCGGTGAGTAAACGGAGCTTATTAATTATTGCGAGCGGGACCGGCTCGACGAACGTGTTTCCAAGAAAAAACTCTCTCGCCCCTTTCTTCGAACCCACGGCGCAACTTCTGTACCACCCCCGTTCTTTACCCTCGCTCGAGACTCTAATTCGGTGGACGGCGGGGATGTTAACGGGGGAGTTATCGAAAGCCGCGCTGCTGCGAACGTTGCGGCGTATCGATTCGTTTCAATTCGCGACAAAATAAAACGATCTGCTCGGTGTCGCCCGCGTCGCGCGGACTATGGTCGCGTGCGCTCCAGCCACTAGACACCGCGTCGCCGCGTATTTCTAAATTTGCATCCGCCAAGTCGATAAGACATGCAACACCCGGGGGGCTGTACAGCGAGTCCGCGAGATATCCGGCTCGAGTAGACTGATCCCGAACATTTTTCCACGCGACTCGACCCGGCTCTGCGAAAAAGTCTCCAGACCCCATACCGAAACGGGTTACCGCCGTGTAATTTCTCGAAATTTCCCCGCTCGCCTTTGATCTTTCCTTCGGTCAGTGAAACTCGATAGCGACCCGGCCCCCTTTTGCATGCGCTGCGCCGGCAAACGAAAGAACGCGTCTATACACACCCTCGGCAAGCAAAGGGTCTTCGTCGCAGTGTCTCTCTCTCTCTCTCTCTATCTGTGAGTGCTCCTGTGCGCACGTACGACTGGTAATCGGAAGTGCACAAAGGAGTGGTCGCCAGTGACGTCAGCGGCGGAACAATGACGGTGGTAACCGGCGTTCCTCGATATTATCGCCGCTTAATGATCGCGGGGCATATCGAGTGCGCGCACCATTCCTCCGCCCTGTGCACACATCGTTCAATTACTCCCCTATCGCGACCCCGTGCCTTCGATCGCGTTTTTTTCCCTCGTCAACCGACGGCGTTCAACGCGTTCCCAGGCAGTTCCTGCAGGAACATTTAATAATGTTCAACGCCGAAGTCGAGGGCGCAACTCTCTCTTCGCCGAACGTTGAAAGATCCAAAGGGTTGCAAAAGGACGACCATCCCCGGGCTTTGGGCGAAGATCGTAGCCGAGTCGAAGTCGAGTTTAATTCGTTCTCGCAGCGAAATAACCGACCCCCCTCCTCGGTCCCCTTTCCGCCCACATGGACAACGAAGAAATTTTAGCAAGATAAGGGGGCGGGGGCAGCGAAGTGGCCGAGGGGAAGCAATTTTCCTGGGAAATCTCGTTCGCGAGGAAGAAGATTTCGTGAAATTTTCGTTGCTCCGAGAGCACGGCGACAAGGGGGTGGCGATAAGAAGAGGGGGAGGAAACGAGCGAGCATCGGGTAGCCGAAGGGATCGTAGGCTGGATTCAATTACTCGCAGAACAATACTGGCCCCGGCGCCATTGTTTGCTCGAGCACTCGGTCAAGTTTTCCTAGTTCGGGACGCCGAGCGTCGTATCTCGTCTGTCCCGTCACGCCGCGATATTTCGTTTGTCCCTCCACGTTCTTTGATACCCCGCGCGCAGTCCGACGACTTCGCTGCGCAGTCATCCGCCTGTCCCTTTTTCCATCGATCGCGCCGGCTTCGCTTTTTTCCCCCCCGCCTCATCGATTCGAGGTCCGCCGGTTTGGTTAAAGAATTAATCAAAATTTTCCGGCCGGACGAAAGAGAGGACCGGCGAAACGGTCTCGCAAATTGTCTCTACCCGGGAGTTCCGACGCTCGTTTCGTCGCGCCCCGTCCACGCGGGAATGGTCGTCATAAAGGCCGATTGCCAGCTTTCGTTTCGGCCGGAAAAACTAACGGAACCGTCGCGGCCGACTCGAACGCGGTACGCTTCTTTTCGAAACTGCTCGCCATTTCTGTGCAATTTGTCACGATCCGGCCGTTTACTATTCAGAGCCTGTTCGGCTCGCGGTCGTTCTCCGGCCAACTCCTGTTTCCCCACGGAGAGCAGAAACAAAGACGAGGGAAACGAGGAGAACGGCCGAGCTTTTCCGCGTGCGACCGCAAACTGCTCCACGGACCTTTCTTTTTTTAATGAATTTTTAACTGCTCAATTTTTGCTGCGGAACCGCACCCTCTTCTCCGCATACACACACACACACATACCCTTTCGACGAATGTAACTTTCAGTGGGTTTAGAAGGGAGAGCGCGATCGATGGATCGAGGGGGGGGGGGGGTGCGCGAATGAATAATTCCAAGGGCTGCTTGTCCCGGAATCCGTACTCCTGTCAGGATTTAATTTTGTATTATCCTTTGTTTGAAATTACAACGCGCGGCAGGAGGGCAATGTTAATTCGATAAATAAGCAAGCGGCGCCGAGGCGTTTTCACGCCGCGTTTACCGCAAGGATCTCTGAGCATTCCCGGTTCAACCCCGATGATTCTCGCGTTGCTTCGCCGCCGAAAACTTCGGGGCGTAGCTCTTGGGAAATTTCCAAGCTCGATTAAAGTCGGCCGCAGAATTTTCTTAAGCCCCTGCACAGACACCGTTTCGAGCGGAAGGGAGGAGAGATCTGCAAGTAAATTGTTTAGATTAATTCGCGGAACGGCAGATTCCGCGTGGAGAATTTCGATCCAGAACGTTGTCCATTAAACGACTAGCCTTCCGTGATCATTTCTTCTCGTACACCGACGAGCGTCTTCTTTCTCCCTTGCGAATCCTCCATCCCGAACGGCGAAAGCGCAGGAACGAGAAACGTTAATGGCATTCCGTTCGCGCTGCTATCATCCTTCACACGACCTGACCAGAAGAACGGGCGGAAGAGGGTTGAGTTCCGGTGTTTGCACAGCGGTAAGAACGGCGGAAGATATTGGGGGTTATTTTATGGGAGGACTCCGCGGTTCGTGCACCGCAAGTCTTGAATATTTTATGTGACGCGGCTGAAATAAGTTTCGCGAACCCGCCAGCCCCGCGACAGGGAGGGTCCCTTTAAAGCCAGACATTATTCGGATAAGAATTCGTTTTCTCTTTTTTTTTTCTTATGGATCGTTGATTGATATTTATTAGTACTTCCATCCCTCCCCACTGTAGATCTAATAAGGCAGCTACAAACAATGGAAAGTTAATTGCGCGCTGCTAGAGGAAAGCACAGTCGCGAGATTTCGAGCGGAAGAGCCCGCGCGAAGTATTAGGCGGGATGATGAAGGGGTGGAAACGAGAGAGGGAACACGTGGCGGAAAGACAATGCACTGGATACGAACTAATTGTCGGATTCTCCTGGTCTAGCGGACCGGGAAGATTAACTGCACCCCTCGAACCCTCCGTTCTCCCCCATGCCTTGACCCCAGCCGTGGTCCATCGCAGCCTCGAACGAGACGGTATATATAAATTAGTCGAGTTTACCTGCTTTACCGCGAGTTATTTTCTCATGACGCCCCTCTGGCCCCACCCCCGATAGATTTGTTGCTCGACCCTCGGAATTCCGGGGATGAAAATGACCTGGAAGCGATTTTATCTTCCCTTCTTCTTTTTTTTTTCTTGATTTTACTTTCTGCCTCGCTCTTCGTTGCAGTCCTCGAAATCGATTCATTAAAGCGAGCGTGAACGAAGGTTTAATTACCGAAAGTCGTCCAGCGAAGAGGCGTCCGCGATACCACCCCGTGGCCAGGTAAAGGGGTGGTAGCTACGCGGCACCGCAAAGGGCCAGCTCGTTAAATGCTGCAGGCTAAAGCGACTTACGCCCGTTTAATCTTGAACGCGAATATTCTGCGGTATCTCGCGAGGGGTAGTAATTCAGCGCTGCCCTCGGCATAAAGGATGAAATGAAGCCTCTCGCTTCCTCTCAAGGCGTGTCTCTGCGCGGAGGGTTGAGTGTCCGCCATCGCCGTCCACCTTAACCTCGAGCACCGCAAACTCTGCCACCCCTTTTACCCTCTTCCCTCTTTTCACCCGCGCGGGAACAAGCAGGGTGACTCGTAAATCGGCCAAGCATTCAGCCGTTATTCGAATCGATCGCGAACCTATCGGTATCGTTTCTTCCCCTTCTTTTTCGGCCCGTCATCGTGTCCACCCTTTCCCTCGTCCCCTGTGTTTTCGCCCGGTGCAAAGGACTCGCCGACGCGACGCCGGTGGAAAGTATCGTCTACTCGTCGCGCTTATCGACCCGCCGTGCAAATATTGAACGCGCGCGACGGAGAGGACTGGATCGCGAGAGAAGTAGCGCGCGAGAAAAAAAGGGAGGGTCGACAGAGGATCGTCCTCGTTACGGGAAACTCTCGGCTCTCGTACACAGTCTTTCGGATGCAGATGGATTTAATGGAGTGGCAGCTCCGCTACCCTTCCCAACCACCCCCCAACCCCCGCAGACCGGACCAAGTGGATTCTTAGGATCAATTAAAGGAAATCCCATTCGTATCGCGGAGCGAGTCTATCGAGCGCAGATAAAGTTTCGCTTCTGGAAACACTCCCGAAAAGTTCTCCCCGCGTTCCCCGAGGAAGCTGCTTTTCGGACACTCGCGAAACTCGGTTTCAAACGCGACCCGCGTTTGGCGTGTTTGGCCAGCGCATCGGCCGGAAGGCCAGAGTCAACGATCCGGAGGAAAAAATCATGCGTGCGCGATTCGAGGGCAGCTCATTCGGAACGAGGGCAGTTGATTTTTCGCCGGACCCGCGAACGCAGGGGGATGACCGTGGCAATATCAGTGCTCTCCGTCCTGCTCCCTCGATCGCCCACCCCGTTTCTCTACTCTCCGTCCGTTGATTGTTTTTTCCTTCCGCCCGATCCGACACAGTTCTCCGACCGCTCCGAAATCATGGAGCGCGCGCTTCTGTTGAATTTTCAGATTCCATGGAGATATTCGCTCGACGCTCGTTCGCGTCGATTAGTTTGTCTCGCGCCTCCGTTCGGAGCTGGAGGGCGGAAAGAAAAACTGCGGCCCATCGGTGACGCGTTTATCGATCCTCCCTCGAACGCGAAAAAGCGTTCTCTTTTTTTTCACCCTCTCCGTCGCATTGTTCGCGGCTCGCGTTTTGTTCCCCCGCTCTTCCATTAGAGTCGCCGTTGCGGCCAAACAATCGCGAACGATATCTGGATGAGCGATGATCTCTGTCTCCCGGATTCCCCGGCCTCGCGAAGCGACCGTCGGCTTTTCCCTCCCCCCCGTCCCCCGTTGTTGCTCACGGCGTGTCACGGTTGATCGGCCGCCGTTCGATCAATCGGCCGTGTTATTTCTATTAACAGCAGGCGAGCAAAAGGTACGTCGAGCGTATAGATCCTGCGAACGATCGCTCTCGAGTAGACAATCATTGTTGCGATAACAGTATATTCTTGTTTCTCACGATGCGCGGCAGGAATTCGAACCGCGTCCCGCTTCGACGCTCGTGCTTTCTATGAAAACTTCGGGAAGGGTTGTTGGAATTCCTCGCGGACGGAACTTTTGCGCGAGACGCACTCCCGTCGAAGATTGGGGCACGTACCCGGCTGCAACGCTACGTGACTCCGCTTCTCTAAACACCGAAACCCTTCTCGCTCCACCCTTTTACCCGTCTTTATCTCATCGAACGTCTCCTTCGAGCGGGGGCCATTATGCAACGCGAAATCCGTCCGCGGGTGTTTTCAACTTTCCAAACTGGCCCCGAGCAACCGGTCTCATCTATGTCCCTCGCCAGCCAGGATCCCCCGAATCATCCCTTTCGCGTCGAACGTTCTCACAAGGCGTTCACTCGTCTTCAGGGGGAGGGGCGCGTACCGTTGTCAAGACTCTCTCCCCCGGCAAGTTTCGCCGTCGACGATGCTGCTCGCGCGCGGCGAATTGAAGCACGTTTCGGCTGCAGCGGTACGTGACGAAGTTCCGCGACGAAACGCGCTGTAGCGAGGCGCAAATCAACCGAAAACGTATTCATATTTCGCGTGTCCCGCCTCCCTCGTCTCGGCCAATTTTTTTCGCCACCTCGGAGCGTAATAAACCGACGTGTAAAACTTCTTACATCGCGGCACGTGTGCGCACGTGTTTCGCGGGGATTTCTTGGGGAACGATTCCTCGCCGCCTTTTCTCCGTCCCCGAAGAAAGGCGCAGTTGCTATGCTGTCGCGCGCGGAGCGAACTTCGACCGCCGCGGTTTTAATGAGCAAAGTTGAAGCTGCTTTATGTCGCCCGGCACGCGAGACCACCCTTAAGTATCGTTCCGATCGTGTAAACAGAACGAATTACTCTCGTCCCGCGTTCATCGGGTTTTCAATTAGAAACGGTTCATTCGCCGCTGCGGAGCTAAGAGAGATCATCCGCTCATTTTTTTTTCATAAGCTCCGCTTCAACGCGTTTTCAGGAGCCCGGATGTAGCGACGAGAGAGGACGTCGAGGCGACTCGGCCCGCGGACTTACGAGCCACGCGCCGACCACTTAATCTTCCTTAGTTACTGATCGATAGCTTCATAATCCTGCCCTCGATAAAGAGTTTCTTTGGACTTAGCTGCTGGCCGAACGACCGGCCGATTTATCGCGCTCTTAATAGAAAGGTGATCAGAAAGATGGGAGGAAAAGGCCACTCAACTAGAAGTTCTTTCTTTTTTTTAATGAACGGTCCTGTTTCAATTGGCGAAACTAATTAAAACTGCTTTCTTTTTCGATTAATCCAATTCGTCCAAGCGATGCACAATCGGCGAACTACAGACAGTATTATTTGCCGTCTGGAGTAGTTAAATTTCCTACGAGAATCCGCGATCATGAAGTTCGCATAAAGTGGTCTCCAGCTTTCCTCGTCGATATCGCGTTCAGCTCTGTCCCGCGTGTTTGGTCGAAAGAATTTTCATCGAATCACGGGGCCGGAAGTTGGGCGAGCGTAATTTTGAGTTACCGCCCGCTTAAGGGATGTGTGCAGGTGCCGCGAGAAGCTCGGCGGAACTTTATCAATTGGCCGATAGCAGCGAGGCGGGAAGCGACGCGTCTGTATCAGTTTTCTTTCTCGATGTGTCCCGGCGGTAATGACGCCTGCTTCCGGCGCGCCATATGGCGTGCCTGCCGATCCCAGAGGACATCGCCGTCCCTTAAGACTTCAATATAACGTCCCGATCGAGCTGCTGTCGTTTATCACTCGATTCTCTCCAAGTGTCCGCCGATTCGTAATCGCTCTTTTTGCTTCTCGCTTTGCCACTGGTTCGCGTAGGATCGCTCTTCGTCCCCCCAGCAATTTCCACGTCTACGTGAAGCTGTTCCGCGGTGAATTACGCCGCGGCCCGTTGAAAAGTCTCCGGGGCTCGTCGCTGAGCAGTCGCGAACTTTCGCGATAGCGACGGCGCGGGGAGGAAGCGAAAAAAGGAAGCTCCGGCGCGGCGGCTATTAGACGGCACTAGCTGCCGCGAAACTTGCGAGAACTTGTGGAAGCCGGGATTGGGTTCGAAGTACCACGGCGACCGGCCGTGTCCCCGCTTCTCCTCCGCTCGTTGTCTTCTTCCGCCGCCGCGAATAACAGGGAATGCGCGAAACATATTAAGGGACTTACATCACGTTCCCGAATCGTCGACGATCTTCCTTTTTTCTGCCCCGCCTCGACGACGTTAACCAACGCTGCCTCTCAAAGCGGCGAGATTGAGCCACGGAAGAAGTTTCGTAGCCGTGCGTCGAATTCAGCCGCCTTCATCCGACACACCGTCCACGTGGCGGGTTCATTTACGAACGTCCCGGAAGAAATTAGTCGAGAGAGGCTCGTTAACGCTCTACACCCTTGCTCGTCTCGTTCGCCGCGGCTCGATTGGAACGCGTATATTCCTCCGATGGGAGAATATGGAGAAGTAACTTGCGATCGACTAAAAGAAAGTCGCAAGTTCGGCGACGATGCATCGTCGACTCTGTCTCGTCGGGATTCGCGTAGACTCTTTTTCATCCCTCCTATTATCCCGGCGGAATATCTTGAGGCAACGATAGCGAGAATTGGAACTATCCGGCCACGGCCTGGCAAAAGGCACGCGAGTGACAATCCTATTAGCGAGTAGGCAGCCGGCGAAATAGCTTTCGAGATAATAAAGCGATGCAGACGAGGGGGTGGTTGGGGTTGGCTGGCTGCTACGGAACTTCGCTACCGCATCGGTGGTTACCCTCTCTCACCCCCTCATTTCCTCCACTCTGTGTCTCTCTCTCTCTCTCTCTCTCTCCTAGAGAAATGGAGATGAATTTACCTTATTACTCGCCTCCTAGCGAGCTGCCCGCGCGAAATTAATATTTAACGAAAAAGTAAGACCGCGCCGACGATTCCCGCCAACTTCCGTAGCTGTTCTTTGGAAATTAGTTCGAGTCTCTCTCCGCCGGTTTGCCGGATAGCCCGCGGAACCGAGGATGCTACCGGGAACTTCCCTTCGCGCCGATCGACCGGCACACTAACGAATTAAATACTTCCGCCAGAAAAATCGTCGTATCGTTCGACGGAAGAGCAGCAAGATGTACTCTCCGATCCATTCGACCGCTCGTAAATACAAGAACGGTGTAAAATTTTAATAAATCCTGGGGCATTCGCGTTTCGCGCGAGACGAGCAGTAAAATCTAGAAATATATATATATCTCGAAATAAAATAAAATGGTAAACGTAGCGTGAAACGGGCTTGGCCGCCGTATAACTCGCTCTCTGCAACGCCAGCAGTACAATTCTCTCTCTCTCTCTTTCTCCCTTTCTCTCTGTGTCTTTCGTGAAATACGTTCGCCGTATTGCTCCCTCGCCGTACCCTCGTTCGGCTCCTCGTACGTGGTCGAATTTACCCTCTTCCTATGCGCCCCTTTCTTCCTCCGCGTCCCACGTGCTCCTTTCATATATATTCGATCCCGCCTGGATCTATCATTCCCCGACGTGCTTTGTCTTCTATTTGATTTCAGCTGCCCGGACGGCGATGGCTGCACCCTTCCGCCCGCGCTTGTTCCTTTTCCCGAAACGCCGCGTAATATTCCTCCCGGGCCTCTCTCGTGGACTGTTCCGTCGGCAAAACGGCACGGAGACGTTCTTCTATTGTTATTCCATTTGGTTTACACTCCGCCCGTGGAAAAATATGAATATATCGTTCCGCGGGGTAAGTTTAAAACGGTTCCCGTAACGCTTGCCAGAGAGATCTTTACCCGTAGACACAGAGCGTTTGCGATTTTAATGAAAAACCTGACCGCCTGATGCGAAGAAGCTATTGCGTTTCATTTGAGAATAAAAATACCTTCCGAAATTAATGAGATATTTCGCTGAATCGCGAACCGCTAAATATTTGAGTTTATCTATGAACGTCGATGATTGATTTGAATTCAGACGGGACAGATTACAGTCCGATCGTATCGGAATGAAGGAAATACACCCCTCGGTTCAAGCTGAATAATGAAGAGTTAATTCCTGCCCCCTTTGCGACGATTTCCGCCGCTTCGCGTCTTTTCACGCCTCCGTTCGGACAGCCGTTCATTTTTCCCCCCTTTTGTCTTGTCATTCGATTCTCCCCAAACCCGTCCACCGACCGCTGTCTCGTTCTACCCAGCTCCACCGGTAGAACGCCGCCGGTGGACGGGAAAAAGGAGGATGGGCTGAAAGAAGGGCCGTGCTCGTTCAAGCGCGAATCCAGTCGGAACGATATTCAACTAAGTTTCCTGTAAATTCGATATTCGGATGATGCTTCTCGTCCGCGGGAATCTGCGATATTTCCAGCGGAACGCTTCGACCTTGTTAATGATTAAAGGGAGGAGGACCCTTTTTAATGTTTCACGCCGAAAGTTACGGGTGAATTTAATTGCATTGTTACGTCGAACATATAATAAGCTTTAGTCTCGGTTCCTTTCTCTCGAGATGTTTGACAATCTCCTTTTTTCTCAACCATCCGATGCAACAGCGTGGAAAGAATTCTCGAGTATTTCTTCTTTTTCTTCTTCTTCTTCTTTGCCCTCGTCGCTTCGTTCGCGAACGAAGGCAGTAATTGCGTTAAAGTGGACGTGGGATACACAGGGGGCCACCCTTTTTCGTCCACGGAATAATAAATTCCGAGGAGCGCGCGGTAACGAAAGTCGGGGCCCTCGGTCGTTTCGAACCCTCCTCCTTGTCTCCTCTCGCTTCCTTTTCGTTACCGAAAAATCTACGACTCCGAGGGGGGGATATAAATTTCGAAATAATTTGAATATTGTTTGTCGCCTGGGGGAACCGCCGCCGAACGCGTCCAACTCGAGACGCAGCGAGCCGTGCTTTAACGAGGATGCGTCCCGGCGTTATTCGAGGCTCGCCTTAACGCTTGTCCGTAGAATCGATTGAACACGTTCTTTTCAGACATCGAAGTATCCGAAAGGTATTGCCAATGCGTGTTTCACGTGGGACAACGTCTACTAGGTACTTTGCATCATATAGACAGGCTCGCCCAGGCGTCCGTCATTAGATTGCATTACGGAAACATCGAAATCCGTCGCGCATCTTTGTCCTCCGGGGGATCCGGAAGTCTCGTTCGGATTCCGGTCAGGCGTGACGGCGGAGAGAACACACAGAGGGGACGAAGGGAAAATCAAGTCCGCGAAGAAGTTGGTCCGTCGGTCAGCCAGGAAGAAAATTCAAATTCGATTTGATAAGAGAAAGAAGACGTCTTAAGGAAATAAGAGGAGGGGCGCGTCTGAGGAATCCAGAGATAGGATCGGTCTGCGGAGAGGAATTGGGAGGGCGGGCGCGGGATGATGAGAGCAAAAAGTCAAGCGGAGAGAGAGTCGTCCTCCGAAGACGCCGCCGTTGCTGCATTGCGCCGTCACGTCTCACGGGACTTCGGGGGTCCGTTCCAAGACGGTTCATTAGTTGTCGCAATGCAGGACCTCGCGCCCACCCCCGCCGGGCACCCTCTTTTTCCATCGCGAGGATCGCGAACCCTCTTTCCCGTCCCGGTAGCCGTCGAAAGCCAAGGGGAGTACAGCGGCGAGGAATATTTCAGCCAGCGAACCGTGCGCCCGGCGGATTTCCCTCGGATGCGTTTCGCACCCCTCCGCCGCTCTCACCCCCTCGGTATTCCCGAATTTCGATCCTCCCGTTTCGCGGGCGGACCCCGTCTCGTCGCTCCGCATCGCCGCCCGTTCTCTTCCCGAGGCTCGTTCTTATCCCGCGGGCACACGTCGTTCCCACCGCCAACCACCCCCGTGCTCCGGGGGATTACACGAGTTGCCGCAACGCTGCCGCGGGTTGTCGAGCCGCCTGTCGCACAGACGCGACGCCGGAACAATGGGTCGCCGCGCGCGGCTCGCCGCTCGCGCGGAAACGCGCTCCTCTCAAAGGGGCCGTCTCTCTATGATCGAGGGTAAACCGGAAGAGTAGTCTTCTTCTTCCGCGACGCGCGCCCCGCGGCGTCTCCTCGTAATACGGATTCCTGCCCGAAAGACACGCGAACCGTGAAACGATTGTTCCTTTGACTTCTAAGGCGCGCGCGGCGCCGGGCGAATCGATCCGCCGAGGGACACGGTTTAACCCCCCGATCTTTCAGTCGCTGGGTAATCTTCTAAATATAGAATTCTTCTTCGATCTGCTTGAGGAAGATCGTGCGCAGACAGTCGTTAATCGATCCACGAAGCGGCTCTTGCCGCTGCCAGAACAAAAGTCGGCACCTCTCCTCCCTCTTATTACTTCTTATCGCGAAATTTCCGCGCAAACCCGAAACGAAAATATCCGTTTCCTTTGCTGGCCGCTTATCTCGTTCCGCGCGGCGTCGAACATTATTCTTTTCGGCCTCGCCGTTCCGGGCGAAGCATCGTCCAACTTCCAAAGCCTTTCTCTCCCTATCTCGAATCTTTCTCGCCGGGAGTAGATAAGTGTAATCGTTTCAAGTACAGGAGGAAACTCTTCTGCTTCTTTTTTTTTCTCTTTAAGTATCCAGGGTTAATACCGTGATCGTGTTCCACGCCGCGAACTTTCGGGTCTCGCCGGTATCTGCGGGCCGCCAACGTCGACGTGGGTAACATACTCCAGACACCGCGTAACATTCCAAGTTTCGGTGAACTTTGATTCACCTGTCACCGTGGAACAAGAGAACTTTCGGTGTACGTTACAACGGCACCGCGGTCGTAATCGAGTTCCCGGACGAGTTCGAGCGCGGAATGCTGCTTCGAAACCGAACCGGTTGTGTTATGCTTATCAATCGTTCCGAAGTATGTCCCTTTGAAAGCTTGCCCTTTCGGTTTGCGCGAGTCTTAGCGAGAGTTCGCACCTTCTCGTCTCGCGGGGGGCGACGAAAGCCGTATTCCCTTTCGCCGTCTCCCTGGTTTTTTCATCCCGGCCAACCCTTTGCCCCGGCCATTTGTTTCCTCGCTTATTTCCCAGCTTTCCCACCCTCCTGCTTACGCGGAGTGGATTTTCCGTGTCTACCCCTCCCAACGGTGTTTCCTTATTCCGTTCTCCCCGTGAGCCGAGTTAAACCGAGCGCGACAACCGGTGCCTGCGGATGAAAAAGGGATTTGGTCTCTCCTCCTTCTTCGCTTCCTCGGACGAGAGGAAAGAACGCCTCCGCGCGGCGCCCGCCGCGACGGAGGACTCCTTTTCTTAATCTTTCCTGAGACAATCGTCTCGGCGTGATAATTTAATCCGGGAGTTACGGAATTAAAAGTTTCCTGCTGAGCGGCGCACGACCGACAACGTTCCTCTTCCCCCCATTTGCCGTCCAACCCCCCCTTGTCCTTTTATTTCGCCTTCCGTCCTCGCCCGCTCTGCGCTTCCACCTTTTCTTCTCTTTTTGACAAATAACTGACGTTAGTTTCGATAGCACGACCGACGAGTGCGCGTTTTCACGTCGGCCAAAGTCTCCGCCAAAGGAACCACCGCCCCCTTAGATCAACCGGGAGCGATGTTAATTAATGAGCTGCCACGAGCCTCTAATCAGACGTACCTTCTGATTGGTGGTGGCGCCGGAGCCGTCGGTGTCGCGGGCCGACTGCAAACACGAATCTAATTTGAACGCGTCGAGGGGTAACTCGTACAACGTGCTAATTATCGCGGAAACAGAGGTAGACGGATAGCTTTCGCAAGCGTATAGCGACAACCGGTTTTGTTACTCATTTCGAAAATAATTAGGCCGGTTACACCGGCCGGCGTGCGTCATTGGTCCGCCGCCGAAGTTTCACGAGCGACCCGGCGAATTATCGCGGCCGCGTTTGGGAAATTATTTTCTCCGTGGTCTAATTATTGGGAAAACAAACGGGAGAAGTGATATTTAGTATTTACGCTTCGTTTAAATTCTTTTTCAATACAGCCCAGGGATCCGTGAAATTTCTAACGAGCGCGTTTAACGCGCCGCAAATCCGCGGACGAATTTTTCATTACGCGCGACGGAGCTTCAACGGCACCGGGAAAATAATGGCGCAATTATGCGCGCTCTGCCGCCGTTGTTTCGCGCGGAACATTAATAACTCTCGTTCGAACTTTCATTCAACTCGTGACGATGTTTTTATTTCGCCCCGAGAGCTTTTCTCCTTTTACCAACCCCCGTGCGTCCGTGGGACGACGGGGATGAAATTTATTCAGTTGCGCCTGACCGTTTCGACTGTTTGCTAAATAATTAAAAGGTGAACAGGCTGGAGTTAAAAAAAAAGAACCAAACGAAATTCCGCGGTAGCTGAACGGCGAGGGAAAGTCATCGGGTCGCATCCCAGCGAGAACTATGACCCGGACAGGTCTTAGCAGGGGGTGGGTTTGGTCGTTCGCGAATGCAGCGTGCGGCGTAATAATCGCCCCTCGACGACGGGGAATCGCGTGCAAAGCGTAAAGGGAGCCGCGCGACGTGAGTCACCGAAAGCCGCGCGCATGAATCACGCTTGCAGTTTACCAATTAGCGAACTCCAGCTAATCAGATAGAGTTAGCCCGGTAGCGAGAGCGCTTCCGCCAACTACCAAGTCGTCGCGGTCTGCGAACGTTTGCGAATCTCCATCCCTCCCTCCTTTTCACGTTTCGGATGGATCGAGCAGCGACACTGGCTCGGCCCAGTCGTTAACCCTTTGAATCTATCGGAGTCTCAACGATCCACTCGCGGCGAGGCTGATTTCCGTGCGAAAGTCTGTTGCACGTAACGCGGCGAGGGGGATTCGACGAAGGCAAAACGCGTGCAATAAGAGGAAACCTCCGGGCGGCAGGGAATCATTTTCCCGGCCATTCCGGGAAGCAATTTTCCTCCTCGCTGTTTTCACTACTTTTTCCTACCCATTCTCGCGCAATCGAGAACGTTTCAGGACCAATTTAACCCGGGGGGCGCCCGGTTAAACGCGTCCTGCGAAAGGAGTCGCGGGATTAAAAGATCTCGGATGAGAATTCTCTGACGAGCTGGAAATATTCTATTCACCCCGCGAGCACCGAAATAATCGCCCCTCGTTCGTTTCACTTTCCCCGTTAACGAAGCGTTAACTGAATCAACTGCGTGTACCCGTTGAATCGTTCGATCGAGTCCACGTCTTATCGAAGTCCGTGTCGCGAGGGCCCTCGCAGTTCTCGAGCGGCGTGTATCGCGGGGGCGAACTTCCGCCAGGTAACTTTTGATCCGGAAAGTAGCGGCAGAGAGGACAGCCGTGGACTTGAATCGCGAAGTGGCCGTTCGATGCATTTTTCATGTCTCGTCCGAGATATACAGAGGCGAGTCCGTTCTCTCCGTCCCCCCTTTCCGATTCGATTCTTCGGCCGGGGGCTTCCGCCCCGTTGCATCGAGCACGAGAAGAGTCGTCTCGCGAGACGACGGGCTCCCGTATCGAGCGGCATAATTTCTTTACTGTTCCTTATCGCGCCGCTTTATCCCTCCGATACGGAACTTTCGAGACCGGATCACCACGGCTCTCGTCCCTCCGCGGAATTTGCTATTCGCGATAACTCTCGGCGACTCTCGCCTGCCGCGCTTCGCATCCCCGCTGGTGCCTGTCTCTCGTGTTCAACGGGATCGAAAGTAAGATCGAAGTTCTGCCGGCGAATCGACGAATAATATTCAAGTTCGTACTCGCCGAGATAAAGGGAATCGCTAAAGGGAATCACCGCTAAGGTGACTTTTGATTGCATTGTTAATTGGAGCCGATTATCGTTCCGGGATACAAAGTGACGCGGACGATTCTAACGTCCAGATTCCCCGTGGACGGAGGCTGTCCACGAATCGAACGACCTAAGCGCGAAGGAGCGGGAGAGTGGCTACGAAGCTGCTTAAGATTTCCAACGCGTCCTGGCTCTTCTTAACCCCTGCCTCGTCCGCGCTTTTTTAACACAAAGTCCGCTGCTTCCCCTCGGATCCCTGACTCGTGTCCTTTTCCGCTTCTCCCCCGGGTCGAACTACACCGTACGCGATCTCCAATCGAAGCTCCCTTCGTCGCCCTTTCGACCCCGTTTGGAAAATGTCGCATTTAAAATCATTCGTTCTCCATTCAAGATACTCCTTCCTCGACTCTCCTCATGCGTCCGTCGATTTTTGCATGCGCTGGTTCCTTCGTTCGACACGACGGAACGGTGAATCAAAGGCGCGAGAAGGGGTGCGGGCCGACACCCCCGTCGTCTTCGCTGGATACATTGCCCGAGTTCGTATCACCATCGACTCCTCCGCGAGCAACTTATCTCTCCGGCCCCTTTCGACCCTGACCCGCGGGGGGTGGATGGGACGGTGGAGTGGAATCGTCGAAGATGAAGTGCTCGAGTGTGTCGGCATTAAGAATCCAACTTCTTCCCGGCTGTTCTCTGTCGGACACGTACCGTGCTCCACCGTCCCGCCCGCTTCCTCCTTTTTCCCCGGCAAGTTTCCGAATCATCCCTTTCACGCTGCCGTGCATCCACCTGACGCGAGATAGCCTCGGATACGCGTATGTAGATGGTACTCTCCACACTCGGATGAATAACGATCGGCGCGGGCCAATGAAAGTTTCACCGAATGTTCGACGAGCGGTAGAGCAGCCTCTCCTACAACTATAGCGATCCGGGGAAAGAGAGATAGCTCTTTTCCAGCGAGAAAATCGGTGAAGTCTCGGTAAACAGGGCGATAAATATCGGGGAAGAAATTTCCCTCCCCTCTAATCAGCGCGTATAATTCCTCGCCTTCTAGCGAAATCTCGAGGCGGGTGCCGTCCGTATTTATAAGTCGGCGAAGAAGCCGGACTTTCGGTGTTCCTCGAGCGTCGCGCGGCCGGCGATAAGAAGCGGAAGAGGAGAATTTCGAGGGGACCCAGGGTATCGGTTTCTATCTATGTTAATTACCGAGGCGAGCGTGAATCACGATCGGTCTCCTTGGCGCGCGGGATAAAAGCTGTAATTAATTACGCAATTACCCGGCCCCCTTCCCTGTTCTCCAGATAAAAACCGTATTTTTCGCTTCGATGCGGATTACCGGCCGCGCCGCGACGCTCTCTCCCCGTTCCAAACCTTCTCCGTTCTCCGATTCTTGGGCTCGCGAAATGGATGGGGCCGGGTTTCTCGGAGAATTCGCCGCGGAAGCCGGCAGCGTATCTTCTCTCCGCCTACATCCTATTTTCTCGTCTCCGCTGTTCCTTCGCCTCGGCTCGCCGCTATCTAGCGGCGCGTAGCTCTTTTTCTTACGCCCGGGCGTCCCTGATTTAGAGCTCATTTTCGTCGGCCGAAAGCTGTGCCGTTCTCACCCCTGAATCAACTTCGCGCCCTCCACAAATCACCGTCGAGCCGTTTACGTCGTCCTCTTTCTCGGTCTCCCTCGTCGAGCACTTTAAAGAGAGAGAAAGAGCGTGCTCCAGCGAGAGAGGACCTCGGTTAACGACGCGACAAAACTCTCGGCGTCGCCGCTTGTTCGGATCGTATCGCGCTGTAGCATAATTAATTAATTTCAACACTCGAGAGCTCGGGAGTGCTTTAGACTCGCTAGAAACGTATCGGCCTGAAAAATACGGGCGAAAAAGGAAAATCGATACCGTTTTAAACTGATCCTAAGCCGGCCGCGATGGAATTACGATCGGGCTGGTGCGCGCGTTATTGCTCCTCCGTTGCTACCCGATCCCTCTCTCGCGGTACGACGTAATATATCGTCGTCTTGGGATCACCGTCGTAATTATCCTCTAATACCAATTCATAAGAGCGTCGGCCATTTTCAAAGCCCCCGCACGTAAACTCCGGGAGAGAAGCTTGTTACATTCTGCGAGCTTTTGCCCCCGACCGACGCATGGACGGGGTTCGCCCCCGGGAGACCGATGTACGTGTACCGTTTTCCACGATAAGAGGTCACGGAGGCGCACGGCGCAGGGAAGTACGCGAGAATTTCTTCCTCTCTCACCTTTTCCCCGCCTGCTGATATCCTCTCGTTTCCGGACGGCTAATCAAGCAAAGAGGACGACGCCGCTCGATTGCCAAGAGAGCAGGGACAGCGACGAGCCGAAGAGGCCGGACCGCGCGCGCTCCGTAATTCCGGCTACCTTTCCGGATCGAAGGGAGGATCGAGGCGAGCCCTGCCACGGCATTTCTGATGTGGCCATCGGTGCAGGGCATGAATCTTTCATGCGTCGATCCCTTTTTTCCTTCCTCGGCCCGCGCTACCGATGCTGTTTCCTACGCCAAAGTCCCTCGGCTCCCCTTCGAGAAGTCCCGCCGACCGCTCGCAGTTATCGGTCAGCAGAATCTGTCAATCGGAGGGCCGCTGTTGCCAGCGGTTTTTTTTATTATCCAAGCCCTCTCTCCCGGTCCGCTTATCGATGGAGTAATTACAAATATCCACTGCATATTGTCCCTTTTCCAGAAACAAAAAGGATTCCTTTAACCCCGGGGGCTCGTCGTTCATTCATGGAGCATTTACTCCGTCATCCGTCCATCTCCCACCCTTTCCCAGCGGAATGGATCAGGATCAGGGCGGCTATAACATCTTCCCGATTCGTTCCCCGGCTGACCCCACTCGTCCTCGGCATTTTCGAGCCGCGATCAGTCTCCAGCGAAACATCGTGCCGCGTCGCCGAGACCAGAAGGGGTTCACCTTCCTCGGGACTATTAATTCTGCCCCGCTCGCGATTGCGGCGTCGTTTATCTTTATCACTGCGGCATGGAGCAGCCCGCCGCGACACACGGCGCGTGTTAAGCTTGCCGACGACCTCCTTTAAGGTACACGTGTCTCGGTCAGAGCCGGGCTTTAATGGCCGTTATAGTAGGCGATCCTACCGATCAATAAGGAAGAGCAGCTTTCGGTTACTCAATTACGGGGGGACGGCTAATTAATAAGATCCAAGCTGCAGCGCGCACAGTAATTCGACCGTCTAAACTCGCCGCGGTGGTCTTACAAGTTTTCTCCCCGCCCCGAACAAAGCTCTGCTGAGTTGCCAAGCTCACCGGAACAAATTTGTCCGGCTAGCTTAATTGGACCGTTAATTGGTGTAACGTATTAATTGCTAGGACGGCGACTGTTTACGCTGATCCCGTTCCTGAAGTGTTGGAGCCGGCTTACGCGATAATGGACAGAGAGACGTTACGGCGATCGGCTCGATTCTCGTTTCGCGCAAACCCCTTCCAAGGGGGCGGGAGGAAATCATTTCAATCGGACTCCGGTTACAAAGCCCTCGAATATCGTTTATCATCGCAGCCGTGCGTGAGAGGCACTCGAGGAAGCGGCGAAGACACCGCCGCTAATTGCCACTCTTTTCCTCCGGGCTGAAACGCACGGCAAGAGCCGGGCGGTGGTGGGAACTAAATCTTTGCCACTCCATTATTGGAGATCCTCTCTTGCCCCGATAGGAGAGCCAGCGCGGCTCTCTCGTGCAAGCGCGCGCGCCCATCGCGAAACTGCAGCCGGATCGAAAGTTATTACAAATTCCAATCATAAAGGGGCCCCGCAGTCGATAAGCCACGAAGCTTCAAAGAAAATTATAAGTTGAGCATCGCGGGGTGGGGTACGAAGCGAGAGAGAGAGGGCGGATCGTAAAGCTATGAAAGCGCCTCCGACGAGGCGGCATCGCAGCCAGCTTTCAAAGTTAATAAATTCCTCGGCTCTCGCTTTACTCCTCCAACGATTTTCCCTGCCGCCGCTGGTGTGTCTCTCTTCTATCCGCCCCCCGATCGTGATTCTTTTTTTTTCCCTTCAAACTTACTTCGAGCGGGTAAACGGATTCAATAATATCCCATGGCAATAATAAATCTGGTTTGTATTCGGCGGTATCGATCACCGGGAGGAACTCGGATTTCCTCCGCGACTCCAAACTCCGCTCGCGAAGGCGACCCGGCACGTCGAAAGAATTTCCAAGTTTCGCACGATCGTACCCGTAGTCATTTCGCAACGAGAATTCCTCTTCACCTCCTCTCTGATTACTCGTCGTCCGTTCGTCGCGTAGCCGTCGCGCAAGCCGGATGTAACAATTTGCAAAACTGCTTTGATCTTCCCGAGTCCGAACGCTGGCAGAAGCACGCGTGCATATTTTACCCCGAAGGACCGTCGCGGACGACCGAGCTTTGTTGCGCCGTCCTAATGGCTAGACAGTGCCGCGTTTCGGAGGGCATCAAGCGGAACAGCGATTCCTCTGAAGCGTGTATTCGTTGCGATTGTCGATGGATTCGAATCCAGTGCGGCGGGCTGATTGACACCTCGAGATTCCGCCGCGTCGATAACTAATGGATCAGCCCGAAATGGATGTGTCTTGTTCCGGATTAGCTCCGTTTCGCGTATCGACGGAAACGGGACATGGCACACGCGGTGATCCGTCGAGCCGATAATTTACACCTTCGATTCCGCGAACGACTCTGAAACTCTTTCCATCGGCGATCCTTATCGTTGAAAAAGCCGCCGCGGATATTGTAATATCTATAAACCGGGGTAGACATCGGACATATTCCGAGTTACATTTCAATCTTTCAAAGTGGTCGCTTTACGTGCGCTCGTTCCCCGCATCCGTCGAGGGACCACACGCCGCCGATATTTTACGGGGTCTCCCGCTTTTATTGCCGCGGAATTTTAGAACGCCGCCCGTTAAGGGAGGCCGGTTTGTAGTTGAAACATCTCGAGGCACACGGACCTCCTCTCCTGGCCCGATCGGGGCTGAATTTGCGAGCACACGCGACGCTTTGAAAAATTCAACGGGCACCCGAGGAGCCGTCTTGAACGTGCCACTAGCCGCCGGGAAAATACGCTCCTCTCCTTTACAAAATTGATATCGCTCCGAGAGGCGGGAGGCTGGGCCGTGGAAGCGCAGGAACTCGTTCCCGCTGCGGCGTTTAACCGCAGCCGGCGTAACGAGCATCATCCGAACTTTGAATCAGATTTTAATTAAACCGAAATCCGCGGAATCGTATTTCACGGGTCGGTCGCGCGAACTTAGATGTGCCCCGACCGAAAGAATACGAGAGTTGTCTCGCGGTTCGGCGATGAACGTCTTCGAGACCCTTTAAAATTTAAAATGAAGAATCTTGCGAATCGTGCAAGACGCGATTGCGACGCGTGTCTGTACGTACGCTTGGCGCGCGCACGCGTGGCCATATCTCCGTAGAGCGTCTCCGTGGATAAAAGGTAATTGCACGGGAGGGTTTTACGAGCGACAGAGAAATCCGGACGGAAAACAGGTGCTCCAGCGAGCTCGATTATATCCCTCTTCCCTGCCTCCCGTAATTTCCATTGTAACTCTTCGTCGAAGCCGCGCCGCGACCCGTTCGTCCACCCAGCCAACCCCCCCTGCCGTATCGGGGGAAAGAGGAGAGCGCAACCCTTGGAGAAAGGAAAAAATCGGTGGAAGCCGTAGCTGGAAAGAAAGGAGGCGGGCGCGCTACGGTTTTACGAGGTTCGGGATGTTTTATTCATGCCGCATAGAGCGGGACAGAGCCCCACTCGTTTCGCTAAACGCGCGCTCGCCGTCAACGTCGTATCAAACTTCAACTATAAGCCCCGGCTGAACTCCGAGTTCACCGAAATGCGCCGGGCATGCGAAACTAAGGGGTTTCCAGACCCCTTAGCGCGCGCGACCCTTGACCCGCGTTTCTCACGTTCTTCGTCTCTCCGCGAGCCCGCGTCGCGTTCGTTTCGTCGGGAGGGGTCCTCTTCTAATTCCCTGTCCTCCTTCGTCGGAACTTTGGATGTAAAAGCGCTCTCGCTTTCGACGTTACCAGTGACGGGAACTTCTTGCTTCGCCGACTCTGCCCCGGGCGAAGATCCTTCCTCGGGATTATCTTTGATCGTAATCGACCTTGCTACGCTGTTATCGCTGCAGTTTGCGATGCTGAAGAAAAGGGAGGTAGAATAGAAACAAGGCTGTCTTCTAAATTAACAAAGGATACTAATTATCGGTCGTCTATCGTTCCTTCGTTATTTTCTCAACGAGCGACATAACGCGAGGATGATTTATACCTGGCGGGACGATAGCGCCCCGCGGCTTAATATAATGTGCCGCTGCGGGGATTTAAATAATTAGTATAATGAGACGAGCGAGGGTACCTGAGCCGACGACACCTTGCGCGCTTCATCGGAAAACAGGCGGTACCCGCGGAGCGGGGGACGGGGTGCGAAGGGGTTGCGGAGAGGGTTGAAAGCGAAGGACGCTCCAATTTCGTACTCCGTTATCAAGGAGCCGGCGGGACAGAAAGGGCTGAATTAGCCGGCGGTTAAGCCGCGCCTTTCTCCGATTTCTAATTAATCATTAGTCCGCGCCACGAGGCTCGCATCGTCTCGCGCATTTTCCCTAACACGAACTCGTATTTTCTGTTGCAGGTAAGCCGACGATGCGCCGATCATCCACCGAAATCGCGGCGCGCGAATTTCATTTGGTCGTCGAAGGAAGGTAACATATTAGAACATCATTTCGTGGCTTCGTTGCCGAGTGCGAAAAGGATAACAGCGTATCCTGCCCGCGTGAATTATCACTCGGCCAACCACGATATTAGTTTTCAGCGACTGCGAGAAGAGCGCAACGACGACTCCGTTAATTAGCCGAGCCGTCGTTGCGCAGCCAAAAAGCTCGCCGACTCCGAGTCGTTCCGGCGATGTTGGCCAATGCGTATCGTTTCCCTGGCTAAGAGACTCGATCCCGACGAGGATCAGCCCCTCGATAATTTCTAGCACTCCTCGCCAATCTGTCGAAGATGCGCACGGAGTGATAACCCGGCGTTCTCCACACCCCGTTTCCCTCGGACAATCGAGCGCGCGCGGCGCACATTCGCCGCGGCGATTTGCATAGTATCCCCGATATACGTTGAATGCTATCGCCGAGAATCGGGATAGGCGCGTATTCTTTATTCCTATTCGGCGACACCGGGCGTTTGCTTAGCCCGATCGTCGCCGGCCGGAGAGCGCAGCGAGGATGCGTGACTGCGGCCTATTCGAATCGTGGCCAGGACCGAGCTAGCCGTAAATTAGATAAAATTGCCCATAAACTTGCGCCTATCTAGCGGCCGAGACACACTCGGACGTGCGGCGTTTCCGTGACGGGGAGCGTAAGAGAATGGATTGAAATCGAAATATTCCTCGGCGTCAAAAAGTTTGCCCCGAAAACTTTCAGTGAATCAACGAGGCGAAGGAAGTCGAGTGACAAAGACGGAGACATCAGAAGGGAGGGAGACAGTGTGTACACAGGAGGGCTGATTCGAGGCATAAATGTTAGGGCACACCTACCCCTGCCGGGGTGGTGGTGGTGGCGAACGCGTGTTATGTGTCTGACATTTAAATATCGTAGCGGAGAAACTTTCAGGCCGCGCGGCGGCCTGCTATCGATTGCACTCGCAGATAGGGGCTGCTCGATCCCCCTTCTCGCCCTTTCTCCCGACCCCCGCGTTCTCGACCTCGATACCCGGCTGATACTTGTCTCGTCGAAGTTTCGGGGCGATTAGACAAACGTAATTAAGGACAACCGCCTCGGCAATGAATGTCGGTGAACGGTTAAATTATCCTCCGTTTCTCTTCTATAAATCGCCCGCTTCTAAATGAATCTCGCCGCGCGTTTCCACGATCGCTCCCGCTGACTCACGGAAAAAAGATTCCACGGAGGGACACGTTTCCTCGTCCCGATGTATACGGATTAATAGAGCCATCGATAAAACCCACCCCTGCGGAGTTACTTTCGAAGTAGATTGCTTATCGAGCCGTCGGGCCAGTATTTGCTCGCCGTCTGGGGTGGACGAAATTTATACGGTCGTTATTGAGCTATTTAAGGAGCTGTGTACTTCGCGCGTGGAGCGAAATTATATTCTACCTTACCAAACAAACAAAAAAATCCAATATCATAGATGCCCCGCGAAGAAAGATCTGCCGCGAGCAAAAATTCCATCGACCTCGAACTCCGTACGCTGTGCGGCGCCCTACCAAAAAAAGGAGTATCGCTAATTGGCAGCGGGGCAATGCACTGTGACGGAAATCAATCACGGCGAGGGAAGTATCACGCAACTGGTACGGTACCAGCTGCATTGATACTGACAACGCGAGAGGCGAACTTTCGAATAGGCATTTGCTTTCGTAAAACTCTGAAAGGGTCCGCCACAGGGGGGTTGCGCTAACCCTCGATCGTGAAACGAGTTAATCTCTTTGCAAGTCGACTCCTTGGCCGGAATGAATCTTTTAACCCGTTCTTACTTGGCCCGTCGATCGAGGAACTTTACCCCAAATATAGAGGCTCGCTGAATCGCGTGATCAAGGGTCAACGATTGGAGACTCCGTTCGTGTCCGTTTCATCAAAACTTGTCGATACGATGCCTCGTTTTCTGAATACTAAATTACTGTCAGTCTCCTATTTTTTCCCTCCCCCGCCCTTCCGCTGATATGACGCATAATGGTTGGCAGCGGTCGCTCCACTCTCCCGTCGGCAACCGCGGCTGGAATCTCGTTGATCGAGCCAGTTAATCACAGCAATTATCGCTACTTTCAGCCCCGATCCCCGTGTGTGCGGGGGTGCGATCTTGCAACGCGTACGCGACTTGTCGCCGCGGCCTAGAAACGATACGCCCCCGGGTAATGGGCTTTCTATTAGCCGCGCGAGGATAATCCAAATTCTCCGGATAATGCCCGGCCCACAATTTCATTTTCTATTAACGCGCTGCCCACCGGGAGAGAGAGATCGATTGCTTTTCGCGATCATTACTAATCGCCGCTGTAACCGCGGCCCCGATCAAACCATCCGTTCGCGATTAAACGCGTTACAGCAGATCGAATCGGAGGGATTCCTTTTCCTCGTCCCCCCCTCGTTGTTAGCCGCTAATGGAACCGTGGCGTTAATTAGAAAACGAAAAATTTAATCAAGTAATGCCGCGGCTTCAGCCACGTGCCGATGATTCGCCGGTCTCAGAAGGGACACCGTGGACGTGGAATTAAAGGGAAAGGTTTCGGAATGCTCGTGAGGGAGTTCGTTGGATGAGGGCTGCGTATTTATTCACACTTTTAATCATTATTATCAATTTAATTACCATCAATTCGCATGGAGATCCGTCGGCGAATTTTCTGATGCACCGCGCTCGGCTAGACGAAGGGAAACGACGTGCACGCCGAGAGATAGCCAGTTTCTAAAGTTAATAAATCACGGCTGTAATTGCCAGTAATTTCGCCGGGACCCGCGGCGCGTCGCATTCCCACGCGAACTTTTCGTATAACCGGCGGTTAACTTGCTGCAAGAAAGGAGCTTTCGTTCTTCTCGCGGGGGAGGCGCCGCGGCCAGATGCAGCGAACGAGAAAGACCGCGAGAGAGAGAGAGACTCCAATAACTCGAGCGCAACGAGCCTTTTGCTCCCTCTTCCGTCCGTTTATATTTTCCGCCTCTTCGATATGCATAAATCTCGGGCATCCCCGAAAAATCGCAAGCGCTATTTGCTGGGATTAGGAATGCATTACTCCTGCGAAGGTCTACGCTCAGACGCTCCTAGATGTTAAATAGATCGATTCACCCCCTTTTATCTCGGGGATAAAGCCCATCGTGGGACGCGGGGGCGTATTGGGGGCGCGTTGCACATACCATTCCGGAGTCTCAAGAAATTTTCAATCAAACGCTCGCTCGGCATGCCCGGGGGGCTATCTACATCGAATGCCACGACGGGAAATAATGCGTGGTCCCTGGGAAACCCCTTTCTCTCCCCCGCCGGCAAGGACTCTTGACTCTCTCCCGGTAATGGCGGCGAAGAAAGCACCCTCTTATTCGTGACGTGTACCAATAATGGATGCTGGATTAAAGGGGCGCGCGCGCGCGAGGGTTCACGGATTCGCCTCTCGCGTTCGCCGGGAGGACGCGTTTGATTTACGAGCTTGTTCGCGTTTCGGGGATTCTTTTCCGCGTCAGCCGTCCGCGCCGCGGGATATAAAGCGCACAGCCACACGCGCTACGGGGTTGGGGAATGCATTTTTGTTTATTCCGGAATCCCGTCGACGCGCGATTCACCTGACAAGAGGAACGAACGACTTCGCGGAGGCTGCGCATCTACTTTTGCCTTCCTTATCGTCGCGATCTCCGCCGCGCCACCCCTAGACGCCCGCCCCCTTATTTCCGTACGGCCGCCGCGAAGCCGAGCTGTCGCGCGAATAAAGTGCGCCGCGACAGGTAGAGGAAAGTTTCGCCGAACCGAAAGCCGCTGGATTGTCTCCTCGTCCTCGAGGCAACCGCGGGACTCCATGGGATATAACGGATCGCGTCGAGTTAAATAATATTACGCCACTCCTGATTATTCCTGGAATGCAATCGAACACGCGGGCGCGACCGACTTTTTCGGGAGCTCGTCTCGAACCGTCCGACCGGCTAATTGACGCTCCTCTAACGAACGCGAAAAACGACCGGGTCGGGGGTAAATAGGTCTCGAAACCGAAGCGTGCATAACGACGAGGAAGGGGGGGTTGAAAGCGAAGCGGTAACCCGGTTGGACCGAGTCCAGGCACTCCGGAGTCCCGACGCTTTTCGAACAGCTGATCGAAGAAACGGGCTCCTCGGGAACGGGGCTCCAGTCCGAGCGGCGCCGCGACGCTTTTACACCGCGAGCCCCCCCGGGGGAGGGTGGCACGACCACTCCGTAAAATCGACCATTACCAGTGTCGGCGGTGTTGCGATTCGCCAAAACATCCCCGTTAAATCATATCCTCCTTAGGCGCGAGCAGGAATTATCCCGAGTGGCGAATCGAGGGTGGTAAATCGATTCGTTCGAAGGAAACGCTGCCGAGCCGGAATGCACAATATTGCAACGATACAGCGGAGGGTGTAAAATGAAAATCTCCTCACGAGGAAGGGGACGAAAGAGAAAGCGAAGGGGGTGGACGACACGTAGGGTAAGAAATAGGGCAAACACTTTGGCGGCAAGAATCGGCGGGGAGGACAAAAGGGGTGCAGGTGTGCTCGCAGGGTGAGGAGCGTGGAAAGAAGCGGCGCGAGAGGGTTGAATCTTTCGATAGAGGCTGCGGAAGGCGACTCATCCCCCTTCGGGCATCGGTGGAAGGAAGCGGCGAGTACCGAAAAGGCGGCCGCGGCACCGGTGTGTGTCCGATGTTATCTGTGGTTGCCATGGGAATGCTATTGATTGGCCGTCGCGCCGACAGACGTCACGAGCGTCGCGGCGCCACTCCGACTATTGCCTGCCGCCCTCGCCCCTGTCCACCGCCTCCCTTACACACACACACACACACACCCCTGCCGGTTCACCCTGTTTCACGGAGGGCGAGCCCCGGCACCCGCGTTTCCCCTCGTTCGCCAGCCCACCGGCGTACCTTGTTCCACGCGTTCGACCGCGTGCGAACGCACTCGACGCACGTCCGGCGGTGGTCCTCTTCCTCCGGCCGTTTCGAGCTCCTACGACTAACATCGTTCGACCCCCTTCTTGACCGCGCCGCTGCCAATGTTCTCCGGCCGGCGCTCCTCTCGACGGCCGACCCTCTGGGAACGATCGCGCCGCGTTTGTTTGCAATGCGAACGGAATACGCTCCTCCGATCTCGTAGCAGCGAGCCGCGTCGTTCGATTACCTGCCACCGCCGGTTCCCGCCGTCCTGGCGCGAAAGGGGTTGCGGTCGCCGAGCGGAGGGAACACCCTCGCCGCCCCGGCGCCTCCAACGAGTCGTATGAAACACGCCAGCTTGTCCCCGAGTCAGCGCCGCGCTCGCACGCGACTTCCTTGCAACGGGGCGAAGGCGAGGGGAAACTGCCTCGTGCGAATTTCACGCGATTAGAATCCGCTTGATCGCGATCGATCGAGGGGGGCATGAACGCTGATTATAATGGGGATCGCCAGCTAACTCGTCACTGACGCGTTTGAGAAAAAGATTCGCTCGCAAGAACAATGAATCCAGTTGTTTTAGAAGAGGGAGGCTCTGCTCGTCACGCTGCCAAAGACAAGAGCGCGTTAATGGGCGTTGAATTACCAATCCTCAAGAATAAATCCTTTGTAGAGTAAGCTGGTGAATAACAGGCGCGACACAGTTTCGTGCAAAAGGGAATCACGATGGGAACAATTACGAGCAGATAACGCGCGAACAGGAAACTCGTTTTGATAATTCACCGTTCGTTTGCAAGCTGCTCGAATCTCCAACTTTTCGCTCACACCAAGGGCTCGGCAATTCTTTTATTTAGCGTCAACTGGACTCGATCGAATAGCTTTTTGCTGTCCATCGCAAAGGATTCGAGATGATTCCCCGTTTGTCTCTAATCTAGCGATAATTCATCGCTGGCAATATTCGCCGCACGCCGGTGCTCGCGGCAGCAGCAGTTTTATTAAGGCGACCCGACGACAGTTTCGGAAGGTCTGCCAGCAAATATACACCTTGGCGGAGGCGAATAGTAATTGTTGTTTCGAAGTTGCCGCGTCGACAAGCGGGGGCACATAAGCTTCCCGACTAATGCGCGCCCCGTTTCCTTAGTTTATCCCGGCTAAGTGCTCGGGCGTCGGAGCTTCTAATGCCTGCGAAACTTTTCATAATTGTCCGCCAGGCTCGTCAAAACGTGTATCTCACAGCGAAGGTCTTTGGCTTCCTCCGTTACACAGCGGTAACGAATTCTTTCACCGATCTCCTCAACGTACCCCCGTTCGTTATAGATCGATTGCTTTCTCCCCTGAATCGAGAGAGGACTTTCGCAACGTGACGATTTTCCTTCAAATATTCCCTCGTCTTCGACCGTCTCCCCGGCGTCGGAGCGCAAAGCGGTGTAAAAGTGGAGCGGAAAAAGAATGAAACTAATTGCGGGTGCCGTCTCCGCGAACGGAACGTCTGTAACGACGACGACGACGGCTTCTCCGACGTATTCCCGATGGAACTTTTTACCCGTAAGATTCTAACGACGCCGCGCGAGCAATTGTCGCGACCATGTTCCACCCCCGCTCGACACCGGGCATTGTTAGGTCGCGTCTCGAACCTGTCCCTCCGATTCGTCTGATATTTCATAAGGGAGCGTCGATCGAACGACACGGATTCGTTCGAGGAACGAAGTCGCAAACGATCCGCGATCGTTCGCCAAATTCTCCCGGCGTTTTCCCTGAACCCTCACCCGCGACACTTGTGTACGTTTTCTCTCCACCGGATCACCGGGCGATTTATAGGCCTCTGGCACAGGGTTCGGATCCGATTCGCGAGAGGCAAACAGCGCGACAGTTCGATACGCGGCGTCTGTATGATTTAGATATCCCCGTGCCAAGTTCTATATCCCTCTCGCTTTCCTTTATTTTTTTTTCTCCCTCTCTCTCGTCCCTTGTTATTTGTACACCGATCCGAGCACCCGAGATGTTGCAGCGTCGCCGACAGTGGCGGCAGCAGAAAATCTCAAATAAATCCTTTCGTAATCCCGCATCGCTCCTTTCAGCCAGTCCGGATTTCCACTACTCGCTTCTATGCCGCCCCTCGAAAACTCTCTCTCTCTCTCCCTCCACCCCCGCGTCGTTATCCGCGCTGCCCTTCTTTCCACGCTTTTCCCCCTCACCGGCGTTTCTATTCATCCTGTCTATCCGACTTTCGTCCTCCCCATTTTCACCCCTCCGACTCTTCCTTCTGCACGGATTCCCGTGCACGTATCCGCGCGCCGTTCGCTTTTTCCCGCAGCCGAATGGAGCGACTTCCCGGCAGTTCGCGCGCAGCCACCCCCCGTCATTACGATTGTACACTTGGCCGCGACGGAGGATTCGCTTGTGAAACAATTTTCGCCGCGGCTTCGGCGCGCCGTGTCCTCGTCGAGGATCGGATCGTATTGTAAGGCCCTCATCGCGTACCGTTTTCATTTCAAAGGAGAAATTTTTTGGTTAGCAGCGCGACGGCGTCTTCATTTTTCCCTCCCATAGCGAAGCACACTCGAGATTATTTCGCTGCGCGCATCATCGAGACGGCAACGGGGAAGTTTATCAGAGCGGTTAACGTTCGCTTCTTACCGTAACGGTATCTCCCGTTCGCCGAGCACGCGGAGAGGACCGCGACGTTTCTTCCTTCCAAAGAGGAGCCGAGATGAGCCTGTTTCTAGGCCCGCGTTCCGTCACTCCTATCCGGCTTACCGTTAAGCCACTTTTTATGCCGGCCCCTTATTCGTGGCTTATCGCGACAAGATGAATGCAATATGATATCAAAGGAGGAGGGAATTCCATAGCGGAGCGCGCGCTCGGCCGCAAAGGAGACTCGGCGAAAATTCCCAGGGAAAGTCTGGCGATAAGAAATTCGCTGTCGGCTCTCTCTCTCTCTCCCTCTCGCGGTTTCTCGAGTTTTCGTACGCGTACGAGGTCTGGACGTAATTTCGCCGGTGTTTGATAAAGGAGCCGCGATTTCGTGCGATGCAGAGATTAAGAGAAAGCGTGTCAGCTTCGAGTAGGAAGGCAGTATGATTAAAAGAGCGCGGGATAAAACTCTTCTCCGCCATTAATTATATTGCTATATTTCATTTATTATCGCTACTTTGTTTACCTCGAAATCGCACATTTCCATTGCACCGTCGCAGTCGAGTTTCGCGCGCGACACGGCGCTCATTATTGCAGTACACGAATGAATAAACAGACCCCGTAAAAACCGGTTCCACTTTGCTGAGCCGAAGCGCTCACATGTTTCGAGTGCTTGAACAGCTCTTAAACAGCTGTTTGCCCGGCGAGCTGTTTAACTTCCGAGAGCTGCAGACACGTGGAAGTAAATTCAATCCGTTCGACGGAGACGCGAACTCGCGCCAACTCGATAAATTGTCAGTACACGCGAATCGGCGTTTCGCTGTTTAAGTAGGCAACTTTAGCCACGGCGAAGGAACATCGCTGGCGCGCGCCGCCGTGTAGAAATGTAGCGCGTTGAAAAATTGACGGGACTACGGGCGGATGCAAAATTCAGTCTGGCTTTAAAGGTGAACCGGGTGGGCTGCAGACGAAGGCGGATAACAAATTCATTCCGAAAGCACCATGAACGATTCCCAGGCCAGAAGAGAGAGAGAGCTTTCCTAATTTATTAAAACGTCGCAGAAGCGAAATTCGAACGGACCTTACGCTCTCCTTCGCCTCCGTTGCTCCCGGAACGGTGTAAAATTTTCAAGAACGAGAAGCCCCGGCTGGCTGCGCAAAGCTCGCGTTTACTGCACGCTCGGGCACACGAACAACGCGTAGCCGGCGCGGATAAAACGAGCCCCGGTCGGGGTGGAAGGACGCGCGGAGGAATGTGAAAGGAGTCGAGGACGAAACGAACCTCCCCTCGCGGCCGTTCTCCCATCAGCCCCCAGCTCGCTGTACTATCGACGGACGTCCCTTCGACCCCCTGACCCCGAGCAACGTTTCAACCCTCCCCCATTTAGCAATCTCTACGCGGATCCGTTAACGCGCCGCGGAAAAGGGTCGTTCCCATGCGAAATTTTCCCGTTGACGGATGCTATCGACACGGCGATCGGCGGACGCTGTTATAAACACGGGAAGAGTAACGCGCCCCCCCGTAGATTATCCCCGCGAGTAATTAGCGATCGCGCGGCAGATTGTTTGCCGGGCAAACGCATACTCTCGCCGTTGCTTAAGTTAGCCCGCGGCAGCAGCTACGTATCTTTGCCGGCGGTGGAGAAGCGTCCACCCCCTTTTTCGTCGTCGCGGTTCCGTTGCGAAATTATTCAGCTGCGTCCCGATGAACCTCTAGGACCCGTTCACGGCGCAGTCTCTCGACGAGTAATACGCTTCGCGCACGACTACGCGATTACGCGAGATTGAATTTAAAGGGGAATTAGCGGAAGGGAGAATCGAGCGGGACAAAGGGTGCCGAGCTGGCCGAGGATTGTCTCCAAATTGCACGCTCTAAGACGCTCCGGGACTACGGACAATTAGGCGATCCCGATCGATCCACGGGGGGGTGGATCTTGCGGACGTTGGCAAACTTCTCGTCTCGGCCCTTGTTGGTCGTTACCGCCGACGCACGCGGACACACCGTCCTCCACCGGTATATATGCCCGGCTTCTCCCATTACTCACGGCTCCGCAAACAGAAGGTTGACAAACTCCGTGCTCGACGGAGCTATCGGCGCGATCGACCTGTCCCTCGTGTATGCTCAGCGACAGCAAATCTAGAAGCCCGTCGAAATTGGGACCGGGCCCCCCGAACGTTTCACCGCCGCCTCTTTCATACCGGAGACACTCCGCGACCGCGAGGAACGGGAGTTTTATAAAGCCGTAGATCCCGCAGGATCTTGATAAGATCCTTCCGAATCGTCTGGGGGTGTAGTTTGCTAATAAAGTATTTAACCGGAAGCGCGGTCCGACCGGGCGAAATTCGAGAGTCTCCCCCGGTGATCTGTGGCTCCCTGGCCGCGGGAATCGATGCCGTCCAATAACCATACATCGCGCGGCTATCACACCCCTGGGGTGCACAGCGGCGCGCGTATCCTCCGCTTTTCCATCCGCACCCCCCCCGGATGGCCCCGGCTCTTCCGCACGCCTAACGAGCGCATCTATTCAATTCCGCGGGGCATTAGGCGTCGTGCGAACATTCGTGATCGGCCGAGAAACATCTGAATAAATCATGCGACGGCCGCGCGAAAAAACGACCCGAATTTCATCCCTCCGCGTGATTCGGTCGGATTGCACGCGGGCGAAGACGAGGCGCTTCTTCGGAAAGGGGACACCTCTCCCTGTCGCGTTCGTTGCAGTTCCCCGTTTCTGATAATTGCGCGATTAACCCGTGGGGTATCGATCTCCGCGAGGGGAAACCACCCCTCTCCCCCCCGGTCGCAGCGACGGACGATCGCGCGCGCGAGACGGTAGCAGTATTTATGGAAATGAACCGAGGCACTTTGAATCCTCTTTTCGTCCAATGTTCTCCGCCATCCGAATAACCCAATCTTCCCTCCCTTAATGGCTCTCTCCGCCCTTCGGCCGTCTTCGTCCTCCCCTTCGCACGCCGGCCGACTCGTTTTTCCCTGTTTCGCCGGGGCAAATCCGGGCGCAGCTGCCGCCGCTGTTTGCCCGCGTAATTACGTGAATGCATAAGTTACGGAGGGGGTGGCACGCGTGCCGCCGCCTTTTGCACCCGCGCGTTTCGGGCCCGGCAGAGAAAAGTCTTCGCCTCCCTTGCCCTCTGCTTTACTCCACGCGCCCTATTTCCGTCCGCGCTGTGTTTTCTTCTTTCCCACCGCGCCAACCCTTCTTCCAGGAAGATCACCCTCTGCGTTCCTCTTCCGTTTTCCACGCTCGTCGCCGTTTCGTTGCTGATATCGCGACGAGCGCGCCGAATTAATAGAGCTCCCCGAATTCCGACAGAGGTGTGCACCCCCCTCACTCCCGTCGCGATAAATCCGCGGGATTTTTTAATGAGGACGCGAGAGCGGAATCCACGGTCGAATAAATTCGGCCGAGTTCCTCGGGACCGATTTATTAATCGAATCGAATTATATACATTTACTCTGCGTCGCGTGTATTTTTTTTCTTGCTTCTCTGTGTCGCCCACCGCTCGAGTCCTCTGTCGAGCGGACTACAGCAGAAATGACGAGCCGTTCACGTAATTAACTCCCCTCCGGCCCCGGCTATTGTTTGCGACGAATCGTGGAAATTGCCGCTTCGACGCGACCGCTCTTTGCCCTCTTATTAACCACCAGCCCCCCTGGCAACCCTCGTTTAAACAAATTCATTTGTTCCCGCGAGCTCGCCGGGGGATCGCCAAGTTCCCGTATCTCAAATCGACGCAGAATCGATTGCGTTCGAAACATTACCAATTCTCCATTCGAGACGTTCGAAGCTTTCCTTAATCTCCCTTCGGATCGCGCCCCGTCAACGGGGACACCGGAAGCTGCTTCCGAAATAAAGCGCGGCGGGAATGGTTAGAGTCGATGCGCTTATAATTGAAGCGCTCATAAGGGGATCAATAATAGAGGATCGCCTTGAGCCACTCCGCTGTCTCCTCTCTCCCCCCCCCCCCTCTCTCTCTCTCTCTTGGTTAACATTCGCAGATTCTGCAACCTGTTGCTCTCTCCATCGCTCTCTCCATCCCGCGCTCCGGCCATCCTCGTCCCCGAGAGGAGGCCGGGGGGGTTGGACGTAAGTGTGTCCTGCACTCGGAAAAATCTTGCTCCTTTCATAATCGCCCCGAGCGCGCTTTTAAATCTGCTTACTGGAGACAAGTTCCCGGAGGGCGGGGGGTTGCCTGTGAGTAATAGCGTTCCCTTTGTTTCGACAGTCCCGAGTTGCTTGATGGAACGCAGCTGCTGCTGTTCCTTCGTGAAACTTGCATCTCAACATCTCTCTCCTCTTTTCTAAATTGTTCCCTTTTTAATTTGGCGGTCTCGCATAGATTGCCCAAAGCCGACTGCGCTCTATACGGAATCGCGTTCGTCCACGCGTTTAAAGGGAAGACGAGTTCCCAGGGGAGTGTTCGAAGGTAGAGCGTTCCTTCGTAGGAGCGCAGCTGCTCTTCGGAGAGACTCGCGTCCTCGAGATGTTGCCCCCCCTCTTCTCTAAACTGTTCCCTTTTTAATTTGCCAGGGAGTTGCCGGTAGATTGCCCGGAGCAGACCGCGCCGCATTTATCCACGGAATGAGAGACTGTCCTTCGTCTAATTTCATCCTTTCCATGTCCGTGGCCGGGGAGGATCGGGCTGGCGATCCGCTGTCGCGCCATAGAATCCCATCCATCCTCAGTGTCCCGGCAGTTAAAGTAACGCGTGCACGGCGGTGAATTTGCATGCCTGCGTAGCGGCGGTCGCGTGCGACGGCGCGATACGTTAAGGCCCGACGGTCGACGACAGGTCCGTCGGCCGCGGATACACGCGCGGTCCGTGCCGCGTCGCCGAAAGGGAACGGCGAGCGGAAACCGCCGCGCCTGCCGGACCAGTTTAACATTCACCGAAAGAAGGAGTCTCGTGCATCCGAGGGACGGCCGCTCGCGGAAACCGCGCGCCGTTTCTTCGCCGCTTCCGGCGGCCGACGTTCACCGGCGAGCGAGCGGGAAGCTCGTCGTGACAATCGGGCTCGTGATAATATGCATCGATTACTGCCAGTGGTCGACAGGTAAGTGCTGATACAAATCGTATCATTCATATTACGCTGAATCGATCGAAGCTACATTGCGCAGTGTTTATTATAGAAGGTGCAGGATCGGCGTTATCTACGAGGGAGCATCTGCGCGGGGATCCAAGTCCGCCGAAGATTGCGAAAGCGTTTTAAGCCCGGACTCTCCGCCGCAAGGATCCCTCCATGCGAATGTGCCGAGCACCAGATGTCCTGCCACCTTGGAGCAATCGGCTTCGAACGTCTTCCCGGGAATTCAAGCGCGACTGTAATAAACCCTCCTCCCCTGGAGAGAGCAAGGACGCTGCCAGACGGGATTGAAGAGGACAGAGAAGAACGTCCAGCCCCGCTCTTCATCGGACAGAACGCGATGCGATTTGTTTCTTCGTTTTAGATTCGCGGAATACCAAAGTTCGGATGCTTCGTGCGCGAAGTCGTTCGAGTCCCAAACATTGTCTCTTGTATCAATCGTAATCGCTGGTTTCATTATCATTCCAAGCACTTGTTCACGGTGCTTCTGCCTTTCTAAAAAGGAAAAGAACGCCAACGGAAGGGTAAATCTTTAAGCAAGAAAACGTGTCAAATCATTACGTTTATTCGGAGCAGGATTTAAGTCTAGGTTGTTCGGTAATCAAGTAAAAAGTATTCCGTATGATAATGCTAATGCGGCCCCCTCGGAATAAAGAGGCTTCCACGATATCCGGCGGGGTCTTTATTCAAATTTTCGCGTCACTCGATTAAGCAGTCGATCTGCCCCGGCTTTCGCGAGAACTTCGCCGACTCGCGGCGCGTCCCAACGTGAAAATTCGCAGGGATCCTCTGATAGCTCGTGCTTCGGCTCGCGCCACCTTTGGGGTGGTAGCCTCTTGGTCCTTCTCCCTTCTGGTTTCAGGGAGCAGCTCGTCCTCGCGTCTTTCCCCGCCTTAATGCGATCTGCTTCGAACAGTTACGCGTCCTCGCGAATTCGCCGCGGGTAGCGTTCGTTAATATCGAGAACGCTGTGGAACTTAGGCGAATACGAATTTATACAGACCCGACGTCTGACCAATTTCGATCCCCTCCACTTGCTCGATGCGAGAGCATCGATGAAAAGATTGCCCCGTCCCGAGAGTAGCTCTCGACGCTCGGCCTGGAATATAATAGAGAGGCAAGACAATAGTGCGAAAGGCTAGCCCCTTCCCAGCCCTTCTCGCTTTGAAAATTTGTCGGTAAAGGGCAAGTCGACGGCCACTTCGCGCGGAGGGTCCGCGCGGTTAGCCGCGCGTGTCGTTAGCAATTTCGACTCCCTTTCCCTCTGATTTTGCCCCCTCCTCCTCTGATCGCCCCTTTGTGCGGTTTAGTCGGCGACGAGAAAAAGGCGAACGATAGCGTCTGTTCCAGGGATATCGTACTGTATGCAAGTAGTGTGTGCAAGTGGAAGCGGTCAACGATTGGTCAGACTCGGTTTGAATTGATTAGATTCAGATCTGACAGGATTTTCTTTTGTATATTGGAGGAGCGTCACGCGGAGATAAGTAGCTGTGCGACTATAAAGTCTAAAGTCAGAGTCGTCTAGCAGAATTCGCGCGATACTTCTTGAGTAATTATCGACTAAGTTTGCTAGCTTCCCCCGTCGCCCCTTTGTCAACCCCACTTCCGGCCAACGTTTCGTCCGGCCAGCGAATCGCGCTGCGAATTTCTAGATTGGCAGGCCAGGTGGTAGCGCACCTGGAACCGCGGTCGTTTCGCACGATTGTTCCAGAGCCGGGACGGCATTAAAGGGATTCGTGTCTGAAATATGTGACTCACGCCCCCTCCTCCGGGTTCCCCGTATTTTACGTTAAATAAACGCCCCTCCACCCTCTCTCCCCCGGCCAAGGCGCGGCCGAAATATCGCCTGGACATCGTACCAGCTCGAGTACGTTCATGTTTTTTTTTTGTACCGTGTACATGAATCGGATGTGAAATTGTAATTCGCAGTGGTAGGCAACAGCTGGTTACCCGGGTGATGAACTTGGTCGTAACGTTGCATTATTGTTTCGGTGTGTTCCCTTCGTTAGTCGACTGTCTGAGATATCGTGGAAGCCGTTCTAATAAATGGACGATCATTTGCACGCGTCTGAGATTCCTGCAAATGCATAGGGAACGTTAAATACTATTGTACAACTTTGTTACTTCGGAAGTGATACATGTATATGCAGTTCTCTCCTCTTGTGGGCAGAATATTTTAATCAATCACGGGCTCAAATTGAAGCTGACGCCCTTTAGTACAAGCCTGTAAAATTATACAACAATTGCTGTTTTAGTTTCATTGTTACAAGCCATTCAGTATTTGCGCATACTATTTTAAAGATTATCCTTCCAATCAATTATCATTTCCTCCGCTACTAGATCGAATATCTTAATCAACCATGGCTTAAATTAAAGCTGAGACTCTCTAGCACAAGCCTGTAAAGTTAGATAACAATTGCTATTTTAGTTTAATTGTTATAAGCCATTTAGTGTTTGTACTATTTTAAAGATTACCCTTCCAAAGAAGTATTGTTTCCTCCGCTTCTAGACTGAATATTTTAATCTACTATGACTTAAATTAAAGCTGAGACTCTCTAGTACAAGCCTGTACAGTTAGATAACAATTGCTATTTTAGTTTAATTGTTATAAGTCATTTAGTGTTTGTACTATTTTAAAGATTACCCTTCCAAAGAAGTATTGTTCCCTACGCTTCTAGACCGAATATTTTAATCAACCATGACTTAAATTAAAGCTGAGACTCTCTAGTACAAGTCTGTAAAGTTAGTTAACAATTGCTCTTTTAGTTTAATTGCTATAAGCCATTTAGTTTTTGTGTATACTATTTTAAGGATTACCCTTCCAAAATAAAATTATTTCTCTGCTTCTAGACAGAATATTTTAATCAGCCATGGCTTAAATTAAAGCTAAGACCCTCTGGTACATGCCTGTAAGGTTAGATAACAATTGCTCTTTTAGTTTAATTGTTATAAGCCATTTAGTTCTTGTGTATACTATTTTAAGGATTGCCCTTCCGAAAAAAAATTATTTCTCTGCTTCTAGACAGAATATTTTAATCAGCCATGGCTTAAATTAAAGCTAAGACCCTCTAGTACAAGCCTGTAAAGTCAGATAACCATTGCTCTTTTAGTTCATTTGTTATAAGCCATTAATTATTACTGAATACTGTTAGTTAAAGATTATTCCTAATAAGCAATTAGAAACTATTCACCTTATGATTTCTTAAACTGTAGACTTCATTTGAGACCTCTTTTACTAAGAAATTCAACTTAAAAGTCGAGAAAATGCATGGAAAAATCGGAGTCCATGAATTGGGGCACCCTCCCATTTAATACGGGCCTTAACTTTGCTGCAGCGGAACGCTATAACCATCTCGCGGTTGATCACCGAACTAAATCTCATCTTCTGCCCACTGTTAGCCTTCCAAAAAAAAATTATTTCTCCGCTTCTAGACAGAATATTTTAATCTACCATGGCTTAAATTAAAGCTGAGACTCTCTAGTATAAGCCTGTAAAGTTAGATAACAATTGCTATTTTAGTTTAATTGTTATAAGCCATTTAGTGTTTGTACTATTTTAAAGATTACCCTTCCAAAGAAGTATTGTTTCCTCCGCTTCTAGACTGAATATTTTAATCTACTATGACTTAAATTAAAGCTGAGACTCTCTAGTACAAGCCTGTAAAGTTAGATAACAATTGCTATTTTAGTTTAATTGTTATAAGCCATTTAGTGTTTGTACTATTTTAAAGATTACCCTTCCAAAGAAGTATTGTTTCCTCCGCTTCTAGACTGAATATTTTAATCTACTATGGCTTAAATTAAAGCTGAGATTCTCTAGTACAAGCCTGTAAAGTTATATAATAATTGCTATTTTAGTTTAATTGTTATAAGCCATTTAGTGTTTGTACTATTTTAAAGATTACCCTTTCAAAGAAGTATTGTTTCCTCCGCTTCTAGACTGAATATTTTAATCCACTATGACTTAAATTAAAGCTGAGACTCTCTAGTACAAGCCTGTAAAGTTAGATAACAATTGCTATTTTAGTTTAATTGTTATAAGCCATTTAGTGTTTGTACTATTTTAAAGATTACCCTTTCAAAGAAGTATTGTTTCCTCCGCTTCTAGACTGAATATTTTAATCTACTATGGCTTAAATTAAAGCTGAGATTCTCTGGTACAAGCCTGTAAAGTTAGATAATAATTGCTATTTTAGTTTAATTGTTATAAGCCATTTAGTGTTTGTACTATTTTAAAGATTACCCTTCCAAAGAAGTATTGTTTCCTCCGCTTCTAGACTGAATATTTTAATCTACTATGACTTAAATTAAAGCTGAGACTCTCTAGTACAAGCCTGTAAAGTTAGATAACAATTGCTATTTTAGTTTAATTGTTATAAGCCATTTAGTGTTTGTACTATTTTAAAGATTACCCTTTCAAAGAAGTATTGTTTCCTCCGCTTCTAGACTGAATATTTTAATCCACTATGACTTAAATTAAAGCTGAGACTCTCTAGTACAAGCCTGTAAAGTTAGATAACAATTGCTATTTTAGTTTAATTGTTATAAGCCATTTAGTGTTTGTACTATTTTAAAGATTACCCTTCCAAAGAAGTATTGTTTCCTCCGCTTCTAGACTGAATATTTTAATCTACTATGACTTAAATTAAAGCTGAGACTCTCTAGTACAAGCCTGTAAAGTTAGATAACAATTGCTATTTTAGTTTAATTGTTATAAGCCATTTAGTGTTTGTACTATTTTAAAGATTACCCTTCCAAAGAAGTATTGTTTCCTCCGCTTCTAGACTGAATATTTTAATCTACTATGACTTAAATTAAAGCTGAGACTCTCTAGTACAAGCCTGTAAAGTTAGATAACAATTGCTATTTTAGTTTAATTGTTATAAGCTATTTAGTGTTTGTACTATTTTAAAGATTACCCTTTCAAAGAAGTATTGTTTCCTCCGCTTCTAGACTGAATATTTTAATCCACTATGACTTAAATTAAAGCTGAGACTCTCTAGTACAAGCCTGTAAAGTTAGATAACAATTGCTATTTTAGTTTAATTGTTATAAGCCATTTAGTGTTTGTACTATTTTAAAGATTACCCTTTCAAAGAAGTATTGTTTCCTCCGCTTCTAGACTGAATATTTTAATCCACTATGACTTAAATTAAAGCTGAGACTCTCTAGTACAAGCCTGTAAAGTTAGATAACAATTGCTATTTTAGTTTAATTGTTATAAGCCATTTAGTGTTTGTACTATTTTAAAGATTACCCTTTCAAAGAAGTATTGTTTCCTCCGCTTCTAGACTGAATATTTTAATCTACTATGGCTTAAATTAAAGCTGAGATTCTCTAGTACAAGCCTGTAAAGTTAGATAATAATTGCTATTTTAGTTTAATTGTTATAAGCCATTTAGTGTTTGTACTATTTTAAAGATTACCCTTTCAAAGAAGTATTGTTTCCTCCGCTTCTAGACTGAATATTTTAATCCACTATGACTTAAATTAAAGCTGAGACTCTCTAGTACAAGCCTGTAAAGTTAGATAACAATTGCTATTTTAGTTTAATTGTTATAAGCTATTTAGTGTTTGTACTATTTTAAAGATTACCCTTTCAAAGAAGTATTGTTTCCTCCGCTTCTAGACTGAATATTTTAATCTACTATGGCTTAAATTAAAGCTGAGATTCTCTAGTACAAGCCTGTAAAGTTAGATAATAATTGCTATTTTAGTTTAATTGTTATAAGCCATTTAGTGTTTGTACTATTTTAAAGATTACCCTTTCAAAGAAGTATTGTTTCCTCCGCTTCTAGACTGAATATTTTAATCAGCCATGGCTTAAATTAAAGCTGGGACACTCTAGTACAAGCCTGTAAAGTTAGATAACAATTGCTATTTTAGTTTAATTGTTATAAGCCATTTAGTGTTTGTACTATTTTAAAGATTACCCTTTCAAAGAAGTATTGTTTCCTCCGCTTCTAGACTGAATATTTTAATCAGCCATGGCTTAAATTAAAGCTGGGACACTCTAGTACAAGCCTGTAAAGTTAGATAACAATTGCTATTTTATTTTAATTGATATAAGCCATTAATTATTAGTGCATACTATTAGTTAAAGATTATTCGTAATAAGCAATTAGAAACTATTCACCTTATGGTTCCTTGAGCGCTAGACTTCATATGAAACCTCTTTCATAAGTAAATTAATCCTTAGAAGGCGAGAAAACTGCATACAGAAATCGGAGTCCATGAATTAGGGCACTCTCCCATTTAATACGGGCCTTAACTTTGCTGCAGCGGAACGCTATAGCCATCTTGCAGTTGGTCATCGAACTAAATTCCGTCTAGCCACTATTAACCTTTCAAAGAAGTATTATTTCCTCCGCTTGTAGACCGAATATTTCAATCAACCAAGGCCTTAATTATTGCTAAAGGCCTCTAGTATAATCCTGTAAAGTCATATAACAATTACCAATTCGGTTTATTTGTTATAAGCCATACAGTCATTAGTGACTACTATTAAAGATTATTCGTAAAATAAAACTGTAAATCATCCCGCTCTTATATCACATGGTTCCTCGAGTTCCAAGCTTTAATTTGAGACGACATTTGTTTAAATACTTTACTTATAAGACGAGAAAATAGTATTGAAAATATTCAGCTGTCATTCACAAGTTCCAACAACGGCAGCAGCCATGTTGTCGCTTGTGTTGCCGGCGTTCACCGACAGATGACAGGAGAATGCACTTTTCAGAATGGTTTCCTTATTAAATATTTCTTTTATTGTTATTTCACTGTACAAGTATCGCTTGCTAATAAATGAGGGCTCAAATTAAAGCTTAAATTCCCAGCTACGATGTGGTATAACAAATTAGGGATTTCCTATTGTATTTTACGAATAATCTCTAACACTATTGTTTAATAACTTATAACAAATAAACCCGAACAGCAATTGTTATCAGGCTTTAATGGGTTGTAACTACAACCTTTAGCTTCTATTCGAGCCATAGTTGATTAAAATATTCTGTCCAGAAGCGGAGAAAACAATTTTTCTTTGGAAGGCTAATAAGTGGCTGAAAGACGGAATTTAGTTCCGCGGTCAACCGTAGGATGGCTATAGTGTCCGGTTGCAGCAAAGTTAATGCACTCGTCCCAACTTTTCAATGCAGTTTTCTCGACTTCTAAGCATAATTTCTGTATAAATTCGGTCACAAATGAAGTCCTAGAGCTCAAGGAACCATAAGCCAAATAGTCTTCAACTGCGTTTGACGAGTAATCTTTAACTGATAGTATTCACTAATAATGAATGCCTTATAACAAATAACCTAAAAGAGCAATTGTTATCTAACTTTACAGGCTTGTACTAGAGAGTCTCAGCTTTAATTTAAGCCATAGTAGATTAAAATATTCGGACTAGAAGCGGAGGAAACAATACTTCTTTGGAAGGGTAATCTTTAAAATAGTACAAACACTAAATGGCTTATAACAATTAAACTAAAATAGCAATTGTTATCTAACTTTACAGGCTTGTACTAGAGAGTCTCAGCTTTAATTTAAGCCATAGTAGATTAAAATATTCGGTCTAGAAGCGGAGGAAACAATACTTCTTTGGAAGGGTAATCTTTAAAATAGTACAAACACTAAATGGCTTATAACAATTAAACTAAAATAGCAATTGTTATCTAACTTTACAGGCTTGTACTAGAGAGTCTCAGCTTTAATTTAAGCCATGGTAGATAAAAATAGTCGGTCTAGAAGCGGAGAAAATAATAATTGATTGGAAGGATAATCTTTAAAATAGTACAGACAAACACTAAATGGCTTATATCAATTAAACTAAAATAGCAATTGTCATCTAACTCTACAGGCTTGTACTAGAGAGTCTCAGCTTTAATTTGAGCCGTAGTAGATTAAAATATTCAGTCTAGAAGCGGAGGAAACAATACTTCTTTGAAAGGGTAATCTTTAAAATAGTACAAACACTAAATGGCTTATAACAATTAAACTAAAATAGCAATTGTTATCTAACTTTACAGGCTTGTACTAGAGTGTTCCAGCTTTAATTTGAGCCCTGGTAGGTTAAAATATTCAGTCTAGAAGCGGAGAAAACAGTACTTCTTTGGAAGGGTAATCTTTAAAATAGTACAAACACTAAATGGCTTATAACAATTAAACTAAAATAGCAATTGTTATCTAACTTTACAGGCTTGTACTAGAGAGTCTCAGCTTTAATTTAAGTCATAGTGGATTAAAATATTCAGTCTAGAAGCGGAGGAAACAATACTTCTTTGAAAGGGTAATCTTTAAAATAGTACAAACACTAAATGGCTTATAACAATTAAACTAAAATAGCAATTATTATATAACTTTACAGGCTTGTACTAGAGAATCTCAGCTTTAATTTAAGCCATAGTAGATTAAAATATTCCGTCTAGAAGCGGAGGAAACAATACTTCTTTGTTAGGGTAATCTTTAAAGTAGTACATACAAACACTAAATGGCTTATACCAATTAAACTAAAATAGCAATTGTTGTCTAACCTTACAGGCTTGTACTAGAGGGTCCCAGCTTTAATTTAAGCCATAGTAGATTAAAATATTCGGTCTAGAAGCGGAGAAATAATTTTTTTTTGTAAGACTAATAAGTGGCTGAAAGACGGAATTTAGTTCCGTGGTCAACTGTAGGATGGCTATAGTGTTCCATTGCAGCAAACTTAAGGCCCGTACTAAATGGGAGGGTGCCCGAATGCACTCCTTCCAATTTTTCAATGCAGTTTCCTCGACTTCTAAGCATAATTTCTGTATAAATTCGGTCACAAATGAAGTCTTAGAGCTCAAGGAACCATAAGCCAAATAGTTTTCAACTGCTGTTGACGAATAATCTTTAACTAATAGTATTCACCACTAATGAATGGCTTATAACAAATGAACAAAAAGCGCAATTGTTATCTAACCTTGCAGGATTATACTAGAGGGTCTTAGCTTTAATTGAAGCCATAGTTGATTAAAATATCTTGCCTAGAAGTGGAGAAAACTATACTTACATATTTCACCTACTAAGCAACAAAGTTATACAGTACTTTTTATTGCTCCTTAAGTTATAAATAATCTCTGATAGCATTCACTAACACTTTAATGGCTTATAAGAAATAAACCGAAGCAGCAATTGTTATAAAACTTTACTGCCGTGTACTAGAGGCCTTTGGCTTTAATTGTAAATTAATTTATGAACATAGCTTATAAATAGTATCACTTCTGTTATGTATCATATCATTGTAAATTATATTATATCCCTATTGCTCTAGTTTGTACATATTGTTAAGTAGTTTATTAAGTAACTCTCAAATGAAAGGAACTCGGCATGTAATTGTTTAATGTTCCAATTTATTATTCCAATTGCGTATACATTGTAAAACACTTTAGTAAGTGTTTATTTAAGCATTGAAAAAGACTTTGCATTTTGTGAAATCATTTTGTGTTAATATGTAAGCTTATTAACTTACGCTTTAGCATTAATTGTAAATTAATTTAGTTCTGTACAATGCACAACTTATAAATAGTAGCATTTAAGTAATATTAATTTAGTAGTTAAGTAATATTAATCTAGTAATTAAGTAACATTAATATTTAAGTGTTGCTAATGTAATAATATTGTATGTATATGCGCATTAATGGTTTTAAATAAATCTACAGTAAAAGAGATATAACTCGTAATTCTTTAACACCTGTCTGCTCCTACAAAACCTACTCCACTTCCTTACACAAGACGTATCGTGAAGGAACTTTGAATGCATAATTCCGAAGCGAGAAACTTGTAAACACAGTCCTCTTCACGAATAACTTATGTTTAAGAACAAAGCTGAAAAATTACGCGAAATGTAGGGAATTCCCTTGGAATTAAAGTACTCAGGATTTCCTGGAAAAAGACGTCAGGTTCCAGGAATCGGTGAAATGAAAGATCTTCTCGCATATCTTATTCTTATAATACAAATTGGCGATTTCGAGCAAAGGGGATTCCGTAAAACTTTAAGTTCTGGGAAATTCTCGGAAATGACGTCACGTTCCAGGAATCGGTGAAATGAAAGACCTCCTCGCGTATCATGTTCTCCTAATACAAAATCGCGATTTTCGGGCAAACGGGATTCCGTAAAAGCAGGTTCTGGGAAATTCTTGGAAATGACGTCACGTTCCAGGAATTGGTCAAATCGAAGACCTCCTCGCGTATCATGTTCTCCTAATACAAAATCGCGATTTTCGGGCAAACGGGATTCCGTAAAAGCAGGCTCTGGGAAATTCTTGGAAATGACGTCACGTTCCAGGAATTGGTCAAATCGAAGACCTCCTCGCGTATCATGTTCTCCTAATACAAAATCGCGATTTTCGGGAAGTCTCTTTGCTGGAGGAGGTCTTCGATTTGACCAATTCCTGGAATGTGACGTCATTTCCAAGAATTTCCCAGAACCTGCTTTTACGGAATCCCCTTTGCCCGAAAATCGCGATTTTGTATTAGGAGAACATGATACGCGAGGAGGTCTTTCATTTCACCGATTCCTGGAACGTGACGTCATTTCCAAGAATTTCCCAGAACCTGCTTTTACGGAATCCCCTTTGCTCGAAATCGCCAATTTGTATTAGGAGAATATGATATGCGAGGAGGTATCCGGAGTTCACGATTGATGACGTCACAACCAAAACATTTCCCGGAGCTGCTTTTACGAAACCTCGCGCTCGAAATCGCCAATTTCTATCATAATACGCGTGGAGGAATTCTATTTTCACCGATTCTCGAAAAAGGACGTCATATTCCAGAGTATTTATCTCTAACTTAAATTACTAGAAGCGGATAGGTGTTAAGAAAAGTGAAAACACTTGCATTCCTTTTGTGAAGATTTATTGAAATATTGCAATAATGTACAAATTACAAGAATTATAATATTTAAACTTAAAAACTATTACTTATAGATTATTTTTACAAAATAATTTACGATACATCTTACAATGAAATAATAATTAAGATGTCAATGTCTTATGAACTAAAATAAACTTAAAATTATGCATAATTATTAAAGTATTAAGCTAAATTGAATGATATTTATAATTAGAAGATGGAATAATTACAGAGATAAGTATGTGGGTTGCAAAAAAAGTGTTATAAACTAAAAGGAACTCGAAATTATGCATAATTATTAAAGTATTAAACAAAATTGAATGATAGTTATAATTAGAAGATGGAATAATGACAGAGATAAGTATGTGGGTTGCAAAAATAGTGTTATAAACTAAAAGGAACTCGAAATTATGCATAATTATTAAAGTATTAAACAAAATTGAATAATAGTTATAGTTAGAAGATGGAATAATGACAGAGAAGTTTGTGGGTTGCAAAAAAGAGTTATAAACTAAAAGGAACTCGAAATTATGCATAATTATTAAAGTATTAAACAAAATTGAATGATAGTTATAATTAGAAGATGGAATAATGACAGAGATAAGTATGTGGGTTGCAAAAATAGTGTTATAAACTAAAAGGAACTCGAAATTATGCATAATTATTAAAGTATTAAACAAAATTGAATAATAGTTATAGTTAGAAGATGGAATAATGACAGAGAAGTTTGTGGGTTGCAAAAAAAGTGTTATAAACTAAAAGGAACTCGAAATTATGCATAATTATTAAAGTATTAAACAAAATTGTATGATAGTTATAGTTAGAAGATGGAATAATGACAGAGAGAAGTATGTGGGTTGTAAAAAAAGTGTTATAAACTAAAAGGAACTCGAAATTATGCATAATTATTAAAGTATTAAACAAAATTGTATGATAGTTATAGTTAGAAGATGGAATAATGACAGAGACAAGTATGTGGGTTGCAAAAATAGTGTTATAAACTAAAAGGAACTCGAAATTATGCATAATTATTAAAGTATTAAACAAAATTGTATGATAGTTATAGTTAGAAGATGGAATAATGACAGAGAGAAGTATGTGGGTTGCAAACGTAGTGTTATAAACTAAAAGGATCTCGAAATTATGCATAATTATTAAAGTATTAAACAAAATTGAATGATAGTTATAGTTGGAAGATGGAATAATGACATAGAGAAGTATGTGGGTTGTAAAAAAAGTGTTATAAACTAAAAGGAACGTGAAATTATGCATAATTATTAAAGTATTAAACAAAATTGAATGATAGTTATAGTTAGAAGATGGGATAATGACAGAGATAAGTATGTGGGTTACGAAAACGTATTATGAACTATTGGCTACTTGTTAGTTATTAGGATACATCTACTTACAATATATTTAATAGTTTAAAATTATGCATAATTTAATTTTACACTTTCTAATACAATGTAGATACTATTTTATCACACGTTGCTGTCAATAAGCTGCGTCCTCCTTCTATTTGCGGTGAGACGCAGGAGTCCACACCTTGCGTGCATCCACAGTATCCATTCCTTGAACAGGAAACCTGCACATACAAAGGAAGTACATTAAATAACCATCGATCACACATCGTCGATCGTATTGTAGGAAAGCTAGCAAAATCCACTGTCTGCTCGACGAGTGCAGTTTGCCGACCAACCCAATCACTGGTATTTATTCCAGCTAATAAAAGCCACGATGACTTTGGATAACAAGCTGACCCTTAGCATCTTAGCCGAAGGGAGAGCCCATAAAGCATCCCGTTGAATGTCCAGGGGGGGAAACTCATCGAGGACGACCTTACGGACGAAAGGAAGTCCGTATCCACCCTACCCTTGGCCACGAGGGACTGCTCTAATTTCCTTACAAATTCCATCCGACACATATTTATCACCTTGCAATAAGATTTCCCTAATCTAATTCCGAGGAACAAAGAAAATCCAACCTTCCGGCCAGGCGATAATCTAGATCCAAAAGTGGACGATGAACGTCTATCCCCTCGATCGCTCTTTTTTTCGGGGCCGAGTGATTCCCGTCTCTGGCATAGAATCCGGGATTAAATCAATGTAGCGTGCACGCGATACGGGCTCACCGAAACGTGTGTAACGCGTTTATGAACATCGGCGCGACCGCCAGGCGTAGCTCGCGGATATCGAAATTTGTTTTGTCGGCTCGTTGCCCCGGGAATACGCTGGCCGGAGGATAATGGGAAAACCGGGATTACTCGGGGCTCCTTTATTTTCAATTGGAATCGCTAAAGGGAAGGTCGACTTGCTTCTCCTTTAACGTCGCATTAATTGGGCGTCGAAATTCGACAGTGTCGAACACTCGTCGAGCGTGGACCGAAAGGGAGACCGCGTGATGATCATTGCAGGCCGATCCGAATCATCTCGCGACTTCGCGGTTTGCCTTCGGTGGATCGTGTCTGCGTTTCATCCGGGGAGAAGCCCTTTGACGTACGACGCACGACCGGAGGATCGACTAAAGAACACGGAGAGAGAAGAAACGGGGGTTGATAAAGGGAATGAAGAAAGAAATGACGCGGAGAAACACCTTTAGCGCTCCGCGTTTTTATCACACGGAAAATTTTCTACGCCTCTATCTCATCGATCTTCTTCCCGGCCTTTGTTCTTTTTCCTTTCCCTCTAAGAAGGGGAGCTACTTCCCGCGGAGCCACGTCCTTTGACGCTCCTAATTCGCTAAATTGTTATCCTGCAAAGAGACTACCTTTGGGCCTTTCCTTTGCGCCCGAATTCCCGCCGCACGGCGCGAAAAAGAATCCTTAATGACGCTGCGAGCTTCTTTTATACCGCATCGTACTGCTCCGGCGATCTTTGATCCAGCGAAATGCTCGGAGGAGAAGAGGGCGCAAATGGAATCGCGCGCCTTCAAATATAATATCCCCGGGAACGGCGTCCTGCAGCTTCTTTTTCAATTTCTATTCCGCTAAAGAGTTCAAGTTTCTCGGTTAGCTCGTTCACGGCCATTCGCAGCAGCCGGGAACCGGCGCGTTCGCGTGCAAACTTTGATTGTTATCTCCGGCGGAAGGGTCAGAGGGTTGAAAAGTGTCGAGCGGTGAAGCCGAACGAGAGGCGGACCTATTAATTCGATCGCGCTGACGAATGAAGTTCTGCCGCGAATTATCACGACTCCTCGGGGTCCGGTTAACTACGGCGAAAGGGTGGAGTAAGAGAGAGAGAGAAGGACACACGGGGCGGCGGGGAAAGGGTCGGCGGCCCTTAGCACGAGTGGCGAGGCCCGCGCACTACAGACTCTAGGGTGCTCCAGCGTCCCAAAGACGAAGAGAGGTGTTCGTTAAACGATAACTCACACTCGGAGAAACGTCTCGTTAAACCGTCGATACGGCGACAATCACGGTACACGTGTTGAAGCGTGAATTTGTAACAGCAGGCTTTCCAAATTCTTAGCTGCAATTTTGAAGGGATCAATCTGTGATCGATTGGAGACGAATGACCAGCGCCTGAATCCCAAAGACCGTAAAATAACCACCCCCGATGGGATCGATCTTTTACTTCCACTCCGCGATCCGTTGTCGCTCTCCTAACAGAGACGCAACTGGCTCGTGAAATTATGCCTCGGATCCGTGTCGCGGCTGTTCCTGTTTCTCTTAGGTAGCGCGATAAGTCAGAGCGAGGTGGAAACGCGTGCCGGGGAGAGATTCTCTGTCAACGCGGGGCGAACTAATATTGGACTCCGTCTAATAGAGTTCGTGATCTACATAAAGGATCGCCGGCGTCGGAATGAACTTTTACGCATTAATATGTAGCGCGCGATGGTAGGCGCCGTCGTCTGAAAATCTGTCCCGGGATAATGAGAGTCGCGCGGGGTGCGACTTGTTTCCCCAATTTGGGCGGAAACTGTCTCGCGTCCTCGCGCGCGCGCTGTTAATAATTACCGCGTCGTACTTGGCTCCTTGCACAACGCCTTGGGAAAGTGGAAGATTCTCGCGTGTCGGCGGACGAACGTGATACGCGTCGAGGGATTCGCGATCGAGATATTTCGCGACACGATCTCGCGGGATTCGTGCCCGGTGCACGCTTCGTTTCGCCGGCGAGAACGATCGTTCGAATCGATGCGGAAACGATGGGGATGTCTCTTATTCGGTGGGCAAATATTGAAGCAGCGGGGCTCGGAATAATTTACGCGGATACGTACCGCGGCGGTTTCGAATCGGGAGAAGCGCGAGAAGAGGCAGCTCGCGAGAAATCATCGTCGAACGATAGCGTTCGGGATTGGCAAATATATGTTGAAACATTGAAACAGGGCATTAACTAGCGACAAGTAAGATCTTCCCGGCGTCTCGAAGAGGTTCCGCTCATTTTACACGAAAGCAGCGGAGACAATGCGGCCGACGTGAAACAAAGGAACGCTTTTCCGTCCCGATAAATATCTTCAGAAGCCAGCGACGGACGAAGGGGGTGAAGGAAAAAAAAATGGCAGAGAGGAGGAATAACGGAATTCCCTTTACACACCGCCCACAGGGCTACCCGGCCACTGACTCAGCTGGGCTTTCACGTCCTCGACGTTAATGAAACGGGGACCCCCGATGTCATTCGGCCCGGGCTTTCTTTTTTCCAAGCTCTCTCCGAGACGCTGCTCCGTCGTACACGCGGAGGAATCGCACGTATCGCGCGCCGGCACTTTTCGAATTAACCCACCGGGTGGAGGCTCGTCTTGGCTGGGACTCCGAGGAGCTCGGTACACGGAGGCAGGAAGTAAAAATAGTTTCGGGTCGGAGGAGGTGCCCGGTCGCGGAAACGGAGCGTTACGAACACGGCGTGTATGGAACTCTGACCGAAACTCCTCTCGGGACTGATTTATCGGTGGCCAGCTGTTTAGGGTCCGTTTATACATCGTCGTGCTGTGTCCAGCCTTCTCAAGAGCGGGCGTGCTATCATAATTGAAGAAACGATGCAAAATCGTATGTAACTTTTCATTTGTGCGCCTCCCGAGGGATCGCAGAAGTCGGAGAGAAAAGGCTCGCGTCGGGAAATCATTCGCGTCGCCGATTTTCTCGAGGCGCCACTTGGGGAAGATAATTTTCTTACTTATTATTAACTTCGAACAAAAATACAGGAAAGAGGCGTGTGAAAATTGCTCAAGAGAATACGCGAGGGGGTAGCGAGGAGTACGCTTTTCAATTTGCCGTTTGTCCCATTCCGATATCTCAATTAGTCTCGGAGATATAAGCGTTTAAAGTTGGGGCATTTAAATGTCCAGACATGACCTAGATAATTTCCTGGAACTGGCGAGAATTCGCGGAACGGCGTCTGGTATTGTGTTTACACTTTTTTTCTGGGATCGGAATCTGCTGACTCGGCACGTCTGGTTTTTTGTTTCGACACCTGCGTGGGAAAATCGGGCAGTAGGTCAGTGACCCGGCGCCAGCGAGACGGACCGCGATACGAAAACATTAGAAATTACCCCTTTCTTCGCACGGCGATATCTCAGGAACCAGAAGTCGTATTGAGCTCATCCAAAAGCCATTTTAAAGGGGAAGAAAGCGCGCTTCCAATGAGACCAGTCCGGACAAAAGATAATTCGTATCTTCGGAGTTACAGCGGGTCAAAGTTCGCGCAATTGCTATACTTAACAATCAAGTTTTCCTTTGTTAAATAAACCTTCTATTATAATAGCACGTGGCTCTTAAAAATCTTGGACACGGCACGGTGATGTATAAACAGATAGATAACGATAGAGAAGAACCTGAACGAATGGTGTTGATGTAAAAAGAATTTCATAGGTCCCTTCCTTTTTTTTTATTTACTCCCCCAAGTAATCCATGTAACAAAGTTGCTCTCAATCTGACCTATCACCGCGGCAATATCCGGCACCGATATTTCCTCCGGCGCGAAGATCCCCGCCGTTGATCGTGTTACTCGCTCCGGAGGATATCAATAATGGAAAGCCTCTCCGCGCAACCTTTCTCTGCAATTAACCCCTGCTTTCTAACGCCTTTCCCTTTTCTTTACGCGGTGCGTGATAGTTACGCGAGTGGCTCGGAGTCGTAGCAGAGGAAGATCGATACGGGGATCCCTAGCGATCTCGTCTTTGCTCCCGTTTTCCCTCTCGAATCGCGCTGTTTCCCCTCGCACGAGTTTTGGGCAGCACGCGCCGCCCTTCCGTCATCCTGTCTCCGCCGCCTTTGGGGGGGTGATGAGGTGGAGTCATAAAGCGGGGTTAGCCTGCGGGACTAAAGAATCGCGTTCGACGACAGGGCTTTATCGAGGTGAAAAACGTCGCAGTGGCTGTGGTTTCGCCAGCGAACGTATTCTCTTCCTTCTGGCACGTGTGCTCGCGAATAACACCGAAGGGCGTCCGGGAGCAGAGTAAAGGAAAGGGGGTGGTTGTTTTCTGGCAGCCGGCGAGAAGGGTCGGAGAGCGGACGGAAGACGATCAATCTTGATCCCAATTACCGCGTCGTTCAGCGACTGTAATTGACTCGATCCCGCCGCGCGCAACCCTCTAATCTTTCCCTCCGCCCTCGGGAGAAAGTCGAAACAAGTCGAGGGGATGGGAGATTCTCGGAGTGGAAAGATCTTTTTCGCACCTGGCACACCTGTTCGCGCATCGCTCCTTTCTCTACCCCGTTGCGCTATCAGCATCGCGAATCCTGCTGGATTTTAATTAACACCGCGACACCCTTTAGCGCCAAAGTATGAGTGGATCGCGTTGAAAAGGATGCACACGAAATATTATGTACATTGCAGGCAGGATTTACGACGCTCCTCCGCTCTGAATATCATTAAAGTTTCATTGAAATTGGGAGGCGGGGAAACGTTTCGCATGGCCCCCAGGAGAATGCTCTGTTTCTTATCAGCGGACCCTTTAAATCAACTTTAATAACCGCGCTTTGCCAGTTGGCGTCACTGAAAATATACGCCGCCTTAAATTCCGCGGAAACTACCATTATTATTCGCATTCCGGCGATAATGCGCGCCACCCCGGCTGTTTGTTATTAAGCGCGAAGCGTCACTTGGCTCGAATAACGCGGCTACTACGTCTCTTTCGCCTCCGCCCTCGCGGTGAAACGATAGACGTACGACGTCGGAGGAACTCGCGTCCGAGCGTAAACGTTTTAGCGGGCGAACCGCGAACGAACAAGCGCATGCAAATCCGCTCTCTCTCGCGGCGATCCAGTTACCAAGGCAAATTGCCCTCCGCCGCGTGCTCTGCTGCACGCTACCTCTCTGTTGCAATCGTAAAACCACTGGAACGTCGTAAATAGGCTGGCCAACAATGTGCAGCGTTGTTCAGCTACGCGTACAGTTTGTCCCGGCGAAACGAGTTCCGCCTCGACGTTTATGAAACAAAAAAAAAAAAAAAGAAAAGAACTCGCGGCTTATTCGCGGCCCCGCGTTTCGTGCTTTTTCCTCCGTTTCTCGTTGTTTGTTTGCTTGCCGTGCGCGCGATATCCCGCCATGGATTACTCCGTAACCGATGCAGCGCGCTGCTCCTCCCTAACAAATTCGCATTTTTAATCTAACGCTTCCAGTACCAGTAAAAGTTTAATAGGAAAATGAGGGGGGGGGGCAGAGAGGCCGAGATTGTGCTTTCGGTGGGTCGAAAGTTTCCCGCTGGCGGCTATTATTACCCCCGAAACTTTCGACTGTGCTGAATTAGGCGAAATTCGAGGAGGCATCCCCTCGCGATCCGTCCGCCGGGCTCGGTTTCACGCTTGCGGGCTGCCGCTGCGGATTTCCGTAAGAAAGCTAACCTACCATCATGAAAACCCCACCTCCTCCCCTTGCCTGAACTAATATTGTTAGGGTGTAATTAGCGGCATCGCGCCACCGCCTGACCGTTCTCCGTTTCCGTACGCACGTTGCTTTACGATATTTGCACTCGGCGGAGCGCAGCGACGCGCATGGGCGTCGGAATCGCATTAAGGCCCTCTCGTCGCGACGCTCAAGTTACGAGAGGGTCGAAGGCGAGGCGGAGAGGAGTTCGCGATATTAGCCGCATTATGGAACCACTTGTACGCGAGTGTGTTTCGCTCGAGGACGATTATCGCGGACCTTCTCGTCGGGGATCTCGCTCGCGACGAAGGGCTCGCTGATTAAAGTTTAATCACGCTTGCCGCGCGGTGCAAACTTTCGATTATGTCGCTCATTACCACACGTACTTTTTGTTTTGCAGGGCCGATGCAATCGGGAGAAGCCGCCGTGCAAGTATTTCCATCCGCCGCAACACCTGAAGGACCAGCTACTGATCAACGGGCGTAATCACTTAGCCCTGAAGAACGCCCTGATGCAGCAGATGGGCCTGTCGCCGGCCCAGCCGCTAGTGCCTGGCCAGGTACCGGCAGTGGTATGTCCGAACTTTCACGCATTCGTTGCACCACGTCTTCTTTCTGCTGTTCACACATCCACACATTGTTTTCTTTTATTTTTATTTTTTTTTTTTAATCACGATCGACAGATTGTATTATTTTTTTACATTTTGTCCCTGTTAGTCGACGGATAGATTACCCTTTGTTATTTTTTGGTAGGCAACTCCGTGGAAATGATTAACGGTTCGGTGTGCGTTTCGTCTTGATTAAATTGTAGCCTGGACTGTTCACGTCGATCGACGCCTTATCGTTTCCGTTCGACGGAGTTCCTTTCTATTATATTCGCGGGCATTGCACCGAGAGAGACGATCTCAGAGAGTAAACATTAGCACGCCGCATGTTTTTTGGTCAGTGTCACCCCCTTGCTCCTTTAATTGATCCACGATGATTATCGATAGACAGTCAATTTGAAGATCGAACATGCTAAACGCAAACTCTGTAGTTGAAACTTAGCGTTCCCCAGATTCGTTTCCGGAAGCTCGATTTGAAAAAGAAAGAAAAACCGCGAGAAATCGCCAACTTCTTTTTTTCTTATTTGCCACAGACATCTTTTTATTTATTTTTTTTTTTAACGAAAGATCAGACCATCAGCATCGCCCATCCGCCTTTTTATCTCATGACATATAATTAATAGTCGTTGCTATACGTGACATCGAACCCTTTACTACTCGTATGACTGCCTGTCTGTCCCCTATGTTTGCCGCTGTGGCTCTCGTGGTTGTGGTTGATTGTTGGTGTGTTCTCCAATTACGTCATTGGTGAACAAGGAGGCACCAGCACCTCCGGCACCACACCATCACCTTCAACAGCAAATCCAGCAGCAACTTCTCGCTACCCACGCCTTTATGGTAACTCCTGGTTTTGGTTGGCTTCCACTAATTTTTTTAGTTTAATTAAACGAGTGCCGCGCGGCGGCAGCGATCAGCCGCGAAATGAATCTCCGGATTCTGCAAACGTGTCTCGTAATCAATACTCATTATCGATTTATTTCGCTTGAACGTCGCTGCCACGCGCGTTAGTTGTGCCTGTATAAGATTAGTATGCGTTTGTATTGAAAGCTTCGACCTGTTTCAAGACAGCCGCACTGTAAATTAAGATTCAAGACTTGCATGCCTCACGGGATGTTCAATCGAGAGAGAGAAAAGACTCTCTCCCGTACGTTTCAGACTCTTCCTTTTAAAGCATGCGTTTTTGTTTTGTGGCCAAGCTGCGCGCTTCCCTCTTTCCCCGGCGGTGAAAAGATTGATTATCAACTTCATGGGTCATTTTTTAGTAGAATCGGGAGCGAGGGAAACGCGCCAGACGATCGCGAACGCACGAGGCACGTTCTCCTCACGGGAGACTTCGCGGGGCAATGATTTTTCCAGGCCCAACGGCCATCATCGCGCAGTGGAAAGTTTTTCGGTGATTAGCGTGCCCCGTACGGAAGCTTCTGTACAAAAGCTCGGGTACAGAAGCACACGTAGGTCCTTAAGAAGAAGAAGGAGCGCTCAGCTCGTTTCCGGCTGCGCATCGAATTACCTGCCTTCGCTTCCGGGAACCCTGCTGAAATAAACGATCGAACGCTTTTTACGGGAACGCGCGCTTGTTGTCGGTCGGACGTTCTCCAGAAGGGAGGCGCTATCGAGGCTTCGCGAGCGATGCACAGCCTCCTTTGGGACTCATCGCAAAGTCTCGATCGCAGGGGGGTGGGGGGGAGTGTTGATTAAGATCGGGGGATAACGATTCGCGCGGGGCGAAGGTGGGGGCCAGGTTTGTTCTAATCCGTGCTACCTGGATGTCTTCCGGGTGTGTTTTCGCAGGCGACGAACCCGTACCTGACCGGCATGCCGCAGGTTGGCAACACGTATAGCCCGTATTTCGCGCCGAGCCCCATCATGCCGGCGATCATGGGCCCGGCGGATCCCACAGGAGTCGGAAGCCCCCTGGGCGTAGTCCCGCAGACGGTGGCGATGCCGCAGAAGATGCCGCGTACCGACCGCCTCGAGGTATGTCTACCACCAAACTACATTCAACAACAACAACAGCAACAACAACAACAACAGCATGGGGCCCAACACGGCGCAGGGGCCTCCAGGTGCCCGATGGCCGCCCCCAATACCGTGTACCAAGTGCCGGCCGGTCCCCCCAATCAGGTGTCGCCCGTTTCCACGATGCAGTCTGTCAATCATCCACCATCCCCGACTACGATCACCACCACCCCCTTCTGTAACCCCCTGCACAATCCTCATGCCCATCACCATCCCATCCATAACCTGATCTACGTCCACGCGTACTATTGAAGCCGATCGAGGTCGCGCGAACTTCTCTTCTTTTCAAACCCCCTTTACTTTTATTCCCTTACCCTCTCGTATGTTTTTTTTTCGAAAGTCATCGTGCGCAATCCGCGGAGCATACATTACTTTACTCTCCGTTGCGTACGGGAAGAAGAGATCGCACGAGGGGCCCGGGGCGCGTCGAGATTGTTGAACGGGGAAAACAACCTAGGCTGGAAATCGGGAATCCCGCAGGCGCTCTCCTCGGTTCTCCCGAACGAAGTAATATTTATCCGCGCAACGGGTATACGTATAAACGCGTGCACAGATGTAAGGCGTGCTCGAGTCATTCAGCTTCGTCGTTGTTCGACGAGCAAATTATTTTTCCATTCCGCTCGACGCGATTATCGAGCTCCGTCTGTCCTCGGTTAAAACGCGGCGCCGGCAGCTGCACGGTGACGATGATTTCACGGATCGCTTGTATCCGCGTGAACTGGAGCGAGTCCAAGCTCGTTAACGATGAACGGAAGCGAACGGTTTCTGTTCCCAGAAAGGAAACGGCTCCTCGAATATTGGGTTCGAAGCGAGACCCATTCCAGTGTAATCCTTTCAGTAGTCGCGTACGTATGATTATCCTAGCACGGCGATAGATAGGGATAGATTTCTATTGAAGGGCTGACAAGGCGGAGATCATACTGAGGCAGCTATGATAACAACGATAACAACGTGATGATAATTAATTGCTACTATTATTAAAGAGAACGATAAAGTTGGACGAGGTCGGGAAAATTGTGCAACGAGCCTCGACGAACATTCGTGCGCGGATTTGCAAAAATTCAATCGTGCTTCCTTCATCGGGACTAATCGATCGCTTTCCGAACGGGGCTAAAGTCGCATAGCCACGGGTAAAACGAAGGGATAGTGCTCTGCGCTACTCGAAAACAATTAACGCCGGTCGGATTTAATTAAGACTCTCGGAATCGTCCAAAGTTCTCTAGTTAAACACGCGAGAAAATGTTTCGGCGTTCAACAATAATGTTTCTTAGCGCGAGCGGCGCGGTCTCGGCGCGAACTTCGCTCATCCGCCGGAGCGGTAAGTTTTATTATGTTCGAGTTTACAGATTTCCCCGGAGCCTGTATCGTTTCTTTCGGCCGACGGCGGCTTCCGCGCGGAATTAGCAAGTTTCGCGCGAGGGGTGGTTCGCCGCGGCGAGAATGAATAAAATGAACGAAGAAAGGGAGGACGGGTCTGGCGCGTGTCGCCGCAACGAAACTCCCCCGGATCGTTCGCGAAATGGAGCTTTCCCTAGTTTTTCCTTCGGAACAAGAAACGGCTCTTCGTGGAAAGCGAATTTAATACGTTTTCCGTGTATTCGACCGGTAACGAGGCCGACGAAACCAGAGGAAATCGTCGTTCCGACGATTTTATATTTGTTTTAGAGATGTTGGTAATATAAAAATGTATGTATAATCGTTTTGCTGCAATTCTTTTTTAAACGAATCTCGCGTAAAAGGCGATGTTAAGATTATGCTTGTTAAATTGGCAAAGATTCATCGCACCTTTAATTTGTTTTCAGTGCCTTCGATTTATCTTTGTGCTACATAGTTGAAAACTATTTTATTACGGAGTATCGTTAGCGTAATATCAAAATGACAAATATTTTATGACTCGAAACCTCGGAGGTCGTTGCACAGTTTTCCGGCGTAGAATTTTACCAAGATTTTAAACAAATAATATATATATATACATAACACGTGTACATATTAGGTAGGTTAACAAATTAACTGATCGTGTTTCGCATCGAGGAGAACGAGAGTTAAGGATAAATAAATTGCACTCTTGATCGAATATTATTCACCCTCGTCGAGGCACATCCGATTGTTCCTCGAAGGGTTTCTTTTTTTAAACAAACCTTCCAGCCTGGGATTTAGATACATGCGTACCGTCTTTTTTATACAGATTGATATTTTATTATCGAACGGTTATTTTTTGTTTTAATGATTTTATTCCTTTCTGTTTCTACGATATTTCGTGGCGTTTCGACGATTCCCTTCGAATACTTTTCCACGATCGTTTCCTTTCCCAAGGAAAACTCGATTGAAATTTTTCTACTTGTCCTTTCTCCCCCGTCTCTCCCCTCTCGTTTAAAGTAATGGCGTGTTAGGTCCTTTACGAATAAGTATAAACGAACGAAAAAGAAAAAAAGAGTACGGAAAAAAAACGAATATAACGAATGATTATGGAATGTAATGTTTAATTAAAACACTATTTGCAAACGATAGAATTCGGAATTATTATCGATCGATTATTAATCATAATTAATTGGTCTTTAACGGTAATTGTAATTATTATAATATTTGGTAACGTACGATAATAATGATGATGGTAATTAGTATATCGTAAACGATAACCATTTGTGATGTAACACACGATAACGTGCACTATAAGTTCGGGTCGACTTATTGAAACTTATTGACGACGATGAATTCAAATAAAAGAAATATAATTGAAATTGAAAAAAAAAACCAATGCACAGACTGTTTATTGAATCTGTTTTTTCTTTTGTTTTTAATCTCTCTCGACGACCAAGCAGGTTAAACAAGTATCGAGAATTTGTGTGCTTTCGTTGTACTATTTACATTTCCGTAATATTCATGTACGTTGCTTTAATTTCCACGATTACATATACAAGTACTTTCCTTTTTTCTGTTTTCTTTTTTTCATTATCTTTGATGCAATGCTTTTTCGCTCTTTTTAGTCGATCAGACGTGTCGCCAAGTATGCTGATACTGTACCATACCTTCTCGTTTGTCTCCTGTTCAATGAATTATCGTACAATCGTATTCCGTAGTGCATACATATGCCGCTTGCAAGAACAAATAGTCTATGCATATCGTAAAAACTGACATTCGCCAATTTTATTTGATTATCATTACGTTTTTGTTTTTTTCTTATTGTTGGTCTACTTTTTTTCTTTTCGATCGCAGTTGTGCCGTGAAAAACCAATGCCACGATGACTCTACCATTGACAGAGTAGAACTCGTACACACAGGTCACGCTGAGAAATTTCCGATAACTCTACCATTAACGAAACGAACCAAAATTACGCCCAATTTCACTCTCTCTCTCTCTCTCTCTCTCTCTGAACTCGATCCTGCCTGGATGATCTCGAAGCTCCTCAGTCTCCGATCCTTGATAAAAAAAAAGAGAAGATATTTTCCTGAACCCCACATCGTTAAAAATGAAATGGTCTTTTCAAATTAATTGCCTGCTGCCTGTTTAAATATATACATATATATTTCACAATATACTGTTATTAATATTCTATATAAATATCTGTTCGATTTTTCTTTTTGCTACTTAGATAATGAATAATCTTGATTGGCCGAGGTTTTCTACTCTGCAAATAACTTTGCAGACGGGCTCTTAAAGAAATATTTGTACCACGTTTGATTAATGTAAAAAAGAAACAAAAATTGCTAAGAAACTTTGACCAATCGAGGGAAATTGAACGACTCATTTCATTTCCTTTAATTATACATAGTAGTGTTATGACCGTGTAGAGTGAATGCAGCGTAATTAATTAATTCCTCGTCTGCTCATTTTCTTTTCCTCGCTCTTTATAATGTAACACTGTTCGTTTACGCGAGATATTTCTTTTACACAGGCCGGCACTTAACTATAGCGGTCCCTCCGTTTTCTAATTTTTCTCATACCCCCCATCATCCCCCCAATTAATTGTTATCGATACCATCGTTTCCTTGTTCTATCTTTCTCTTTATTCGTTCCAATAATATCTGCTTATTTTCAGTCGATCGAAATTGTTTCTTTTATTTCTACCTCCTTATCGAAAGTGTTAACCAGATTAATTTCGAATTCTTTCATAGCCTATTATAACTTGCACCACTTACGTTAGCTAGAGGCCAGAGCTGCTGGCGTGTCAACGCTTTTCCACGATATGACGTGCGTTTAATTGCACAAAGATTGAGAACAATATACGTTGCAGTTACATCGTTTTGGAAAAGCGTTGGCTGCCCTGTTATCGCACAAAGCTAATGCTCTTTACAGCTTCTCGTAATTTCTCCTCGTGTTTTTTTCACAAATATATATATATGTATATCTGCGGCAGTGTTTGCAAAATTGATTTGGCAAGATTATACATATACGTCTAGTTGTATTATACATATACGTATCTAATTTTTTCCAGCGTCATATTTCTATTCTTCCTTTCTTCTTTTTTTTTTTTGCCAACACGTACACACACACATACAGTCATTTACTAATTGTCTTAATTGTTGAACGTGAAATGCGATTTATGTGTTTACTTTTACAGCTAGGAGGAGGTGCTTTTACATATTTTACGTATACGATCGCATGCGAGTTTTCTCACACTCTTTATATACGCATTTTACCCGCAATACACCTACGCAGGACACGAACACACGCGGTTTCAAACGACTCGTTCACACTTTACCACACACGTGACAAAGAAATCATTCAGAGACAATTTATGTGTGCGCTTCAGCGGGCAGTATGTAACAGTTTAATCTCTTATCGTTTCTTAGTTGTACATTTCTTTCCGTTCCTTCCTTCATTTTCTCTTCTCGTCTCTGCTGATAATACAAAAGCCACCAGTTCGATTCTCCCGTGTCCGTGGACCGAGTCCAGAATACGCGAACGGAACGCACGCACGCGGAGCACCGATCGGGCGTTTCAGAAAAGAGTTAAACGAACGTACGCGCGTACGGGAAAGGATGAAATCTTTTAGCGTACTTGTACAACGCTTCGCTGTCTCGCCTCCCCCTTAATCGACACGCGATGAACACGGATCGTTGGCAGCTGTATTTTAATCCGTGTGCTGGAAGCTATACGAATCGCCGCTAGGATCGAGTAAAGCTACACTTTACAAAGCTTGCATGGCCTCTGAGGAATGCTAGGTACGCTTGCGACGCGGAGGGAAAAAAAATATATAGTCGAACGGTCAGGGATGTACGTGCAGATTCTGACAAATGAATCAATCTCGAATTAAGCGCGATCGGCAATCGTAATTGTCCGATGGAGAAAATTGCATTGCAACCCCTTTCTTTTTTACTATCCTCTGTTTTTATTTTTCATTGCTCCTGTCTCTTTTTTTTCGTAACCGGCGAGTAAATCGTGGTGAAATATCGCTGAAGGTTCATCGGACTATATATTTTTTGCCGAAACGGCGTGCTCACCGCGGCAGAAGACAAACGGCCGGAAATAGTAGGTGATGCATGCGCAAGAAATCCTCTAACACATGTGCGAATTAACCCGATTGATAGAACACTGAGATGAACTATGATGCATCCGTCATACTACACCCCCCCCCCCCCGCCCCCATGTATTGGTTCAAACTATTTCGTACACGGCCTTTCGATTTCCCGTGCCCTCCGACCTCTATCAGGTGGGGAGAGCGTGCACCGATAGAGCGACGACCTTTCACTGAACATGATATTCCGTTCCGCATGTGGACAGTAGTGATTAGATGTCACCCCCCACGCCCCCTTTTTCTATCCAAATTCTCTGGACGCTGATATGCCTCGATCTCTGGCAATTATCTTTTTTTTTTTAGTCGATTTTGTAATTATTATGCAGCTTGTCGAAACGGGGTGTGGAATTAGGGAATGGTTCTCAATGAATTATTGCAAAAGGTAGTGTCTAGAGTCGGTGGATCGAAGCGTTGAACCAGCTACCAGAGATGATCAATGAAGAACCAAAGACCTAGTGGATCCAGAATTGGGGCGCCCTTTCGCATCACTCGATCCCACTGCCAATATCGTTCTGTTTGTACCACCTACGTTTTCTCCGCCTTACAATCATCTCGTGCCTCTATTTTCATCTTCGCCTGCCTCTTAACACCCCCTCACACACGTCTCCTCTTTGAACAGACAGACACACACACACACACCTGCCCCCCGTTTCCCATCCGTGTGCATATCGATTGAATCCGAACTCGCATGATAGATCATCCCTGATCGATGAACCTCGATATTTTGATCTTCTCAGTGGCTTTTCGCTCCTCGAAACTCCCCTTCGAACGTCACAATCACGCACCACCCTCGCCCAGTATATCCAGAACAAGCGCACACAATGGACATTAGGAGTACATGAAGTAGATTATACACGCAAGCGATCAGAAATCTGTCGCCTCGCCCAACAATTTGTTCCCGGAGCTGCCCACCCCCTTTTTTTGCTCCCCCAACCCCCTCAGCCCCCAACCCCCTTTTGGCCACATAGATAGAGTGCCATGCCATGCGTGTTCGCTCTTGCTGTAGGTATGTCGCGAGTTTCAACGCGGGGCGTGCAAACGCGGCGAGACGGAGTGCCGGTTTGCGCACCCCCTCGAGACGGTGCAGGCGAACGAGGACGGCTCTGTGACGGTCTGCATGGACGCTGTCAAGGGCCGATGCAATCGGGACCCCTGCCGCTATTTCCACCCCCCTCTGCACCTTCAAGCCCACATTAAGGCCGCACAATCTCGGGCTAGCATTGCGGTAATGCATTCTCTCTCTCTCTCTCTCTTTCTGTCTTTCTTTCCTGTCATTTATTTCTAATTTTCTATTCGTGCTGTCTTTCTTTTACTAACATCTCGTGAACCACCCCCGTCCCTCTTTCTACCTTATGCGATACACCGAGACCTGCCTTCCCTTTCAACGGAAACCTTTTCAGACTAATATCCGATAAATCGCCCCGTTTGCCGACCCTCCCCCAATTCGCAATCTGCCGCGATGACCGCGCGACAAAGGCCGTGCTTTCGTCGTCGGTCCAAGCAACTTCTCAGCGAGCAAAGGGATGGAAAGCGTCGCGCGTTCGTCGCTGGGGCAACCGATCCTTCTTCGCTCGTCCCGTTAACGACTTTTAAACGTCTCAAAGGAGACTTCTTTGGCAGAAATTGGCCAGGAATTAATGGGTCGAGCGAGATCCCTCCGCTCTATTCAATTCTAATTTTCTTCTCGCCTATCTGTCTCTCTCTCTCTCTCTATCTCTCTGTCTTTTCTTCTACTTCCATGTGGCGTGCGCTTCATGTGCGGATGTCTTGCACACGTGTCATTTTTTTTTGTCTTTTTACTTCTTCGTCGTTGCTGGTCAAACTGGTCGCCACCCCGGTGCTGTTGCCTGTCTGAATCTGGGCTTAGCTTCGTGAAGAGAAATCGCGGTGACGGTGAACCGTCGTGGCTTTGCGAAATTTCTGCTCGCCAATTCGAAATTGGAAACGCGTCGTTTGTCGGAAACGGAAAGACTCGAAGTGCACGCAGATCCGTAACTATCATCCCTCTTCTAAATTCGCCCCTCTATTATTTACTGTACTGTACATTTTTTTTTTGTTTCCTTCGACCACCTATATTTTCCATCTTTGTACGTGTACTGTCGTCCACCTACGGTTGCCTGGGTTTGCGATAAAAGGAGCTTTCGTTGCTGCGCTGCTTTTCGCCAATCTACGTCGAGTATATACGTCGTCGGGCTTCACCCTTGAACGCAGTAGTCCCTCTTTACGTATACTCTCTATACATACGCTGATCACACACGTGTCTCTGTCTCTACGTATATCGCATATTATTAACAACGATACTACTACATATACATTCATGTATGGCACCGTCGCAGGTTAATCGAATCGCAGATTAAAATTGGCCAATAGTTGCGCAGTGCTCGAATCGACTCGATGCCCGTACCAAGTCTCTCGTCGACGGGGATCGATTAAATAATTGTCGGGCAGCCGATTAATTAAACGTGTCAATTAACGCCCGCCTTAAGACGACAAACTTGGTGCGATTATCGCACGATGTGTGTTACATTAGTTATACCCAATTTGTATTCCCATTTGATTTTCCATTCGACACCCCCTTCTTCCACCCCTCCCCCTGCTGAAGAACACATTAGATGCAGTCCTCTCTCTCCTTTGTTTCCTCTAGCTTATTTTTTTTCTCGTTCCCTTTCACACCGTGTCCCATCGACGGTCCCCGTTTCTCCTCATTGTTCGTCGCTTTTGTGTTCGTCCAGTTTCCTCCACATTTATTCTTTGTACGATCAGCCGTTCCCGTAGCGTGGTAGTGAGTAGTACACCAGGCAGAATTCTTGTTAACGTCACCAGAAAAGAAAAAAGAAAGAAACACCACTGTTCTATTTCTCTCTTTCTAGCCGCCTATCGCAGAGCTATCCAGGTGCAATAAGAACTAGTCGCAAATACCTACACCAATATTCACCTGTCTCGGTGCCTAGGTCGTCATTTTTGTTTAATATACCAGACGTTTCCGAAGACACGCTCGTGTCCGCTCCATTTCTTATCGCGAATGAAACGGTAGCATTACTTTGCGACGTATCCAGCAATGAGAGAGTACGTTCGAACTGAATTTCGTCGAAATGGAGCGCGATCACGGTTCTGTAAATAATAAGTATGTAGTAGTTAAAGCGACATGTATCTCTTACGAATGACACGTATGTACACCACCTCTGCTGACAAGCTGTGCTGCACGAACCCCCGGCTATCAACCCTCGCTGCTGTTTTGCTGCCCCACACAATTAAACGCTACACTCCGTGAGTTGTCGAGCTAGAGAAACACGGCTCACAGGTTAAAAGTAATGGAAAGGTGTGTAGAAAATGTGCATCCACGGGTCTTTTTTTGGGGGGGAAAGCGAACCGGGGACGAAAGTGTGTCTTTGAGATCTAGCGACATTCGGGTGGACCAGTTTCGCCCTTATCACAATCCCTAATTGAACTTTCTCTCATCAAAATTGTCTACCTCGACGTCGCACCCCTTCGAGAGTCTTTGGAATTTTTCGTGGACGATCGAACGGTGATTGGAGATCCGTCGAAATTCAGAGCAGTTCTTTTAGATCGGTTTAATTATCGAGTTGGAAAAGCACACGCGTACGTTTCCCTTCGTGGCGACTGTCCATTGTTCGAGGGATGGAAAAAGCGAACGGGAGAAAAAGATATAGAAGAAAAAAGACCGGCAGAGACAAAAGCATCGAGCGGGGAAAAAAAAGATATAAAGAGAAACGCGAGAAAGACATTTTCCAGCGACGTCCCGCGGAAGACCTGCAGCCACGACCGGACACAATGGAAGAAAAATCTCACACGGATGATTGCGGCAGACCAGCTTGTTGGCAGGGAAGTCTCATTCTCTAAAAGTGGTTTCCAATTTCCCAAGGGTGCATCCCGCGTACCAACATCCGAGCATATGCATCTAGCAAACTCTAATCGAGACAGCAAACTCTTTAGCGCCTCAAAAGAAAAGAAAACAATATTTTTCAAAACAGTTTCGTTCCTCGCATTCATTGCCCCGTCCGCATTTCGTCCAATCTACGGAAAACGCGATAACGGCTTTCGAAATCGTTTCTCCGATTACACCCGAGGTGTGGCAAATGTAATTTGTATCGCAGAATTTGGGGGAGAAAAAATGCAATCGCGGCCAGCCGGTCGAATTTGTCAAATAAACCGATTTAATCATCGGCACACCCTTTGATCTCGGCCACTCGGATTGAAACCGTTCATTCGTTCCAGCCGATGTCCGTTGAATATCCGCGCCTCGATCAGCCTCGATGGCCTATCGTGCGAGGATTAAAAGCCGGCCGCGGTATCTAATCGAATTAACGCGATGGAAATGCACTCTTCGGAATTGCCATGATGTCTGAATGTTTGTCAAATTATCCGACACGAAACTGTCCCCTTAAGTACCACCTACAGACAGAGAAGAGTACGAATCGGTCGATAAGACTTTGCAAATGTACGAAACACGATGGACCAATCGTTAGCTGAATCAATACTCTTCAGCAGTTTCGGTCAGTACAAACATGTTACACGCGCACGTTTGACACATATCCACACTGTACATTCAAATACACTACTCGATAAAAATTGGTAAATCGATGCTAATCACGAGGAAGACGCCGATGACATCAGCAGGGATCAATAGGCAATCGATAGCGAAATCGAATTCGATATGTTTCACTATACATTTTTCTTTCAGCAATCCATTTCGTACGGTTTCGGGCGAAAAGCGAAGCTGCCACTATTTTTAATAATTTCTATTATTGCACCTATCCTCTCAATCAGCTGTTCGCCGATGCTCCGCACATCTTTATTTCCCGATTAGACAGGAGGCAGAGCACGAGGGGATTAAGAGGGGCTAAACGAAGAGATATTACAGGGGAACTAATCAATTTCTACAGACAGCTGGCGGATTATTGCAGGTGTCGCAGAAACGCCAGCCTTCCCGACGATGACTGGAATCGAATGGGATTCTTTCGAACTTTCCTCCCGTTATTCTCCTTTCACCTCGCATTTAACACCTTCGCTCGCCCGCCGTTCTTCGATTGCACCAGGACATTAATTTGCAGATCGTTGCAGCAAGGACCAGCCATGAAAAGCTCGCACGCTAATATCTTCCCTATCAATTTCTACTGGTATCCCTGGGAAATTTGTGCTGTATTCTTTTTTAGGGTGCAACTCTTTACCATTCTCGCTGCCCTGTGAACAGTTTCAGCCGAGATTTCGAACCCGGATAAACGCAGTGCTTCCCCCCGCAAGGGATTTATTTGTCGTGTGCTGATTTCTGTTCGCCAGCTACGTGGATCGAAGGGGAAGGCGTATCGGCCGCGCATCGTCGACCCGCCACGTTTTCGAGTTCTCTTTTTCCGTATTCTGAAGGATGGCCAATACGGTGATCGAATCGCGAGAAGACGGATACGAGGCAATTACGTCAACCCGGAGAACCGCATACGCGGAGGAGAAACTCGAGAACCGTGTCGCGTCTACGTTGCATGGGCCATTATTAATCCGCGTGTCATTTTACACGCGCGCGTGGGCGTGGAAAGAACATTGCTGGATATTTATGGACGATATGGCGATCAGTTATGCGTAGAATAATTGTTTCAACTTGTTCATGATATTATATGAAATACGCGCGATTCTGTCGTTTCTTGCGTTTAGCCTCAACTGGTCTGTTTTTCTTTTTTTGATTTTTATCTTGCCCTCTTCCGCCTGACGATGCTTCTTCATGCTTGCTGAAAACCTTCGTGCGCTTCGCTCTACCTGCCAATTAACGCCTGTGAAATTATGCCGACCGAACGAAAAACAAAAAACCCTGTGCGCCCGGAACCTGAGCACTGCGTACCACGAAACGGAAATGAATGGAAACCGAATAATGAAATAAAAAAAAAACACCATGCATACATACGCGCAACACCAAATGCAAACGAAAAACGCATCGATTGTGACGGAAATTGCGTGCGGAATGCACCGACCATCCGACCATCGGAAAAACGATTCTGATCCGATGCAAAAATCGTCGGAATTATGTTGTGGCGGTCTACACGGTGACCCGTGTAACGGATAAAAAAAACAATTGTGCCTGCATGCGTAACAACGAAAAAAAAACATGATGGGTCAACGCGAAAATGTGTGCGGATGTCGAATAAAAAAAAAACCCCACGAACTTAAAAATACGGGGAAAAATAAAAACGCAGACGGCTACCATGCCGACGAACGTGGCGGGAATGGGCGCATTGGCTGGCGGAGTTTCAGGAGTGCCGGCAACTGCTGTTCCCGGAGGACTTCAGAGTGCCAGTATGGCGAGCATCGAACTCGGCAAGAAGCGGATGCGCGACTCCAATGATGATCTGCTAATGGTACCACGGCTTATGCATGGAGTACACTTTCCTTTTTTTTTCATAGTGCCGACTTCCGTGAAACTGGCCCGAACACTCTCTTCCTTCTTTAATTAGACATTTTCTTATCAAGGCGAACCTTTAAACAGTTCAGTCATTACTTCAATTTTATTGAATTCCATTTTCATTGGAAAGTATTTTCTGACAGAGCCGAATTCGTCTCGCGAACAATCAGAGTCTTGGGCTGTTTCAAATAGCTCCTTGCTGATGAATTTCAATCGATAGAATTCTTACGAGTATTCGAGAATTAGAATTATGATTTAGAGGATTCTTGGAAATATATGTACTGGATAGAATTGATATGCTTCTGGCTAGCAAATAGATAGTAGTAGGTGTTCTACGTGATAGTAATTAATAAATCATGGTTCCATAAAAAGAGATTCCACGATATTTGAAAGTAGAAGAAAGTTCGGGCCTCTTTCGCGGAAGTTCCTCGTAGTGTACTTTAAGTTACAAACCGTACGGTTCATTGCGATTGTGAATACACTGCCGAGCGCGCTTACAGCTCTAGCTCCTCTCTTTCGTGCTCTTTCCCATTTTCTTATGTTTCTTTTATTCTAGAGAGGCGTACGTCCTCGAGGAATATTCCCGCGTGTACGCAACGTTATTAAAAAATACGCGACGCTCAAGCTGATATTAATTTCCTTTTAATACCGCCGCGCACTTTTCTGTGTCTCACGATGCTGTCTCTTCTCCGTTTCTTCTTTTTACATTTCACTTACGATCTACCGTGCCGATTGCTCGCGACATTTAATTTACACGATAAAATGTACACGATTTATTAGCCTCTTCCCCTGCCCGCGGAACGAGATCTTTGCCCCACTCACTTAATTAATTTCGTTTTACATACTCTGTCGTTCGTCGCAATGTTGTTCATGTATCAGAGCTTACGCCTCGTAATGTATTTATAGATCGCTTCCTTTGTCCTGTGCCTCGATCATCGACCACGAAACGCACGGAATCAGAGAAATAAAGAAAACGAAATAATTATTTGAGAAGAGAACAATCGGAGAAAGAACTGGAAAAACATTCGTGGTTGTTGACATGGTACAAGATCAATTTTTCACGTAAACTCACCCCCCTGGCGAAGCCTTGTCCAAAGAGAGGATCCGCGATCGAGGATCCATTCATCGATCGCGATCCGATCAGTGGCCACCGCTTCGCAGTCTCGAGTCACGCGCGCATTTCTAACTTTCGACGAATGTTCTTCGATGAAAATGAATCAATGACGACGGGTTAACCGTCGATGCGCGCGGGCTTCACACGCAAAATACGTCTTGACGAAATTCTCGACTCTAATCTCCGTACATCGTCAGGACCACTGCGCGTTCTCTTGCGAGCAAAGCGTGACAACGAAGAGATTTTCATTGATTGATTTTTAACGAGTCGCGTGCCAAACTCGAGGGTTTCCAACGGGAACGAAGAGACATGTAGAATCGGTACTGCGTTTACGGAGCGTTAGATCTGTGTAAATTCTGAGCTTGCGCCGATGATGCATGTTATGCTTAAGCGACTCAATAATCAGAGGTGATGGTGTCGACGGTGTGTCATCCCCTCGGCACTCTTGTCCCGAAGAAAGTTTTATCTTTTTCGATAGAGAACCATAGCGCGACAACGCGGATATTATTTCGCTCACTTATCACCGGAACATTCATTTTCTCCATTTCGTTTTTGTTACTGTACAGAATACTCTACCTCTCGAGGGTCTGTCAGAAACTGCTAAAAGGCACAGTAGATTGCTTAACGTCCCACTGGCTACTACGCTAAATACTTCTACTTCCATTCTTTTATCTCAGCTTTTATTTGATTCTTACTTAAGAAGAAATACCGGGACGTAACGAAACTCGTATTCATTTTCGTATCTTGCATTCGAGCTTGCCACATACGCTCCCCTACATCCCTCTCTGTGATTGGCAGGAAAAAATAAAAGATTGCTCCACTTTGTACCGGGGCCGAGCACCCTTTTCAACATCGATAGATACACGCACTCTATTTGTATTCGTGCAACAATTATTCTATTTTTACATCGCGCCCCCCGCCCTCCCGCCGCTCTATATCTCGACAAGTACCTCTCACCAGCTTCTGAGCTTTTGCATCCGAAACTGTGCAGCTTCTCTCTTTTCCTTTCTCTCTATCTCTTCTGTCTCTTTGAGTCTTGTTTAAAAAAAAAAAGAAACATACACACACAGAGAACGGACAATTATTTTCGTTTCGCTTTCTTCCGTCCGCGACTGCTGGTTGATTAATTAATAACTGCTTCCGCGAGTCCTTTTTGTTACTTTTCAGCCAAGAAGCGTACAACAGAAAGATCCGCAAAATACAATTCGTTCTTCTTATCACGTTTCTTGTTCGAGTATCGATCTTTTCGCCTACTGCGAGGACACGCGGCACACACGTTTAGTCGGAAAGGAGCCTTGCGAACGATATTAGGCAACTTTTATCGGACGGTCAGATTAATGGAGTGTCTCAAGAGCAGCAGGTTCAACGGTAACCCCATTTAAATTGGCCCCGTGGCGGTTCCTCGACACATGGCTGGTCTTTCTTACGTGCTACTCCGAAACCGTAGAAACGTTGCGAGAGCGAGGGGCGATAGGGAAAGTAGAGCGAAACAGCCTATGGAGTGTGACAGACGAGCGACTTTACAGTAAACCAACAACGAACGTGTCGCCTTTTGGGAACGTCGCCGCAAGCTGCGTCATCGGCACAACTTCGTTACACACTACTGTGTTATACTACTTAGCTAACCAATTAATCGCTGCTACTTGTTACTATCACTCTACAACCCGGTATCGAGAACTCATGAAAAGCGAATGTCCTTTCTTCTCTATCATTTCCCCGCCCGGAGATCCCCGTTATGAAAAAAAAAACAAAACGCACGCTCGTGCGAGCCTCTCCACCCTCGAAATTAGTTGAAACCGATCCTGTCTTTGTTGCAGATGGACATGAAGTCTGTCGGATCGTTCTACTACGAGAACTTTGTAAGTGCAGAATCATACAAAACAGATAATGAAACACGTCGTACCGGGGGCGGATCGGATCAGTCTCGGCAAAGAACGTTCTTGCCCCGTGCGATAGTTCAAGCGGAGATACTAAATGCCTAAAATCGTTCTCCTGTTTCTGTTAGAAGGGACAAGGAGGAGTTAAATACCGAAGAGTCGAGGCTTCCGTCTTTTTCTTTTTTTGGGGGGGGGGGGGGGGGGGGTGGAAGCCTCCGCTCGCGGGGCATACGCGCAGCCTTCTGAATCGGAAGCTTCCGTTGTTGCTCGATCGTAAAACGGTTTCTTGGCGTTATTCTTGCAGGCCTTCCCAGGGATGGTTCCGTATAAACGACCGGCGGGCGACAAGTCCGGCATGCCGGTCTATCAGCCGACCAGCGCGACGACCTATCAACAGTTAATGCAGCTGCAGCAGCCGTTCGTGCCTGTGTCATGTGAGTACACTGGAACACCACCCCTACCCACCCAAACCTCTAACCAATCGGTCGCGCAACCCCCGAACGTGCAGAACAGCCACCACGCGGTGGTGGTTCAGTCCTCCTCCTCCTCCTCCCAGGGAACCGGCGCCACGAATAACTGCGCCGACGCCAACAATGGCGTGCTGATGGATCCCTGCAACAACCCGCCGCCACCGCCTCCGACAGCCGACAATAACAGTAGCAATAGTAACAGCAACGGCGGTAGCAAGCAGCCGAGCGCGACGCAGAATCACGCGGATGCGGAGAACGCGCACAACTCCCCCGAATTGAACCACGCGAGTCCATCTACGATCTCGCAGCAACAGCAGCAACAGCAACAACAGCAGCAGCAGCATCAGTTACAGCAGCAACAGTTGCAAAACCAGCTGGCATTCTCCGCCGCGAATGTGCAGCCAGCCATGAGCCCGTTGACCTCGGTCGCCGGCCTGACCTCGATGCCAGGCGTGGTTAACATGGTCTCGATGGCCTCGATGGCGAATGTACCGTCGGTCACGAATATGGCATCGATGTCGAGCTACAATGCCCAGAACGTGGCCGGTCTGAACATGCTGAACAGCCTGCACGGCGTGGCTTCCGGTTTTCCGGCGCACCTCGACCCGGCCGCCCTCGCGAAAGAGGTCGCCCAGAAGAACTACGCGAAAGCCATTAAACTGTCTCAAGCGTCGCAGTCCTACGGTATCAATCAGCTGACCGCTCTCAATTACACCGGCGTCGCGTTGAACAAACAGGCCCTGGTGAACACCGCTGCGGGGACTCCGACGGTCGCTGGTCTACCGGGGACCGCGGCGACACCCAGACCGATGATCCCGAGTCTGAGCGGGATTCCCGGCGCTCTGACCTCCCCGCTCTCCGCTGGGATCCTGGCTTACTCCGCGAGACCACCGGCTGGGACTCATATCAATCCTTACTCGCTGATGAGGCAGCAGATTCTGCCGAATCCCTACGTTCAGGCCTCGATACCGGCCATGCCCGGCGCGATCCAGGGCAATCCCTACGCCCAGAATCCCTACACCGTTCTCCAGGGTGTTGCCAGCGTGCCAGGAGTCGCGGCCGGCGTGGCGGCAGCCGGGGTACCGGGTGTACCGCAGATACCGCAGATACCGAACCCGGCGACGATCGCGGCGCAACCGCAGGTCGCCATTCCGGTCAGTTCCGGGGTGATCATGCAGCCGTACAAAAAGATGAAGACCTCGTAAACGATGCCGGATCGATCCCGCGGGATACGTTCGTCCCCGCTCTGTCTCCGAGCGTTCTGGTTCCTTCTACCGGTCGCCACCACGTTACCCCTTTCGAGAGGTGAACGCTGGCCGGCCTGTGCGTACCTTTCCATCGGACACGAACTTCAGCGCGTTCCCTTTCTTCTTTCGTAGGTACTGTTAGACAGCGATAGAACATGGAATTGGATTATTCACGAGATCAACGGTGCCGATAGAGATCGTTTGTGAAATAGACGATTCTTTTGTCATCGTAAGATTGTTGAACGCGCGGAATTGAATAGCCAGGGACGCGCTCGAGTTTTGTCCGCGAAAGGGGTGAACGCATCCGTTCGCGAGCGGACGCGAGACGAGAAATGAAACGAGGAAAGCAAACAGACAAGCAGGCAAGCAAACAAGTTCCGAAAATAGATTCATTTTCTAGTCAGACATTGTCGGTGAACAGTGCCTTATTGACCCGATTCCACTTTGGGGCGTTTCGAGGGATAGAAAAGCGACGACGCGAGAAGATCACGCGCGTGAATCCTCTCGCTGAGACGCGGTCCAACGCAGCGGCAATTGATTCGATTCTTTCACGTTTTGATTCCTGTCCGTTTTCTCAAAAAAAGAGGAGCGACCCTAACGAAGACTTGCCAAATAATTCGCATCAATCACTTTCCTCTGTTCTCGTCTTTTATCAGTTTCTTTTTATTTCAAGGCACTCTAGTGTCCTTCAATCATAATTTTACTTAGTTCGTAACTTGTTAAATCACGTCTCTATTTTATATACGCGATTGTACATACACCGTGTAATAAGCGTGATTTGTTGAAATTTTTTGGGGCTCGCCACCAGGCGACCCTCTACTTTATTTCGTTTTGTTACGATCTAACGAAAGCCGTTCCTACGCAATGTTTATCCTATATTAAAATATGTATATATGATACGTATATATATATACACATATATATATATATATATATATATATATATTATACAGATTTCTTTTTTACTTTGTACGCGAACATGGACGGAAACGATGCTCGGCCTAAGTCGCGTCGCGTGCGTGCACAACTTGCCTTGTTAAATTGTAGAGTAATTATTAATTAACAGTTGTTTCTGTCAGTCGGTCGTTGAGGTCCATCTCCTGAGTCGATTGCCAGTTTTATATAATAAATTGTATATATCTATATTATGAAGATCGATTGATTTTACTCGCAATTGTTCGTTTTACGTTTCACAGATTTTAATTATCTTTTTATCGTTTGACGTAAGTTACTCTAGAAGAGTCAGATAAGGGCGGGGGGTGGAAAGGAATGGCAGTAAAACAGTTGCGAGATTGATTTCACTTTTAATAATTGTTAATTCGGTGGTATCGTTCGATTGAAAGAAACAAAGTGATTCGCACCGATCCAACGTCCGCCCTTTCCATATGTAACTTTAGGAATGAATCGAGAACCTGTGTTCTCTTACCGTACGTTTCCTAGAAACACCTTGCACTCGCGGGAATCCATGTTCAATTCTTGTACGTACAAGCATAGAGATTTTTAGCCGAAAGACTTCGTCCTATATCGTTTCACGATTATATAAATATTATATATTTTATCTATAGTACATAGCAGCGTGCGAAACAACAGAAAACAAAAAAGAAAACTTGCGAGCTTCACGGATTCAATTCGGGGGAGTTTTGCTGCGCGCGGAGTTGAACGTCGTCAATTGTAGACACACGAGCTTATGCGTAGTTTAGCCGAGGGGCGAAGGAGAAAAAAACGAGACGATTAAGATACGCATGGAGGAACAATTAAACAGAAAAAAAAAGAATGATACGAAGGGACGGAGGCGCTTGAATTCGTGAGAGGAGAGGACATTACGCGAAAAGGAAAGCGAGAGACAATTCGCTATTATGTTAACGAAAGAAGAGCCTACTACGTTGAGTAAATATGAAACGAGTTCACATGCGCATTAATGGTATACACGATCGCACAAAGAACACACGAACACACTCGTCAGAAGGACGAAGGCAATGTACCTACAACTCTCTGTACACGTGAAACACTTCGAATATTTGTGCATTTCTTATCGAACCGTAGTTAAACGGGACAAAGTGCACGCGAACGTGTCCGAGATGAATGTTAATATCTCGATGGAGAAGATTGCTCGTCGTGTATTGAGAAACGAATATAAAAGAATCTTTTCTGTACCCCGTATCCGTACACACGTGTCTGCCAGTGATTTGAAAGTTCATTTAATCGATGCTTGACGACGACGACGATAATAAACTAAAGGCGAAAAAATATATATTATATAAACTAATATAAATATACGTATATCTGAATATATTGTAGATCTATTGTATATAGCAATTTTGTTTACGTATACAAGAGACAAAGAGTACGATTATATTCGATATTCGCTGGCATATACAGTGGAGGGCGATGAAAGAGAAAACGAAGAAAATCGGACGAAAGGAATCACGGGCGGGGTGATAACACGCGGCAGCGGTAATTCGAATTACCTACTTTCAATCTTAATCGTGTATTCGTATCGGAGTCTTCACGTACCAGTGTCCTCAAGAGAATAGAATCGCAGCCGCGTCTTCTCTAACATGCTTCCTTTCGCCGCGACCGCAGTGCTCCAAAGGCAATCTTTTGGTTACGACTGTTATCACAGAAGGTCACATAAGCACGAAAAAACGTGCGCCCCACACGCACAAAAACGTTCAGTCGTGTTTACAGTATGCCCTCTGACCTACGACGCGCAACATTGTTCGGGAAACACGGTCTTCCATAGCCCCGCGCAGAGTGGGACGCGATTATTTTACATAGTTTTCGTTCAAGCGTCGAACGAGAAGCGTGCCTTTGGTTCTGTGGTGAAAAAAAAAGACGAAGAGATCGCGGAGGAGAAAGCGACGGTTCCTTGTGATAGTACGTTGCCGCCGACGCGTAACTGCTGATTGTAAGTACGTATCCATACAGGACATACAGTACACACGTATACACACACTTGTCAGCATTTTTACATTTCGCACCACCGGTACAGACTGTATTTGAGGGACGAGAATGTTTGATGGAATGTTTCGTATCAATTAATGAATCGTTGAATTCTGAAATGGCTTCACCCTGTTTCCGATATCTCGCTGTGAATCGTTTCACTTCCAACTTTGACCTCCGCTTTCAAGTACAGCCTGCACGGACCGATTTATCGGTCTCGCGAACGAATTTCAACGGCCTCTTCGACGAAAACACGAATCGCGCTGAGGACACGCTATAGGATTTCTAACGAGAGTCACGCGCACACGAACCGACAATTGTTCTAGGGTTCCTTAACTCGCTGTTCACACTGTTACGTACGCTATCTCGAGAGGGTGGCTGGTTTCTTTTCTAGATCCCCACCGAAATCCTAATGCTGCATCCCTTCAAATCTTGATTTCAATCAAGTCTTACCCATCGATGGCATGAATAATTGAATTTCAATTGACCTAGCCCTTTCACGATTCGACCATTGTCAATGGACAATCGTCGAATGAGAAATATACAGCAGCAAGCTTTTCGAGTGGCATCGATGAATAAAAAAAAAAAAACAGTGGAAGTGCCTTCCCTTTGCATTCGTACACCGTTGCACACAAACGACACACACGTGTACTAGATGAAAAGAGCTCGTGGGAAACACACGAAGGAAGAACACGACGGCGTATACATATAACAATACACTGATAGATGTTAATAATAATTATATTTATATTAAATTCGATACGAACGTAAGCGTACATAAATGCATACCGTTGCGTCTAGGTATATCGTGCAACGATGAGATCCGGCATGCTTTTTCAAGACAATTGTGTCGATAATAATGCGGGGAGCATTGTCTTATGAAGCATGCTGATCTAATATATGGATATATATATATATATTATAAATACGTCGAAGGATGGTTAAATATTACACGTAAATGCAAAAGTATAATAATGATGTAGCCGTGTCTAGTCTGCGTTGTCGACTCGAAGCTAAAAACAGGAAAACAGTGAGAATAATGAGGCAAAGGAAAAAGGGAAGAGACCGTGTTAGGTGTTAGATGAAACCGAGAGAACGAATGAGAACAATTATGAAACGATGATGAAAGTGAGTCTTCGAGGAAACCCGAATGCGTTTTTCGCGCGTGCACGCTCACGGGGTTTGTCAAGGAGTCAGCCAGTATTTGTAATAATAATGCTTGAGAAATGCATGAATATTTGTTTTATTAATGCTTCTTCTTATTTCATCTCTTTCTATCAAAAGGAAAAAAAAAGAAAAAGAACTTCCCAAGAATTCGCTAATCCCTTGTAATATTTATATTTATTATACATACTATATATATTATACTCGTGTATTACTCGATATTGCGCCCATTATTGCTCACAATCTTAGCCTCGCTTCCTGCTTCCTCCCTTTTTTTTTTAATATCCTTCAACGATTAGCTCGACTCTGTGCTTGTATTGTTACTCATCGTTTCTTTGATTCATTGATTTCCAGCGCTTTTTCGCAATTCATTGAGCGTCAGTAAATTCAACTGTGTCAGCAATTTAGTATTTGATCATTTTCAAAAGGGGCTCTCGCCGAACTTTTCTATTGTTTCGCAGCCAGCATTTTATTTTTGAAGAACGAACAAATGATTTCTTATCCGAAACAACGTACGATGTCAAGCACACGGTCGTGTCCTCAAATCTTGTAGTCTTTAGCCGCTTCTTTGTCACACGATAAACGCCATCGAACGAGCGCACAGCTCGCTGCCTTTGTTCCTCCAACTTTCTATTTTTCGCGGATCGTAAAAGAGGGTGAGAGGCGCGCGAAGCGTGACAAGGGAATACGTTTGAGGATATTTCTGAGCAAGACTTTTGCGCTTCAGTAATCATTTCGAGATGGCTAACATTTCCCAGGATATTCCACTGTTATGCTTCGTGTGTTTAACAATTTTACGATCCTCCCTCCGCCTTTACCACAGCTTCTCCTGCGCTTTAGTTGCGAAATTCGGAGGCACGAAGGAGTTGACGTTCAGGTTTATCCATATACATATATCTCGTCGACATCCCGCTCCCTCACCTGTGATTTTTCTTCTTTTTTTATCAACAATCGCCACATTAGACACCCTAACAATTGTCAAGAATAAGGTCGATAATAATGTGAGATTAAAGGAAGGGGAATTATTGTATTCGTCATAGCTGATTGTTCACGAAGATCGATCTCATTCGAAGCAAAAGTGACCCTTGACCCAAGTAACCCCACCAGCCCTGCGTTCGGTCGGCTTTTTATTCAGCTTCGATTATTATATTATTTCACCGCTATATATCGCCTGCGTAAAAAAAGAAACTCGCGCGTGTGCCTACTGAATTGTTTTGTAATTTGCTTGGCACAGTGGAATGATACCTTCGAGTATCACCGAATCAGGCTGTATACATGCATCTCTATTTTACTTATCACACATACACACACGCATTGATATATACAGGGCACGGTCGTAAAGATTGCGCATTCCCAACGAATCCGATTCCAATTGGCAGGAAGCGAGATCGATACCGTCCGTGCCCTGTGTATGTACAACTATCTGTATATGTATATTAAATAATCCACGCTTTTGACATCGCATTATGTATATTATTAAGTACTGTTACCGCGCCGAGGCCTCCCAACCTGTTTCGATCGCTTCCAAAAAAAAAAACAAAAACAAAAAAGAGAAACTGCCTTGCGATTTTCAAAGGCGAGAAGAGTGCTACGCAGAATTGTTCGACGTTTTACAATCCGCGGCGTTCCGTGTCGTCGACGTTAAGAAAGGTTTCACCCCCTGGTTTTTTGGGGGGGGACGGACACGTCGATAATTATTTCGACACAGTGACACGATACGTACGCGCGCACGAAACCGCCCCCCCCCCCCAACAATGCGGTCGTGTGCCCTCCTCCCTTTCCCGCGGTTCCTGAAATATGCGAGACTGCTTCGTCGATGCCATTATCACGAATTACGTAAAATAAATTGTTCATGGCACCGCACGAAACCTGGCTGGGGCGAATCAAGCCCCGGAGCTGCGCCACTCGAATCGAACGGGCCAGGGACGACGATTTGACCGATGGTTCGTCCGCCGCACTCTAAAACGCCCAACATGTGACGGCCGAACACGAACGGGCAGAACCAGTGCTCTCTAGATCAATTCGTTTCGAGATCGTCGATGATTCGTAAAATTAAAAAAAAAAGAAAAAAAAAAGAAGCGGTTCTGTCCAGTCTCTTGTGTAAATATATTCGAAACCGATGTGAAGCACTCTTTCCGATGTAAGTATCGCAGTAGCACTTTATTTTGTCGCATACGCAAGCAAGCTTCAAGCACCTCTCGAGCTTCACGATTAATTAATTAATATCGTATCTATAGCGAGTTAGACGCGATAGATTGCTTCTCTATGTATTAGCGCGCAGGCACACGTAGATGAGAGATACTTTCTAATAATAATCGCTTCTACACGCGAGCTCGTATCGTAGGTATATGAAACATCGACGGCTTGTTTGTGCTGCTCGTGCCACCTGTTCTCTCTGTATCTTTCACGGCTATCATGTACGAACGAAATAAAAGTGAAATGTTTCTTTGCTACATATACCTTCTATTGCTCTACTTCTATATCTTTCTTTCTCTCTCACGATCTTTCCATTTCGCGACTCCGATTTAACAATAATTGATTGTGTCATCATCGTTACACGCATGGCATATATCCACCACACGACACGGTACAAGTTATATGCACCTCACACACGCGCTCACAGGTATGAAGAACAATTAAGCTTTAAGCGCATGCGAACACGTATCTTTCGTTATATGTAAATATGCGTACCGTTTAACGATGCACGAGCGCAATTTTTGGTTGCGGGGGAAACGAACAATTCTCGATCTTCCCCACCGAGCCAAGCTTCTCGTTTAAAGAAACGAGGCCGTTATTAGAGGAGACGCTATGAAATGTATTATTTTCACACACAGAATGATTTACAATGCTCGCAATCGACCCGATAGCAAACGCAATCACAGTTGCACGTTTCGTATCGCGCGATCGTTCCATAATTTTCTCTTTAAACTTTCTGTTTCATGCTTGCCCTCGCCTGGATTTCCACCGCACGTCTTGCGACCGAAAATTACCATGCATTCAAAAAAAAAAAACAATTGTCGTTCCTGTCAACGCTTTCTGTCCGGTTACCCAACGACGTCACGATACCTAACATCCGCTGGACCATCCTCTCCTGCGCCTGGAACCTGCGACGACCGCCTGCCAAAATCCAACACCCGATCCACTTCCGATTAATCATCTTCGTGTGGCGATTGTTACCGTCTCCCGAAAATCCCGCTCCTTTGGTCCTCCCCACTCGCATCTCCATCGCGAAATTGAAACGCGATTAATTAACGAACGTCTGCGTCGTTGCACACGCTCGCTTGACGATGCGAAAATTGCGAATCGATGGACGAAACGAAATTCGGTGACGGGCCGATGTGTCCGATCTCTGGAACACGTTTCTTTTCCTCGCTCCGGACCTCGTTCACGCGTCTTTTATCCTTGCACACCACGCGTATGCGGATCCTTCGTCGACGCGCTCACACGTGGTCGACACATTCATACGTAACGAAACATACGGTACATTTGGATACGCTGGCTTCGTATGTGTGCACCGCCGCCGCATTATCGCCATGTACGCCCGTCACCCGGAATTAACAACACTAATTTGCAAATTTACCTGTACGATTCACGACGAATGTGCGATAACGTATACACCCTGGTACATGCGTCCTCTGTTATTAACGGAACATGCTTAAAAAATAAATTGATGATAAAAAAACACACACGAACACATTTGCGACACGTACATACTCGCGAACGGTGCTGCACATCTTCCCTTATCGTATTCGTACATTTTGCGACACCTTGCCCGCCGTCCCTTCCCACCCACGGAAACCACCGTTTTCGGCGGACCAATGAATAAAACAAACAAAAAAACAACTACGACATACTCGAAATCTTTCTTTCCGCGTACATGTACCTGGGTGCTCCGAGGGCCACGTGATTCTGGTGAACCCTGTCCACCGAATTCCAAACGACTTGGTAACGAATCACGAATAAACATAAATATGATAATAATAAAAATATCGAATACTTAACGAACAAAATATATAATGATGATAATAAAAAAAAAACCGTACCGAACACTGCCTCGTTTGCTGCATGTGGATCGCCTTAGCAGCCTTAGCCACTGTCGGGGCCCAAGTGGTCCCTCAAAACGCTCACTGTGTCGTCTACACAGACAGCTGCGGACAGGTAGACTCATTATTGTAACCAGTTTTTTACCCGGTCTCGGGTCTGCATTAGAAGCGCCAGACGCTGATTCGAACAGGTGAAACGAGTTTTATGCGAGATGCATGCGGTGGTAATGTGCCTGCGTTATTACCTTTCCATTTCATTTCAATCTTTTCAGTTTCTCTTCTCGTCGGACCCTGTCCCTTCGGAACGGGGCCAGGGTAGAGACAGTTTCGTCGTGTGGCGTTTTGTGGAGTAGCGATAAAGAAATTCGCGTCTTGCTCAACGACGAGAAGAGATCCTGTTTTTTTTTGTTTTACAAAAGCTCGAGGATCTCGAGCAAACTTGGAATAGAAACTATTTCGCGAATCGTCATGGTGCTTCGATGCAAGCCCGACCCTTTAATGCTGCTAACAATCAAGGATAACAGGGGGAGGGAAGAGGTTCGACCTTTCCCTGTGGTAATTAATGTCTGTCTGCTTTTCGTAATTCCAGTTTTGGGGAGAAAAACGAAGGGGGTCGAACATCGTTCCCGAACTCTCGGTACCCTTGGCTAACACGTAGCTTTTGGGGGCATCTCCCTCACGACTGCTCACCGCAACTATAACTGCGAATAACCACTGCCTTATATCTGGTGTTTGTCTATTATTATTATTACATCGATAATAATTATTATCCTCATTATTGTTATTATGATTATGCTATTTCTCGAAATCGTTGTCGCCACCCTTACAGAATGATACCTGTCCACGAAGAAAGGGATGCACGCTTCTTGTTCAGTAATTAGTAAAAACCTTGCCATTGAACGGTTTGCCATATTATTTATATATATACATATATATATATATATTATTATTATAGAGTATGTACCTATGTACCGTTATCACACGTAGTACCCTATCATGCCATTGTCTTGATTACGCTTCTTTTCATTAACGTTGCCCGCGTTAATTGTGGCCCTTACTTGCCGCGGGATACGTCCGATTGCATACACACGGAACAACGTTACAATTCTCTTTTGGCAATTTTCGTAACGATTCTCTTATCTTCTGACGTGCAACACTTTTTTCTAATTTATCGCTGTTCCCCAGTTCGAAAGACACACAGTACAGTCCACCCCCCTACCCCTGATGCTTGCATACAGCTTCCGATGCAATTCACGCGACACAGGAAACGAGAGCTGAAAAAGATGAGAAACACGAGACTGAGAAGTAGAACAGAGAAAAAATGTTCGAACTTTCGCTATTCAAGATCTGTTATGGTTGCGGAGTCGCAGTTTTACCTAGTATTGAACTTATTTGCAGTAGAATATTATTAATTTTTGACAAGCTTTTACGACATCCCCATATCCACATTTTTTATACGAATGCCAATAATCGCTGACTTTGTCGAGCCACCAACGGGGGGCGGTTTGGTTCGCTGGCGTGGATATCCCACCCCCCTGCAACGTGGATATTTTATTTCACCACCCCTCTATCTATTCTCCTCCACCTGTCTTATCTAAATATCTCTCTCTCTCTCTCTCTCTCTCTCTCTCTTATTTCCGTAGCTTTTTAGTAGCGAGTGGATGTGTGTGTTTTAATTAAGTCTTGTGTAATTCACGCACGCGAACCAAATACCCTTTCGGCGGTCCCTTTCGAGTCGGCTTTTGGTAGCACACGAATTGCTTGGGTGATGAGAAGGCGGGCTGCTCCCCTCGAACGATCAATTCGATCCCATGAAAATTCTTTCAACGCGAAAATCTTAATATTCCTGGGGGAGAGTGCACCAGCTGATTTCTGTTTTCTTTTTTCTTTGCGAATCTAATAATCACCCAAGCAGAACGAACCAACCCCTTCTCCCGGGCCATTATTTGCATGACCAGACTCTGTGTTTGTAGCGAATTATCTATTACGCAGTTGCAAAAGTTTATTACATAGTTTATTATTCTTCCTCATATCTTGTCGTTATTATTCTGATTAATCACGATTAGTCTCGCTGTGATCATTGTTTTTTTTTCTTTCCATTACCGCGCGAAGGTTTTTCATTTCCACAAGATTTCTTCTCCCTTCCTCTTGCTCTCTGTTGCTGTATTCGAAATTATTAGTCGTCGACTAACGTGCGCGAAAGAGACTACGTCGGTGTGTACGCTTCGTAGGGAGAGAGGCGGTGTCGTTCCAGCTGCAGTTCATTTTTTTAAACAACATATTTCATTACGTTTATACATTTTGCACGCTTCTATGGTGAGCCTGAGGGTATATCACACCTTTGTCCGCGATGATTACCCTGTTGGTCTCCTGGTAATTACCAACGATACGTTTCCGTTCTTTCGTTTGATCTTAATTTTTTTTTTTGTCTTTTCATTAATACTTCGGTAGGTTGTTAACCAGCTTCTGACCTAACGTTTTTCGCTAACACCGATACCAAACTCTCTGGAACTTGATGTTTAATCTTTTGCTGCATTTGTCTATACATACGTATTTATATATCGCGAGCATACGTATAATCATTACACATCGATAACATTCCCCTTGCTGGAATACGAGTGACATGTGCGTTTCTCCTATGCGTGCGTGCTCGAGTGTGTGCGTGTACATGTAATATGCATACATCTTTCGCTCGAGGGTGATCAGAGGAACGGATATACGGTAGAGTAGCCTGGGTGGAGTTTTCTCGCTTCACTTGAGTTCCTTCTATTTTTTTTTTCTTTCATTCGAATGTTCATACATTTCTATTTTTCATGTTTTGTATTTCTTTGTAATTCCTCTCTTGCGGTTGCAATGTTAGTATCGGAAGTGGCATCTTCGACGTGCCTCTGTTCTTTTCCCGCCTCATGTATTAGAGTATCGCCCCTCGCAATATCGCTTTTTAATCTGTCAACGTAAAAGACTGTTAACACCTATGGAAGGAATAGAGAATTGCTTTTCCTAATTAGTCCCGAGAAAAGTGAAAGGTATGCTCGTGCGTGTGTTCCATAGCCGCGCTCTCGTTACGCACCACACCGCGTTACGATCATTCCTCCTCGCCTCGATGAAAGATCGACGGGATTTGCTTACACGAGCCCGCAATCGTTGCCTTCCTGTACTCCCTTAATGCACAGATTTTTTTTGTTAACATCTAAAATACAGTCTAGTCTCTTTGTGCTGAATGGCCCGCTGAGAAGAGGGCTTCCGTGTTTGATTCGCAAAACGAGCAAATCTATATCTTCAAACCTTGGAGTAATTAAACAACGATACTCCGAAAATTTTGCGAGTCAAACGATCCTCGTTTACGTAGGCACGCTCCTTGCACACCGAGTGTCGGGAATGCGGACAGAATATGAAATCGGGGGAAAAAAAAGAGGCGAAAGAAGCCGATAATTACGGAACCCTTTGTTCTCGCTTTGTCGAATCTCGCCAACTTTCCCGATGAACGTGTATCGTGTCGTATCGTAAGGCTGTGCCCGGTGGAAGCAAGCCGATTCGCCGATACCAAAGAGAAAGAATTGTACCTCGACTCACGATAAAGAACAGGGACCGATCAGTTTTGCTAAAGAAAAGTTCTACTGCAAATTTTCCTCTTAATTCGAATCGCGCGAACAATCGACACAGGGGATACCGAACGGATTCCTCGAGATTCTTGAAATAATTGATAATCAAGCCGGTGTTCGGGTCGATTGTTCGCGCGGCCAGTAGCAATTAATTTAGTACTCGTATCATACGATCCGATATTTTTTAGAGCATGTAATGTACCGTGAATATGCTCTAACACTTGAACTGTGTTTGAACGTGAGTGTCCGACGATTCTCTGAAAGTACGCGTGTGATTGCCGGGAGAGAGGACAGAGAGAGATCCACCTCTGTCTTCGCTCCGTTACTGATTGAGAAGAAGCATGAAAGATGTCTGTCGAGCGTGAAAGGCGTGAGACACTTTTCCTCGCGACTATAACCATCTTTTTTTTTCATAAAAGTACCCGGAACATTTTCTTTCAGTTACTGGACACCCTCCCGGTGTGCCAAGATTTTAATCGACAAGTCTGCAACCGTCCCGCCTGCAAGTTTATCCATCTCAGTGACGGTGAGTCTCGGCGCGCCGTGCCTTTCGCGTACCACCCCTTAAGAAGAGAGGCTTTCCTCGCAACTATCCTGCATCGATTTCAATTCTTCTTTTTTTTTTTAGGAAACGTGGAGGTGATCGAGAATCGCGTGACCGTGTGCAGGGACGCAGTGAAGGGCGCGTGCATGCGGCCCCAGTGTAAATACTATCACATACCGGTCGCGTTGCCACCCGCACCTCTGATGGCGATCGCATCGCCCGCGACGCCCTAGTTACTCAGATTATTTCTATCCACGGCGGAGCGAGCGTAAGCTAAGAAACAAGGGTGGAAGGCCACGGTGGCGAACTCGAAGGAAAGGGGCAAGGATCGGGTCGAAGCGGCAGAGCGCGAGGAAAGGGAGCTTCTCGAGCGTTTAAAAAATAACAGAAACGATAAAAAAAAATAGGAAACGGTTCAAGGGAAACGTGTGTTCCGATAATGTTTCGTCCTCATCGTTTTCAGCGCGTCGAAGGAACCGGCTCGATTCCATTTCACGCACGAATCCCCTCAGACGCGTAGGTCTTCCGTGATCTGCCTTTCCTTTTCATTCACGCCGACTTCCAAGGAGAAGCGGAATCGTGGACGATTCCTCGTGGTCTAAAGATCGGTTCCTCTTGCGTCCTATCCTTGATAATTGTACTTTCTTTTAAGGATATTCAGGAATGGGGTGAGAGATTAAGTAAGAACAATGGAGCGGAGGAAATCTCTTTGCAGAGTCGATTTTAGGGTATATATATTATTATTTCGAATTCGACGAACGTCGATTTGTCTTTCCCGGTGTCGCGCGAAGGGCCCGCCGTTCACGCAAGTCTTTCGTCGTCCTTAAACATTTTACACTTTGTCGAAGCGCCTTCGCCCCCCTCAGAACAATCGATATTTAACCGTACTAATGTTCGTTTTTATTAGAAATATATATACACACAGGATCGTTAAAGATATATACTATATTAATATTTAATTCGTATTCTTTTTTTTTTAATTTTAATTCAATGTTATTTTATTACACGATTTTATTTTCTTCTCCCATTAGGATAGTAAACTAAACGAAAGTTAGTGCAATCGACAAGTGAGAAAACAGAGGCGACCGAACCTCACACATAGGAGTATTACAGTTATCCCTGCCAGTGATTAAAAAAAAAATAGATCTATAGATCGTTTTACGATTCGAATCAGTTATTCATTCGGTCGATTGTTAGTTTCAGTCTTTATCTCTCGGCAGACTTTTTAGTCGTGTTACATTTCTCTTTTCTGTTTACATAATCGACGTTTACTATTAGTATTAATATTAATATCCACTACTATTACAATTATTATTGTTATCGCTATTAATTTTCATTCTCTCCCGAGTTCGATTACATTTAGAGGAAACAATAAAAAGAACATGACCGTCCAGGAAAGGCTTTCACCTACTTTCCCGACCAAGCCGTTCGAAGAGCAAGACAATTCCTCGATCGTTGCTGATCGAGAAGCACGCATTGTTAAGCTAGTCACTGATCGCGATGGGCCAGGGTCCTTTGCGCGCTCTCCCTTTCCCGGAAAACGCGTTGCCTTTCATTATCCACGATCAATTTCGAATGCAATCGTTCGATCAAGAACGGGTTCCTTAACCCTCGGTCGATTAAGCAATTGTAAAAATGTTCCTGCGCAGCATTTCGTTGTGAACGAGCATGAATTAACGATGAGAACGGAAACGAAAGAAAAAGGGGGAGAAACAATCGAAATATATGTGTAGATATATATAATATAATTACACACTTAACGTTTTCGTTTCTTCGGTCTTTCGTTCATTCTGTCTTCATTCTGCGTGCCTTTATTTGTCGCGTTGGTATCAGAGGGGAAAGATTCACGGGCGACAGTTCGACACTTGTAAATTACTCGTGTATATAAGACAAGAAGCGTTTCTACTACTGTGAAAAAAGAAAGAGGAGAGATTCACAAAGTACCGAAGGACTTTTGATCGATACGAACGATATGATTTCTCGTCGTTTCTCTTCCGTTTTCTTTTTAAATCGCTCCTGTTTACCGAAATCCGGAGAAGGATGAAGGAAATTGATGATAGACGGACGAGTTCCTTGGTGCCCGCATTTAATAGCATATGTACATACATAGAGTTTAGTGATTAAACAAACAGAGAAAAAAAAAGAGAAAAGTACGTACGTTATATCGTGTATGGTATAAGAGTAAGTATAATATATTTAACGAATGTCCAAATTGAAAACGTGGTCAGTAGCGTCGCGAACGAAACAGCGAGTGACATTTTCCATTGTGATCCTATCGGTTAGGTGATTTTTCCATTTTACGTACAACTTCGACACCGGCGGACCGGAATCGTGATTGTTATAAACATTACCAACGATCCTCCAAACACAGTTCGTCCGAATTGCTGCCAATCGTCGCAAAGATTTCGTTTCCCCGAAGCGCCGGATCAAAAACCATAAAAAAGAGAAAAGGAACTATCCAAGACTAGGATTGATCAACGAATATCTTTAGTTCGATTCGATTAGCAGTAGAACCGAGATAGAGTAGGAGATGAGAATGCATAAAAGCCGTCTTTCCCTTCCATACCAAACCAATTTCTAACGAGTACACCAAGTGATTAGCCTGTAAATCGATATAAAACGCCGGGCGGCGAAAGGGAAAGAAGTTGGAGAGTCGAGATATAGGAAAAGTGTTACGAGTCCGTTCGAAAGAAAAATGTCAAAAAAAAATGTAATGATAAAGCGTAATGTATATACATATACACGTATAGATAGGGTTAAGGAGGCGCAAAGTGAGAGAAAAAGTATTGAACACACAAAAAAAACGTGAGAGATTACGAAGATGACAATTATTATCATTGACACGGCGTATTCGGCCGGATTTTTCAGATTCCCAACTTGAGTCAAGGGTTTTAGCTGCTGTAGCAAGCGATCCCAGATAAGAAAAAAAGCAGTATATAACAATTGTTTGCTAAGCAAGGAAAGATTTTTGCTCGCGCTGAACTCGCCGCTGCTGTGTCGCCGTGCTGCTAGTAGCGATTCCTTGTCATTTATTAAGCCGCAACATCGACGATAATCGAACGATGATTGTCCTAGTCTCGTCGAGCGATTCACGAGGCTCGTAGAACGATTTTTAACGTATATGCTGTCGCTTCGGAGGTAATGCCGCTTCGTGTGGCCGACGGACAACGATTTCGTTCGCAGAAAAATTTGTTCCACTCGAAAAGCTTGCTTTTGTTCTTTATTAGATTCGACGACGATGCGATTCGAGTTAATTGATCTTTAGACATCCAAGTGAGATCGTCCAAAGTGATTTATATTCGTCCCCTCTCGTGTGTGTTCCATCGTCCCGTCGGCCGCACAGAACATTATATCGCTCGCGTGTACCCTCTTGCTTCTTGCGCGCAACCGCATTTTTTGACTCTGTCGAGGAAACGGCTGGGCAGAACAGAAATGAACGAATCCAAAGTATTCACGAGAGAGAAAGCATAGAGGAAAGTTCAGACAGATGGGAAAGGGATAAAACGAACAGCATCTCGCTCGCCGGAGAAACTTCGGGACGTTCGAAGGGGGAAACGTCGTAATCAGATTGTCAATCGCGAGATTTGCTCGCGAACGTCTTTAATCCATCCCGTTAGGCGTGTAGTTGCTGATCAAGCGGAATCCGAAAAAAAAAGAGGGACCGCGATGTATGAAAATTCTGGGAGAGAAACGAGTGTCGCGCATTCAGATTGTAATACACTACAGACCGTCCATACCAGGGGAAGAGCTTGTCCGATGAGAATGGAAAAGGGGACGGCGGTGCGGATACACGAGGGATCCTTTTGTTCAAGCCGCTAAGTCGCAGGGAGAGGCAGAAAAAATATATACGCTTGTAACTAGAATGCCGAGATAATATGCTGCAGAACGGAACGCGAGATATACAAGTATATGAATATTATACATAATATATTTTTTACTTTTATTCTACAGTAACTCGTAAGCCGTGTGTAACCCCCCTCCCCCCGCCCCTCTGAAGAACGGACAAGTCTCCTTGGTCACCATTTACACTGCACATCAAACGAATAATCCTGAAAAAGCAAAGGGAACCGAACGGAAAATCGGATGGTAGTCCCGGTTTCTCTGCAGAGCGAGCTGATGGTTTAAACCGCGTCGTTTGGCATTGGGTGGTTCCCTTGTTGGCTGATACATACATACGTAAGAGAACGACGACGTTAAAATTAACTACTTTTCTCTCGAACTAAGCTAACGAAGATTAAAAGATAGTATTTTTCGAGTTACTCAAATCGTAGTAGGTAGATAAACATCGTAGGATACACAAGATTAAGGGTAGAGGTCAGAAACTTTTTCCTGTTCGAAATCATTGCATGTTAGTCGTACTCCAGCCTTATAAACATTTAGCAAGCTTCACGTTAGTTGTAGAGGACTTCAAATCCGCCGTGGCTGAAAATCGACGAGCAAGTATGACTTAATGAAACATTCATAGGTGGCTTTCCTTGACGACCGACCGCATCCTTATAATTATTTCTATTTCCCATTTAAACACCCGATTGCTTCCTCCACGCCTGACTTCTCCTTCTTGTCCACACTTCACGGAACCGCGACGAGAGAACGGTCTATCAAGTAACATTTAGCATCTAATTATACATAATATTAAAAGAGACATACTCCCTAAATAACGAGCGAACGAGAAAGAAAAAAATGCTAATTAACTACATACTATACAATTTAGACGTAGCGTATTTAAAGAGACAAATGAAACGGTAAAAGACAATGGGCTAGAGATTAGAGAAGGAAAGATCGCTTCCTTTAGATCACGGTCCTTCGATAGAGACCAGAGACAGTTTAGCCTCCCTTATCATCCACCTTGTCCCTTCCTGATCTTCGTTACATCGAATCCCCGTTGGTCAAACTTAACGCGACAGGCTTATCGTGTCCAGCTTAATCGGTAGAGGGAAACGTTCCAGGCCCTACAGAAATATAATCCAGCCACTTGTCGAGGAGGAGAAAGTACATTAGTTCGTCTTGGGAATCGTGTACACTAAAAATGTAGAATTAGATAGACGCAGCTAATTCCTGTCAATCTAATCGATTAGCCATGGTTATGATAGATAATACTAGCTACCCCTTTAACCCGCCGCTCCAGAAACGTGCGCTTTTTAGTAATAATAAACAATTCCCCTGCCCCCCCGTCGCTTACGTGTGAGCTTTCTGCGGCCTCTCGCGATATACGCTTCGTGTTACACCCTTTCTTAATCTACACGTACACTTACGCACAGGTAATTACACACGTGTCACGCCGATACAAATAAATTACTATAAATCATAGGGGTTCTATTAATCGTTCTACTACAACGTTGCTAATATCTATTCAAATATATATATATAAATGTATATGTGTAGTCGATGTACTTGCGTATATTAATCGCCATACTCTTTAGAGATAGATCGGATAGTCGCTTAGGAAGTTGCACCGTGTCACTTTTGCTGATCGCTAGTTCCGATGCCCCCGTTTCGTGTCGAGGCCCCCCATTTATCGTTGCTGTCTTAAACACGTTCTTCCTCAATATCGATCTCCCACCCCCCTTAGATTATTTCGATTCCCGCCGGCTTGTCGCAGCCAGGGTACTCCAAGCACGTGGAAATGCATTCGAAGAGGAACGATTTGTTAACGAGCGTTTAAGGTCTTTCGCCATAGATTCGTGGAGGCGGGTTAGTTTTTTATCGCAGTGATAGTTCCATATGTTACGCGGTCTAGCGACTCGCGCCGATTTATTGAGATAGCGCTCCGATTATGCTAGACGCTGTAATTCGGACGGAAGACGATATAGGTTCCTAGCTGGTAAAGTTCCTCGAGGGCCGAGGTGTCGTCGCACGTAGCGTCGCTTGCTTCAACTTTCGTTTCGAAGGGACTCGAACGATCCCGATATTCTCGCGAAGGGGTACACATTGGAACGTCTTTAACTCGACAGCGATAAACGTGTTTCTGGCATACCACAGTATTGATAAATCGCCTGTTGTGTAGTGATTAGCCCGGTGTTCATGAACACTGTAACTTATCGTAATACTTCCAGAAAGGAATAGCTTGATCCCCCCTTTTCGCCCTTACATCCCCTTTGCTCCTTCTAACGTAATTAAGAAACACGGTCGCCCCCCTTGACTACAAGTTTCCGAAAAAGTGTAAAAAAAAAAAGGAAGAAGAAGGTAGAGAATGGAATTTCTCGACGAATTGATCATTATTATTATTATCATTGTATTGCGAACAAGCGACGCGAAGGAATAAGAAAAAAAAGCAAGCGAATCGAAGGTTACAATTACGTAATATGATAATGTATAAATATTTATTACTTGTAAGGTAATACAATGAATTTATAAAGGTATTTACAACAGTTTACGAGCAAACGGTAATGTAATAGAATCTTTTCTGTGGCAGCATGATAACCGGCAAGCAAAATCGTATTACAGCTCGACGAAAACTTAACGAACCGTATATTTTTCGGGGGACGAGGCCGAAGTGTTCTCGATGAGCCCCTCCAGAGTTTCTAGCGATCGTCCGCCGAGAACCCTCCGGAGCTGCGCGTCTTCCGGCAAGTGATGTAACTAATTAACATGTAATAATCCATTAACGTTATATTTTTCCCGGTGGTAGAGCTCCGGCGTTCGTGCCGATCGCTTTATCCCGTGGGGAAACGAGAGAAATCAAGAAGGCGGCATCGACGGGCGGGGCGGGACACGCTCCTCTTGGGTTCGAATCACGCGAATGTTTCTTGTGCCTAGACTAATTAAAACATTAACACTGATACACCAGCAAAAGGGGGAAGGGATCAGGCCATCGGCACGAACATCGAACCTGCAATAGCCACCGCCAGTTTGTGATATATTTAGTAAAAAAAAAAAACAAATTTAAAAGAAAAAAGGTTGTTATTCGAATTAAAAAAAAAAAAATAATGAAGCGATGAGAAAGAGAAACGCTAAGCGGTTTTTGCATCCACACGAAACACACCAAAAGAAAAATGGATTTGCCAACGTGACACGCGCGTACTGCTGAGAGGAGCAACAGGTATTCAACAATGAGTCTTCTAGGGCATTCCGTGACGCAGGACGGTGATCTTTCGATGATTAAAGAAGAAAAACAAAACCGAAGACTCGGATCGATCGCATCCGTCCCGTTCCATGAAATTTTCTTGAACAAATAAAAAAAAAAACACCGTGTGAGATATAATAATTTTGTACGAGTCCTCTCTTCGCCGCAAGCCACCCTCTCGTTCGCCCCCTCAGCAGCATCGCTCGACGTCGCCGTTGAATCATAAACTAATTGTACATTTTTTAGATACTACCGCGCGTAATTAATAGGGGAAAAAACGAGAGGAGAGAGAGAAAACAAACTGATAACGCTAGAGCGAGCGATAGATAGATAGAAAGAGAGTGCGAGAATGAGAGCGAAAGAGCGAGAGTGTGAGAGAACGGGGACGAAAAGGTGATAGGTAAGAAGAAAGCGTGGCGTTACTATCCGCGATGGAGAACGAGGAATAGAAAGAGTAACAAAAAAAGATATGATAATTGATGATACACGATAACAACACACACCCACACATACACACTATATATATATATATATACATATATTGTAATATTATTTTTCGAACATAGTAATGTAATGTAGAATATAATATATGTATTATATTATATATTATATATAATATGATATTATAAGTGATCGATTTCGTATAGCGCCGATGGCCGGAAGGCAAACGAAAGAACGCAGGCGATTACAATTAATTAAGACGGGCCAGATGCGTCTGGCGCGGGGTAACGGCACACATATTTTTACCAAGGTTTTTCCAGGATGTTCAACGACCCCCTTCGATTCCTACTGTAAAACGAGATCATTAAGAAAAAATAAAACAATGAATGTGCCCGCGCGCCATGTCGCTTGTGCGCCGATTTTCTTACCACTTCCGTCGTAGATCGTTCGTCGAACGATCGCAAGGGAGGGTGGAGAATGACTCGTGATTGTTGTTCGACGACCGAGCCACGATGGATCAGCGGATCGGTCGAAGCGAAGATTGAAACGAAGGGGCCGGTAACGAAGAAACGCGGAACATCCCCTTCGCATTTCATTCCCCGGCCCCCCGACATTTGCGTCTCCTAATTTCTCAGTGTCCACGACAGGGCGAACAGTCGAGAGCAGAAGCGTGTATATTGGGGGTGGTTGGTTACTATGATACGAATAAAAGAGAAAACGGAAAAGGAAAGTCACTTCCCTGGACACCTTTTCCCTTACCCCCTTGACATCATTTTCCATTCGAGACACATTTTAACAGAGGAGGAAGGAAACGATGAATTAAAGTGAGAGTTTAAATCGAGAGAAATATGGGAAATATTATAATGAATGGCACCGTACGTCTTTTCTAATTATCGAATCGTTTCGACGGCGACTTTTGTAATACGCGAAGTTACTAATGTTAAGCTGTGTTTCAATCGTATTACGCCACGGATAAACATATTATATATACATATATATTATACATATATATTATATTATTATTGGCCATCGAAACACAGTCGGCTAAGGAAGCGAGAGAGGGAGTGAGAGAGATAACTGGAAAGAAAGGGAGAGAGAAAGTATAATCGAACATTTCATCAAGTTAATTAATAAGCATTCACTTTCCTTTCGTTTATTCATTTCTTCTTGTTACGTTTCCCTTATTTCCGTTGTATATGCTGGCATGTTGAACTTGCGAGACCAAGAGCCGCTGAGCTGGACTATTGCCTATTTTCCGCGAGGCACGATCTGCTCGTGCACCGATTTAGAAAGTAACGCGTGATCGAAGAAGGATCTCACGTTTTTATAGATAGTTAACGATAAAAGGCAAAAGGGTTACGAGCGGCGTGTGCGTCTCTTTAAATAGATAGGAAACGAGATAGAAAGACAAGAGGGAAGGAATTAACATTGTGATGTTCACTGATCGAATATGTGAAAACAGTAAAACAAAAAAAATAAAAGAGGCGGAGGCCCACTGGTTGAGGCCCGACACTTCTGAGTACACTATAAAATAATAAACAATATGTACAATTTCTACAGTCCGTTTCTCCCCGTCCTCGTCCGGTTTCCGTGAAATGCAGAGATTTCTTCGCCGAAGAAGAATTCGTAGAGGCGGCGCGATTCGCGCGCGCTTATCACGCGGTAATCCACCGCGGGACCTATGAATTGCTTATTACATCGACGGGATTGGTGTAGCACGTCGGGCAACGTAACGCGCGCCCGACCAATCGTGCAATAATTCCGCTGGCGGACAATGCGCGATATACTTATTGATATATTCCACCGGGAAACGCGCGGCTCCGTCATAGTGTCGATAATAATCCGCGGCTGCGTATTACCGGAAAATTCACCGTGCTCGCGTTTGCAAAGGAATTAACGGGAAGGCAGCGATACATTTCCCTGCCTATCGGTGGCTCACGACTATTGATCAAATCGGTGGACGGCTTCCGAAAACGAAAGGGTTGGCCCCGTTGAAATTCCAAATGTTTCCATTCCGATTAGAGGGATTAGAAACGCATTGTGTACGATAATTTCCGAACGATCGAAGAACCGTTCAAGCGGCGAGGTGCCTCCGTCGAATCGGAGCATGCGTTCTCCCGTGCGAGGCCTCGTCGTAATCACATTCTCCCAGCCGCACGGCCGTGCGGAATTGAGCGTGTGCAACGTCAGTCGATTGCAGTTAGACCTTCCTTGGCGGAGTCGTATGCACGTATAGCGTCGCGTGCGCGTACGTAGACGCGAGTGGCTTGTCGTTTAAAAGGCGACGCGTGAGATTTGCCGCAGGAGGCGAACCCGGTACCCAGTGCTTCGGGGTGGTTGCTTCCGGGTGAAAAAATGCTCCGGTGCTCGCCGCGAAAGTGGCAATCCGACCTAGCGAGTTCTGCGCGCAGTATGCAACAGGGAGAGCCTCGAGGGAATCGCACGATCTGAGCGCGGCGTGTCCGCGTACAAGGCGCGTTTCATGGCGAGTTACTCGCGGGGACGATCTTCCAGACAGTCCGAGTGAGTGGCGCTTCTTCGACGTATCCATTCGACAGGTGTTTGTACGATAAGAATGCTGTCGTTATCCCGTGGACGCCCGGCAGATCCTTTTAACGATCCTTCGGCAGTAGAAACGGTTCTCGGCGGGATCTATCGCGAATGATCCATTGATCGTTCGCCGCGCGAGAGTCGAGATGTTTATGATTGTATTGTGTAACTCTTGCTCGCCGTGATAAGAGTAACGTCGCGTATGGCACGCGATTGCCCTCTCCCGCCTTTCCGATTATTACCTCAGATCGCGATTCGTGGAATAGGAATGCCTGCAATCTGAATCGGCAATCGAACGACCGCCGGATGGTATAACGGTGCAATGATCTATGCAACTGTGCCACGAGCTCCAGGGAATTGCATGATTCGCGTTTGAAAATTCTCTGTCCGACGTTTCTTTGCCAGCATTACCTTAAGCAATTATTGATTACCAAACTCCGTTACACAATAGACGGAGCCCGATATTGATCTCATCGCGATGCACGTGTTTCCGTCCGCGTCGGGCGGGAGAAAGTCATGAACAGACGCAAATTACCCTCTTTTCTCCCTCGTAACGGGAACACCTGATACCAACCACGTGATCGAAAATGTTATATCGTGTCTCGTCTAAGAGAACGCATCCGGAATAATTATTTTAATTAATCTTTCCTATCAATATTTCTAAAGTACTGTCGCGAACGATCCCCCTGATTTATTAATCATTCTCTCGCACGCTTCTCCGCCCAGTGACACGATGGACGATGACGTTGACGACAAGGATGACACAAAACGGTGAGCATCCGACGAGAAATTCATTTTTCCAACAGCGGTCTTGTAAAATCATCGTCGAACCCTTATTGTCGCTCAGGAAGTCTCGTAATCTCAGCGAGAAGAAACGGCGCGATCAGTTCAACATGCTCGTGAACGAGCTCGGCAGCATGGTCAGCTCGAACACGAGGAAAATGGACAAATCGACGGTGCTGAAGTCGACGATTTTATTCCTGAAGAATCACAACGGTATGTTATTCAATCGTTTATACCGATTCGGACAAGCCGGGCATCGTCGATGTTCATTTAGTTGCCACCGCGAACCTAATTAACTGCGAAACGCAACGAATGTCCTAGAAATCGCTGTCAGATCGAGGGCTCACGAAATTCAGGAGGACTGGAAGCCCTCGTTTTTATCGAACGAAGAGTTCACGCATCTGATATTGGAGGTAACACGATTCCCATTAAGCGCACGAAAATTGTTCATTGTTAAGCGTAAACGCGTTCGCGTCGCTTCCGTTTCCAATCTCGCCGGTGGATCAAATCAATTACTATAAACATATGCGACTTTTCTTCAATGTAGGCTCTGGACGGTTTTATAATGGTATTTTCTTCAAGCGGGCGCATTTATTATGTGTCCGAAAGCGTGACATCCCTGCTCGGCTATCTCCCGAACGAGCTGGAGAACACCACCATCTACGATATCACTTATCAGGAGGACCAGTCGCCCCTTTACAACGTGCTGCTTAACCCAGACAGCACGAGGGATCGACGAAACATTAAGAAAGGTACGCTCCGCCGAATAAAAGATTCGATAAAACCAAGAACAGTGTATTGTACGTACATTTCGCAGAGGATCAGATATCTTTCTCGTGCCATATTAAACGGGGTGGCTTGAACATCGAGGACGATCCCATATACGAGCTCGTGCAATTCATGGGATATTTTCGTACGTAACTAATGATATTCCGTTACTCAGAATAAATTTCTCTGCAGACGTAATTAAAGAGATTTTCTTTACAGGTTCCGACGTCGACACAGAGGTAGACAATTTACTCCCCAATGCCAAATTCGGAAACATCCCCGGGATGGACACAAAGTAATTTTATTGCATATCAAAGTTAAATTCTCCAGGATATAAAAAAAAAAACCGGCAGCGACAAATCTTGCTCAGTTCAAACTGATTAGCTTTCATTCCGCCACACGGGTGCTTGTATTTCGCAAACATTTGCAGCTTTGACAAAACTTTTCTCCGCCGAACACGTTGCGCTCCCCTGATCGTTCGCATTTCTAGCAAATCCCAATAAATCCGTTTGTGTCCTCTTAGATTGGTTTTCGTGGGTACAGGACGTCTCCAGACGCCGCAGCTGATCCGAGAGTTATCTGTGATCGACAACACGAAATCGGAGTTCACGTCGCGGCACAGTCTTGAATGGAAGTTTTTGTTTCTCGATCATCGAGCTCCGCCGATTATCGGCTACTTACCGTTCGAAGTGCTGGGCACGTCTGGCTACGATTACTATCACGTGGACGATTTGGACAAGGTGGTGACGTGCCACGAGTCGCGTAAGCGTCGATCGAGAATCTTGTGAAATGATACAGATTTGCGATTAACGAAAAGTCGCGAAAGACGATCGTAAAAGTGATCGCGAATGATTTGTTGGCAGTGATGCAGAAGGGCGAGGGGACCTCATGCTACTATAGATTCCTCACCAAGGGCCAGCAATGGATCTGGTTGCAGACCAGATTTTATATCACGTACAACCAGTGGAATTCGAAGCCCGAGTTCATTGTCTGCACTCATTACGTAGTCAGTTACGTGGACGTGATCAAGGAGCTGCGAAAGGAGTCGGAGAGCTTCGGCAAGGAGCAGGACGTCCTGATGCCGATGAAGCAACAGGTGCGTACTCCACAAAAAATTAAACGAATCGGAAGATTTTGCAATAACCGAGAAACTTCCAGGTAACGACGTCGTGTCCGGCGTTGCCCGCTCAATGGCCGGCAAAGTCATCGAAGATTAGCAAATCGGTGCCGTCGAACACCCGGCCAAGGAATCAGGTGGAGAGCTCCGATAGTTCCTCGATGTCCGCTTCGTTGCAGAGCTCCCCGCACTCGCAGATAACTCGAGTCTCGCGATCGAAGGACACCTCGGCGAACAGTTCCGTGGCGTCCAAGACTCAGATCCCGCAGGTGGACAACAGGCAGCAGCAGCAGCATCAACAGGCGCAGCAACAATCGTTGCTGGAGGTCGATCCGGGTTGTATGAATTTCATGGAGCAGGCACAGTTCGCCACGGTGAACTTGCAACCGGTCGCGGGCTTCGCGACGCCTGCCGCGCCGATCATCTCCACCCTGCCAACGCACGAGGTAGTTGAATCATTTATCTATTGAACGATTCCTGTATCAATTCGTTTTCCCGCAAACACGAGTGGCGGTGCATATTTGTAGATGCTACACCAGCAAGGTATCGCGATGACCCCAGCGCAGAATCAGATTCAGGACGAGCTGCAGCGCAAGCACGAGGAGCTGCAGCAGTTGATAGTGCATCAGCAGGAGGAGCTGAGGCGGGTGTCGGAGCAGCTGTTCATAGCCAGATACGGAATTCTGTCGCCGTTGCTCAACGTGGGCGTAAGTATCCCGGCGCCGAGAGTGACTTCCGCGAGTTGCAAATCATATTTTTCCCGATCGCAGACCGGCATGCCGTACAGCACGGCGAACGTGTGCCAGCAGATGAACAGATGCAACGCGGGCAACACGAGCGTTCAGCTGCCGGCGTCGAGCAACGTCCAGGGCGTGAATGTCCTCCCGTTACCGATAACCGTCCCGGTCCCGATAGTGCCCACAGAGCTGTTCTCTCATCCCTTAACGGTCAGCCCGGTGCCGGCGGTGTCGGCAGCGAGCCAGGGGAACGTCGGCACGATGATCCAGACGCCGCAGCAGCAAGGATCGGCGCAGCAGAACGGTGATCCGCAGGATCTCGTGCCTTTTCAGATTTGCCCGCACCAGCCGGGCATCCTGTACAACGACATGGACACCGACTCGAATCAGCCGCAGAGATCGTCGCAGAATTGAAACCGGAGATCCTCAAAAGGGGACTGCTTATGTTCTTGGTACGTGCCGAGCCCTTGGACTGTTTTCCTTTTAGAATTATTTAGAAGAGTACGTTCCTTCGCGTAAGATTCAGTACAAAATACATATGGTAAAGAGAAGTCGAAATAACAGCCAGGTATTTTTTTAACTAATATAGATATATGTATGATGAAGTGTACAATGTTGAATAATTTGAAGCGTTGAAATTGTTGGAACATAGAATATTTTCTCGCTTATGAATTTTCATGGAAAGCGTGGAACTCCTTACATTTTTCTACGGTCGACATTTGTATGAACATTTTTTTTATTCGTCCCACGCCATGGAAGAAGGCGGTGGGCAGGATTCTGTCGGAAACAGGGTATATTTACACACGTATGTACATATTAAAGAAAGGTGATATATTTTCTTGTAAATGTATCTTGAATTACATTCGTACACGTCGTAGAGGATAAATCATACCCTTCAGTATAGCGTCGAGATCGATATATTTTATTATTGTTGTTAGATGGATTATATATATGTGCATATTAATAAACGGGATTTCTATACACTCCGACCGACCCCCTTACGTAATAAGACAATAATTTTTCTCGTGCACAATTGTACATGTCGTGCAAACTTATGGAATACATTACCCAACTGTTGTGAATAATTTCTCCCAAGTATACAACGGATTCATTGTTTAAATCGTCTTTATTCGTGTGCCGTTCAATAATCGACGATCGAGTTCTTTTCTAGAAAATCCCTGACTAAAACTGTTACATAACATTTTACAAAGTGATCAACTATTTTAACTTTTTTAGGGCGTCCATCAGAATTTGTACTTCTTGGTTCACGTTGTACACGAGATCCTCGATCTGATGCTTGCTGTCGATTATGTTGATACTTTGCGTGTACGGGTCGTACCGCACGCCGAACTTCCTTGGTATACTCTCGGCGAACTTGCTGAAAGCGAACGAGAACAGGTGAAAGAAAAGTTGGTTCGCGATCAAAATTCGATCGGGATATGAAAATTAATCTTTTTCCTTTACATCATCTTCTGCTTGGCGTCCTCGAAGTTTTCGGCGACGAAGTACACCGGCTGATACTCGGTTATCGGGTATTTCTGCAGCGCCGTTTCCGCCGGTTCGAAAGGTCGTAGCTCCGGTTTGTCAGTCAGGCAATACTCCAGCTCGCCGAAGGACGACAGCAAGCCGGCACCGTACGCCTTCAGCTCGCCGTTCTGCCGGCACAGACCGTACTCCACCGTGAACCAGAAGCACTGAAATCGTCATTAAGATATATTAAAAAAGAAAAAGATTAATTGATAACGCAGGGCGTCGATATCGATCGATTACCGTCGCCAGTTTCTCTATGTATTCGTCGGGAGCGCCCAGGGACGCTAGACCGACTACTTGGCAGAACTGTGCGAAGGACGGATCGGCGAACAGGGGCACGTGGCCCAGCACCTCGTGGCATACGTCCGGTTCGGGTGTGTACAATGGTTTACTGCTGTGCCTGATGTATTGGGTGGAGTGGAACACCCTGAAGGCCAGGCCAGCCAAAAAGTCGCGCGACGATAATAAACCGGCCACTGGGCGAAGGGTGAAGCCAGTACAGTCTAGAAATCGGGGAGGCAGCGATGAAGCAGCATCTTTGGATTCGGAGATGTTAGAAGAACGAGGATGGCCATATAAATTTAGGAATTATCTCTGGCCGAGTCCATGAAGGTTATCGATATTTAATAATATCACGATTATTTTTAGCTATCACATGTAACGATTAATATTGCAAGGAGTTCAACTTTTTGTACAATTAATCTAGTAAAATTTCAATGTTTCTCCAAAAGAACTCGGTCGCAAATTTTGATGAGTTTGCATAAATAAAAATAGAAAAAGATTGCTACCTTTCAAGAAATTCGATATATCCTCCAATTGGGGAATATTGTCCTCCGAGTAGCCGCAATTTTCAATCAGCAAAGGGAACACGTGATTATGCTCTTTGCAGGCGTACTTCGGATAAAGTTTCGTCAGATTTCGAAAAACTACGCCCCACGTCTCGATTTCCTCTTTAGTGTAGTCCACCCTCGGTATCGGTTGACCGCTAAAAAGAAAGCAATCTCGAATACGTATTTCTAAACGGATCTTCCATAAACTCGATGACCCTCTCACTGTTTATAATTGTAAGCTAGATCAGCGAAATATTTGCGCCTCTGCCGATAGACCGGATCGGTGAATCCGGGATGATCGCTGTCCAGCTCCGATCCGTAGCTGAGAATCTGATTGGCGAACTTATCTAGATCACGGATCCTTCTTGGGAACCATGGCACGGTGTTCAAGTTGTCCTTGTGATTCCTGCGCATAGTACATTCGTTGCCATATGCCGAGGAAAAAAAAAAATAATGATCTTCGACGATCACCTGGAAATGATCGAGAAGTAGCTGCATTGGTCGCGCAGGCTCTCGATCACTGTGCCCAGATCCCCGCCGGGCGCGCATTCTACTATAAATTCGTAAGTGTTTGCACGGCGAAGCGAGCTTCTGGACTCGATATGCAACAGATTGACCTCGTGCACCTGGAAATTAAATCTGCCGAGTGAATATATCGATTTAAATCAAAGTTACGTTCCGAAGTTTCCCGATGTACGAGTGGGAATTTAATGGAGAATTAGCTTACGGCGAATAGCTTGAGGTATCTGCTCAGTGCCCCAACGGAATCCTCTTCCCTCGGTGAGAAAATCATGCAGGTGCTCTTCGCAGAGTCGATGCCCTCTTTGATGTAATTCCCGCCGTGGATCAGTTTAGGCTTTAGAACATATCGTAACGCGATAAGGCGTTTGAATAATGCAAAAACGGTGGTAATGAATTTGCGCCGCAAGTTAATGTTACGAAAAAGCGTGACAGAGCGATAACGCAATTGCTGCAGCGCAGTGATAATCCTCCGCCGAGATTATGTCACCGTCTTTCATCATTCATTGCTGCGATAACAAATATAAACAATGCTGCGAGGTATATTTTCACGTCTACTGAAAATCAATCGCGATTCACCGTTTCACCATCTTTTCACGTCTACCGAAAACCAATCGCGATTCACTGTTTCATCAGATTTCGATGCTTAAAAAAAAAATGAGAATGTATTACGAAAAAAAGAAAAACGAGTTTCTAATATTTCACGAAAATCTCATTTATCCCTTTCACTGCTCGCCGGCGCGAGGAAAGCCGAATTTATTTAGAAGACTCTCTTACATCGAGCATAATTAACAAGGTTGCGGCCGATTAATCCTTGCGAGCAGGTGAACGGTAGGTTTTTCTTGCCCGAACACTTGTATCGTTTTCGTAGAGACGCACCTGCAGAAACTATGTCTTTTAACCAGGGCAACCGTTTGCTTTATAGATCCACCGTCCGTCCCCTCTTTCAACCGTTCACTATTTTATTCTTCAGCGTCTTACAAGAAAAGAAAAAAAAAGGATTTACGAAAACCACGCACACGCAGACTTCTCGTAATACTTTTTTCACTTGTATCCGTATGCGAAGAGTAATCAACGTGGACGATCCAAAGACTTTTTTCGTTTAAATAATGAAAGAATAGACGACAAAGTGGCGAGCACGTAATTCCTGCCAATTTTTGCATCAGACTAAACACAATGGTGCGAGAAGGCCGATTTCACTCGGCGAAACGTTTTTTTTTTCTTTTTTTTGGGGGACGAATCCTCGAGTGAATGTAACGTGACGTTACTCAAAATTACTTTCGATTACGGAGAGATATATGCTCGCTTTCTCTTGTCTGGAAGCGATTAGTCTAAATCGGTGAGCGACATTACTTCCTCTGTTGCAAAACTCGATGAAAAGTAAATTTCCACGAACCGAGATTAATATCGTTTATGTACTTAATATACAGCATTACACATGCACGATCTGAAAAATATCAATTGTGCAAGTCTTGATCGAGATTTTACATTATTCGAAACAGATCGCAAAAGTCTAGTTATGGTAATCCTGTGATGTCACAGATATGTATTTTCTTCTACGCAAAAAGAATAATTACTTCTGATATTAAAGAAGCATCGAACGATACGCTGCACTTGAAATTCAGCTTCTCCCTCTTTCGTGAAAACAGGTTCTCTTGGCCATGGGACAATGCGAATCATAGATATGAGAAAGAATAAACTGGTTTTTAATATTACATCCTCGCCTTTCAATTTCGCATTCAGGAATCCATTGAAAAAGCATCCATCAAAATCTATTAATAGGACGCCCATTAAAAAAAATGTTATCCCTGTTTTAATTAAAAAGAAGAAGCTACGTATAATATAATGTGTTTAATCGAAATTAAATTGCATCGTCACACGCTGACGTGAAACAGATTCCATCGTTCGAAAACAGAGCTGCCGAAGGAGAAAAATAACAAAACGATTGCAGCAACATTGGAACTTACCGCTGCTTGATTAATCACTTTTTAATTCGTATTGAACGCATAGCATTGTACGTTTTCATCGTTCTAATCTTACCTTATCAAGTGGCGAACCGCTCGGTGTCTTGTTCGAAGGAGATTTCTGCCCTTCCGGAATGGTTTTCGCGTACATTTTAGGTGTATCAGCGCGGCCAGGGAAATCGGCTAGACGCGAACCGGGAAGAGTATCGCGATTTTCACAAGGCAAACGTCTCGGTAGGACTGGTTCTTTGCCTGTCTCGCTGGTCAGTTTTAATGAGATGCCGCAGCAAGCTTTATGAAAAGAATCCCTGATGACGGGACTGAAGGAGCAACCAATCGAGTTACAATCTCTTCGCTGTTTAATAACTTTCAAACGATAACAGCATGCGCTACTTTTAGTCAAAGGTGCCACTAGATAGACGACGAAAACTTTCAGCAATTTTCTTTGGACTTCTATTAATTCGGTTCCTTTGCTGGCACTAGCAATCTTGTCCTGTTTTTTGGGGGGAAAATTGTATAAACGAAACCGGGCCATGATCTCATGCCATAACAACGGAGATACATCGTCAATTGCATACATTTCCAAACCCTTCAACAAAAATGCCTCCCAGACGTTGACGTATTTCGAATGGACGAATTATGATTGAAACTCGCGGAGACGCGACCGAAAACGTAGTATCTGTTTACGAAATGCACGACTGTCCAAATAATTCGAATGGAAGCTGTAAAAAAGAAAGAAAGAAATCTCCTGCTATCAACGATTGACCTCCGGGCTTTCTCGTTCGCCGCAATAGACGTCGCGGAGATGCGCGAATTGCCATTATCATCGCAAGGAGTAAGAGCAGAGATGCTGGTATTGGTACGTTACAAAAGCGCCGATAATTCAGGCAAAATGATATTTGCTCCAAGGAAGCTCGCAGCAGAGTTTAGTGTGAAATTCGATTCGATCATGGAAGAATCTTGACTCGTGCGCGGTTTCTGGCGATTTCTTTTTTTTTTAAATCGAAGCACTTACCAGGAAACGAAAAATATCAACGAGCTCGCTTCTCGGAGCCCTCGGAGATGTAGTAGCGATGCCTTGCTACTCGGTAAGCTTCTCTTATCTGCCAACATATCACGCTCCCAGTACATGAAAATCATTTCGTCGTTAAAAGTCTGAACATTGAAACACGCAAACTGTTGCTACGAATTTGTTTAACACTGCCGAAAAATTTTCCTAGCATTCTTAATTGAAATGTTCATCTCGCGGAGCCCCGAAATGATTCGTTTAATCGGGATTCGCGTCTCAGGCGCGAGTGCAACGGGACTGTGATCGATCTTACATGGATTCCACCTCGCCTCCTAATACCAAAGGATTCTCTCGTGCTCCCCCGATTGTGCCCTTATCAGTGAGATTTAACGAGAGCGTCGAGGTACAGGATTCCCGGTCACCTTACAGGTGGAAGAGAAGAGTGGGAATCGTTAATAAACGAGGATGGCCCTCGACTTCTTCGCCGGATGCCTCGGAGGTAAATTAATCTATGCCCAATTGTTGCACATTCTCCCGTCATTCAATCTTTGCTTTCTTTTTTTGTTTTTTAATGATGCCTTGCGCAAGGGGAGTCGAGAAATCAATCTCTTTCGTTGTCCGTGTAAATCATTGAGAGCATTAATAACACTTATCGGGAGACAATTTTTCTCAATATTCTCATTGATAATTTACGCGATTCCCTACGGCATAAACAATTCCCCTTCGCGTTATTATTGGCGGAATTTGTTCACCGTATTCTCGCAATCTTCGCCAGCAATATTTTTTCGAACGGTATCGCTTTTTATTAAATAGAATCGTTCTTTTCAGGGTGTGCCGGTATCATGGTGGGATATCCTCTGGATACGATCAAGGTCCACATGCAAACGCAAGACTATCGCAACCCGCAGTACAAGGGCAACTGGCATTGCTTCCGAACGATACTCGCGAAGGAATCGGTAATTGAATGAATCGAGGAAGATTTGAAAGATATCGGTCTCCCGCTGAAGCGATTCGTTTTGTTCTTTTTTTTTTTAGATAGCAGGACTTTATCGAGGCATGTCATCGCCGGTGGCGGGCGTTGCATTGGTGAATGCCATAATCTTCGGTGTCTACGGGGAGAGCCAAAGGCACGCGGCGGATCCTGCCTCTCTGCAATCCCATTTCCTCGCCGGCGCCCTGGCTGGGATCGCGCAGAGTCCCATCTGCAGCCCCATCGAATTGGCAAAGACACGGATGCAGCTGCAATCGTCGTCCAGGCGATTCACCGGGCCCGTAGACTGTCTCAGGCACACGTACAAACACGAAGGGTGCCGAGGAGTGTTCAGAGGTTTCGGTATCACGCTTCTCAGGGAAGCGCCGAGCTTCGGCATCTACTTCGTCGTGTACGAAGCTCTGACCAGGACGACGAGCGGCGCACCCGTCTCGACGCCGTGCATGCTTTTGTCCGGCGGATTGGCCGGGACTGCCTCCTGGGCGATCTCGTACCCCTTCGACGTGGCGAAGTCCCGGATCCAGGCGGACGGGAATCGTTACGCCGGGATAATCGACTGCTTCAGGCAGTCGGTGAGGTCGGAAGGTTACTCCTGTCTGTACAGGGGTCTCAGCTCGACGATCCTTCGGGCGTTCCCCACGAACGCGGTCACGTTCACCGTGGTCTCCTGGACATTTCGCTTGTCCGGCCAGGAGGCGAGCGAAACGAAGAAGAAGGCAACGAGGAACACGGTGGACTCGGTCAGGGAGCGATCGGACGCCCGCGAACCGCTGCTGGAAAAGTGGAGCAGCTTCCTGGCGAACGCTTCGCAGAGGCTGCTGGTCCACAGGCTGCAGTACTCCACCCTCTCGATGATCCCGATCCTGGACTTCGGCTGTGTCCCTTCGAAACAGGAGATCAGAGAGAAGTCGAGAGCTCCCAGGGAGGACGTGGACGAGGAGCGCGGCGGCGAGAAGAAGCTGGAACGCAGCGTGGTGAACGCGGTCTCTGTGGTCCTCGCGTGAAGGATTCGATCTTTGGCAAATGTGATATTAAAAGGGGCCGAGGAATCCGAGGGATTTAAACGCCCGATCCTAGGATTGCGGAGTGTTCGAAGTGTAGTGCAATTTACAAGGTGTTCATTCTGATAAGTTTTCGCAAAGACCGACCCCTCTTCGTATACCCAAATACCTTTCGTACATTAATTGAAAATTGTTCAATATTACCTTGACTAATCTCAAATAACAGTTCAAACGCTTAAGAGCCTGTGTATTATTCCTTCAACAATTTATACAGCAGACTCGTCAACAGTATGAAATACAATATTAATTTCGAACTCGACAGTCAGCAGCACTTTGGCGGACAATTAGGTAGCTCCGAATAGTAACAGGGGGCATAGGTCGATTTGCCGCAGGTAGTGCTAATGCAGTACTTCACGCAGGACGGCGGGGGCCTTAAGCGAGGGGGTGGACAAGAAGGCCTTGGTCTTTCAGGTGGCGGGCAAACCTTTGCACAGTAAATAGTGGGCGGTCTGGGCGGTGCCTTTGGTCTATCTCTGCATACCTGCTTACGATTTTGTTGTAACTTATTACCATTGTAATTATTATCGTCAATTGAAATTGTATTTTATAACGTACTAAAGGGGGGCACGGGAGACACGAAGGGCATGGGGGGCACTGTGGGCACGGAGGACAAGGAGCGCGAGGAGGGCACGGAGGGCATGGGGGACACATAGAGCAAGGAGGGCACGGAGGGAACGGGAGCTTAAGCGGTGGATACTCCTGCGTGGGTAGGCATTCGTGTTTCGGGCAATGGGATCGGGGCCTGCAGTGGTAGCACGGTGGAGGCAGGGTGCTGGCGCGCTTTCTCTCCTCTTGGCAAGACATTTGGCGAGCTTATATTCAAGCCGACGCTCTCAACAAGACTTCGGTGCTTTTAAAGTTAGGTGGAAAATGCGAGGGCCATTTAATTTAGAATTTTACAGACTACATTACCAAGGAAGAATGTCTAAAAGGGTTCAACGCGAGGAATATATCTGAATGCTCAAAGTAAATCGATCTCTATTCTTCTTTTTTTTTATTTCTTTCCATTTAAATGGGACATATTCACGCGACTCGTGGCGTTCAGTTCAATAAATTACAAAACTCTTCTTGCTCTGACGGTTCGAGAACGCGAGAATACTTGCTTCCCTTTTAAAACAGATGATTTAATAAATTTCATCTTGCGTATCGTTTTCAAACTGTTTACCGCCTTCTTGAGTGGATGCGCGAGATCCACGAGCTGTTTCAATCACTTCTCCGAGGGTGGCAGCACTATCCAGTAATGTGTACTCTGAAGGCTTCAGCCTCCTTTGACTGGACCATCGGTTTCACCCACTTCTTCGCAGGTGGCAGCACTATCCAGTAATGCGTACTGGAAAATCTTCTAGCCTCCTTTGACATTTGTGAGTTTCATTTTTATTAATTAGAAAAGTATGCTACGCATCGAGCCGTTTAAAGCATTTATTGCGATATATTTATGCGGCGCATACTCTAAATCGGCCCAAGCAAAATCTGTGTAGTGAATTCGTTGTTTTATCACGATGAACGATAAGAATTGTTTTGCAAACAATTAGGGACAAGAATAGCAGGTCGGCTGAAACAATACTCGAGAAAGTTGCAAGTGTTATCTGTTTTGTTCCAATTTATCAGTTGATAGGTAAGGCTCCGTCATTTCGTCGCAGATAAAGTAATAAAGTGGGTCGTGTGCTCGAATTATAAAAGCCGCGTAAGATATAAAAATGAAATTGTCGTAATTGAACCTTCCAGGTCGACGGGTGCGTCACGAAAACATCATTAACTTCCAGTGCCGTAGTTCCTTTCGAATACCAACAAATCTTCAAGCGACAGAAAGCAACATGGGCGAATCTGCACAGCTGTACGTATAGACAATCCATTTGCCGATTATTATGCTACCCTTTGTAAAATGGAATCGATTGTTGCTAAACGCACATTTATGGTAATGAAAAGAGCCACAGTTTCGAACACGGAATATATCGTTCGTTCCTTTTACTTATTTCTAATTGTATGATTATTTTAATTTTAGGAACGGAGTGGAATCATGCTTTCAAAGGGGCAATCACACCTTGAAAGTACCCATGTCGCTCTTTGGAAACAATCGTGAAAGATTAGTTGCACGTGTGAAAGCAAACACAAAAGTTCCAAGCACAGGCGCTTATATCATACTCGAAGGCGGGGTCGAAGTTCCTTTTAATGACACCGATATATCCTGGCCATTCAGACAAGTAGACGAATAGATTCCTTGGTACATCAAGTCAAACACAACACCCTTTCACATTTTTGTTTCTCAGGAATCATTTTTCCAATGGTGCTTTGGAGTAGAGGAGCCAGGATGTTACGGCGCTATTGATGTGGCAAAGGGAACCTCTATTCTGTTCGTACCAAGATTACCAGCAGAATATGCGATCTGGGAGGGAAAGCTGCATTCCCTTGAGGACTTCAGAAAGCGGTACACAGTGGATGAAACTCACTATACCGATGAGATAGCAAAGATTTTAAAGTCGAAACAAGCATCACTCCTTCTCACTTTGGTAAACTTGCATTGGAAAAGTATATTTTAATAATTAACATATCAGAGACGAGTTATTTTAATCCAATCTTGGTTACTTCTATTGTTAGAATGGTCAAAACAGTGATAGTGGTTTGCAAACGAAAGCAGCAGTTTTTGATGGAATTAAGGAGTGAGTATCAATTCTTTTAATATTCATTCCTTTTAGGAAGAGATTTTAATTCGTTATGTTGCATTCCGTAGGTTCCAAGTGGACAATAAAATCTTGTACCCAGAAATATGCGAATGGTGAGTAGAAAGTTATTCTTATATTTGTTTAGCAATGCATCAAGTTTTCGTAATGCGGACAGCATAAAATCCTCAGAAAATACTTCGCAGAACACGTACAATTATATGTGTATGTATAATTAAATAGCGGAGATCGGCCACCGATCGGATAATTGCGCAACCGTCGATTCGTTAATATCGATATATAGCGATATCGTAATTATTTTCGTTACAAATGTCACGAATCTTTTATACGAAACTTTTCAACGATAACCCAACACCTGTCGAATTGCTAAATTCAAAGTATCATCGGAAATGTTCAGATGCTCCTCGTCGCTTGCGTATGACAATTAAAGAAGGTACAAGCAGAACATGAAGAACTGTATTAGTCTTAAACTCATTTGATGCTTGTGTTCCGCTTCGTGCAGATGATACTTCCTGGTCATGCGTGGGCGAAACTTTTAACGCGCACTCACGTGAACCCGTCTGTATTAATCTCTAATCTGATTAAAAGATGGTACGAATCGAATTCCGGAAAGTATTGTGGCCAGCAGAGTTTAACACAGACCAGCATCTTCGTGGAGGAGGGATTAGAGATACAGGAAGTGCCATTGATAGTTCGAAAGATCAAAGACATCGAAACGATATGCACCGATAAAGATCAGAGTGGCGTCTCAGTCTCCGGTAATTGTTACAAGACACCTGATGGATCTAAGAAGAGCGATCAGCTCGCGTTCCACGATAAAGCTACCACCAAGCCCAAGAGCAATCCTGAAACGCGTGGCAAAGCACTGAATCGAAGGATAGACATCGAAACCGACGAGGGAACCGCGATACTGTTCTGCTCCGACCTCGATTGCTTCAAGAATCTGGACATCGAGGAAACGCTGCAGGGATTCCAATTGTTCAACACGGCGAACAACGGTGTGTACTCGATGCTGGAGAACAAGATCTCCTACGAGATCAATTGCAGAGTGGCATTAGAGGGCTTGAAGAAAGTCATCGACTTGGAGAACAACTGGTCCAAACAGAAGTCCCATAAAACGCAAAGGAACAGGCAGATGGAGATCGATAACGCGGCCAAGGATATGATAATGAAACAGCTGATTAAACTGATCATCAATAGCAACGATAGCGAGATGGTGCTTCAAGGGCTCATCGCTTTGAAGAAGGATAAAGTTAGTCCTTGTAGAAACGCCTACAGAGATCTGATGTCCGACGAAGCTCTGAGCCGAGCAACGGACGGGGAGTTCTCACCGGCGCAGCTGATAAATCTGATCAAACTTCTGTCCTCGTATAAGGACTCCAAGTACCGCAAGTCGATCGACACTCTGTGGGTGGGCGTTCTGCTGAAAGAGCAGGAGATCAATACGCACACCCTGGTAGGTTTGTTCAAGACACTGAAGTACTTCAACCAGAGCAAAAATATGGTGAAGCTCATACTCGAGAGGAAGCTAGCCGACTGTTGCTCGAAGTTAACTGGCGCGCAGATCTCGGAAATACTGGATTGCTTTCACGACGACGTCTCAGCGACGAGGTGTTTGACGAGCGCCAGCAAATGGGCAGCTGCAAGCATGAACACGTCCAGCGAGAAGGATCTGATCAACTTTCTGCACAGCTTGCACGCGAAGGACTACATCGACGATCGCATCGAGAACGCCCTACAGAATTACCTGACCGCCAAAGCGTCGCGGATCGACAATACCAAACTGATCGCCACCGTAATGAATTACTGCAAGAGTCTGCGGGTCAGAAACGAGACGATCCTGTCGGAATGCGGGGAGTACTTCATTAAACACGCCCCGAACGTGTCTACCTCGTTGCTACCATCTATTTTAACACCGTTTGGCTTTCTCTACGTTCAACCCCCGAACAGCGCGGAGTATTGGAAGACCTTCGACGATGTGCTTTCGACGAAATTTCACGATCTGAAATTGGACGACGCGCTGGATATCATTCTCTCCTGCGCCTATCTCGAGAGATACCCGTTGCAATTCTTCGATAAGATATTCGTCTCGCAGTTGTTGCATAAAATTCATTTGAGAAACCATTCCGTCTTCTTCAGTCGTGTGAGGAACAAGTTGAAGCTGCTGGACGCCACGATGTTTCTGGAGTGCAAGGATTATCAGTCTTTCTGTTTCCCTCTGGGACGAGCCGAGAAGCCTTTATTAATCGACGCGCGGATCAGAAGAGCAATTAACATGATATATCAGCCACTGGCGTCTCTGGTAGGGGGAGAGCAAAAGTTAAGCAGAAATGTGATTCTGAATCGACTGCCTGTTATTAACTTCTACGTACTCGATATTTTAATACATCCGCACACGGTGTCGACGTCGGTGTTCCATTTGGATCTGGATCAAGAGAGGAACGTGAACACCGCGGTCTTTATTTATCTGCCGGAGTATTATTGTAGAAATACTCGCCACTTAACGGGGCCTCAAATAATGAGGAAGAGGCAGATTAAGAAGTTGGGCTTTAAAATTATGACGCTGGATTATACGATGATACAGGAACTTTGGAGCCAGTCTGATAAATTATCCTCCTATCTATTGGAGAGCTTGCAGTCCGCAGAAAATGCGTTGTAACGTGTATAAAATAAAAAAAAATCTTCGCCAACGTGAAGTTGAATGATTTCTTATAAAAGGGCGATCAAAAGTTTAAACGTATATCAGGTCTTCTCTGACCGAACTATTTTTTTTTTCTCTTTTTTTAGTCGAGTCATAAAATCTCCGCAGGAGATCGAGGTGTTGGAATACGTGATTAAAATAAGCTCCGAAGCTCACAAGTCTGTTATGCGCATGGCGAAGCCAGGAGTCGCAGAATATCAAGCAGAATCAGCCTTCCTGCATTACGTTTACTCCGTAGGAGGCTGCAGGCACGCATCTTACACCTGCATCTGCGGATCCGGGCACAATGGATCCATATTGCATTACGGGCACGCCGGTGCGCCGAACAATAAAATTATAAACGACGGTGATATGTGGTAAGCGAATCCTTTTTTTACAATATCGTAATTATTCAGCAAAAGATTAATCATTTATCTCTGGCTTGCAAGCCTCTTCGACATGGGCGGAAACTACTGCGGTTACGCGGCTGACATTACGTGCAGTTTCCCGGCGAATGGAAAATTCACGGACGACCAGAAGCTGATATACAATTCGGTGCTCGCTGCACGCGATGCGGTGATGAATGCAGCGAGGCCGGGGGTCGCTTGGACCGACATGCATCTTTTAGCGAACAGGACCATGCTCGCAGCGTTAAAAGACGGTGGCCTGTTAACAGGCGACGTCGACGAAATGATGAGAGCAGGTTTGAACGAAGTGTTCCAGCCTCATGGGCTTGGCCACCTCATGGGTCTGGATGTCCACGATGTCGGTGGATACCTCGAGGGACATCCTGAACGTTCTAAAGCCCCGGGGCTAAGGAAATTGAGAACCGGTCGTACCCTGCAGCCTGGTATGGTTTTAACTATCGAGCCAGGCTGCTACTTCATTGATTGCGTAAGCGATTAACTTAATTCGATCCCCTTGTCGTGCTGGTGATTTACGAAATTCATTGGTGCGCATTAGTTGTTAGATGGATCGTTGGAAAATCCAAATCAATCGAAATTTATCATTGCCGAGGAACTGAAAAGATTCCGCGGCTGGGGTGGTGTTAGGATCGAGGACGATGTCCTGGTAACGGAGAGTGGAGTGAGAAACTTGACCGATGTGCCGCGCAGGTAATGAGAATGAAATAATTTCGATTACGCTCAAGCTGCGCATTTCCATATAAATCAATTTCCGTTGCAGCGTCGAGGAGATAGAGAAGTGGATGGCCGGTGGAGAGAATTAAAGGTGAGAATGGGGATAAGACGAGACACGATACTTCGTATAATATATAATAGATGCGACATGTTTAACTAAGTGTTTCGTGCAAAGACCCGCTATTTACATACTCTGTTCTTCGTGATACAAAGAACAGTTGTGATACGGCGTGTAACGTCATGAAATATTTTTACGCACGCTTCTTCTTTAAATGCAATGTAATATACAGTATCGAGGCGTCTTAAGATCTCGTTCCTCCGTACGTTTGTACACATAAAGAGGCAAATAAAACAAGTATTTTTGCAAGTAACAAGCGCAACTTGATATACAATAACGTACAGTAAGTGTCCAACGTGATTTTGTTTCGTCACGAAATTAAATATCCATCTTAACGGTAATTGTCGAGAGAAAAAAAAAATTTGAAACGATGAACTTCTGTCGCGCAAAATTTGAACTCGTAGCACCGTTTCACTGGACATACGCGGGGCCAAGGGGGAATATAGAGTCTTGTGTTAACCTTGGATACGATATCTTACGTTTATTGAAAGGGAACTTGAGCGCTGTTATTATCGGGTATATGGTGTTACAGTCGCGGTCGCGGTTTCAACGAGCACGGTTCTCTTCAACGAGATTTCGCGGTAACGGCGAAGAAAAGGCGATCAACGGATTATGATTTAATGTTGCCGAGTTCGATTGATGTTGGATTGTTCTTTATTCGGTGGATTTTTACATCACTCGTGGTACGTACAATTGAATATAATCATACGTAATTACGTGACCCTGCGATATATTTCATTATTTGTACATTTGTATTTACTGCCATTTAAATGCCAATAATTTTGCTGATTTTAGGATATCTTTTTAAGGGAAACGCGTATTTACGCGAACGCCTTTGTTCCTTTTCCTTTCAATATTTGCTCGTCGACGTCAATGGCGAAACTAGATTGGGTGTACGTTGATACGACCTCTGCCTCTGAATATTCGTTTACAGTTTTTACGAATTTTATAAGAATGCACCGTTGCACCATTTTCTAACACACACCAGATTATTCTGAAACACTTTAATCGCAGAGCGTTTGAATGTCTAATTCATTAATACAAGAAATGTTCTACTTCCTAGACACTCTGTATCAGCTATCAAGATAAGAAGAAGGAAAAAAGGAGTAAAACAGCGAATTCAAGTGCACGATGGTAGCGAAACCTGTTTCACCTGCAATTTGCTTTGGTCATTAGCAGTTTGACTTTTCTTGTTTCGCGTCACTTCACGTCATTGCGCACACTTTTTCCTCGATCAACAGACACGTGTTACATATTTGTCTAAGCCTGTGATCAAGGTGAGGATGATCGATCAGACCGGTGCAGATACGAGCTACTTTTTGGAGCCACGTGAATGCACGACGGTCAATTGTATAAACTGTGAAACACGTGCTCGAATGCGCGAAATTACGATGCCATAGGCATTCGAATAGTTCTATTATTCCATAGAGATCCTAAAGAAAAAGAGATGGGATTTGTGTCGCGCTAAAAAGGCTAATTAAGATTCATTTATAAGGAATCTCTTTACGTAGGTCGTGTTCATGCGTCAACCATTCTTTTCTTTTTATTTTTAATTACAATCGAGCGTTGATCGCGAGTCGGGTTCCTCGTTCTTGAAATACTTGCGTCGTAAATTCCACTTTTTTGCATCATAAAGCGCGAGTTCCTCGCGGATTTGAGGTGAACAGTCGAACCGCAACTCGGCGAACTAAAAATAGTAGGAGCGTATCTTCTACTAGAGATTTCTTTAAACTGTCCTCTCTCTTATTTTTCAACGCTAATTTCGCGAGTAATCGGTCAACGCTCGAGTTTATTCTCTTTTTTTTCATTATTACGTCAGATTGCAAGAGGCAATCGATCTTCGGGACAGCACCGACATACTTAATCAGGGAATGATACATTGAATCATGTAATGGGATAAACTTCGGACGAAATCGGCCAGATTTTTATTCAATTACACGGCTTCGATGCGAGAGAACAATGCGTGCTCCGACCAAAGAAGATGAATGAAAAATTATGAACGCCGAAACATTCTCGCGGCATCAAGCAAATTGTCCTCTCCGCAAACAAAAGGGGTAATCGATCGTAACGCTATCAACAGTGCGCACAATTTACCACCGCCGCCTCTCCGGTAACTTTGTTCCGGAGAGAATCGCATAAAAATAGAAATCCGGCGAACTCCGATGACGGAAACAGAGAGAGAGAGGGAGGAAGGAGCAATGAAATTCGCCGGGGACTATTTTCAGAGGAACCTTTGAATAATTTTAAACGGTGTCGATATATTTACCCCCTTCGGGAACTCGATCTAAAAGTTTCCCTTAGCCGATTCCTTTCGAAGGGGCGTCGAAACGAACGCGCGCGGCACGATCGAAGGAGCGGCGCATGCAAACGGCCTGATAGGAATCGCGGGGACGGAGAGGAGTCGCGATAATTCGAAGCGGACTCGCGACTAGTCATTGATCGGCCGCGAGACGCCGAGCGCCGCGACGCCCCCTCCTTCTCTTAACCCCGGTTGCGCCGCGTCCCCACCTGTGCTTATCCACAATCGTGTGTCGGACATTTGAGCGTCACGTCGGAAACACGCCTCTCCCTCTTTCTCTCGCTGTCTCCTCTCGTTTCCCCCCCGCGTTTCTCTCCTCTCTCCGCCGTCGTCGAGCTTTTCATTCGTCGTTCATCGACTCGTCGACGTCGGCCAGAACAGGGACTCTCGTCGACGGTGTGCTCGACGTGCCGTTTCTCCTCCTCCGTGAACGTTGCAATTCCACAAAGTGCGCCCAGTCGTCGAACGTCTCGCGAGATCTTCCCTTTCTTTTCCAGAAGGAGGAACGCGCGCGGGGTGTACACGTGAGTGCTTCCGCGGGGCGAGCCTTTCAACCCCCTGCGAACGGGCAGAGGAAGAGAGAGGCAAGGGGTGTAGAGGTGGTGCAAGATGTGCCGCGAAACGCTGCGACGCGCCGACGAAACGTTTCGCTCGACGCGGTTCAGAGTCGCCCGTACTTTCTGAAGCAACCCCCCTCGACGACCTCTGCGGAACGGAGAACGCGACCCCGGCATGCCCTAAATTGCTTGGCGGAAGATACGCGGCTTGTTCAGCGTTCGCGCCCTCGGCCACTGTTCATTGAATCGCTTTGTCTGAATGGGGGAGGCGGTGAACGACCGTTTCTAGGTCGGCCGAAGAGATCCACCGGGAGAGCGCTTGATTGATGCGGTTCGAGGGAAATTGGGACATCGAACGCGGAACAGATTCGCCGCGGTTCCACCGCGGTGGCTCCGTGTGACGTCGCGGCCAGCGTCGATCCGTGTACACGTCGAATCTGGAAGCGACCCCGGAACTGGGTCATCGGGAGGCAGAGCACCGTCGCGGTGCTCGTCGACGTCGCCGCGGACCAACGAAGAAGGCTCTGTCCATTTAGAGGCGAGCGTGTTTCCCAACGGAGCGCGCGACATTCTGACATGTTCTGCTTCCAAACGCCGTTCACGCGCGCCTCACGCGTGCTCGTGTCGTCGCTGTCCTCGAGCAAGACCAAGACCACCGCCGCCGCGTCCATGAGCATGATTCTACCAGCGAAATCGTCCGCCAGCAAATGCGACAGACGGGACTCGGAGACGACCAGCGACGGTTCCGCCTCGTCCATCAGGTACATGGACCAGGAGCCATCGATCTCGGACACAAGCAGCACCGACAGCACCTTCCCGGACATCAGGGCGGATTATCTGGACCCGGATTCACTCTCGCCCGGCCCAGACTCGCTAACGGCGTCCCTAGGGAACAACGACCAGCCCGGCCACGTGCCGTCCCCGTCCCCGAAGAAGCGCGTCCACAGACGGTGCAGGAATCTGCTCCTTCGGCTACGGTCCAGCGATTCCTCCAACTCGGCCAGTAACCAGCGCACACCGTCGCCGGAAAGCCCGTCGACCAGGGAGCGCGAGGAGGACGAGCGCAAGACGGAGGAGGACACCGCGACGCTGCTGACCACCAAGTCCTCGCCGTCGGTGCTGATCGACCTGGCCGAGCCCGACGGGGACGAACCCTTCGGTAGGAAGGCGAGGGTGACCGCCGCCGCGTCGGAGAACGACGTCTCCTCGTTGCGGACCGCGTTCAGCGAGTCGGAGAACGCGTCCAATCAAGGGACGGAAACGGAAACGGAGGAAGGATGCTCGCTGCCGTTGAGCCCGGCCGGCCCGTCCACGTCGGGCCTGTCCACGGCGACGGTTCCTTATTACAATTTCCTCTGTGTGAACGGCGGTGCCATGCGCCAGGAAATGACCAGCACAAGCTCACCCCAATTGTCCTCGGACAATAATCACCGGTCGAGCGTGGAAAGCACCCCGATCGATTCCGGTGGCTCGTTCAACGTCGAGAACCGCTCGAGGCTGGATACTCTGAAGCCGGAGGGCTTGGACGATGCTTTCTGCCTGCCTGCCGCCAGGTCCTGTCCCGATCTCGAACGGCAGAGTGCCGGATGTTCGCCGACCGGCGGCCTTCCGGAGGCCGGTGCCAGTCCGGGACCTGTTGGGCCCAGATTCAAGCCGGTCGAGGACGGCGATATCCAAGTATGCTTTCTGAACCACACCAAGAGCCTCGTGAGGAAGATTCTGTCGAGTAAATACTTGAGGAGATGGGAGACGCATCATCTTTATCTAAACGACACCTGCATCTCGTCGAAAACGGTAAGTTCAATGAATCGCGACGAATCATATTGTTAATTTAATATAACAATATTTCTTCTGAAAGCGTTGCACATAGCGATTGGGATAGAAATATTCCCTCCAGATCTCGAGTCTCCATCGAACAGTTCATCACCGGAAGTTCGCCCATCGACTGTCAATGAATAGCAAATCGGTGACGTGGGGTATTTAATTAATTTCGTTGTATAACTGATTACGTCCTCCGAGTCACTCCATATCGGTTACAAGACTCTGATAACGAGTCCGATTGAAAACGATACCGCGTTCATATCCTCTGCATTAATTATGGTATCGTTAGGATTTTACGCAGATTCGTTTGATCCTTCAAATTAAAAATCTCCCCCTCTTTTTTCATTTAAATTTCATGGATTCGGGACACCCGGTTTTATCGCTCTCTTATTGATCTGTGTGCTCTAGATATTATCATCTGATAGGCCGCAACACTTTCCAAGGGTGAAAGTGAAGCGAAATTGGTGCGAGAAAGATTTTCGCGACACCCACGGTAATTAAAGCTGCAAATCGCAGCAAGTTTGAAGATTGTAACAGAAAGTCCGCGACGCTCGGACGATTTGCAATTCGTTCCTAATCGCAAAGGACCCCGCCGTTCGTTTGTCCCGAAATTCATTTATATTTCCGATCCCGTCGATTTTATCGTAGCGGCCAGGAATGCAATGAATCGAATGGCCTTTTTTTTCACGATTCAAGCGTAATGTGAAGCGGTCGCGAGACCGTATTCAGGGTCGGCTTTGACGTAAGTGAAGCACACGTACACGTGCGGCCTCTCTTTTGTCTGCGTACATGGAGAACCGTATGCAAAAGGTTTTCGCGATTTCACGCAAACAAGCCGCGCGAGCGCTTTGTGTCGAAAATATTCCCGAGCAGATCCAGCGGATCTCTGATTTTTAACAATCCTGATTCCGTTTCAGCCCACGGGATTTCTTCGCCAGCCAATACCGTACGGTAACATGTCCGATATACGAAAGTACGCCGTTGCTAGATGGGATCCCACGTACAAGAACTGCCTGAGCATAGTACTGCCGGACAGTTCTCTTCTTCTGCAAGCGAATAACGCGTACACGAGGGACCAATGGTATCATTCCATCCTGTGGAAGGTAATTTTCTCTCCTCTCGACGCTTCTTCCCTTAGCGGTCTTATCGAGACCGCCAGATCTGACCGTCCGGGATGTCCCTGTTCCAGAGAAGTATTTTCAAATACCAGCACCTGGTGTCCTTAAACACTCGGGAGGAGGTGATCATCAAGGAGTTAAAGTCGATGGTGGACTTCGCGCTCTGGACGTCGCTGCAGGACGAAAGGGTGAGCGCGGCACCCTTGGAGGCTGTGGCGAAGCTGCTCGAGGACTCGGTGCTCGACGACTCGTCGAGGCGAAACGCGGGGACGTCCGCGGAGGAGATTTCGCGGTATCAGGAGGAGCGGAAACAATGGGCGGAGGCTGTTCTGTCTGTGGTCTCTCCGCTGTTGGATAAAGTAGCACTGCCGGCCTGTCTGGCCAGAGTCCTGGTGAAGCTGGCCCAGAGGCATCCCCGGTCGTCCCTGGTCACGGCTGTAAGACCGGCGATTACGAGATGCTTGAAGCATACCGTGGACTTCGGCAAATCGCCGGATATGAGGAGACTCCTCCAAGTGTTCATCGCCGCTTTACACGCGGCCGACGGCGAACAAGCGATCAGGGATTACGTTGCCTCTGTTCATGGGCCCGGAAGCGACTGCCCCCATCCCAGGGTGCTTCCGAATTTGGTCTCCGTCTGCGTCGCGGCGATCTTCCATCGGTAGGTCCAGTCTCTCTTCTGGAAAGTATTAATAGATCGAAGCTGATTCGTTTCCTTCATTTCCAGATTCGAAGTGGCTAATCGATCTTCACCGGAGAAAGATAAATCACCGACTTTACCGCCTCTGGATTGCTACTTGCTGGTGCTAAACATCGCGTGAGTATCTCGCGGAATTCCTCCCCGAAGGAGACAGTAAGATTCGATCAAACAAGAGCGCCATAATTTGTTTTAGATCGGAGTATGCGGACTGGAGGCCCGGCTTCGGCGCTCTGTTGCAACCGGTACCCTTCCCAGAGGAAGCATTCGCCTTGAAAGAGGTTCAAGAATCGATTTTACTATGCGTGATAAAACGTTTGGCGAAAGACTCCAGATGCGTTGTCCATCGGGTTCTGCTTCCGGTCAGGGAACCGCGTCCTGGATGGATCCATATCGCTGCACCCTCTAGTCCCGATTGCCCCGATCAAGGGGAACTATTCGGAGAGATGGTAGGTCGGCTGGCTTGACTCCTTGTAACGAACATTGGCTAACGTTGCATTGATTCGACAGTTAACAACGTTGCTGGCTTGCTGCTGCCGACGAAAGAGATTCATCAGCTGGCTGATGAAGCAGGTGCGCGACGACTGCATACTCCTAGCAGTGAGAGGCTGCGAAGCCGCGCAAGAAGCACTCTGCCTAATGCTCGAATGGCATTTGCTGCCGAGCAAGGAAGCTAAGCTGCAGATAGTTAGCGCGTTAGAATCTACCGCGTCGGGCAAGGAACGTTACGCGGCTCTCTGCCAGAGGCAAAGGAATTTGCAACAATTGGTGGGTAAATTGTAGTAGATATCATTGCTACCGGCCGCGCGATTCTTGGCTACTTCTCTCATCGACTATCTCGAAACAGCTACGCAAAGGTGGGCCCAGAAAATTGACATTGCCGGCCCGCGCAACGGACACCGATGTAGCTCTTCTTCTTGGCGGAAGGGCTCTCGGTAGCCTGGAGTATCTCAGCCTGGCCTTCACCTCGGTGACCTCCGCCTGCGCTGAGCAGCTCATCAAACTGCCGTCACTGAGGCACCTGAACCTATGGGCTACGCAATTCGGCGACGCTGGCCTGCAAATGATCAGCGAGCACCTGCAGAAGTTGCAGGTTCTGAATCTCTGCGAGACTCCCGTCTCGGACAAAGGAATATCTACCCTGGCCTGTAAGTTTGTCTGAGGAGCGTTCACTGACGGCTCCGCTAATTAATTAAACGAAAACGATCCGATCATTGCAGCGCTGACCAGTTTAAGGAAGCTGAACCTGAACAGCACGAAACTCTCCGTTCAAACGTTCGAGTCGCTGAAGAAATGTCTGCCAGCGTTGCAGGAGTTTGACGTGAGATACACGGAGGCGTGGTAGCCCAGACTTTCACCTAAATTCAATAATTCTCGCGATACAACGCCAACCGCCAAAGATGAAAGACAAAGTCCGAGTTAGATGAAACTCGGTCGAGCGAACGGTGGAAAGAATCGAGCAGCATCTCGCTACATGCGAACCAGAGTATTTCCAATTATTTCCAAAGGTCACGTGTCCGTTATATGCTGCTCGTGTCTGTTGGGAGCGTAGCGTAAATTCCTGGGCGATGAGTTTTATTATCATTCGAGTCCCAGGAGAGATTCTTTTTCTTTCTCGTTTCTCGAACGATAGATATTTATAATCGTTGTTAAGATTGATCATAGAAGCGCACGTGACTAGGACCACAATAAAAGCCTGAGAGGGTAACTAGATGGAGAAGCTTCCAAGAAGTGTCGTAAAGTGCATCAAAGGGATCGTTTTAATGGCACCAAGGGCCTTGCTTCGTGTCCGAATATCATACGATCGAACGCAAGTCTCCAAGTGCCTTCGCCCTTTTCGTGGATCCTTCATGTTCAATCGTTCAATTGTCGGATCTACTCGAAGGCGAACCTTTAATTCATTTCATTCGCGCACCAGCGTTCTGAAATGTTTGGATGCAAAGTGATACTCGTATAGGTGAAACGAAATAGATACGAACTGTTAACTCGTTCATTTGAATTATTTATTTATTTATAAGATGTCATTTTTATAAACGCATCCGAACTTTTTGAACAGTCGTATAGTAATAATTAATCATTGATATAGTACGTAGCATAGGGTATTTAATTTATTGTATATTATACGATTTTCAATCGATGGCAAAATGTCTTCGATTGAACTGTTCGGTAAAGTCAATCTTGCGTGATTTTCTTTTTTTATTGAGACTTTACGTCGCTTTTCCTCCTTTCTTTGTAAATATTATTTATTGTCTCCTCGAACGTGAGATTGTGATCTGCATAATAGTTAAGTGTAAACGTAGTTTTTTAAAGGGAACAGAGACGTGCATTTAATTGAGATTTAATTTAATCGTGCAGATATCAAAAGTTAAGCAAAACACACGGTTTCGTTTCCGCTGTTGAATAGAATTATGTTACAGAGCTGCAAGGGTAACAATTAAGATATACAATGCAACTTTAGATTAGAATATTATTTAGAAATTGAATTATTTATATTACAAGTATACATATGAGGACTTCCTATTGAAAACGGCGTGTTCATTAGCCTGTTACTATAGCCGAAGGAAAATCGAGAATAGAGGGAAATTACCGAGAAAGAAAGTAAATATTAAAAGATACCGAATATTATTTGTGCGAAATGATATTGAATTTATTTTATCTATACTTAGCTTATAGTTCATTGAAAGGGAAATACAGATAGGAACCTCTTGCCGAAGAAGAGCGTTCAGACAATTTTTTTTTCAGAGGATTCCTGCTCTTCTTTTTTTCTTTATTTATTTATTTAAACCAACGCTCAACTGCCTTAGCGATGAAGTTCTGAGCGACCACTGCCACAACGCGTGCGAACCGGAAACGGGTTTAACTAGCCGCTGCACTCGTCAGAATCGAGGTTTTACTCTTGTCACTTTACTCTAAGACTCGGAGAAAATTTATATCATTATCAACTTCGTCGATCGACAATGTCTTCTCGCTTGTATCGATCTATAATAATTACATACTCTTCTCTTCCTCTGCACTCAGAAGATTCGTACACTTTTAAACGAAATCGGGCGGAAATAGTTCGGACCGATGTGTCTCATTTCCATACCGACCCGTCGAAGGAAGAAATTGTAAACCGATCCCGACTTGTATCTCTACTTCGATTCTATCGTAGCAATAAGTATTCATTTGTAAACATCTCGGGAATCTTGTTCGGCCTCTTTTAATTGTAAAAGAAAATCCATGAAACATCATCATCTCTTTTATTGAGATTCATCGTCCTCGAACAGACTAAATCGCTGTAGCTTCCTGTCATCTCAATCACAAGGCATGCTCCTTCTTATGATTTACGGGCCTAAATATTATATGCGTTTACGCGTTACTTATTACGATTCATTTATTTTAAGCACATCTGTCGCATACAGATTACAATACACGCGCGATTATCCTTTTCCTCCTAATATTGCACACGGTGGATATATTTTAAGAAGGATGAAATTAAATTAGTCCATCCTGTACAGTAGGCGTTTTCTTACACGAACGTGTATGTAACATAGTTTCCTTTTTTAATATCAACAGCCTCGTTGTTCCGTAATGTTTTAAGTAGTCCTCCCCTAGCGAAAGGGCTGATCACGAAAGGGAGGATGTTTAAATGTCTAGCACACGCGAAACTATACGAATTTCTTCCCAATACTTCGATCAATTCTGTCGACGTGTTATAAAGAGGAAACGACAAGTCTAGACGTGCGTTTTTTTTTTTTTCTTAAATAACTAATCCTACAACTTGATGGAAATTGTTTGAAAGGCGCACCTCTAGGCTCGGTCTCGCGTTAAATAGAATGTAAGCGTTCGTCGCACACATTCCGCAGAATATAATCAGCATATTTTTAAGATTCCCCCTCGTATGAACATTGCTCGTCCTTAGCGCAAAGAAGTAAGGTTGATTCAAACATTATTCGTCATGCTGTATCTTTAATTACACGCTTGAATGTTACAAAACTCCGAACTCCAAAGGAAAAGAACAGTGATGGGTAAGAAGAAAAGAAAAAAATTGAACGGTAGGACGAAGTATGATCGTATCGAATAAAAAAAGAAAAAAAAACGTACATTAAATCGTAAATATATATATACACGTAAGAGTATCTTTTCATTTTCGAGAAACTCTCGAGGATCTAATGCGAATCGTAATAGATGGATTGTTGGGAGTAAGAAGATTTCACTTCGTTGCTCATTTCTACGGCTACTTCTCTCTTCAGGTTCGCCGGCAGTTCGTTCCACACCGATTGCGGGACGGTTTCTGAAAAAAAAAAAAAAGAAAAAAGATACCATTTGGAACAGTGAATAATTCTCGTGGAAAAGGGAAGAAGGAAATTCAGTTGTCTTCGATTTCCTATTAATATTACAAACATTCTTCCATTGGGCTGTAAATAGTAATTAAAGAACGTGTACAATTCCATCGCGTGCAATTGAATCCCTTCGATTTCAATTATGTTCTCTGGGCATCTCGATACTTGGTACTAATCCCCCTTACCTTTGCAGGTGTACAGAAGATTGGACCAAGTGATCTTCTCTTGGGAGAAGCAATAGACGCCCAGCTTCCCACCCTTCAGCGTGGAATCGTAAACGTTTCCGGAGTCGGCCATCAGTTGCTTCCCTTGGTACAGCCGGAACCTGATCAGGCCGATCTGCGGTCTGTGCAGAAGCTGCCACCTGTAAGGGGTCCTCTCCCTCCAGCCGATCTTCTTCGGGTCGTGCCAGAGGATCTTCACCTGGTCGGGCGTGTCCTCGTTGTGCCACAGACTGTTCCTGAGCACCTCCCCGGGGCCGGTGGTCGAGTCGACCAGCTTCAAGAAGATCCCGGGATCGCCGACTGCCCTGAACGGGGTCGGCATCCAGTACGGTTGCTGCCCCTTCTTCCACGAGACGATGTAGAACCGGCGATTGTCCTGATAGGAGAACACGAAGCCGACCGAGTCGTCGTCCCCGTCGTCGTCCACGAAGAACGTCCCCTCGAAGTCCACGCCGCTGAATATGTCCGGGCCTGTCGCGGGTAAACGTCGTTTACGAAGAGATAGGAAGAAACGCGTGATTAGGGCGAGGGTGTACGTTTACCTATGGCGATCCCCGGATCGCTGTTCACCAGCTGCTGAATCTCCGCACCCTCGTTCAGGATCCTCCAGACCGGATCCTCTTGGGCGGTGCCAACCGGGTCCAGCGCGATCGTAGTGTACTTCCTGAAGTCCGTTGTCCAGATCAGACTGTTGTTGGGACAATTGTCGTGCCTGTTCTTTATCGTGTCGTTGTCGTAGTCGTTCCAGCAGGCATCGCCGATGGTATCATCTGCAAGCACGTTTCATCGTAAGCGGTATAAATTCTCTCTTATTCAAAGAAACCAGTATTCGCTGATGCTAATCAGTTTGTATTCATTTCAGGACGACAAAGTGGGAATAGCTTACGATGAGTGCGACGTTGGTCCGGATTGTACACGTAAGGGCAATTGTCATCGTGATTCGGCACCCCGTCGTTGTCCATGTCGCGATCGCACTCGTTCCCGATGCCATCCCGGTCGTCGTCGTTCTGCCCAGGATTAGCCACGTCCGGACAGTTGTCCCGGTCGTCCTGCACGCCGTCCCTGTCCCTGTCGTTGTCGTTGTCGCAATCGTCCCCGACGCCGTCGCCGTCCTGGTCCGATTGGTCCGGATTGTGGACGAAGGGACAATTGTCGCAGGCGTCGCCGATCCTGTCCATGTCCGAATCCGTTTGGTCCCGGTTCTTCCTCTTGGGACAGTTGTCCTGGTGATTAGGTATGCCTGGAAAATGAACAGCGTAAAGCATTTCACTCTTCAGAATTGGTTCCTGGCGATCCTACCATCGTTGTCTATGTCGTTGTCGCAGGCATCCCCGATCCCATCGTCGTCCGTGTCCTGCTGCTTGGGATTCCGTACCAAAGGACAATTGTCGCAGACGTCGCCCACCGAGTCGGGCCCGTCCCGATCGGTATCCTCCTGTCCGGGGTTCGAGATTAACGGGCAATTGTCCGAGGAGTTCAGGACACCGTCGTTGTCAGCGTCCGGATCGCAAGCGTCCCCGAGGCCGTCCCCGTCGGCATCCTCTTGGCCGCTGTTCGGTATCAACGGACAGTTGTCCATGCGGCAGCGCCGATCGTGGCAGCGAAGATTTCTATCCGGAATGCCGTCGCTGTCTCTGTCCAGGTCGCAGATCAGACCGTCTCCCGCCCAGCCGACGCGACACTAAAATTGGTAATCGACGTTAGAATGATAATTGATCATCGAAGGCCCTGATGTGCGCAGACTTTGATTTCGATCATTGCGTTTCAGGGAGGATTAGAATCGAGTATCCCTTACTCTGCAGGCGTACACGTTGCTCTCGACGCAGTAGCACTCCGCGTTCACATCGCAAACGGTCACTAAATCTGGACAGACGCTGTGCCGGGGGTGGCAGCCGATCGTCTGATTGCCCACGAAGCCGGGCCTGCAAGCACCGCACCTGTGCGAGCCCTGGAAGGTAAAGAGATATCTTGAAGCCACCGAATCATTCTTCAAACGTTTCACCTCAAAATTCATTATTCATTTTTACAGATTTCTCTGCTGTTCAAGTGAATGAATGAATTACCTCTGTGTTGATGCATTCCATGAACGGATCACACCCCCCGTTGTTATCCTCGCACTCGTTTATATCCACGCAGACCTGCTTGCGACTCCTCGCCGTTTCCAGTCCGACTCCTTCCACCGCGTTCCCGGTGTAACCCGGCGGACAGGACTCGCATCTGAATCCTGGCTGAAGATTTATACATCGCACGCCTGGATGGCAAGGCTGCGCCAGCTCGCATTCGTTCATCGCGGCGCAAGTGGAACCGTTGCCGACGAACCCGTTCGGGCACGGACCGCAGCTAAAAGTAATCGCAATTAGCAAAGTATCGTAAAACATTCGTGAGCGTTAAGCGTTTCGCTTTCAAGGCGCGCGAGCTTGCTCTTCCATGCCGGTTTCTTACCGGAAATACGGTGGATAGAGGATGGAGTCGCATTGAACCTCCGGGTAGCAAGGGTGAGTCTCGCAGCCGTGTCTGCGCCGCTCGCACCGTTTGCCGTCACCCACGTAACCGTGGGGGCATTTCCCGCAGCTGAAAAACGTCGTGCACTTTGTACGCGAGAAATGACCGACGCGACTCTCGTTGTAATCGACCTTCGTGTCGAAGGATCCTCCGGACGTATCCGGATGAGCACCAACGCGCGTCTATTCTGTACCTGTATCCGTCGGCGTGATCGTAGCAAGGGACACCGTGAAAGCAAGGGTTGCGGGCGCATGTGATTCTCGTGCAGCGATATCCATCGCCGGTGTAATCGGGCGGGCAGGCTCCGCACTGCGGCCCCTGCGGCGTGTTACGGCAGTCAGCCCCCGGGAAGCAGGGGGACTTGTAATCGCAAGTAGGAGGAGGAGATGCCGTCGTGGTCGTCGGTGGAACTGCGGAATGACCGGGATCAGGAACTTGCCGGGACTCATCGATAATCAAAGATAATACGTGTACGGTGTTTTCCATCTACTTTGCCATTTCTTATTCGCAATTGGTTTTACTTTGCGCTTCATTTGTTTGAATGTTTCAGGTATATGCGGTATCGTTAAAAGTCGAGACAAGTTCCTTTAACTCGAAGTCAGAACATTACTCAATTTTGCACGAAGAATACACGTTTATTGCATCGTAAGACCATATTGAATACATTAATCATGGATGCCCCTATGATCGGCAACCATCTTTACATTCGTGAGAATCGTTATCGAAGCGAAAGCTTGGTAGAGAAAAGAAAGAGACAGTCAGGATGTGAAAAGATGATATAGAAAAAAGAAATCGAGTATTTCCCAGTCGAGTAAATAAGTCTTTTTCTATACAGCGGAGCTTCACTCACCAAGAGGCACCCGACAACCTGCGCAATTTTCAATTAATTGCCGGAGATGTTGCGTTTCCAGTCTCTAAAAAGAAGATCAACCCCTTGTAAGTAATCTATTAAGTATTCTTCATTAACAAGGGACCACTCTTGCTACTCACGTTTAATTCTATCTCCCTCCAAACCTTCCTGGTTGCTTCGATCAGCTCGTTCAACGTCTTCGCTATCTGGCTATCGGTCAGGCAAGCTGCAAAATCAGTACATTCTCTAATTATCAACATCTTCATTGGAAATACACAACCGTTTCAAGTGATAATCTTTACAGGCATCCCATCAATCGATCGCATCGCGGCCTTGCATAAATTTAAATAACAACATGCTTGAGAAGGGGCTAAAGACTTTTTGCTATTACGCGAATCGACTTCCTGCTCTCCTACCTGACCGCGACAAGAAATCAGAGGAAAATAAGGCTCTCGGAATTCATTAGCCTACCGGAAGAGACAAACACTCCGGCGCCACTTGATGAAACTCCTTGGCCAAGGTAACTCTTTACCTCTTTCATCCAAAGATTGGATTCCAATGTCCCCCCTCCTTGGGACCCTCTTATAATTCGCCCCCGATCGATCCGACTCGTCCAAGCTACCCGAAGCGTTCGGCTCTCCAAATCTCTCGTACTCCGCGCGCGTTGTAACGAGGGTATCTGCTTTCAATGCACCCTCGACGCTTCCCCTGGAAGCGTGCTCGCGTTCACCCCGGTCATCCTCCATCACGCGAACCCCGTGGTCCGACCGACCGCTCTGGCTAGACCGCCGATCATAATTCGATCCACGAGTCTTCCTTGAATCATCGTATTGCTCGTACACGTCCGTGCCCTCGTAATCCTCGAATTCCTCGATATTCTCCGATACGTGCGACCGTGGAGTGGTAGCAGGACGATTTTCTCCCGTCGACCGGTGACGATCCTGCCCGCCCCTTGCGTGATCGGGATCGTAATCGGACTCGCCCCTCGGCTTGGGGGTTGAAACGCGAGCGTCTTCGCGAGGACTCGCCTGTTCCCTCGTATCAGCCAAATCAGGGCAGTTCTCCCGTTTCAGCGCGTCGACGGTGGACGACAGAGGATACACTTTCACCTGGCTCCTCCTTTCCCGGAACTGTGGACAAACATGAAAACAGAAATATATCGATCGTCCTGCCAAGAGGTATAGTCTTGCAGAACGCAAGGTCGGTGGAAGAAGAGAGGAAAAAACGAGCAGTCCAAAACCAGTTTCGATGAATATTAATCGAGGCGCGAGGAGGAGACTACCTCCTCCCCCCTTTCCATCACCGATTACGCGATCGCGATTAATCATTGCTACTCTTCTTCCGATCCATCGCGCGGTTCTAAGCGCAACGCTGAAGGTATGCCGTGGACATTAAACGATAATGAATTTCGAAGCGCATCGAAATCGATTCCGCCACCGCTGTGCACTTGGAGAGCGGGCACACGTTACGCGAGTCAGCAGCCGCGCGTAATAAGAGCTAAACAGCCTTGATCCGGCCGACCATATTTGGATAGGCGTCATCCTACGATCACGGCGTCGTTTGTTCCCCGTTTAACAGCCGTGAAATTCGTAGGAACGGCCAGTTAAGGGGGTCATTCGTGGGGAGATGAAAAGAAAAAATGGAAAGAGGGCGGATACTTTGATTGGATTAATTAAAATCATCAGGGCTCGCCTTGAAGAATACTCACCGCCTCCACCGGAGCGTTGTCCTCGATATCCGCCAATTCGCGGAAGGTTCTCCTCAGAGGAATCCCTCCTTGATAAGCGCAATCGATATAAATATCCATCCGGGCCTCGGCTTCGCCCTGACGCGCCAGGACAATTACGCTCCCCGACGAGGGGTTCACGTTTAGAACGTCCACGTTTATGTGTTCGGCACTCCTCTGCCCATCTTTGTCCACGCTCTCCAGGATCACTGAAACACGCGTCGTTTGAGAGACCTCTTTGCGAAGCAACGTTCCGGGCATTGAAACGCCTTCCGTGAATATTGAACGAGAAAAGGATATAAGATGAAACTTCTATCAGAAATTTGGTAGCAGAAACGCGTCTATACGGGTGGAACGATTCTTCGTTGAAACATTCCTCACCCCTTTTGGATCGTTGGTCGAGCATGAGCACCATTCTCGTGCGGGACTTCCCGTATTTGATGGTGAGAAGAGTCTCCGCTTCCGAGGACTTCCTCTTCGACTTGCTGGTCGAAATAGCAATTACGAAATCGTCGTGCTCCCATGTCCGTCGGAGATTCGCCGTCAGATCTAGAAGATACACGCGGAAGCAGGGATACAACGCATGAATAGAAACATTTCTGAATCTCCCCCCGAAGAACTTTCTGCATTCTCCGCAGCAGTCTTTCCGATATTGATGAAGTTCTTCGAAACGGAAAGATTCGCGTAATTTGTATCCGCGATTGGCCAACAGAAAAATAGTAATCGCCGGTTAAAAGAGCGGAGAAACAATTTATCGGTCCAAGCGTGCCGTTACCAGGTTTCTTGTCAACCTGCACGAGGACTGGTTTGCAATACCGTTTACAGCACTTTATGGGAACGCCCTACGAGCCGCTGCTGTTTTCTTGAATTCCGCACCTTCGCGTACAATTAAATAACGAGAGGGCAGGTAAAGATTGTAATTCGACGACCTTTTTATCAAAAGGTCTTCTTTATTTAAAATTGTGGCATCCAAAGGGCTGCGTCAATTTTAAAGATCCCGGACTTAGGGTACCGGAAGACCCGGCAGCTAAATTTAGGAGCCATTAATTAGCCGCATCTTTTTCTGCGCCCGCTTGCAACACCGCGATACTTCTTCCTGCTCTTTCCACTTTCGTATCTTAATTTAGAAGGTACGAACTAAACGTTCATAGTTTCCATTCGATGGAAAATGAAATTAAACGTTTCAATTGATTGTTGCTTTTAAAATGAATCAGAGGAACTTTCAAATTATTTTCACATCTAACAATCGAAGGATTCAGAATCCTCCCGATTACTTTTGTTCCATATATCTTTCGCTCCAGTGCATTTATTTACAATAAACTATTTAGAATCTTACCTCTGTCAGGGACGACACTAGATTCGACGCCGAAAATGATAAAAGGCAGCGCGATGAGGAGCGTCGCGAACAGGTGCATTTTAAATCACTTTCTTTTTTTTTATTAAATATCTTTCGGAATGAATGCGCAATTTGAAAACCGGTTCAAGGGATAACTTGTTTTTCGTTTTTCTACGGCCTCTTTTTACTTCCAATTGATTCCGAACAACACATATCGGTCCCGAAGAGATAACTAGATCGCAGGACGTTGGCGTTCATCGACTGAAGCGAGGAAAAGCCTACGGACGACTTTATAAGTCACCCACGAGAATTTCCGACTGCATAGTCGTTGTCCATGGCACATAGAACGAAAGGGATTTACACACCAACTAATAATAACATTGGCGGCTTCTCCTCTTTCGTTTAATTCGTTTTATACTGGGGTCAATAATTAATAATTAGAGCGCGGGGAATTTATGCGGGTATGATACGGTGGAAATGCGTGTAATTATTTGAAATATATATTGATTATATGTAAGAAGATATCCCACATGCGTTCTTTTTTATTATTCCATTGCTTGTAATTTAAATTATGATGTATCACAGTACTTCTTTCATTAGTATAATATTGATATATCGCCTGCAAAGTGGAGAAATTTATTAGTGAAATTAATTAGAAGTTATCTGCGTACGAAGTATTCATTGCATGTGCATTGGATAAAATGGAAAATGTATTTTTACAATACTTTAAAATCTATTTCCTGTGAACTATTAATTATATCATTTATATACCTAAAAGATCAATTATATGTGTATAGTGTGCTAGAATCTCTCTGGGCTTTAATTTCGGGCTTTATTTATTAAACTTCTGCTTAGAAGTCGGGAAAATTGCATTGAAAAATTGCGGTGCACGATTGCAGAATTGGCACGACGAAGAATTCCTCATTCTTCGCTTCTAAGCTAGATTCTTAGATAAACGAGGTCTCAAATTAAAGCGAAGAATCCCAGCTACAAATTAGTAAAGCTACATAACAATTGCTTTCTTGGTTTATTTGATATAAATAATTAAGTACTGTGAGATACTATTAAGGATTACTCGTAAAATAGAATGGTGCACCATTTAACTCGTACATAAAATGATTCCTTAGATTCTAAGCTTTAATTTGACACCCAGTTTATCAACAAATTATGCTTGGATGTCGAGAAAAATGCATTGACAAATGTAAACCAACATTCATTAATTTAAAATTTTATAGTTTTCGCGCAACTTATGCTGCCATCTACGAACAAGTGCTTGAAACTACTCATGAATCTGTCCAATCGACACTACGGAGTGGTTAAATAAAAGAAATAATTTTTTTCTCCTTTAAATAATACAATATATAGATTTTAAATTTGCGGGTCAGTTTTAAAACTAATTTTACATCTCCTACAATAATTTCGCAATGAACAAAGCGCTTTTTATTTTTTAACCACTCCGGGGTGTCGATTGCATAGATTGATGAGTAGTTTCAAGCAGTTGTTCGTAGATGGCTGCGCAGTAGGCAGTAAGGGCGCCAAAGTTTAAAATTAGTAAGTGACTGTTCCAACTTTTCAGTGCAGTTTGCTCAACTTCCAAGCAAAGTTTTTTAATTAAGTAAGATCATAAGTTAAAGCCTGGTATATAGGAGTTAAATAATTTCCAATCGTATTGTCGAAATTGTCATTTAAAGTACTTTATTTTGAATAAAATACTGAATCCAAGTTAGCCAACATATCAACATGCGTTACCAACGCCATAACAAGGACTAGTATTACAATAAAAATAATTATACGGCAACTTCATCATCAACTTTCCATACTGTCAACGAAACGTTGAAAATGTGGGAAATGTGTACGAATAGTTATTACAATTTACCGTGTTTATTATAACGATTAAACCATGCAACCATGTGGCCGATCAGACACGAAACAATGACCCGCGATGAATGCAGAAAATGTTTACGATGTTTGGGTAAGGTTATGATTCTCGAATAATTCTTTTTCCCTTTCATTACTGTACAACTTTTTACAATCACAAAATAATTATACACATCGAAGATATATTCCCACTTCTAACAAGATGGTTAAACACAGTGTCGTCCATAATTTATATTATTAAACCTGTTCTTCGAACAGCATTATGATTTATGAATGTATTCTTCTTGATCTAGAGTTGGAAGCTTACGGGAGCATGGTGTCCGTCTTACGTGCCCAAGGTCCTTTTACCAGTGAAAAGCAAAAGCTACTGCAGGAGCTGGCTAAAGTTTTACATATTTCTAATGAAAGACATCGTGCTGAAGTGAGAAGAGCTGTTAATGATGAAAAGTTGGCTACAATAGCAGAGCAGTAAGTACTGATTAAGCTTGATAATGTGTTAACACCACATGTAAGTTCTAGTCTTTTACGATTAATCTTTGAAACGACAGGTTAAGCGGTCCAAATACTGGTATAGATTGGGCTATCGAAGGTCGTCGTACCATCCCGCTTCTTCCACGGTTGAAGGCTCGATCTGCATTTACAACATTAGCGAATAGCTTGTCTCTTGCGACAGCAGCAGCAAACAAAAGGAATCTTCCCATTCATGAGAAGACGGAGCATGCAAAAGGTTTTAAATGAAAAATATTATCTATTTTGGTAAATGCGTGGTGTTTGGTCTATATAGAATAGTTTATGGCTTTAAAAGCGTAAGTTAAGCGACTTTAGCACGGCAATGTTTCTTTATATAATTATTTGTACAATGGAGATTTCATTTCCTCTTTGTTTATTATTATAGATATTAGAAATGAATCTCCGGTGAAGATAAAAGTACAAGAACAGTCGTTTAACAATCACGAGTTTTCACTTAATGAGGATAAATCGAGTGATGAAAACGTTTTAACTGAGGTAACTTCAATTGCATCAATATTATGTCTTTACAAAAATATCTTTAATCTTTTCTTAGACATTTCACGCGACTTATTATAGGTCACCGAGTCGGATAGGAATAAGGATGTAAATAATCAAAGTAATGCCTCCAACGCGAGCGAAAAGAATACTGTTTCTGAGAAACGCAAACCCTCGTCTCCTCTCTCCCCAGCACTTCCAAATAAGGCAAGCAGAAAGTCTGAGAACTATCGTATACTTAATAAATCCAACGTGATTAATTGGTAATACATTTCGTAGGTTCTGGTGGTGTCCTCGAGTTCAATAGGAAGTCTTAATCACGGCACCGCTGATAAAGGATCGCTGGAGAATACAATTCACTTATCACGGACGCCGACGAATCCGTTGAAGCCTCAGAATGTTACGATAATACCACTAAATATTAATTGCGGAGAGACTGCAGACTCGAAGAAATCGGTAGTACAAGAAAATACCAGTAACCATCCTGCGACTCCATCTGGAAATGTTACGAACACGGCAATCCCAACGAGTATTGTGAAAACTACAGGGAGAATAATCACAGCGCAGAATAAGCTTAATACTAAAATTGCTCCGGCAGTTTTGGTGTCCAGTAATGTATCCAGTGTGTCGTCGTCTACGACACCGAATAATCCGCAGCCGGATGCTCAAGACACATCGACTCAAGATAGTTTAAGTATGGATTCATCTTTTTTTTAAATACGTAATAGATCTTTAATTGCAATTCCCTTTTATGCTTTCAGGTCCCAAGGTATCCAGTTCGGAAAATATAAGTTCAGTTACAAGCAGCGCGAAGCATGTTGTCCCTGTAATACATTCTAATGTGAAACCCCCAGTGACTAAAACTATTACTACAAGTAAGTCTTACTTATAATTCAATCGCAGAAAAGATAACAAGAAATTTGCTTGTTTAAATCATGTTCGTTTTAAACAATTCCAGCTAATTCACATCGACTGATGGCCGTATGCCCTGTTACAACAGTATCCAATGGTCCCGGGCCACCCCAAGCTAAACAATTAACCACGCTAACTTGTAAAAAATTGCCAACGACGCTCAACAATCAAACCACTGCCAAAATGGTAATTTTTATGTCAATCCAATCCTAGGAATAATGAACATTCGTATTTATTTGGATATTTACGTATATTCCAGGGTGTTACGCTAAATTCTAACAAAACTGTAAATATATCGCCTCATCCAGACGCTAAGTTAGGATCTAAAACGAATCTGATCGTTATACAGAAGGGTCAAACCAAAGGTGTAACTCTCTCTCATGCTGGCAAGGTATACACAGATATTTAATTCGTTGATTAATAATAATTACATTTTATTTGAACTGCAATCTTATATAAATTAGGAAGTATTAGGGAAAGTAATAATGGGTGGAAAAAGTTTGTGCGTTACGAGTCAGCACAATGCCTCTATCAGTGTGCTACCACGTCATATTACATTGAATAACGGAGATCAAGCGGTAACTATGTTGTCCACGACAAACTCTTCTCATACGGAATCTGTAACATCCAACATAAAAGTAACTATTTGTTAACATTTTCATTCTACAATATTTTTGAATAGTAACAAAAAATGTACGCATTTCAGTCTGGCAATAATACTATCATGTTCAATCTGCGGCAGGATGTTTTGGAAAGAAGTAAAGCAGCACTCTCTCATCTCCTCGAAACATCTAATGTTCTTACCTCTGAATCTAAGACTGTGATACAAAACGCGAATGCTCGTCTATCGAAGGAACCAAGTAACAATGATTTACATGTACAGGATAAAGAGCTAGTTGTAGAAACCGATGCTGTAATTGCCGCTGTTAAAGATGAGAGACACAGGTCAGTTTAAAATTAACGAAACGTACTCTACGAAACTGTGTTAAAAATCGCATGTAACACGGACAACTAACTTTACAACTATTTACTTTTTGTAAATTGTTCATTGTAAATTAATAACATGTTCTATGTGCAAAAGCATTTTGCAAACTGTGAAATATACCCGGAGAAAAAGCATAAGTTTGAGTAAAATTAAACATATAAACCAAGAAGGAGAATTATTATATTTGACTTAATGTCTATCTTTTCAAACTTATTTCGCGAAGCGTATATTTTTTATTGTTTCTGTTGAGATCTATTTTTTTTATTAAGTATTTTTGTTCGAAAAGAAATACAATCGAAATAAATGCATTAGGTAAATTAATAATGAAAGCCTACTTAATGGCTTTCTTTGTTTAGTATTATTTTTGCTTTTTCATTTATCATATTGCGAAGAGTTTTGAAGTATATTTTTACACGTCTCTATATAATTCGAAGAATACATGTGTATTATTGTATTGCTTAAATTACGTTTAACAATTACAATTTTACACGCAATCGTATAAATAATTTTAATTTGCCACGTATATTCAATGCAGAATACTCGATTACTAAGTAGATCGTATTAGAATTTGGAGTAGGAATAGGATCTGGAATGTGATAACAAAAACTGACTATGCATCTCTTGTATTGTTGCAGCCAGAAGGATCTTGCAACACAATTTTGTACATATAATGTACATGTTAAATAGGAGTTTATAATTCTGACACTTGCTCATTCTTTGCATTCTTGGAATGTACGTAAGATAAAAGATAGAGTACTTTAAAGATCCAGTACTGAATAAGCAAATTAACGAAAATGTATACATGTTTCGTGGATATAAGAAAGATCTTTACATCTTTAGCAGAAATATGTAAATTTAAGAAAAATGGATACTGACAAATTTCTAAATGATAAAACTGCCTACATAAGCTGCTCAAAAGATACCGATATTCAGTTCTGCAATTGTACTCTCGTACATAATTTTATATCTCAACTTTATTCCACTACGAAAACTAGTATTATATTTATTTGAAGAACAGTAGAAGGTATCTTTAGAATTGACACATTGAAGCATATTAACAAAAATCTCGATAGAATAGCTGAATTGTATATTAAAAACTTATATTGATAATCAGCTTATACATCTGTTTATTATCTGTACATAGTTGCTCGGTACAAATTAAATCTATCGATTGAAAGACGCTGCTATGTTGATCTCCCAATTTATTGTCGTTTACATTCTTTTTCTAATTATTGCATTCTTTTGAAAAATGGATTTCATACATCTCTAGAAAACATTGATCTTACACAATCTGATTACAAACTATCGAAGAATGTATACACAATGGAATGATCTTATCATTAGAAAAGAGAATTTTATTATGGTCAATTACAGTATCATCAAAGTATGTTAATTATTAATATGGACGAGGGGGTGGTCCACCACGCATCATACCAGGAGGTGGACCTCTCATTCCTGGTGGTCCCATTGGTGGACCTGCGCGTCCCATAGGTGGCATTCCTGGTGGCATACCTATAATCGAATCAAATACATTTTAATTTAATTCCATCAGAACTTTTCTATCAATTAAATTCTATAAAATCTTACCCATCATGCCTGGTGGTGGACCCATCATTCCAGGTGGAGGACCACCAACCGGCATACGTGGAGGCCCACCCGGATGCATTTGTGGTGGTGCTGAAACTTGACCCCTGCCTCCTGGGGTCATTATTTGTTGCGATGGACCCCCAACACCTCTTACAGGCCCCTGTAAACCTGCTGGTACGCCAGCAACATTTGCAGGCATACCACGTCCAGCCGCACGACCCATTCCAGGCCCTGGTGCTGCACCAGGAATCGGCACTCTAGGTAGACCCTCCTCTGGAGGCGGTGGTCCTTCCACCGTTAAAGAAACAATGTTTTCCCCTCTTAGAAGTACAAAGCCTAATACACGTTTATCTTCCCTTTCCGGCTGCTTGGTGTTCTTCGGTTTGATCTTGCGAAACTCTTCGCAATCTCCAAGTATAAGATTCATATGCTTATCGAAGGCTTTGAATGTCCCTATGAATGTCCTGGAATCTTGCAAAATGATTCGAACTCTATAATTTATGTGCTGCAGCATCTTATTGTTCTTGCCGATCGTCTGAAAATGAATGCGGTAAATGTTAATTGAACTCGTAACAGTGAAAGTTATGATTAGAAGATTTGAGGTTAAGATAACAATGCTTTCAACATTGAAAAACGCATTCTTTCTTTATACTCACCATTTTGATTTCGTTTCTTTCTCACGCTAAATAAGTTTAAAAAGAACTTATGGCGTAAAAGCTACCTGCTCAGTAACTATTAGCAACAAAAAGTAAACGTTAACCGGCTATGCCAGACGAGGTTGTTTGTTCGAATAGCATAACCTTATTCTATAGTAACAGATGACGCCACTGTACCGTTTATGAAGAACCATACAAATTCGAATGTCGCTCGCTTTTTAAAAGTTCATTTTCACATTCCATGTTCTTCCTTTATTATTTCTATACATATAACTGTACAATTTGGTTACGAATCAATTCCACGTGTAGAAGCGTTGCTAACTCATTTCTTGTGAAGCTTCGGAAGGCTGTATTGTTTTATCTTTGCAATGCTTTAGAATAATTTTCCATCTCAATGTTGTATTCGAGGAATCAGTACTTCCATTACACTCAGGTGTCCTTTTAGATTCATTTAAATTTACCACCATCGGTTTCAGATTTTCATTATCTTTATTCAAAAATGTTTTCGCAGAAATCTTTGATGATGAATTCTTCTTAATGTTCAATGGGCAAGGATCTTTGGGAGGCCTTTCCTGTTCTTTAAGATCTGGATGAAAGCTGGTCATTGTGTCCATTAATTCAGTTATTCTCGAATGATAATCATCGGGTAATGTACGTTTCACATTTCTTCCTTTCGATAAAGTTGTCTCGATATCAGCAGGCAAATATTTATTAGAACTATCCAGACTATCTAGATGGATCATATTTCGATTCGGTCTGTCAGAATAATATAGCAGAGATTGAGTTTCCGATGCAGGCGAATACATCTGATTTTCTTTTCTTAATAAAGTCTCACGATTGTTTACTTCTGTAGCATATTTACTAGTATCGTTAGAAGAATGAATTTCTTCGGTGCTATTACTAGGCTCGCTGGTAGGATTACGTGAACTTGCTACAGTATTTCCTTGTATCGTAATCAGGATAAGAGGCACACGTTGCACAACGAGTTTCTCAACCACGTAATCAAATTCTTTTGCATCATTGTCTACAGTATTCTCCACTGATGATTTCTTATGTCCTGCTCTGAAGCAACTTAAAAGTAATTTGAGGCAACCTGTTTTAGTGCCAGACACAGAACTGGATCTGGACGATACGGGGTCTGGTGTTTCGGCTGAAGTAAGAGAGGGTTGTAACTTATCATTCATCTCCAAAGTGTCCAAAAAACTGTCTGAAGTAATTTAGCATTCCATAGATACATCAATCATCGTGAAACGTAATTACGAGTAACTTTATAAGTCGTTTAATTTCAAGGAAGTTCGTAATCATGGCGTTTGTGGCACAGAACTTTCTATTTCAACTTCAAGTTTATCTTTTATTAAACGAGTTTAGTTTTTGGCTAGGAAAACTGTCATGATTTATCGTTTAAGCAAACAATTATTAAATGCTAGAAATTCAAATCACGAGCAATCGTTTTGACTCGAAGATTATCGAATCGAATCGCTTTTCGATATATTGATTCGTTCAGGTTTTCATTGATAGGTGGCAGTTTCGTCGTCTCGATATTTCGGTAATTATCGATAATACTATCGATAGTTCTCTCCACTATATGACAGCTCAATACGCCTGCGCGTACGAGCGACAACACGTTCAAGTGAGATCAGCTGCTACGAATATTTTTACTTTTAAGTGCAGAGAAAAATTGTTAAGAAGGATAATTGGGTAAATTTTTGTAAAAACATTTGATATGGCGGCGATAAGGGCAAATGCTACGACTTCTCCTTCCGTCGAACTGAGCTCGTATCGCGATCAACATTTTAAGGTTAGATACACTGATGTTATTTAGGATCTGTGTTCTTAAAGCTTTACTAACACAAAATATGCAATTTATTTATCAATAGAGTTCCAGATTTTTATTCTGATGTCCAGTATTCTATTATTCTAACCTCTCGTGTTTTCTTTTTAGGGATCGAGGGCCGAGCAAGATAGACTTTTACGAAACTCCACAACCTTGTACGTTGGAAATCTGTCTTTTTACACCACAGAGGAACAAATATACGAACTGTTCTCTAAATGCGGTGATATTAGACGAATTATTATGGGTTTGGATAAATATAAGAAAACACCATGCGGTTTCTGTTTCCTCGAATACTATGAGAGAGCCGATGCGGAGAACTGTATGCGGTACATCAACGGAACCCGTCTAGACGATAGAATAATTAGAACCGATTGGGATGCCGGCTTTGTCGAAGGTAGACAGTACGGAAGAGGAAAAACCGGAGGACAAGTTTGTAGCGTTATTTTTATATTCTGTGGTGCATTAGAATTGATTAATCACTCCAGAATAAATTACATTGTTATTAGGTAAGAGACGAATACAGATCGGACTTTGACAGTGGGCGAGGAGGCTATGGTAAAATAATACAACAGAAAGTGACGCCTGTATCTGACGGAGCCTTTGGACGCTGAAGGCTTACAAGCACAGCTGTTTTCCTCTATTCAATTTTGTACGTATGAGTAAATCACAATAGTATTTAATTGCTTATGTTTAAGAACGAATAACGTAGTATTTAATCGAATGATTGCGACAACTGTAAATATATGACGAATGAGAATAGTTAAGGGATGCAGGAGAAATCATAGGATATAAATCATGGTCATTTTATTTTCATTTCATAACAAATGTGAGTTAAATAAATAGCATTAGTGAAGTAAATTCATTTTACTATATTTTATAATGTTGATCTACAATGAAATACTCTTAATGGTGTAGTGTGAGCACTAGCATATTTACAAAAAGGAGTCGTATCGATTTTCTTGTCGTTATCGAATCATTTCTTAATTCTGTTTATATTCAGTAGATGTACAAGAAAGATCTTTGGAATGGTACATATTTTATTATCAGTGAATCTCTCTAGTAGTTAATTATAAATATTATCCTATAACTTAATCCTCAAAACGAACAACAAAGTTTACTCGATGGTTTCTTCAGCACCGACCGTATTGCTTCCGCGAAAACCTCTTCCAAATTTTCGCGCTTCAACGCAGAACACTCGACGTATTTATAAGCTTTCACCTTCCTCTTCATCTTTTTGCACTCCTTGAGCGTAATCGTATCGACATTTTCGACGTTTCTGAGATCCCCCTTGGTACCTGAGCCAATTAAAAAAAATTGAGAAAGGAACGAATGAATATATATTTTACACTTTTGTAATAAATAATAATGAGAAATATTTACCAACGAGAACTACAGGCGTGTTGGGACAGTGATGCTTTATTTCTGGATGCCACTTGTTCGCTACATTCTCATAAGAAGTACGAGAATTCACTGAAAAGCAGATCAAGAAGCAATCAGTCTGAAAATAAAAATTAAATTGTAAGTTTTATTAAAAGTATCAATAAAAAAAAAAAGAAAAGGAACGAGAGAGAAATAGTTAAGTGAATGGCACACACGAACATTCGGATAAGATAAAGGCCTGATTCGTTCGTAATCTTCTTGGCCGGCAGTGTCCCATAAAGTCATATCAAATTCCTGTCCGTCTACGTATATTGTTCCTGCATAGTTATCAAAGCTAAGAACAGATCGTACATACATATAGATACAAATTCCTTTCTGCCCGAAATAAACATAAATTGTTCAGTTAAAAAACGATTTGTAATTAATACTCACACAGTGGGCACGTATTCCGAAGGGAATTCATTTGTCGTGTACGTGATTAGCATACACGTTTTCCCCACAGTACCGTCGCCTATAGTTGTTACTTTAATTGGCCTGTGCCGCGAGAGATCTTTTTTATTTTCTATTTAAAAAGAAAAACCAATTAGATACATCTTCGATACGATATATGTTACCTAAAATCAAACAGAACGGACATTAAAGGTGCGGCGTTTTTTATTGAAAAGGAAAAGCAAGCAACCATCGAGCAGGTACCAAGGCTAACTTTGTCAACGTTTGCTGTATCGCATATTAATTAGATTTTCAAGTTGCTACGTTTTCTGTATGATAGAGGCATTGCCAAGCCACTCTTCGGAATACTAGAAATTAATTGTAATAAAGAACCATGCCTCTCGTTGAATACAAGAATAGATATTTCTTTATTGAAAAATCGTTCGAGGTTTATCACCTCCTGTGTGATCGTATTGCACTAGGGTGTACAGTTGTAGTTTGCCCTGTTCTGCAAGTGCATCGTCTGAATCATATATGCTACGTCCGTTCGTTTTCAAAGTGCATGCCTTTACCGTTGCATACCTTGAATCATCAATGTCATTCCTTTTCTTTCGTGCTACACCTTACTTCCATTATAATTCGCAGCACGATAGAACGAATTATATCGAATCTCTGTGTCGACAAACATATTTGGAGTTCGCTTGTTAATTACCTTTATTATTATTACACATCGCGTATTAAAAAGCGAATCCAGTATCCACACGAATGCAATGCAGCCCGTCCCTCAGCCTCCCCGTTCGATTCGACGGTGTTCTCTTATCAGCAGTCAGTGTCCCTAGTTATCTCTTTCTCATCCGGCCAATTCCATTATCCGCTACATTATTCGGCTGTCGAGGAAAACGAAAAGCTTTGATACCATTATGATAAATTCATATCGCAACGAGCGTCATTGATACGCGTACGTTGATCCGAGGTGCGTTGCACCCCTCTCCCTCCCCAAAAACAAGGACAAGGGAAATTTGTACAGAAGTCCTAGCACGAGAAGCAGAGCCTCTCGTTAATAGCTCAAAGGAATTTTAATCGTTCTTCATATCAATGCGGTCGAAACGGTGACCGCGTTAATACCTTCCGCCTGATTCACTCCGCATCACGACGGTAGACAATTGTCTTAATTGAAATGATGGAATTATGTTTCCTAATTTGCGAAAGCGCTCGAGACCCCCATGTAGCTGAGATCATCGTCGCTTCCCCGCAATTTATATACCGCCGCTTTTCGGGAGGAGTCGAGGATCGTTCCCAGGGTGGTTGGTCCCGTAGGGATTAATAGAGGAACAGGTCGACGATGCACACGGAATATGAGAGAATTAACAGTGAAACAAAAAGGTGGGTAGTGCGCGTAGGTAGATCGAGGGTGTGCCTTCGACACACGACGCATCAAATAATACCAACCACGCCCTTCCCTCTGCATTCAGTTTTCTATATTCATTTCGGAAACGTAGCAATAACTTTCTTCACGAGCTTCAGAAAGAGAATTCATTATTTTACCCCTCAGCGAAGCGACTATCTTTTCTTCGTCGTGGAAAGTACATCGTCCCCGCGATCCACGATTATTTACCTTTCTCCCGTGCAATGAGGTAATACCTCTATGCAAATAAGTATCAAGCCACGTGAATAAAGTAGCGATGACATAATCTTTGGTTGTTTGTGTGTCGTACGCGTTAGGCCTTCAGGGCGTGATTAAAAACTACGAAAACATCGTTTTCCACGCGAACCGAACGTTTATTAATACCTTGAGTTACGTAAAAAAAAAATAATGCACTTCGTTAATAACGCATGCTTGGAACGTACGGTGGATATCTTTGCGAAAAGATCTCGACGAAATTGTAGTCCTTATCTCTTGAATATTTCTATCCCTTACTATTTCTTTTCATTAAAATTCCTTTCCCAGAAAATTTGACCACAGATAAGAAACTCCTGGTTCTCTTCACAGTAAGATGAAACAGCGTCGTTTCCTGTTCGGTTATCAATCCCTCATCCTCTTCCGGATTAGGCACACGAATTTAGCTTTCGTTATAACGCGTGCTCGATATTCTTTTCGCAATGGTACGCGACAAAATACAATGGCAGTTAGGTCGTTGATTTTTCGTACTGATAAGGAGTGATAACGTTATCAAATTGTGATCACGAGAGCCTCATCATTGGAAACTTCAGCGACAAATCGTAGGATTTTCCTTTTTAGAAAGGCAAAGATAAACTTGGTGTACGATATGTAATTAATTATAAGAAAATATTAAACTTCGCCGTTACGATCTTTACGTAACTCAACAGGTAGGAGCAGACAGAACCAAATGAAATCGTAATTGCTCGCAATAGCCAGCATTCGATATGTTTAATAAATATATATCGTTAATGACTTACCGCGAATTAAGGAGATCTCGTTGGAATATGCAACTGAATAACCTCGGGACATGCGTATCCATTTACAAGTTGCTTTATAAAATAAATCTCCTTTTTCATATGATCTTGGACACTCGAATTGATTAAAATTTGTTTATTAAATTACGAACAGACGTAGCAAACCTCCACTTTCACACGTTACGCGCGGCGGCTACTCCGCGACTACTAAACACCGCCGATGCGTTATAAACTATAAACGCCTACCGCAACGTCAATTAGCGCCGTCTAGGATGATAGGACTCGCATCCTTCCTGCGATCACAGATCGATAAATCATCGTCCATCGATCATCCTTGAATATGATATTTTTTTATCTCATCAAAATGAGGAAGAAATGTAGTTAATATTGATAACATTTTTATACTGAACAGAACGAAATTTAAAGTATCATGGTGGGGATGATCGATCATTGCGACTCAACGAGTACATTAATTAAAATTCTAAATTACCCGCAGTCTATATTTAGTATGATGCATAGTTTCACATTCATAAATAGTATACGACTGATGACGCAGACGCTTTAATTAATGATTGTACAGAGGAAACTTACCCAATTGTTCGACATGTTTGGTACAATGCCGTGATTTGCATCGATTCAGTGGTATTTTATCAAACATGCCTTTTGAACATTAATGGGAATACAATATCTATTGTTAATTAAGCTTCGTTAAAAGTTGTCGAGTTATCGACATTTTATCATTTAATGGTAACTAATGAAAATTGCATTTTGAATTGCATAGTTTACGATCTTCACACTAGATGTTGCAACCGGTACAAATTTAACTTAACCTTTTTGCCACCTTCTTGGCGTATGTTCATAGACTAAAAATACAAATTGCTAAAAATTTAATTGAAGAAATAATCCATTGATATCGTGCGATAAAATATGACAGAATTATCAAAAAACGTAGAAGACGTTCCCAATGAGTCTAATAATCAAGCGGACCAGATAAATGATATGATTAACAAAGTAATGAGTCGATTAAAAATCAACACTTTGTCCACTAGTAAGGTCAGCATTAATTAATTTCTTTTGCATTTCGAAAGCTTATGGGTTTGAAAAAAAGAATTAAGAATCGTGAAGAAAGTCGGCATCACTTGAAGGTAATTCATTCCGCATTGTCCACGAATATTTGGGCGAGGCAAATTAAATACGTAGAATTGCAAGAACGAGAAACCAATCTCAGAAATGCGCTCTCCGATGCTGTTAAGTTGACCGATCAAAAAGAGCAGGAATTGAAGCTTCTGGAGAGAGAAAGGTCGACGTTTCTCTCTGAACAACGGTATTCTTTTTAGTTTGTAACAAATAGAAAGATCTACCATTATTTTACTGTAACAATTCGAAACTATTTTAGTGACCAATTTCGGACGAAGAGAGCAACGTATACGGATAAATTCTTAGGCGCTTATAAAGAATATGTAGGTGCAATTTTATGTATCATAGATTTAAGTCTATTGCGCATACACTTCTCAAAATTATTATTTAAATTTATTTGACAGAAAGCCGAGAATTTATCTAAGAACATACAAGAGATTAACGAAGAGTGCGAGAAGATATATAAAGAAATATCAGTGCTCACGATGGAATTAAAACATTTGGAAACAGAATGCGGATTAAATGATTTAGACTGTAATAGGGATGATGAGGAAATTGAGAAAATTAACATCATTCTGGCTGGTGTAACGTAGGTTTATTAGCAAATTGAAATTCGTGTGAATAATTAGAACACAACTTTTAATCAGAAATATCTTAATTTGTATACAGAGAGCATAATAATTCCAAGGTATTGGAGATCGCTAATGCTAAAGATACATTGAAAAAACTAAAGGAAGAAATAAAACGGAAGACCACGATGCTGGAAACTATGAAAAAGAAATAATTTCGTTTCACCTTTTCTCAGAAAATTCATTGAAATGTATCATATGTTATAAATTTAACAAACTGCAGTTTTCTTCTTTTTCCTGAATGAAATTGTATGCGTTTGCCGGTTTAATTTCGCCGACATTATGCCCGCGCACAGTACAGTACAGGTGGCGCTAGTCGGCGGCGATTGTTGGTTAGAAAATTGAATTTATCAAAAGCCGGTGCGCTGCGTTGTTTCGAGATTCTTTTCGGGAAGTTTGTATATTTTTTTCGAGTCGAAGGTGTACGGATTTTTCTACGATAACCCAGTATGGAACTCACGGATGACAATTTGCTTACCCTCAGTGAATATTTAAAGCATACACTTAGCCCAGATGTAAATGTTAGGCGACCAGGTGAATATAACCTCTCCGCTCATATGACTGCTTCTTTCGAAAATATTTGCAAAGCGTTTCATATTAATTGCGAAAATTAATTTACCTTGATCTATGAAGAAACATATTCCTGCTTCAAAATTTCTTGTTGAGTTCGATTATTCTTCACAAATTGGTAGTTTGAGTTCCCCCCAAAAATATTTGACATGCTTTTGGTTATCAACAAGTATATTCGGTGCTCGATTTTCCTTCAATTATTTACGAGACTAAGCTAACTTACTGTTAATGTAATTATTTTAAATATAGACACGTATCGATTGGATTTTCGAGAAATGAAAGATGTTCAGAGAGCCAGGTCAATTTTTCTTACTGAATAAAACGATTTGTATTGATAATAAAACGATTTATAAAATATCACGTCTTTCCTTGATTATACAATCTATTGTAATGTAATTTATATTCTCGTGTAATTCTTGTACGTAAAATGTAATTAAACATTTTTTCACTTCTTCTGCTTCAGCTGAAAAATTTTTAGAATCCGTCGAAGTAAATCAAAATTATCCGTTACTTCTTTTGCACCTTGTGGACAAGTCGGAAATCAACATAACGATTAGAATCGCTGGTGCGGTTGCGTTTAAAAATTATGTCAAACGCAATTGGAAAGTGGTAATTATTTAAGTCACTTATTAATATAAAAACCTTTTGCTTAATATTTCAATGAAATTATTCAACTAACACAACACATCTTATGTCCAGGAAGAAGATTCTGTGGATCGTATACACGCGCAGGATAGGGAGGCGATAAAAAAGTTAATTGTTAATTTAATGCTGCACTCACCTGATTCCATTCAAAAACAATTGTCGGATGCTGTTTCAATTGTTGGAAAATACGATTTCCCGGACAAATGGCCGGAGCTCATAGACCAGATGGTTGAGAAATTCAATACTGGAGATTTTCATATTATCAACGGCGTGTTACATACAGCACACTCTCTATTTAAAAAGTATAGGTTCGAATTTAAAAGCCAAACACTGTGGACTGAAATAAAATTCGTCTTGGATAAATTTGCTAAGCCTCTGACGGATCTATTTGTTGTAAGAATCTTAATATTTTTAATTAATCGCATATGTGTATATGAAAGACTCCTTTAAATGCTTAAAATCGTATTTCAGGCTACCATGAATCTCACAGAAGTACATGCGAACAATGTAGATGCACTGAGAGTGATATACAGTTCTCTAGTGATATTGTCAAAAGTATTTTACTCCCTCAATTACCAAGTAAGTAAAAGAAAATTTAATAGCACAACGCCAACGTAAGATATTAAATTCTTTATATAAAAATTTGTTTCCATCTGTAGGATTTGCCCGAGTTTTTCGAAGACAACATGGCTGTGTGGATGAGGAATTTCCATATTTTATTAAACTGCAACGTACTCTCTTTGCAATCTACTGTACGTTTACATATGCATTTGTTATTCTATTTTTATCTTGCATAGTAATATCACTATGTACTAATGCTTTACGTATGCATAGGACGAAGAAGAAGCGGGAATAATCGAACAATTAAAGTCCCAAGTCTGCGACAATATCGGCCTTTACGCTCAGAAATACGACGAAGAATTTCAACAGTATTTACCAGAATTCGTCACTGCTGTTTGGAATTTACTTACGTCTACAGGGCAGCAACCAAAATATGATGCCGTACGTTAATACAATACTCATTAGATGTATGTTAAAATTAGTCGTATAATATTTTATATTATTGCAGTTAGTTTCGAACGCTTTACAATTTTTGGCAACGGTGGCAGACCGTGCCCAATATAGGAATTTATTCGAGGATCCAACTACTTTGAGTAGTATCTGCGAGAAAGTTATAATACCAAATATGGAATTCAGAGGTAATTATTCGAAATGTGCTCTGGATTACATATCTTATACGATACAACCGCATCTAACGAAAACGTAATATATTCAATAGAATCAGATAATGAATTATTCGAGGATAATCCTGAGGAATATATCAGGCGGGATATCGAAGGGAGCGACGTCGATACGAGAAGACGCGCTGCCTGCGATCTAGTTAAAGTACTTTCCAAATATTTCGAAGCAAAAATAATGGAAATTTTCGGTGCCTACATACAGGTGTGCAAAAATAATAAGGCATGAAGATAATCTTGTATATTAGTGTATTATTCTTATGCATACATTTTTTTAGGTGATGTTACAAAATTACGCTGATAAACCAACGGAGAACTGGCGGAGCAAAGACGCGGCGATCTATCTAGTCACCAGCAGCGCGAGCAAAGCTCAAACGCAGAAACACGGAGTTACGCAGAGCAGCGAGCTCGTTCCATTACCTCAATTCGCGATACAGCACATCCAGCCGGAATTAGTCAAACCGAATGGTGTGCAAGATTTTCAGATCCACTAAAAGGATTCTTCGTTTCCCAAACAGAAATTTCTAAATTGTAATAATTTCTGTTTTTAGTTAACGAATTCCCTGTACTTAAGGCCGACGCGATCAAGTTTATAATGACATTTAGATCGGTATTACCGGCGGAAATGATAATCGGTAGTTTACCACAATTAATTAGGCACTTGGGTGCCTCGAACATTGTCGTTCACACGTATGCTGCATGCACAATCGAAAAGATACTTGCGATGAAAGGTCCAGACAATGCGGCTCTGTAAGGAAATCAATATTTCATTTTTAGGCAATTTAATTTCACCGACAATGCATTTATTTTCAATATTGGTTTGTAGGATTAAAGGAAATGATTTAGCACCGTTAACGGCGGATCTATTAAAGGGTCTCTTCGCGTGTTTAAGTACACCTGGCTCGGAAGAAAACGAATACGTGATGAAAGCTATTATGAGAAGCTTCGCTATTTTGCAAGAGGTGATAGTTCCGTATTTGGCGGATCTTCTGCCAAAGCTAACAGAGAAGCTTACCATTGTGTCTAAAAATCCCAGTCGTCCTAATTTCAATCATTATCTCTTCGAAACGTTTGCTTTGTCGATCAAGTAAGTATGCAATCAAACAAAAAAGAAGACTGTGGGTAAGGAAATTGAAACATATTCTCTTAATATCATCTTAGGATCGTATGTAAAACGCACAAAGTAGCAGTTTCGTCGTTCGAGGAGGCACTGTTCCCAATTTTCCAAGAAATTCTCCAGCAAGATGTTATAGGTATGATATTCATTTTAATGCGCAACTTTATTATCTATTTTCTAATCCACACTTTCCTCCAGAATTTTTGCCGTACGTTTTCCAAATCCTTGCCTTGCTCCTGGAATTAAGGACGACCGACGAAATACCAGAAGCATACTTGGCCTTATTCCCTTGTCTATTGTCATCGGTGCTGTTTGAACGCCAAGCTAATATTCACCCGTTAAATCGATTGCTGAGAGCTTTTATTAGCCACGGTGCTCAGCACATAATAACGCAGGATAAGACAAACGGCTTGTTAGGCGTATTTCAGAAATTGATCGCCTCGAAGGCAAATGATCACGAGGGCTTCCTGTTGCTGCAAAGCATTATCGAACACTTTGCACCGTAAGTGTCTTCGCAAAAATTACATCCCTCTTTTTATCGCCTGTATTAAATATAATTTAATATTCTCAGAAACGTGCTGGAGCCATATATGAAACAAATCTTCGTGCTCCTGTTTCAACGACTGTCGTCGTCGAAAACGACAAAATATGTGAAAGGCCTGATCGTGTTCTTCGCTTATTATATTATTAGATATGGATCGAACAATTTAGTCACAATTGTGGAGCAAATACAGACTCGGTAAGTGTCGCATCTCTATCGAATAATTTGCATTGAGGCGAACTGATAATAATTGTTTCTTTTTTAGAATGTTCGGTATGGTCGTTGAACGTGTATTAATATCAGATCTGCAAAAAGTATCGGGCGAGATCGAGCGAAAAGTAACTGCTGTTGGAATGTCGAATCTATTAATCGATTGCCCGGCGATGTTGGAAAGGCCATATAATGTATATTATCCTCGGCTGTTAGCCACGTTGGTAGAATTTTTCGAATTGCCTCAGGATCAGACCACATTGCCCGAGGATAATATGTTCCCGGAAACGGAGGACGCGCCCGGATACCAAGTAGGATATAGTCAGCTACTTTGCGCGAAAAATCCGCCAAAGGACCCGCTGGAAGGTACGATTATCAGAGATGTCCTTTTTCTTCATTTGTTTCTCTCCTCGGCATTTTATCGTTCTTTTTTCTTTTAATAAGCAGCGATAGGAGACGTGCGTTTACATTTGGCGCAAGGACTAGCGAGATTATCGCCGAGGCAGCTGCTAAGTATCCTCGATCAAATCCCAGAGCCAAATGCGAATCATCTGAGGGGCTATCTCCAAACCGTCGGCGTTACCGTTGCATAATACAAGCTAGACGTCCGAGATAGACTAAAGACTCATCTGATTGCTCGGAAGATAAACAACATTGAACTGAATAAATTGTAAAGAAATTGGGCGATGGAGAAAAGTTGTTTTTCCAGTACGCGTGTTTGTTATACACGCGCTTGCGAGACTGAATATTGTATCGCTTGCCTGTCGTCGCCGTAATTGAATATTTCAACAATTATTTATCATTCTCACTGTGAAGCATTCTGTTCTCGGAGTCTGTGACTTCAGAATTATACAAAAGCGAAAAAGCACAATGGATTGCTAACGTTGGTGCGCAACAAGAAAAGAAACATTGAATTAATTAGCCATTGCATATTATTTATTGTGTAAGACACATTCCTGAGGAATTATTTCAATCGAATAATCACATTTTGTATAATAACAAGAACAAGAAGCGCACGTCTATAGATTAGCCGCTTTTTGTTTTAACAAATACACGTGAATGTCCGATCAAGTGACACCCTCGTACTGTCCTAATAATGGCCTGTGAGTAAATTAAATATTGTTAAATACATTTTTAAACTTAGATGTACGATTTTTATGCCTACTATCTTTGTAATAATTGTTGAACAAAATTTTTAATCGCATTTTGTATTTTAAAAAACGAACGCGTCCTATTCTGTTCCCTATCATTTGCGCCTAGAAACAAAAGAAGCATCGGTTTTTAATCTCTCCACGAGTGATGTACAATTTTATAATACATACATAAAGAAATTGTTTAATTACAGAAAATTATAATTGCTATTCAATAATTAATACAATTGTATTATATGCGATATTTATATCTAAACAAAAGTAGATTCATTTGATCATTTAATTAATTTGCAATAACGTTAAGAATAAAATTGCGTGATTTTACACTTTAAGTTATAATCTTACACCTTATTTATTTGATAATTCTGCTTAGATGTTGAGACAAATGCATTAAAAGTTGAACTTTTATTATTCACCGGTTTAAAATTTTACGATTTTTGCGCCATTTACACTGCCATCTTCGAAGAACTGCTTGAAACTACTCATGAATCTGTCCAATCGACACTGCGAAGATGTTAAATCAAAAAATAATTTTCTCTCCTTTAAATAATACAATATATAAATTTTGCATTTGCGAAACGTTTTTAAAACTAATTTTACATCTCCTACAACAATTTCTCAATAAACAATGCGCTTTTTATTTGTTAACCACTCCGGGGTGTCGATTGGACAGATTCACGAGTAGTTTCAAGCAGTTCTTCGAAGATGGCAGTGTAAATGGCGCAAAAATCGTAAAATTTTAAACTAGTTAATATCAGTGGAAAACTCTTAGAGCACTTTTCTCGACTTTTACGTTGTATTTCCTAATAAATAATGCCTCTAAATAAAGTTTAGAGTTCAAAGAATCATATTACATACTAGTTAAATGATTTCCAATTCTATTTTAGGATTAGCTTTTAATATTAATGTCTAATACTTATATATCTTTATGAAACTTTTAGTTTTAAGTTGTACTGTAAATTTATTTATAAGAATAGTCTATAACTAACTGTATTTAAGTTTAATTATCGTTCTCCTAACTTGTATAAATTAATTTCTTTCCTAGACTAGGTCTTTGTAATAAATAAGGTATCTAATTAAGACTTAGGTTATAAAAATAGGCTTAAACAATCACGTTATGTACCAGTTAAATGATTTCTAGTTCTATTTTCTGAATAGTTTTTAATATTATTATCTAAAAATTATATATCTTTGTGCAACTTTTAATTTTAAGTTATATTGTAAGTTACTTTATAAGAATAGTCCATAATTAACAATATTTAGGTTTAAATATCATTTTTCTAAGTCGTATAAATTAATTTGTTTCCTAGACTAGTTCTTTGTAATAATTAAAGTCTCCAATTAAGACTTAGGGTTTAAACAATCACGTCATGTACTAGTTAAATGATTTCTAATTCTATTTTACGAATAGTTTTTAATATTATTATCTAAAAATTATATATCTTGGTATAACTTTTAATTTTAAGTTATACTGTAAGTTACTTTATAAGAATAGTCCATCATTAACAATATTTAGGTTTAAATATCATTTTTCTAAGTCGTATAAATTAATTTGTTTCCTAGACTAGTTCTTTGCAATAATTAAAGTCTCTAATTAAGACTTAGGGTTTAAACAATCACGTCATGTACTAGTTAAATGATTTCTAATTCTATTTTACGAATAGTTTTTAATATTATTATCTAAAAATTATATATCTTTGTATAACTTTTAATTTTAAGTTATACTGTAAGTTACTTTATAAGAATAGTCCATCATTAACAATATTTAGGTTTAAATATCATTTTTCTAAGTCGTATAAATTAATTTGTTTCCTAGACTAGTTCTTTGCAATAATTAAAGTCTCTAATTAAGACTTAGGGTTTAAACAATCACGTCATGTACTAGTTAAATGATTTCTAATTCTATTTTACGAATAGTTTTTAATATTATTATCTAAAAATTATATATCTTTGTATAACTATTAATTTTAAGTTATATTGTAAGTTACTTTATAAGAATAGTATATAATTAACAGCAATTAAGTTTAAGTATCACTTTTGTAACTTGTACATTATTAAAGTGTTTAAATAAATCTCTATTAAAAGGAATTCCACTGATCTAATTAATTTAGCGCCTGTCACTCCTAAAAAACCTACTCCACTTCCTTACACAAGAAGTATCGTGAAAGAACTTTAAATGCATAATTCCGAAGCGAGAAACTTGTAAACACAGTCCTCTTCACGAATAATTTATCTTTAAGAACAAAGCTGAAAAATTACGCGAAATGTAGGGAATTCCCTTGGAATTAAAGTACTCGGGATTTCCTGGAAAATGACGTCAGGTTCCAGGAATCGGTGAAATGAAAGATCTTCTCGCATATCTTATTCTTATAATACAAATTGGCGATTTCGAGCAAAGGGGATTCCGTAAAACTTTAAGTTCTGAGAAATTCTTGGAAATGACGTCACGTTCCAGGAATCGGTGAAATGAAAGACCTCCTCGCATATCATGTTCTCCTAATACAAAATCGCGATTTTCGGGCAAAGGGGATTCCGTAAAAGCAGGTTCTGAGAAATTCTTGGAAATGACGTCACGTTCCAGGAATTGGTCAAATCGAAGACCTCCTTGCGTATCATGTTCTCCTAATACAAAATCGCGATTTTCGGGCAAAGGGGATTCCGTAAAAGCAGGTTCTGAGAAATTCTTGGAAATGACGTCACATTCCAGGAATTGGTCAAATCGAAGACCTCCTCCAGCAAAGAGACTTCCCGAAAATCGCGATTTTGTATTAGGAGAACATGATACGCGAGGAGGTCTTCGATTTGACCAATTCCTGGAACGTGACGTCATTTCCAAGAATTTCTCAGAACCTGCTTTTACGGAATCCCGTTTGCCCGAAAATCGCGATTTTGTATTAGGAGAACATGATATGCGAGGAGGTCTTTCATTTCACCGATTCCTGGAACGTGACGTCATTTCCAAGAATTTCTCAGAACTTAAAGTTTTACGGAATCCCCTTTGCTCGAAATCGCCAATTTGTATTATAAGAATAAGATATGCGAGAAGATCTTTCATTTCACCGATTCCTGGAACCTGACGTCATTTTCCAGGAAATCCCGAGTACTTTAATTCCAAGGGAATTCCCTACATTTCGCGTAATTTTTCAGCTTTGTTCTTAAAGATAAATTATTCGTGAAGAGGACTGTGTTCACAAGTTTCTCGCTTCGGAATTATGCATTTAAAGTTCCTTCACGATACTTCTTGTCTAAGGAAGTGGAGTAGGCTTTGTAGGAGTGAGCAGGCGCTTAATTAATAAGATCAGTGGAATTCCTTTTACTAGAGATTTATTTAAACACTTTAATAATGTACAAGTTACAAAAGTGATACTTAAACTTAATTGTTGTTAATTATGGACTATTCTTATAAACTAATGTATAATATAACATGAGGAAATACTTAAGATAAAGTTACTTATTGTTAATTATGGACTATTCTTACAAAGTAACTTACAATATAACTTAAAATGAAAAGTAACATAAAGATATATAATTTTTAGATAATAATATTAACAATTATTCAGAAAATAGAACTAGAAATCATTTAAATGGTATATAACGTGATTGTTTAAGTCTATTTTTATAACCTACGTCTTAATTAGATACCTTATTTATTACAAAGAACTAGTCTAGGAAAGAAATTAATTTATACAAGTTAGGAGAACGATAATTAAACTTAAATACAGTTAGTTATAGACTATTCTTATAAATAAATTTACAGTTCAACTTAAAACTAAAAGTTTCATAAAGATATATAAATATTAGACTTTAATATTAAAAGATCATCCTAAAATAGAATTGGAAATCATTTAACTAGTATGTAATATGATTCTTTAAACTCTAAACTTTATTTAGAGGCATTATTTATTAAGAAATGCAAGGTAAAAGTCGAGAAAAGTGCTCTAAGAGTTTTCCACTGATATTAACCAGTTTAAAATTTTACGATTTTTGCGCCATTTACACTCCCATCTTCGAAGAACTGCTTGAAACTACTCGTGAATCTGTCCAATCGACACCTCGGAGTGGTTAACAAATAAAAAGCGCTTTGTTTATTGAGAAATTGTTGTAGGAGATGTAAAATTAGTTTTAAAAATGTTTCGCAAATTCAAAATTTATATATTGTATCATTTAAAGGAGAGAAAGTTATTTTTTGATTTAACCACTCCGTAGTGTCGATTGGACAGATTCATGAGTAGTTTCAAGCAGTTCTTTGAAGTGGGCAGTGTAAATGTCGCCAAAATCGTAAAATTTTAAACCGGTGAATAATAAAAGTTCAACTTTTAATACATTTATCTCGACTTCTAAGCAGAATTATTAAATAAATAAGGTATAAGATCAAAACTTAAAGCGTAAGGGATCATGTAATGTACGATTTAAACGATTTCCAATTGTACTTTACGAATAATGTCGATTTGTATTCTCTAACAATTAACCCTAATAATTGTAACAAATAAACCAGAACAGTGATTGCTATGAAAGTTAAACAGATCGTAGTGCAAATTTTTTAATTTGAGTCCTTATGTATTAAAATGTTCTACGTAGTATCTGGGAAAATGGTATTTGATTGACTGATTAATGGTGGTAGAATAAACCTGGAAACGCTGCACAGGGGAGCCAGAGATGCTGCTGAGGGGTGGCAGAAATGTTGCTGAGGGGAGCCAGGAATGTTGCTAGGGGGAACTGGAAACGCTGCACAGGGGAGCCAGAAATGCTGTTGAGTGGAGGCAGGAACGCTGCTAGGGAGAGCTGGATATGTTCCAGCGGAAAGCTGGAAACGCGACTCAGCGGAGCCAGAAACGTTTCTTAAAGGAGCAACTCGCTGTGCAGACCTGTAGAAGAAGAATAAAACAAATATTAGTTTATTATGCACAAATGTACAATTTTGAATAAACGAACAAAACTTTAAGTAAAGAGCCGACAACTGCGTGCGAATGGACACGTTGCGCACTGAGCAAGGATTAATGTTTGAAAGCTATTATTATAAATTGATTTGCAATACATACCATAGCTTAAATTCATACAAATTGTACAATTAATTACTATAGAATAGTTGCAAGTAAAACCAGAATTTCTACAGTTCTTGTAATTTGTCATGGTCTCGCGAATAATCTAAAATACAAAACAGAAAACATCAGCACTGGTCGAGTAAATAAATGAGGTTACATATATGTTACAGAAGGTTTTCTAAATGTATTGTTCTTCTCCTTTAATATTATATCACTTCGCACGTTTGGGAATTCACAAAGAACAAGCTCTTGTAGATATTATTAAAGAGCAAGCACTAAATTATTATAAAAACATTTTAATTACTATCGAAGCAAAATACTTGCACTCGGCGCCATCTTGAATAGTGATGAATGGAGAGGACTGTCGATGGTACCATCGATAATTATCGATAGTCACCACTAGTTTCATAGATACCTTATTTTTACTATCGGTAATTATAGGCATTGAAATTTGTAAGTTATTAGCGTGCAATAAATAATAAATACTCGCGTAAATGTATTTTACGCACGATCGATAACTATCGATGGTCGATGGTCCAACTATGGAAGCCGTCGATAGTGCCGAGTATCGATATTTCTGTACCACTACTATCGATAATAGTGGATCGTGATCCTTATACTGTATTGTGGCCTGTGGTGTAGTGACTGATGTTTTTCACATAGCAATTGACACATACTTGCATTAGGCAAGTAGTTTAGTAAGAACGGACAACAATATACACAATGGCGAGGATAATTTTCCTGTGCGCGTTGTTTATCGTATGCTCGATTCACCATGCATCGGCTTTTTATTTGCCTGGCCTGGCGCCCGTCAATTACTGCAAGGCCGGAGAAACCTCTGAGACGTGTAAAGTGCGTATGAAAGATTATCTCCAAAAATATTTCATTTATTGGTTATGATCAAACTACTGCCCTTTCTGTCAAACACAATGATTATACTTCCTCGTTCTTAATATTCGTGATCCATTAACTATAGCTAAACTTCGATAATTATGTTCCGACGTGTCCCTTTCATGGCATGTGACTCATAGGAACAAAACTAATTTACGAGCAATAAATTTTGTTTCAGTCCGAGATTAAGCTATATGTAAATCGTCTGAACACCGAGAAGTATGTTATACCCTACGAATATCATCAGTGAGTCCTCATAATGAGTCCATATAAAAATGTTATCAATGTTTGGAGGTTTGTATTAATGTGTCGATAATCGTTCTTCCTTAGCTTTGACTTTTGCCCTTCTGACGAGAGTCAGAGTCCAGTTGAAAACTTAGGCCAGGTCGTCTTCGGAGAACGTATAAGGCCTTCTCCATACAAGGTACGCCAAAAGCAAGACCGTTTTGTATATTCAGATTTCATGATTTTACTTGTACATTTGCAGTTAGAATTCTTGAAGGAAGTGAAATGTATGGTTGCGTGTCGAAGAACGTACACAGGAGGTGACAAAGAGTCAGAGAAGAAGCTGGAATTTTTGAAGAAGGGGATGGCGCTTAATTATCAGCACCATTGGATAGTTGGTAATGTCATGCAGCCAAAATTAATTACAATTCAAAGATAGCAGAAAAAGCTTTGCATCGTTGGATTTATCATTCTGTAGATAACATGCCGGTTACGTGGTGTTATCAATTGGAAGATGGACGACAATACTGTAGCACAGGATTCCCTATGGGTTGCTATTCAAGGGAGCCAAGATATCAACTTGATACATGTAGCATCAATGTAAATATTAATGAACACTTCTAGATTATAAAGTGTTTCTCACTTAAAATTCGGAGAACATGTACCAACTCTAGTTTTCTTTCCTCAGGGTGCGTACAACAAGCCAAAAACTTACTATTTGTTTAATCACGTAGACCTCACAATCACCTATCACAGCGGAGCAAAAGAAGAATGGGGCTCTGCTTTTAAGGAGAATGGTGGCCGCATAATATGTAAGAAAAATGTTTGTTTGCGGAATAGACTATTTTTGGAATGGATATCTTTTTACTGAATTCCTTTCTTTCACAGCTGTTAAAGTAGTTCCTCGAAGTATCAAGCATGGCAATATTCCTGACTGCGAAAATAAGGTGCCACTAGAAATACCACATGATCCACTTCCTGCAGGACAAGAGTTGGTTGTCACTTATACATATTCCGTAACATTTGTGGTAAGTATTTGGGCAAGCAACTTGTTTCTTTAAATATGTTTGATGTATAAATGTATGTTTTCTTTTAGGAAAACAATGAGATCAAATGGTCATCTAGATGGGACTATATTTTAGAATCGATGCCACACACAAATATACAATGGTTTAGCATTCTTAATTCGTTAATAATCGTTTTATTCCTCTCTGGAATGGTGGCCATGATACTACTTCGAACTCTGCACAAAGATATTGCCAGATACAATCAGGTACACTAGAGGAATATTGTTACAATAATTGTGGAAATAGCTGAGCGTTTTAGTTTTTCTTATAGAATGCTTTATTTCATGTTCCTTAATACTACAACTTAATCAACAAATATTTTTGACAAAAAGTTAACATAGAATATCCTGTTATTAACTAACAAGGACTAACATCGACGTTTCGTTTTGTGTTGTGTCATAAAAGTTTGATGTTCCTATGTCTGTGTTGCAATAACGCAGGCTTCTTTCCAGATAGAATCAGGAGAGGATGCGCACGAAGAATTCGGCTGGAAGTTGGTCCACGGTGATGTATTCAGACCGCCTCGTAAAGGAATGCTGCTCTCGGTTCTACTTGGATCAGGTGTTCAAGTTTTCTGCATGACGCTTGTAACGCTTGGTAAGATAAAATAATACGTATTTGATACCCACAGAAGTTGAGCGTGTAAAAATCTTCCTTTGTATCCCGCAGCTTTTGCTTGCTTGGGATTCTTGTCCCCCGCAAACAGAGGAGCTCTAATGACTTGTGCCATGGTCCTCTACGTCTGCCTTGGAGCTACTGCTGGCTACGTATCTGCCAGGATATACAAAAGCTTCGGCGGCGAAAAATGGAAATCGAACGTGTTGCTTACATCTATGCTCAGTCCCGGGTAATAGAAATTATTTGAGTAATGTAATGCCATTTAAAGAAATTCTTCATTCATTACATGTCTGGGAAATATATCGATGTGTTTAATTAATTGTCTTGAATTCTCTACAGAATCGTGTTTAGTTTGTTCTTCATAATGAATCTAATATTCTGGGCAAACGGAAGTTCAGCCGCGGTACCATTCAGCACACTTATCGCTCTTCTAGCACTTTGGTTCGGAGTATCTCTTCCACTAACATTTATCGGCGCTTATTTCGGATTCAGAAAAAGGGTAAACTGTTTTATTCTATTACGAGAAACAAAAGCGTTTTTCTTCTGCTTACTATTTAAATTAACTCTCGACACGAGTATTAATGTCACTTTGGAAGAAATTATTTTATAGGCAATTAAATCTTATTTCAGCCTTTGGAGCATCCTGTAAGAACCAACCAAATTCCTAGACAAATACCGGAGCAAAGTTTCTATACTCAACCCATACCTGGAGTGGTAATGGGTGGAGTTCTACCGTTCGGATGTATATTTATACAACTGTTCTTTATACTTAATTCTTTGTGGCAAGTATAATATTTCGAAACACCGCGCAGCTGTGTTAATTTTAAACAAACAGAATTGTTTATTCATCTGTCGCATTCGATCGAGTTCGAATTATTAATAATTTAAACATTTTCAGGTCGAGTCAAGTGTATTACATGTTCGGATTCCTCCTCTTGGTATTCGTCATACTTGTAATTACGTGCTCGGAAACGACAATTTTACTTTGCTACTTCCATCTTTGCGCAGAGGTATATAAACTTTATCAGAGCAAATAAGAAATGCTTATCAAAGAGTATCGTAAAATCGAAATTATCTTTTTTTTAGGATTATCATTGGTGGTGGCGCAGTTTCCTAACATCTGGATTCACTGCGTTCTATTTACTAATTTACTGCATACACTTCTTTGTCACAAAACTGGACATAGAAGATGCTACGTCTACGTTCCTCTATTTTGGTTACACGTGCATCATGGTTTACTTATTCTTCCTTCTAACAGGTAACAATCACTTAATTATTACATAGATTTGAAGTTTAACGTGCCTCCTGTATTTTTACAGGATCCATTGGCTTCTTCGCCTGTTTCTGGTTCGTGCGAAAGATCTACAGTGTCGTGAAAGTCGACTAATGTATCAAGGAATGACACGCACTTTAATAAAATGAATGTGGTACGAGTAAATAATAATAAGGGTGATTGATAGTCGAAAGCATTCTTACTTTTCCCGAGGGAAATCTTAATCGGAGACGGTGTCTCGTACACGTTCGTACTATTCAGAAGACCAAGAGACGAAATAATTAATTCGCGCAACTAGGAATTAATGCAAATGCTGTTAACTACTCTTCTGAGGAAGCGACTTCTTTTGATAACGAGCTAGGGGTGTCAAAAAAAAAAAAAAAACTATCAAGATGCGTGTATGCATATTGCAAATGAATCGTGTAATCCAGAAGTAATGTATAATTGCTTAGTTACACCATCTACGATATTAAGCTGGTAAACTAAAGATGTTTAGTGTATCATGTAAATACGAGAATACTTCCTGTCTTATAATTGTCTTGAATTTCTCTGCATCAAATTGTTATTTATAAATTCCAAAAATAGGTATCCTTTTTCGTGATGATTAAAGTATTTTAAGGAATGCAAAGGATAACGTCGGTAAAATTAATTTAATGGCATTGCGTACAAGGAATGGTAATTAAGTTAAACACCGTACTTGTGGTTTTTATTCACTTTTATTTCTTCTACCGATAGTATTTGTAACTGTGAGATATTTCGAATGAATAGCTGACATGCACACATCCGGCAATTCACCATTTTTTGTATATTGAAGCAATTACAAAGAGCTAGCGTGTTATTTTCATGTTAATATAAATAAAGATCGAATAACTTTACGTAAACAATTTCTTTTTATATATTGCAATTGACGGTGTCGTTTAATTTCCTCTATTTCTACTCCTTCCTTTTTGGTAAACGGTTGTGACATTGTAAATTGTGGCAGATTTAATTTCGTCTTATATGGCCTATGATGGTGTTTTACATTTATTTGATAATTTTACATGACATTATCACGATATACTGAAACATTCTTTCTTTATGTACAAACGTGTTTCTGGCCTGTGTGCAGATTCGTCGCTCGAAACCGAGAAACACCGAACTCTTTACATTGTTACTACCAAATCTCTCTGGCAATACATGTTAAAGTTCGAAGAAGTCAAACTACTCCTACCGACAGAAAAAAGAAAAAGGAATAATTACTCCAGGAGGAGTAAATTCCTCCCGTTGATACTATATAATGACCTCGTGCAGCAGTCAATGTGAACCAGTCTCTCATCGTTTCGGGCTTTTGTTCATTAATTCGTTGCTGCCTTTTAACAACACGCCCAACTTAGATTTCTTTTATCATTCATCGCTTATCTCTTCGGATGTAAATGATCACGAATAGCAAATACTTTTCATCGCTTTTTCCCTACGTTGATAGTATTTTTTTGAGCTCGATTATCCTCCGAATCCCAGGGCACCTTTTTGCAAATACCAGAAGCTACGAAGCTATCGTGGAACATGATGGGTCGTCTCTCCAAGACGGCCGGAGCACTGTCGTGTTCGTTTTTTACAGTTACGCCGCTCTGTTGGATTGTTTAATGTTGACCTGGAAGAAGTACGGTTTAATGCTGAAAGTTCAGGGTGGAAGGGTCGGATAAATCGGGGACGTTCCTTTTTTTCTTTTGATTCTGCAACAGATTTGTACACGTTCCCGGTCGACGAACAAGAAGAGGAAACGACAGAAGGTAATGTACGTGTGAAACCGAAATTCGTTGATTAGAATTAACTGTAGTCTCGCGTGTAATCAAACACGTTTTCCGAGCAAAGAGAAAATAGAACGTGAACTCTAACTACGACATCGCTAGAATGTCAATCGTAAAACAGCTTGCAAATCGTGGAAACGATTGAGGGAGAAAATATATTAAAAGAACGCGTTAGGGAAATCTAAAATGAAGAAACGATCCGAGCTTGTCTCTTTCCGTGTTCTGTAACACTATTCTTTGAAAACAGTGTTAACTCGTCAAAGTTGGAATTCTTTTGCACCAGAGTGGGAAAGAAGAAGGTACGATCTCATCGATAGTGCGATACAGAATCAAAGAACTATTTTCTCGGGCTGCGACGGCGACGACCATCCCTGTTGTTCCTTTCCGCGCGTCTCATCTCTTCTAATCTGCGCGCGTGTTCGGCCATGTGTTGCCTTCTCATCTCTTCTTTCACGACTATCTACAATTGCACGATGATTTCATTCATTCTTAATCGTTGTTCGTCTAAGTACAATGAAGCGCGGGGTAACGATGTGATTAGTCCAGATTAAAGGCATTTACCTGCTCGTTTGTCAGCGGTAGCCAGTAAATGCACGGCGTCGCCTTGGTCTTCCTAAAGAGATCGTCTAGAAGCTTAGCCGGCGGTGGTTCGTCTTCTTTCTTTTTGAATTTACGAGCCGGAGCTGGTAGATGCGCCTCCGCGGCAGGACTCCGACTTCTCTGCCGCCTCTTTTTGTCGTGTTCCTTCTTGTCGCGCTCCTTCTCTTTAATGTGCTGCTGACCGTCTTCTTTACCCAAATCCCATTCCCGGACCACCGTTACCTGTTATTAATTACTTGGCTGTTTATTCTTTTTCAATTGTAAAATTAGGAAGTACGGTGTATACCTTTGTGTTCGTTCTCTCCTCGCGGTTCCAATCCTGCTGCCACGAGTCGGACGGTACAAGGGGCTCCGTTTTCCTTGGAATACCTTGGTCCTTCGACGATTCCCACGCCAATTCCATATCCTCTTTGGTCGCGTACTCGACGTGGAGCCTCTTCGGATTTGAAACGGGCCAGGATATACCGTGTAGTGCTTGCCTCGTCTCGAACGCCTGATCCTCGTTAGCATACTGAAATGATTTGATTAATATTAAATATTCGCTTTGCAACTTTATGCTTTTTGAAAAATCCTTCTTGCATACCTCTACAAAACACTTGGACTTGATTCTATCCATCCAAAAGCCGTTTTCGACAATTGTACCGGTACGCGAGAGGAGTTCTTTGATCTGGTTCAAGGTGAATGGACGCACCAGGTTTTTAATCAAGAGGATGTTAGTAGGCTTCGTAGCAGGTGGACTCGGAGATTTCACGTGTGGGGTTTCCTTCACGATTGAGATCTTACGCCTTACTGCTACAGATCGTATAAGAATTGAAGTATTAAATACATGATCCATTTCAATTGTGGATATTAATATATTTCCTAGGTACCTAAATGATTATCCATCTTCCCGTCTGCTTTCTTTGCTGCACCATTCTTTTGCGCATTACTCTCGTCGTCGGATTTAATGTCGTTTACACCGTCGGCAGAATTGTGCCATTTCTCGCTGACTCGATAACGATCCCGGTCTTCGTCATCGTCTTTCGAGAGACGTACCTCGTTTATCGATAATGGTCTTGCCCCTGGGACTAACGCCTGTAACATAATTAATAACCTGTCGTACCATGCTACCTCGAATTTTTAAGATAATATAGAACTGTAAATTGAATAATTAGACAGAAAAATATTACTTTAAGTGAATCCGTGGAAATCGAAAAAGAAGGTGCAGTATCGGTAGATAGTGCGGTGCCCCATCGACGCTTTCTTGGGATGCATTTCGAATCCTGATCGACATTATCATGATTCTCCTATAAAATTAGAAATACCTAATAAATTGTATATTCTTCGATCAATTCTTTAACGAAAGAAAATGTAATAATGAACCTTATTTGGAACGGTTGTTTCATTATTTGAGTTTGCATCGCTGTCTTCTCTTTTCACATCATTCTTTTCCGTTAACATTCTTGTAGAGCTGAAACAGTATTTAAAGTTACAGTAAGAATACTTGTAGTAGCAATTATAATGAATCGTTAAATGGTGCTTACAATGATCTCTTCAAATTTACTTTCACGGGTTTATAAGTCACCGACTGAGTTATCGTCGATGCAGTATATTCCGATTTATCATTCTGACCGTCCTTTTCTTTATTCTCTTCGCAATGGTCTATTTCCATTTCCGTGTTATTTAATAAAGAATTATTCCTAGCTTTCGGTGACTCAGATCGTTCTTTCTGCTCGCGGGAATCCTCTGCACTTACTTTCTCCTCTTTCGCATAAGTATCTATCTTTACTTCTCGTTTGATAGGAGGTTCATCCTCGGAATCTGGTGTATCAGAATTGGAGGAATCTCGATACTTGGTTCGATGCTTCCTACGACTGACGCATTGTATTCTGCTGCTAGTTCTCTTATTCTTATCGTCACCTTCGTCGTTCGACTCGGACGATGAGTTCGCTTCGCGTGCTTTCTCTTTCTCATCGTCGTCCTCGTCGCTGCTAGTGCTTTTCTGATTTTTCTCGACGCTAGCTTCTTTGCTAATCACTTCTACCGATCTTTCGCTGTCGTCTTCCACGCAGCTCTCTTCCTTTGGTACAACGTTTGTCTCCTCGGATGATTGATTACCGTTCGAACTAGGAGCCAACACGACGATTGTGCTACTCGACTTAGCGGGTTCGTTATCAGCGTTTTCGTTGCAGTAATTTGCCTCAATTGATTCACCTTGCTGATCTATGTTTGGTTTATCGTCAGACAACAAGTTGGCTGAAGTGGTTTCAGGCAGGATCTCCTTGCTATCACTTACCTCTTCGTTGGAGTCCTGACTTGGGTATGAAGAGGAGGGATCGTTCGGCTGTTCATCGCCACTGAGCATTCTTGTACAAGAAACCAGTTGCTTGTCTGCCGAGTCAGCCTCCTCTGCAACGCCCTCACCACTTTCCTGCCACTTGTTCGACTTTTTCCTACTTGACGAAGTATCCGACGATCCCTCTGATGTGTTACGTTGTCTAGATATCTTCAGTTTCTGTATCTGGCCAGGCGACGCATCGGCTCTTGATACTTTCCAAGATATGCCACTGCTGTTGTCATCATCTTCATCTTGCCTATCCGTCTTAACAACTGCCTCCGTAGGCAGACTCTTTTCATTGTTTTCTTCCTCTTGCTCTGCCTCCTTTTTTGCAAGGTTCTTCTTTTCCGATTCTCTAGTGCTCATGCTTTTCGTTGCCTCCTCAACATTTTCCCGCTCTGGGGATGTCGAAGATGCTCGTTTTGCACGTCTTCTCGCAGACTTTCTAATGGGTTTCTCGACTTCCTTTTCTGGGGTCCCTGCTTTAGCTTTATTCCTTTCGCTCTTGCGCCTCATATCTAAAAAAATAACAATATAACTATACGATTGCGGTTACAATTCAAGCGCAACAAACTTTTCCTTAGAAACTTATAATAATTGGTATCGCCTATCGTATAACCTGGTAACCTGCCCGCTATAACTCTTCTAAACTATGCATGAAACCGTTATTGATGTTTATAAACATATAGATCGAAGGACAAATACGATGGTAGTAATCGAATAATAACAAAATACTTCACCAATGCGTTTCTACTTTGTGCTCTGGACTAACGTAAATTGTGTTGCCAATAACTGAACAATCTGCGAGGAAAACGCCGTAATGAAAAATTCTCCGAACGTACATGCATATGTAAAGACAGAGAATAAATAGGCATCATAAATCATTCCTAGCAATTAGCATTATATCGATTGAATAAGGTCGAGCAACATGATTACTTCTGACAGATAATTATTGTTAAAGCGTTGAAAGTATATTTCGATTCTCTAATTTATGGTTACGCGTGAAACGCGCGGGTGTTTCACGATGCACCAAGTATACGGAAAATTACTCACTTAATGGATGTATTTCGTTCGTTAGTCAGAAACTTGCCAGGTATGTTTCGCGTTTCGCTATTTTTATTGATACATAAATAACACCGTTTAATCGAAACGACGTTTAAAATGACGCTTTTAACAATCCGTCGTACCACAGTACTCCATTGAACACGAACGTTTCATTTAGCATCGTATCAGCAGAGAGGAAAAGAGAGGGCACACGCCATAGAAACGAGTTGGAGAACTATCGACGATGCTACCGATAATTATCGATGGCCACCGCGATCGAAATCTATCGATAGTTTATATTCACTATCGATATTTCATTTTCACTATTGATAGTTCATTTCCACTATCGATAGTTCAGTTTCCCTATCGATAGTTATCGGTATTGAAAGTCATGATTCTCGTTGTCCCGGGAAGATTCGTATAACCTCATTTTATTTGTCCGATATTTGCGAAGAATATGCATACTCCTAACATTTGGTGATCGCAATTGTTAAACAAATTGTGTCTTCAAGACAAACAATACGCTTTCCGGTGACTTCGCAAAGGGGCGCACTCCATCGAGAAATTTGACAGTTCAACGTTTGACAGTTCAGCTCCAACAACACTCGTATAGTCGAGTCTTGAATTTTCGAATGAAATTTACCATGAGAACAATTTCGCGTATTGTGTATAAACTGTGATTTATAACAAACGTATAATTAAAAAAGAAGAATTAACACACCTCCGATTAAATTCTCGGACGATTAAATAATAATTGTCGAAGTACATTAGTGAGAAGGGAAAAGAGTTACCTGTACACGAATCCTGTGTTAGACGGAATCAATTTCACAAATCGATATGTCGAAAAACAAATTAAATCTGACTCTACCTCCTGGTTCGATAGAACCAGCCCCAGCTGTCTCGCCATCGCCACCAGTACCACCGTTGCCCATTTACAATGAGCCACCAGTGATCCCGGAGTAAGTATATTTATGGTTAGGAAAAATTTCAGAGAAGAAATGGACTCTTTATTAAAATATTTTGGTTTGTTACAATTCTAGCGGAGTTATGGGAAAGATGAGTATAGACGCTATTCAGGAGAGATTAGAGGAGTTAGAAATGGATGAGGAGCAGAGAAAGAGACTGGAGAGTTTCTTAGGTCAAAAGGAAAAGGTTGGAGAATTGTGTGACGAGGACTTTGAGAAACTTGGGGAACTTGGTGCTGGCAATGGTGGAGTCGTTATGAAAGTCAGGCACAAAAAATATGGACTTATAATGGCAAGAAAGGTATAGGATACTGTCCATTGCGATTCGCTTTGTTTATTATATTTAGGTTTGGAAAGATTATAATAATAATACTATCGTTTTTAGCTAATACATCTAGAAGTAAAGCCTGCTATTAAGAAGCAAATAATCAGGGAATTGAAGGTTCTCCACGAATGTAACTTTGCACATATAGTTGGATTTTATGGGGCTTTCTATAGGTATTTCGTTTGTGTTGAATATTAGCAAATTAGTCATTGTCTTTTCGAGTAATGCGTTTTCGTTAAGTGTAAAGCATTCTATTTGCTGCACAGTGATGGAGAAATTAGTATATGTATGGAATACATGGATGGTGGGTCGCTGGATTTAATACTGAAGAAAGCTGGCAGAATTCCAGAGCCTATACTAAGTACAATTACTTCGGCCGTAAGTATTAAGAAAACTACTAGAATCCCTGTTTAAGAGATTCAGCTACTTATCCTTCTACAACACTAACAACTATGCCTAATAACTTCTAATTAACTATTCATGTACGGATATGGGAGTTCAATAATAAGTTTCTCGCTCTATAACGCCGCCTGGATACTTACGAATGCACAGCCTCCTCAATTCATCGTACATCCAAAGAAACAGGCCGAGCGGGAGGCATGGCCAATACCAGTAAAAACTTAGCGGCATCGTTTTAAATATCTGCTCGGTTCGTGGGACGTACAGTAGAATGCCCGTTAGGATGATCTCGACGACGAAGGAAAAGTTTAGAAACCAATTATCCATTCCCTGTTGCAGGATCGAGTTGACTCTCGTCTTGCACATCACTAGATCTATCAGCTGAGTGATAACAATGGCTAAGAAGTATCCGGTGCGGGCTTCGTTCAGTAGATCCATCCTGGTATCGTAGGTCCACGTTTGCCCGTAAGAATCCTGCATATCGTTGATGGACCTATTCTCCCATTCCAATCTGGACGCCACGAAACGATCAGGCAGAAATCCATTTAACATGAGAATTAAAAAGAACGTGTAGAACGCCGCCAGTGATTGAGTCATCCCGATCTGGCCATAGGCGACAGAGATTAAACGCTTGTTCACGAGTTTATCGTACTGAGGATTCCTCGGTGCTCGGTGCATTATATCGGACTCTGGTTTCTCGTATGCTAACGCTATTGCTGGAAGTAGATCAGTGCCGATGTCCACGCAGAGTATCATCTCGAGGATAAAGGGCAGAGGCATGGCGAACAGGAGGCTGCTCAGCATGGGTAACATCTCGGGAACGCTGGACGTCAGAGTGTAAACGATCGACTTTTTCAGATTATCGAATATCAGTCTACCTTCCTCGATCCCAGTCACGATGGAAGCGAAGTTGTCGTCCATAAGAATCATGTCAGCTGCGTTTTTCGCCACGTCGGAGCCGGTGATGCCCATGGCCACGCCGATGTCCGCCTTTCTCAGTGCTGGCGAATCGTTCACCCCATCGCCGGTCACGGCAACGATCTCTCCGAGCCTCTGGCAGCTTTCCACGATGTACAGCTTCTGCTGGGGCGACGTTCTAGCGAAGACGATTTCCTCGTACTGCTTTATAACGTCGTCCAGCTGCTTCGCATCCATGTTCCTCAATTCTCCTCCGGTTATGATTATCGCGTGAGGGCTGGCCTCGGTTATCTGGGTGAACGACTTGTTCTGCAGGATTGCCTGCTCGTACCTGGTCTCGTGGCCCTCGCTTATTATACCGACCTTCTTCGCTATTGCTAATGCCGTAACTGGATGATCACCGGTTACCATGATCACCTTAATCCCAGCCGTGCGGCACTTCCTTACAGCTTCGGGCACGGCTGGCCTCGGCGGATCTATGAGACTGATGAATCCGACGAATCTGTAGCCCGAAACGGGGAAATTGTACGAGTTCGGGGAGTCGGCGTTGAACTTGTAATCTGGATCGTAGTCGGAGCTGGGTAGCTGAAGATCGCAATAGGCCAATACTCGTTCGCCCAAGTAGCCCAACTCCGCACAGGCCCGCCGGCTTATACTGTAGTCCATCGTCGACATCTCCTCCGTTTCTCCGTCCGTGGTTAGTATGTGACTGCATTTCTCCAGGATCACTTCCGGTGCTCCTTTCAAAATTATAATAAATCCGTCGAGATCTCTGTGTATGGATAATTGATACTTTGTCACAGAACTGAACGGTATCTCTGCGACTTTTCCATATATCTTGCGGAAGGTATCCGTCTCGTGGATGTGTTCGCAGAACTTAAGGATCCCCGCCTCGGAAGCGTCGCCTATTACCTCTCGTTCGTCGACTGGTTTCAATAAAATCGATTCCGTGGTGAATTCAGCTCGCAGGCAGAGCGTGGCAGCTTTTATGACTATATTGAACGCCGGCTTCTCCATTAATAGAGTCTTCTCAACGCCCAGCCTCTGATCCGGTGGGAAATTGTACCTGGTGTGGCCGAACCATAAATTGGACACGCTCATCTTATTCTGCGTCAGAGTGCCCGTTTTGTCGGAGCAGATGGTCGACGTGGAGCCCAATGTTTCCACAGCCTCCAGGTTCTTCACCAAGCAATTCTTACTGGCCATCTTCTGCGCAGTTAGAGTCAGGCTGGTGGTGACTGTTACCAGTAGAACTTCCGGGACATTGGCTATCACTATTCCTAGCAAATAGGTGAACGCTTTTAATATGCTTGGATCGAGGATTAAAGAAAGTCCGAAGAACAGTACTCCGAATAGTACAGCAACGGTGGTAATTATCTGAACGAAATGCTTGATCTCCTTGGCGATGGGAGTCTCGCTCTTCTCCAGCTGCGAGGTGAGGCCAGCCAGACGTCCTATCATTGTCCGATCACCGGTCGCAAGGACTATCCCCTTGCCCTCGCCGTCGACGGCGAAAGAGGAAAAGAAAGCCATATTGGAGGACTCTAAGGGGTTGCTGTCGGTAGGATAGCTGGTCCGGGCCAATGGTTCACTTTCGCCGGTGATACTCGAGTTCTCCACCCTGAGCGCACGGCACTCGGTGATCCTGATGTCGGCTGGTATCTTATCGCCGTTTTTGAAATGCACCAAGTCCCCAGGGACCAATTCTTCCGTTGCTATACGCATCATTTCACCTCCTCTTATTACTGCTGCGAATGTTGGTACCATTTTCTTGAACGATTCCATCACCTACAAGGTATCATCATATAAGGATGGTTGAATTCATGGTGTTGAACGATGCAGCGTATGCCTCGCTTACCTTTGTGTTCTTGCCCTCTTGTATATACGCGGACAAGCCAGAGATCAGGCAAATCACGGTGATGATGACGCCCAACCATTCTATGCCACCTCCGGTTCCTTCCACAGCAATGCTAACTCCGTACAAAATGTAGCACAGTACCGAACATGCCCACAGTAGCCCGGCGAAACCATGGAACATACACTTGAGAAACTTTATATACTCCGGGGTCATTTTTGGCGGGGTCAGAGAGTTTGGTCCGTCTCTCAGATAAATCTTTCTCGCCTCCTCCTCAGCCATGCCCTCCGTTGCATCAGTTTTTAATTTCTCACACAATTTATCCAAAGGTATTACATGATCGTCGGTGATCAATTCCTGCTGAAGATCCTTCAACTCGTCCTCGGTCAGCTTCTTCTTGACCATTTGGTGGGGTATCTGCAGTAGCCTGAACACTGCTTGTATCATTTTTTATTTATACAAGGAACACACAGGTGTGATGCAAATATTCGGCTAACTGTAAAACTTTCTCCCCTTGGAGATCAACTGTTTAATGGCTGCAATTTCCATGACCACTATGTTTCTGCACGATTTCTTGAAATACTTGAACCTTTCTTTTTCCATAGGTTTTGAAGGGTTTAAGCTACTTGCGAGACAAACACGCGATCATGCACCGAGACGTGAAGCCCAGCAATATTTTGGTGAACAGCGCTGGAGAGATCAAAATCTGCGATTTCGGTGTTTCTGGACAGTTGATCGATTCAATGGCTAATTCATTCGTTGGTACCAGGAGCTATATGTCGGTAAGATATCTTGGAATAGGGGACCAATTGTTGTAAACGGAACGATGATGATTTGTTGCCTGAATTTTTAGCCGGAGAGACTTCAGGGTACGCACTACTCAGTGCAAAGTGATATCTGGTCACTAGGATTATCGCTCGTAGAAATGGCTATTGGGATGTATCCGATTCCACCTCCGGACGAAAAGACTTTGGCCGCGATATTTAACACCCCTCCGGGACAACAACCCCCGGAGAGTGCCACGACGAATAACGCTTCCACGCCGACAACGCAATCGCCTGGACACAGTTAGCTTTACTTAGCCTTTATTATTGTAAGGGTGTTTAAAACAACGATATAAATGATATATTATTCTTTTTAGGTACGGGCAGTCCAAGACCGATGGCCATATTCGAATTATTGGATTATATCGTAAACGAGCCACCACCGAAATTACCTTCCGGTATCTTCAGCGATGCATTTACAGATTTCGTGGATCGTTGCTTGAAGAAGAATCCCGCCGAGAGGGCGGATTTGAAAACGCTAATGGTATTCCATCGTTTCACTTATGAATGAAATACTATCTCCTTTTCGTTCAATCGTCTTATTTTAATCCGTAGAATCACGAATGGATTAAAAAAGCTGAATCGGAAAACGTGGACATCGCTGGTTGGGTATGTCGCACAATGGATCTACAACCGACCACTCCAACGCGATTAGCGAACGTACAATCCTGAATAAATGTCACTCTTACATACTTGACCACTTATATACGCGTTCAGTACTCTTAAGTGGACTTTCATTTCTTTACGTTCGATTTATATAAGCAGTGGCGTTCACGAATTTCATTGTTTCTTTGCGTTTTACTAATCTACGAAACGAAATCTACGAAAGGATTCTCGCGATTTCGAAGACAGACTTTTTATTATAGCGTGTCCATTTATCTCTTTTATACCACTTTGCTCAATCGTTTCGTTTCAGACGCAGCATTTATCCAGTAGAATATACATATAATTCCGATATACGTACACAGATTTATTCCTTTTTTTAAGTAACTGCGATTAGCTTTTTTTTTTAAACTTGTAAGATGTTAGTTGTTAATTCTCCATATATCTTAGGTGACTATCCATGTTTAGGGCATTATTTTTAATTATGCATTGTCTGATTTTGAAGTCGCGATAACGATCGTGCTAGGAGATTTAATGTACACGATTCGATGCATGTACAATGATATTGTGATGTACAGAGATCTAAATTGACATTATTGCACGAGATACACGCCACTGTGCTTGGAATTTTATTTCACTTTTACGCGCGTTTCGTATTCTTGTCTTACGCTTCTGTTGAAAGTATGTAAGATAAACGAGTTATCCCTATAAGTTTAACGTTATCGTAACACTCATGGGCAAAGTGCGTTCCCTATGATGATGAAGACATTAGGATACATAAATGGGCATCCGATTAGGATATAATTTCGTGACAACTGAGAAAAGTGTTAGAGAACAAGTTACTAGTAGAACATTTGTACCTGACACGTAGAACATTATTCACGCCATGAAAAAAAGACTTATTTCGTCGTTGCTAGATCAACCCGATTAAAACGATATGTATCATTCGAATTGATATTCATACGTAGAAGTATGTATTTCGCACGAAACTGTCGTGCAAAGTTCTACGACTAACTGTGACCTATTAAATACACTTCATAGGTGCAATTGCCAAGGATAAAACTTCGATTCTCGTCCATGTGTTCACACGATAATGAAATGTACACGATTGTATGTAACTGTATAGCTATACGTCGAGTCTTTCATGTGCAATTTCTCTGGACTGTGTTTGAAGGATTCTCAGCCGCTAGCTTGGCTGTCTTTGTATTTATACACGTCTCAACGATTAAGCGTAATTAGGGAGGGGTGTAATTTTTATCATTGTACCCAGGATGAGGCAGAAATGGCTCGAGTTTCTTGAATCTTTTATTCGAAGAAACGTTCAATCAAAAATACTACAAACGTAGAAATCCGCAACTTTCCGTTGCCACATCCAGCGTGTTTTTCCTTAATCATTTGGTCCATATTAATAGACAGATGTTTAATATTGTACAATCTATACAGTAGAGATATAGTTGCTTATCGTTATTACAATGTCTATATGTACATACTATAACAATAGCGTAAGCATCCGCAATTCCAATATACGAAGAGTGTTATCCCATTTTCCTTTCTCCTCCATCGAAGAGCAGGCAATGAAATATCAATTATTGCAACGATTCGTTGTGTACATGGAAATTATAACTGGGTAATAAACCTATCACCGTGTTATTCACATTGATTGCTTAGCTATTACTTTTTTTATATACAAATATATATATATATAGGCGAGATCGCAGATAGTTATTAGCCTTTTTCCGATTTGGCTTAAAAAAATATCGGAGCGTACTAACGAGCATATTGTGATGTTTGCGAGCACAGTGAGGATACTTGACTCATGTGCCTAATTGTAAGCGTAAGACGCCCAAGAACTGATCTTTCGTATTATGTTTGTATGTATAACGATATAATGCTGTTTACTATATAACATGATCTACTGTAAACGAAACAAGCATTTTTCGATTGTAATCTCCAGTTAAGAAAATTATGTAAAATAATTTAGAAAGAGTCTGGGCAGTGAATCTTAGATTATTAAAAATATATTAGTATTCCCTGTTCCGGATTTGTGCATTGCCGTTGTATCGATCCACTGTCTAAATGTTGTAATTAATGCAAAGAATAAATTTATCTGAAAAACTGAAACGTAATACTCGTTCGTCGGATATTGGTAAATGTTTATGAAAATATAAGTTTCATTAAATACGAGTTACTATAGAAACTAGTACTAGTTTGAGCGCAATAGCACGGTCTTTGATGCTTCGACACCATAGTGTTATGAGAGATCTACGTTAACTATCTGCAAGAACGGCGAAACCTTATCGAACTTGACAAGATCCACCTGAGTTCCGCCGACGAATATTCTCAAAATCGTGTTGTTCATTCGTTTGATGGTAACCGCGGCTGCCTTGTGCAATGTTTGATTCGTAATACCCTCGCATCCCGATAAATCTAAATGTTCTAATTGGGGCGCGGAATCAATAAGTTGGATCATCGTTTTATCTCTGAACGTGCAAGCGCAACACTCTAATTTCTTTAGAGCGCACTGCTTGGGAAATCTCACATGTGTTACCGATTTCACATGGTTCATTATTAATACTTCCAGCTTTGGTAGAGTCGCGAGAGCGGCTATGCCGATGTTCGTCACACGATAACACTCTATAATAAATAAAAGGACAATTATACACGGTAATCGAAATACATTTGCTTATACCTTCCAGTTATCTTACCAGCAATGTTTATGTCCGTGAGTTGCAAGCAATTCAATCCCAAATTCGTAAGAATCTCGTCACTAACCATCGGGTTTAGACTAATATCCAAAACTTGAAGATTCGTTAGCTGCGCGACATGTAACATATCCCTTCGTTCTATGGAGAACGAAATGTTGGACAGTTGTAATTTTTTCAAATTTGTACAATTCGTACAGATAGTCTGGATCACATCGCCAGATATATCAACGCATTTATGTATTATAAGGGTTTTTAAATTCTGCAGCTTCGCGAATGCCTGACAAAAAGAAAACAAGCTCAATATTGAAAAGGAAATTTACAGAGAGGTATACGAAATGAATTCCAAGTTTAGTTTACCTCAGCCAAAAAGCGTTCTTGCAGAGAGATGCAATTCTGCAAGACGAGTTCCTCCATTGCGTCTAACGGCAGATAATTCAAACACCGTCCGCATATGTTAGCATAATTCACTTTGAAATATCGTAGCTTTGGATTTACTTTGAACAGCTTTTGTAAATCCATATCACAGATGTGAGTCGTAAAACCGAGAGAGAATTCCGTTATGTCGTGGCAGTTGTTCATTAATGCATTAATGCCAGATACGGACACGGTAAGACCAGTAACGTCTATCTTTTGCAAATTCGGACACAGTTTGCCGACGAGGCCCAACGTGCTTCGGTTTAATATGCACGGTACACGTGACAAATTTATCTCGTTCAAATACGGGCCGCATCGCAGTAAAACTTTGCGGAGGATGCCCGTGTTAATATCCCTTTGTTTGGGACCTGGCAAATATCCCCACACGGAGCGTAACAAATCGAGCCTTTTTACGCTTCGCCATGATTCGTGGCTTAGTACTCGCCATCTTTTGCAAACTACAATCATCGAAAAAAGTTATGAAACAATTAAAATATTTTACACCTAATTCCAATGCTACAAGACATGAAGTATTGATCTTGCCTCTTTCTATCCTGATTCTATCTACGATCGGTAACTGAAGGAAAATATGCATTAAACAGTCGTCGTTCAATGTTTGAATACTGGGCTCTGTATCGTCGTTCTGTATGCAATCCTGATTGCACTGTTCATTTGCTTCCTTCTTCTCCGCTTTCAATCTCTCTCTTGTATGATAATATTGATTTTCTATGTTATCCGGCTGATGCCACGAGTCGGCTGCTATTATTCTTAAGATTCGGTTGTGCAATCTTATACGTTCTTCGTTTCTGGCTCTACAAATCATCACAAAGTATCAATGCCATAATTCCCTTAAATACAATTCATGTTTGTCTTTTAATTTCATGTTTACCTTATAGCCCCGTCCACACTGCTAAACGTAACAAACGCATAGTTATTTTTCCCCTCATTTCTCCGCAGGAAGCAACTCTCGACCGTGCCATACTTGGAAAATAACTTTGTGAGATCTTTGTACGTCGTCTAAAACGGAGGAGTGTATTTTGTATTTGCAAGCATATATAAACAATAGAAAATATGTATGTACGAACCCTCTCTGCTAAGTTAGTAACAAATAATTTCCTAATCGGCACACCATCATCTGTTATGGGTAAAATGTTGCCAAGCAATAATGGAAAATCTACAAAGACACGATAAATTAAGTATATCGTAAAACATTAACGCCATGTTTTAGGTTAAACGAATAAATCGAAGAATTTAACATTGTTTATTACCTTCATCGTTAAGGATGAAATTGCTTTCCAAATTCATGGCGATATATTCCTCTAAATATTTGTTCATCTTCGTGGTTAATGCTTTTTTACCCCGGTACACGGTTTTTCGTAGCAGCCCTCATTCATCCTTTACAGATCAATGTTATGATTCAAGCAGAAAGGTATGCTCTCATCGGGGTATCTTTATTTCTCAGTACACTTTATTTTTATCTAGGCCGTTTCAAAATCGTAATACCGCTTGGCACGAAAATACTTCCTGAGAAACTTTGTATCGTTAATTGGAGTATGTTATTTTATTATTTAAATATCTACTGTATATTTCATAATGTATGATAAAATAAAAAGTATAAATAAACGCAGTTCCATAGAATATTTATTTGTCTTTCAATTTTCAAGTATCATACCTAAAACCTTTGCTGCAATTTCGGATTGGTGCAGGGCTTACATTTACAAGAGAACGAATATTGGCTTCGTAAAATTTGTTGCCTACTTTCCGTACTCATATGTTTATAATGAGGCCCTGCAAAATTACGGATTGTAAGATTATTGTTTCATTATAGGATTTACTCTTATCTTTTTAGTCGATCTTATTATTATACCATAACAGTTGAAAATTTCTTCATTTCTGGCAATATCCCTGGAAGCTCGAACAATCAGGTATTGGCCCACAAAGCTAAAATTTTACGAGGATGATACATTATACATCGAGGTATATGTGGTCAGATAAATTGCAAAAAGTATGCAATTACATGTTGATTATATTGGGATCACAGGAATGGTTCATCATACTCGCAGAAGGATAAATTCCTGTAGCTACAATATCTTCTTGGCCCAATGAGTTCATTGAATCCACTTTGCTCGATAGCGTGTCTGATCTCGTGATCACATGTCCATTACAAATTAATTGGAGAATATGTCGTAAAATTAAAGAACTCACATATAGCTCCTTGCCATTTTCTGTAGATGTATTAAAATTGGAGTTGAACGAATTATCAGAGAATTTGTTCATCAAGCTATCTTCAAGATTATTCGTTTTAAAGAAACTCGTATATTCTGATAAATATGTAGTAAGCATAATAGCTGTCTGCAAAAATTATGCTTGTGTAAACAAAATATTTTATTCTCCTTTAGCATAGTTCTTTAATATACGTACGATTCCGTATATTGTTAAATCTTCCAAGGGTATCTTATCGAAATTGGTAACTAAACCATGCATTTCATTGAATCTAATTTTGTCCATTGTAGTTGAGCAAACTAATAAAACTCTCAGAGCTAAATGGCCTATTCCAACCTCTTCCCAAAGCTTCATTTGACTTCCCGGACACTCCATTCGATGATACGAAAATTGTGCTTCAGTCAAGCAAGTTTGGCTGCAGTAAAATGTATTGAAACATTCCGCGCATCTAAAGTAACATAATAATTCAAGTGTTCGGTCGAGTGGACGTATCTTTCATATAAAAATGCATTACTTACGGAACAGGAATGTCTTTGGTTGAACTATTACAATTCTGACAAAGTTCGTTTCCTGTATCCTGATTCAGCAATACGAAACTTACAGGCTTTTCCACGAAAAGGACATCGTCCTTCTTAATAAATCTGTTTGCTACTACATGTCTTCCTAGTTCTTCATTGTACCTTCTATCTATGGATACCGAAGCATGGGGAAAATTATTATTCTCCTCAAACGCGATTTCGGATTTCAAGCTCGACAGATCGTCGGGAACTCTTGCAACCTTTTCTGTGCATGCTTCGATCAAACTTACTTTGCCCATTTTTTTCACTATGCTATCTGGAAATTGTTATTTTCTACTTCAAAAGAGATTAAAGATCTATATGCAGATTTAATAGTTTATGTTTATGGTGTACCTTTCATGGAAGGTCCAATATAGTCAGGGTCATGAATTATTTCATTCATTTTGAAAAGAGTTTGTTCCATTAAGTGCTGCTTGCCTGATTTGGAATAACATTGCACTGCTCGTAAATATAATTTATAATGTAATCGTTTTGGATAATTTAAGTTAATGGCTAACTGAATATCTTGTATACAATCCTTCTCGTGATCCAATGACATTCATTGTGTATGAAACACATATAAAAATAGACCTCAAATTAATAATAAACTATGTTTTATACTTGTGCTCATACTAAATCCAATTGATATTTCTTTACTCACATCATATCTATCTAAATAAAATAAGGCTGCAGATCTATTTGCGATGGCAACTGCTCGCTCAATACTATCTGCAGGAGCATATAACGCACATTTTGTGTAATAGTCTATGCTAGTATTATAATTTTTAGCCTGAAACGCTTTGTTGCCCAAGGCTTTAAAAGTTTCTGCCTTGGCGGTGGACTTGGATTCCTTTTTATCATAATGATCTTTCAACCACATACGCACGTATTTCCTAAAAGTATAATATATTATTGTAATGGCCGGGAAAAATTAATCGAAGTAGTAAAATAATAAATATGTACCCTATATTTCGATCGCTCCATAAATAAGACATCAATTCATCCTCACGTTTTAATTTTGTCTTTAATACACGTGACAATTGTGATTGTGATGTAAGAACTTGTAATACACTTTGCCACTCCATTTGATAGAAAATATACGATAGAGTATTAAAGGGCACGTACGAATATTTTAGGTTATATTACACATGTGTGATTGTACACATATTACGCTGCGTGACATAGAAATTTATATTGTTGTTATAGAAATGTGATTCATGACCTTCTTTTTTCCTATTTTCTTGTATTTCTATTATTTGTAATACAATAATTATTAAACTATTATAGTAGCACGTACTTTAACATTTGCGCTTGTCGCTTTAACAGTGCCTTAGCGCATGCGCTGTCGCTTTAACAGTAGCCTGGCGCCTGCGCTGTCGATTTAACAGTACCCCGGCGCCTGCCCCTGATGTAAGGCAATTTGATTACAAGAGCGTGTATTGTTGTGCCATTACTTAGGCCCTACTACTATTTTATACAAAATTGCTTTTTAAATCATTAATGAGGTTCATGGTCACCAATAAATTGGTTCCAGTTTATTGTATTGATATATATTAATGAATGTACAGTCATAATAACAATTTATATCATTTATTTTATTACAGTGAAACCTCGATACGTACGAGGAGCGTTTTGCAATTAATATATTTAACAAATTCTTTCGGGATGCTTCTCGACGTAAGAAGGTTTCATTCTCTTTCATAATTACAATAAATAATAAATAGTTAATCAAATGTTAATTATATACGAACGGATTGGAAGTTATGATAAATAACGGTACAAAGTGGCTCATAATACATATTTCGTTTAAGGCCTCCTTTTAGATCTCTTTTAGGACAGAACTGAATTGAATTTAAATTCGCGTTTCGACTCGGTCCCGTTCATTGGTATTCTTCGTTAATACCTGTGACAATTTGTCGCAAGTAGACCAATACTATATTTAGCGACGTCTAATTAAAATCTATAAAATGCTGCTTTATAATACTGTCATCTACGACAATTAACCGTATTAGACTAAAATTAAATACACTTTGAGTTACACTCTGTCGCGCGGCTTGATTAAAACAAATCTGGTACAAAATCGTCATATTCATTATAATCATCCGCCCCAGGTGGTACGAAGATTCCTCCGAGAACATTGGAAAGATTATCACCTAGGCCCATCGCCGATGCAACTCCAAATACTAATCTCATCACGAGTAACCGCATAAAGTTTGCTACGTTCGTCTCTTTGCTTTGCAGAGACAATTGCGTTGTTTTCTTTGCCCTGCTCTCTACGCATTGGATCTGCGACAATCACGAAAACAAATGAATGGAACCATCCTCGCTGACGGAATTCATTTTAATCCTTCACCGGGGACTTAATTAATTTGAAATTACAATTAGTACTTACGCCGGCGCAGACAATGACAACGACCACTAAGGCGAGCGCGACTTTCATCTTCGACTTCCGACGCGTTAATCACACTTCCAGAGGAGTATATTAATGAAGGATTCTTTTCCTATCCGTCCGATCCTTTTGCGTAGCCCTCACTGTTTCGTTTCGCGTTAAATGCCTGACATACAAGGGAACTCGCCGTTTCAACCGAGCACGCAGAGAGAGCAACAAGAACTGAACGAAACCGCGTTTCCGCGAGAGAAACTCGTCCGGTACCTATACTCGTTTTGAACCTTGCCGCTGATAGAGCACAGGTGAACGTGTAAATCGAACAGGTGAACGATGGGGACAGCGAGTGAAATAAAACGGTAGTAGCTACCGAGAGATCGCGGATCCAAAGTTATTCTATGCTAACGGTACCCCACGAAAAAAGGCATCCAGGCCATCTCTCCAGGTTGTGCGGCGCATACACATCAGTATGCATAGTGGTAACAGGTACTCGCGTGTGTAGAGAATGTATTCAAATTGAGCGAAATAAAAGAAGGACCAGAAATTCTACCGAGAAAGTGTTAGTAAATGAGCGACGGAAGTACCGCTGTTAATTTCACAATGGGACACTTGTGCTTCTCTGAATCTCGGGCGAGCAATGGAATTATTTATTAACATTGGTTTTCAACGAGTTGTATAAGAAATTTGTTAAATAATGCTTGCGGAACATTTAATGAGCCATTGACCGTTTGCTTGAAAGAAAATGCGCATCACGAGGCACGCTCTCATTATTTATACATTATTACAATCTACTCGATTAACCCAAATCGTTTATTTAATATCCACGCTTCGTTTGGCACGAAGAACCGCACTTTTGCCGTAAACGCGAGGATATTAAATGTTAAAAGCGGTCAAGAAATTAGCCCGAATTATGAGTAACAATGGTGACACGGATCGGCGCTTTTCAACGGCTTATGAACAGCCTCATGATCTATGCTTAGCAATGCAAATGCGTTAATTTGTACGCGTAATGGAACATAAAATGTCTTACGATTAATATTCTTTTATAAGTACAAATGATATAGCATGCAACGTAATTATGGTATTGAGGAATTTAAGTAGACAATCGCAGTGTATGAATAATTCTTGTAGCTTAAAATGCGAATAAAATATCCAGTAAGCTATATACAATTATTTTATATACATTCGACTATCCTTTGCTCGACCGTCAATTTTTATGGTGCACTGTCGTCACTACACCATTACTGACAATACTAATGGGGCTTTCATTAACACTCAATCGTTCACGCAAATTCCTCGTCAGGCATTCGACACGGCAAACAGTAATGAGCTAGCTTTCGCCAAGGCGAGTGATAAGGTAGATCCTAATCACAGAGGCCAATAATTAACAAGAATATACAAAGCTAAGCTACTCCACGAACGAACGATGGTATTATTAATTCATAAACCTATTTACGAAGAACAGAGTCAAGAGCATTTAGTTGGGACAAGGATTTCCTTTGGAATCATCGATCAGGCGAAGACACGAGGAGCCTGTACTGTAATGAAAGGCAGGATGCGGCCGGGACCGGACGTGATGTCCCCCGCATACAGAAACAGTTCCAGAAACGAAGGAAACACCTTCCCTCGACTATGGTGATCGGCGCCCCTCCTTCCTATCAAGATAACTGTGGTCTAAGTATGGCAGAAGACGTCACCGGATAAGTTCTTGTACCTTTGTACATTTATTTATGACGCGATACCACTTTCGTACTCAACGAACCGGAAATTACTCGGCTCACATCGGTATCCCATGCGTTTGGCTTATTCTGTAAAACGAAGCGATCAATACCTATCAATTGTACTTTCTGTTGCAGCCTGAACAAACGAGCGAGGAACGAAGTAAACGTACTGAACGAGAGTTCATAGACCCTGGCAGTCTATTATTTAAGTTTGCCCATTCGCAGTTTGCACGTATCAGCTGTGCAATCGTTCATACGCTGCATGTGTTTGCGTTCCACGATCTTCCTTCGAAAACTTCATTACAATCCTACGTTGCTGCAATGTACAACAGAAAATGAATAAAGATCGTACGATTTATGCAGTGTTACTTTTCATTTCAACAAATCCTCACCACCTTCGTCCTCCTTCTTCCTCTCCGCCTTCGCGCACCTTGCGGAAGTAACAGTGGAAGCGGCCGCGTTTCCCAGAGCTGCAAAATTCGCGTTACGTTAATTCAACAATCGATTATTATTGACAGAACACCGTTTTCCCGTGACATGAGTGCGTTAATGGGACACGCGTCGCCGGAGCGTGAAACAATAGCACGCGTCCCTCCGTCTCTGTCCGATTCAGCACCGCTAGGAATCGGTTCCTCCTTCGTGCTATCCTTCGAAAGAGACGAGGGCTACCTCCTCCACGTTAGTGCGCGCCTCACCCTCACGGATGACACTTTGCCCGGGGGCTTCCTCGCCACCACGAGCTTGCATTCACTCCTGTCGCTTCCGGGGGGGAATGCGTCGACCAATTTCTTTAATTTTGTGAGAACTCTTGGAAATTTTTGGTGAACACGTTATTCTTTCTTTTTTTTTTTTGCGGGACACGTGGGCGGTGTCTTATTCTCCGGATTAATTGTGGACTCTCTGTGATAAGTGATCTTGCTGGAATTAAAAAAAAAAAACAATGAACGCGGAGGAGGTAAAAGTTGGATGCTTCCAAGTGGTCGTCGTGCTTCTACTTGGCATCAATTATATCATAGTCGCGATGAGCCACGCGTTGCCGATCTTCCACAATTACACGCCTAAATTCTATTGCCAGGTGAGCTTCCTTTGCCTACTGTTTCTTCGTCTAATTGAATGATCACGCGAGACGGTTAATTCGCACGCTACAGGAAAAGAACGGAACGAAACGAACGTACGGTTGCCAAGAGCTGGGCAACGTGACCGCTGTAATCGACGAGACTTGGAACGGAAACTCGTGTTTCGGCGATTATCAATTTGCCACCGAGTTCGGAGAGAACAGCGTGGTGACCGAATGGGGATTAATTTGCGAGAAGCGATATTTAACATTCCTTGGGCCGATCGTTTACTACATCGGGGTTCTAATGGGCGCATGGATCAGCGGCCTTTTGGCGGATCGGATAGGGAGGCTTCCGGTCCAAGCGATTTGCCTTTACACTCAGGGCACGATGGCCGTTGCATTGTACGTTGTGCAGGTAAATAAATCGGAGATAAAATGAACATCCGAGAAACGGAAACGAAAGTCGAATACCGAACGGACGACCGTAATTCACCGTTTCAGAATTATCCCACGTTCTTGGCTCTCCGCGGCCTGCAAGGGGTGTTTGTCCAGGGTCTACAAAATTCTACGTACATTCTTTCGCTGGAGCTGCTGCCCGCGAAAGCGCGAACTTTCGTCGCGTTAGTTATGCAAATCGCATGGGCCATCGGTTTGGTGCTTCTAGCCGGCCTCAGTTATCTCATACCTGACTGGAGGATCTTACAATTGGCAGTTTCGGTCCCCACTGCCATCACTGTTCTGTACATTTGGTAAAAGTCATGAATTATACGAGATTCTTAATCAGCGCTCGATTGCTAACGGCGAAGCGATTTTCAGGATCATCCCGGAGTCCCCAAGGTGGTTGCTGGCTAAGGGTAAAACGACGGAAGCGGACATGGCAGTGGAACGCATCGCAAAGTACAATACTTGCTGTACCAGATTACGAAGAGAAAAGCCGAAAACGGAAGCAAGCGTTGCCGAGAGCACCGCGCCGGTAAAACCGGAAAGGAAATCGCGCGTTTCGTGCGCGGACTTGAAGAAAACGAAGACCGACAGTGAAGTGAAAGAGGAAGCAGCGAATTTACTGAACAGCGCTACAGATACAGCTGAGCAAAAAGTTCGAAGTGAGTTAACAAATCCTGCGATAACTGCATTCAACATATTAATTATTACACTGTTTCAGAGACAAGTTTGAGAGCGATTTCAGAGAACTTGGAGAGTAAGCTTCCCAAAACCGAACCGGAATCAGAATCCTCTCAACCTGAACCGGAGAAGACGAACTCTCCGTCGAGCTCCAAAAGCCATCGGAAGTCGAAATCGATATCACAGCCGGTTGGTAATCATCGGCTTTCAATGAAAAGCGCGTACGATACCGTGGAATTGCGAACGCCCGTGAAAAAGGAGGCTGTTAGCAAGGGTGATGAGCAAAAGGGCAAGCTCGAGGAAAGATCCAGTCACCTGCAGACAAAAGAGGAATTGATGGAATTGCTTAAATCGACTCTCTTGAAGAAATATGGTTTTGTAATGATTTTTCAATGGTAGGATTTTTCTACACGCGGACGAATTGGTCAGAAATGAATTCTATTGTCTAATTATTGTTTTTCTTATTTATGGAAGGTTCACTTCGTCTGTGGCGTGTTATGTTTTCACGATACTCGTGCCAACTTTCGCTGTCAACCGGCATGTCACCTTTGCCCTAGGAGGAGCACTGGAAATTGCAACTTACGTGCTCGTGTACTTCCTATTATCTAGATACGGCAGACGGCTACCTATGTCCGTGTATCAATCGATCAACGGTGCGATCTGCATCGCATTAGCTGCTCTAATTATCCTGTCGAATCCTGCCACTGCGATCGGTACGTGATCGAACAAGAAAATTGAAGATTGCCGTGAACGTTGGAATAGATACATGTAGTTGGAATACTCTGTTCATTTCTGATCTTGCAATCTCCTCAATTGTTATTTACAATTCACTTTACTAGGAACTTATTCTTTAATTAATATTTTACCAGCAGACCTCACGAAAACTATTATACTCTTCATCGGGAGGGTGACAGTGATGAGTACCGTTTCCGTAGCATATCTGTACACGATTGAGATATTTCCTACGGTCGTGCGAGGAACCTGTTTGGGCTTGTGCACCGTTTTCGCAAAGATCGGTAGTCTCTGTACGCCGCATGTGTTGTTATCGGTATGATTCGCATTTAATCGCAATTGCAAATGAACCGCAGAGGCTATTCAATTTAAAGCTTGAAAGATGAATGTAATTTTGTATTTCCAGGGAGAATATTTTCCAGTCACCGTTCCCTTAATAATTATTGGAATGCTGTGCTTAGTGTCTGGAGCACTTGCCTTGATTCTACCAGAAACTTTGAACAAGGTTCTCCCTGATACGACTGAAGACTCTGAACTACTGATCGTGAGAAGGAGAGAGAAGAAGAATAACGAGAATTTAAATAACGATAGTATACCGGTGAACTTGGATGCCTCGGAAAGGGAGGTACTTAGAGCGAAATTATTTTCGGAGGACTGGGTGGACGCTGGCAATGGTATACTAGTGAACTTTACGGAAAATAAAAATTCGGAGGCTTAGAATTTTGTACAGGAAAATTGCTGACGGATAATCATACGATAGATGTCTATTATCTCTTGTATTTAAGGCATGAGATATTAAAAAAACTAATGCAACCAGTTATCACTGCCTTTTATCGGTAAATTTAAGTCTCGCTTTCAAAAAAGACTCAACTGATAATACATTGTTAGATCTATGCTAGATGTATATTTCATTAGAAAATTATGTAAGAGATTTGTACATATAGTTATGCAACTAATTTACGATATAAGTTTAATAGGTGCCAAAGTTTATCCTTACTTAATAAGTTGAACGTAAGGATCGTATTGTATTGTAAAAATTAGATTCACGTAATAATTGTTACGACTATACTTTTGATCATTTTGTCACAAGTGTATTTTATATCTGTGTATTTTCTTGTTTTAAGGAGAAACGAGATGTTGCAAAAACTAATAAGTAAACTGATACATAATGTATCGAACTAAATCGATGTTTTATAAATAAATGAATTGAACACACTTACTAAAGTCGTTACAATTGTTTTCATCATCCATCCTCATTCTCAATCATTCCTCTCTTTCCTTCATGCACAGTTATTCAGGTTTCAGCATCAGTCAATCAGAATGTTTCTACAATTGGAATGCCTTTATTTATTTCAATCTGCTTTCGCAGGATATTCAAAATAATAATTGTCTATTTAAATTACCCTGTTCGTGTTCCGTTTGTAATAATTACTTCAAGTACTATGTTAAATATTTCTATATATTATTGTCCTCCAAGAGATAAAAGGATACCAGGGAGAAGTGTAATCTCAGCTGTATTGCGAACATAGAAAAGTACTTTATTCGTGACTTATCACAGCCAAAGAACGCAACTTAAACAATTCTGAGAAGGAACTACAGATTTACGGACAATATTGTGTAATAACATTTTAATGTTACCATTCTTATGGACCCCTTTATTAGCCAGTATCTCGCAATGTTACTCAAGGAACTTTAGGTTGTACGATACCATTGTTTTGAGGATTCGCGTGTTGCGTTTGTTCCGCTGCTGCTTGCAATAATCGTGTTCTACGTCTCGTATAATGTTGCCACAATAATATCTGTTGGTCGTCTATAAACTTTGTACACTGCGAGTTCACTACCTCTCGACGGAAATGTTCGTACTGTAATAAATCTAAGAAGTACAAACACATAGGATACTTCAAATATTTGGCATACTCTGGTTCCTTCCAATATAGGAGGTATTTAAGATAGTTAACGAACGTTGAGTCCTTGAAATATCCACGTTGCGCTAAAACTATAATAAACGATCGGTAGTACCTTCGTAATAAAATACTGATTATGTGATAATTACTATTCTACCTACAGTTTAAATAGTTTGGATTCGCAAGACATTGAACGAACTCTAACTCAACTTGAAACCGTAAACGTTGTTGATCGTCTGTCTCTGGGCCCCCTAAACAGGAATATAGAAAATTATATACGTAATAGTATATTCGAAGCGAAACGAAATATTTCGAAACATACAGTTTTGTAGGTTAGGCGATTCAATGGAAGTTTTTGTTATATTACAGTACACGGTACTAAGACCACTCTGACTAAAACTTCTGGTATGTAATACATAAATATCTATTAAAAGGATTCGATAATAAATACCGTTCATTCCAATGAAAGATGGTTTTCTGCCTTTCATGAGACCCGGAGGATCATCCAAACGATTCATAGTACATTAACTCTTGACAGTCGATTGCTCTTTATCACACTGATTGTACGAATATTAGTTTACTTCACCTTACTAATAGTTAATATATATTTAAGAACAATCGTGTTTGTTTAAACTTCTTTTAGAGTTCGTTACACTTCGCGAGATCGACGTATGACACGACGAAGGTTAGGACGCGTTGCGTCGTCGTCATGGCTGCCGCACAGTGCGACGATGTCAGTGCCACCACAGTCTGCGTTCCTTTCCGGAACTAAAAAGAGCGCCTGCGGGCGGTTCAAATATTAAAAATAATTGTAGAAAATATTTATTTAAAAGTTTGTCTGGCTCATTACGATAAATTTACAGAATAAAATGGTTCCTCAATTCTTTTGCTTCTCGAAAGCTAAAATTCGATGAAGATTCTCGTTTTAATAAATATCTCCCTACTATCAAAGCATTAGCGATATCGTCACTGTTTCATTAAATATTATCTCAATTTTCCAAGTATTACGTTTATTCTATCGTAATTGTATATTTGCGTATTACGAGCCTATCCATACAATTTCTTGTTCGCTTTTTTGTACCATCGAGGACGTCCAGGATAATTATGTAACATTACTCAGAATTCTAATGGCAGATATGAAATTGTTGATAGCGTTTTACAGTGCAACAACGTGAAGACTAGTGCAATGACAACTTAAAATATGTTCTTGATCTGCAAATTTAACGCGCCCCTTTTTCATAGGCATGCTTTGTTAATTAATAAGAATATCTTGTATATTTCTTAATTTCCGTCTCGGAAGGCGTTCCATCGTACAAATTAACTACTACAATTATCATTATCCTTCCCTATTGCAGGCCGCAGCAGGAAAAAGACGTAGACACGACTATTTTTCTGACTTAATGAGAATCTACACTAGTCTGATTACACAAGCTTACGCTTAAACTGTTTGTGTCTAATTAATTTGCAACTGCAAAATCACTGCAACGAGTATTTCTCTCAGAAGTTGCAGAGTCTACAGACCGGTTAAAACGCGACAAAAGCCAATTTCTTTATCCGCAGCGAAGTTAGAGTGTCTGGCAGGAAAATGCTACGCACACCGTACCCCATTAATTTCGAGGAAGAACTGAAGAAGACTCGGGGCATAAAGGCATCGGACATCGACACCCTGAGGGAATGGTGCAAGAAGCAGCGACACTTGCCGAAAATCCCCGATGTAATACTCCTTCTATGCATGCATAAGACAAACGGTAGCACCGAGGCGGCGAAGGTCCTCCTGGATAATTTCTTCACCTTCAAAACCCATACACCCGAGATATTCTCGAACAGGGATCCCCTTGGTTCCAAGGAGTTGCGCCGAGCAATGGACTCGATGTAAGTTCCTTTCTTCTTAATACTACAAGTACTAAAGCGTATCGCGTACTCCGCCGTTCGTAATCAAAGATTTCTTTTTTCTTCGTTTAGAATCGCTATTAATCTATCGGGCCAGTCGAAGCAAGGCTACAACGTGGTTTTCGTCAAATTCACCGAGAGCGATCCGTCGCGTTTCTTCTTCAGCGACATCATGAAGTATTACTTCATGGTGGCCGATTTAACGTGCGCGAAGAACGCGATCTGCCCCGGATACATAGCCGTTATAGACATAGCCGGTCTGACTTTGGGCCAAACAGCACGAGTGAATCTGGCGACGCTTAAAAAGCTGTTGCTTTACATTCAGGATGGCATGCCCGTTCACCTGGGTGGACTGCACTATATTAATACTCATCCGGTCATGGATGTTATATTGAGGATGATCAAACCGTTCACGAAGAAAGCGTTGTGGGATATGGTGAGACGTGCATCGTAATTTTACATCATCTTGCAATCTTAATTATTAATTTCCTTCGTAGATGCACGTGCATTCGTCGTTGGACTCCCTGGAGGAGTACGTCCCCGTCGATCTTCTGCCGGACGAGCTCGGCGGAAAGGGTGGTTCGATGTGGAAGATGCACGAGGAACAGAAAAAGGAGATCGACGATCAACGGGAATGGTTCATCGAGGAGGAGAAAACGTGGCGAGTGAACGAATCGTTGCGCATCGGTAAAAGCCCGATTGAGAGCGATGTGTTTGGCGCAGACGGCACCTTTAAGAAACTGGAAATAGATTAAGAACGCGTAATCGCGCATAATAACCGAATGCTGCGCGAAAGACCGTGCAATGAATAATGCATATTAAACGATTTCTAAACAGCGGCAGCCGTTTAATTAATCCCCCCCATCGTCCCGAACCGTGTACAGTTCCCATACACTCCTCGTCTAAATGAAATCTTTAATCTTTGAAGTTCATTCGAATAAACGCCTGAGGCGGAGCAACCGTGCAAGTAGACCAGAAACGATTAAGTCGGAGCGCATCGCGATTCCTTCAGCGAATGCTTTTCTATTCCGGCTGATGCTTGTTGATGTACCTCATCAATTTTCCATCGCGAAAATGAATATAAACCTTTCACTCAATACCGTATTGAACTTTTCAACTCGCTTAGCCCTCAATTTCATGCGCCGCGTAAAAACGTTTCACGCTTACTCTGCTGACCGCTGCGATTATCATATTATATTCCGCGACCGGCAGAGGAAGAAAAAAGTGTGCCATTACTAAGTAGCAAACGTGTGTAGAAGTTTTTCCCGTCCGATTTAATGAGAGGCGGCCTCGATTAGATCCGCTGCGCGTCGAATTAATTTATAAGAGAGAATCATCGCCGACGATTACTCCATTCAGATCTTACCGAGCCTCTTCGCCGATCGGTGCCGCTTCCTTATCGCGGGACCCGTAAATAGACGAAAATATAACACATCCGCGTGTTCGTCGCGATTCAGTGATCAAATTCGGGAAGAATCTCCTTAAGGGATCAAGGATTGCCACCGGCAGTTGCGGCGCGCGACAACCCCTTCGTTGCAGTTCCAATTAAACGTTTCCTTCTGCAACGCGAAGCTTTAAAATGCTACCACTGCCGTATCCTTGTTCCCTGGAGGAAGAGCTGAAGAAGATCCCGGAGATAAAGAAGACGGATGTCGAGATATTGAGGGAATGGTACAAGAAGCAACGACACTTGCCGGAAGTGCCTGACGTGCTTCTGCTCGCATGCTTGCACAGCAATTACGGCAGCGTCGAGGAGGCGAAGAACACCGCGGAGAATTTCTTCATGTCCAGAACCTATATCCCTGAATTCTTCTCGAACAGGGACCCCCTGGGATCGAAGGGATTGCGCCGAGCGATGCAAGTGTCGTAAGTACTTTTCTCTTTTAAGAATCGTCGCAGCATCGCGAATCTGATTTCGACTGGTTGATCATTTCCTAACATAGACGCGTCGCGGAAATGCCGTTTCTTTCGAAGCAAGGCTACAAGATAATTGTATCGGGACTAGCGGACGGCGACCCCTCGAACTTTTCCATGGAGGATTGCACGAAACTCCTCCTCATGTCCTGCGATTTGATAGTCAGCAAAAACGGCGCTACGAACGGGTACATGGTCGTCTTGGATGCGGCTAAAATGACCATGGGCCATATAGCACGCGTCAATCCCCTGGCTTTGAGAAAAGTGCTGTTCTTCATTCAGAACGCGATCCCTGTCCGATTAAAGGGAATACACGTTATCAATGCTCACTCTGCCGTCGATGTACTGTTATCCATGGTCAAGTCGATTATGAAGAAGGAATTTTGGAACGTGGTGAGCACATGGAAAGTAGCGGCGCTTGCAGGAATTTTTCATCGCAAGCATTTCGTTTGCTCGGAAAGTGTAGATGCGACTAATCGGGCTACTTTCATTCGCAGATCCACGTGCATACATCTTCGCAGACGCTGGAGGAGCATGTCTCCGTTGAGCTTCTGCCGAGGGAGTACGGCGGAAAGGGGGTGTCGATGGAGAAAATGTACGAGGAAATCATCAAGGAGATAAACGACAAACGAGAGTGGTTCGTCGAGGAGGAGAAATTGTGGCGGGTGGACGAGTCGTTGCGCGTTGACAAAAGCCCGATTGCGAACGAACTGTTCGGTGCCGATGGCACTTTCAAGAAGCTGGAGATCGATTAAGAGAGCTACGGGTTCCCTGGGTTTCCGGATGCAAAAAAAAAAAATTGTTTAAACGCATATCATGCACGCCGAGTTTCATAAACTACTAATTTCCTTTAATTGCAAGCGTCATTACGCAACGTCATGCAATGTAATTTTTCCTATCGCGCTGCGCGTATCAACCTACGTCTTTAAGCTTCTGTAGAATAAAATACTAAAATTTACAATACCATTTATATCAATCGATCTATTTTGTAAACGTTTATCGTAAGATTTTAATAAAGGCGCAGGGGCTACGAATAATTTATGTTTCAACTACACCAGGAACTGTACCGTGGTAAATTAATTCGCGCGTTTAATGAGGTTTTAGCGACTGCTCGACGTACACTGGAATGTATATATATATAGTAATTTATTACGTAGCACAGTGTGTATAAAAAATAAAGCAGCTTCCGTATCCATTTATTAATTCTATCATATAATTTCCCAGTCACTTTAAGGTATATCATTTGATACGTGCAGACCTTGGCCTGTCACGTTGCCCGTGATTACTCCGATATTAAATCATTCTTTCGTGACTGCAGCTCTTTATTGTATCTGAATCTCTTCGGCGGTCAGCACTGTTTGTTCCGCTCCTCTGGTATTCATCGGATAATCCGCTCGCGGTATTCCAGTGCGTTATCTTTCCCTTGGATCTCATCGAAATCAATTAAAAGACGAGTGAACATTTATTTCTGTTTTAAATACTTCAAGGCAAGAAACTATGGCCCCGGTTCAAGCAGTGAAGTTCGAAGAGGAGCTGCGGAGGAACCCCGAGTTGAAAGTGGAGGATATACAAATGTTGAGGGACTGGTGCAGGAAGCAGCCCCATTTACCCCCGATAACCGATTCGGAGCTCGCATTGTTTCTGCACAGTAATTACTATCGGATGGAGCCAACCAAGGCGACCATCGACACCTATTACACCGTGAGATCGCACGTTCCCGAGTTCTTCTCTAATCGGGACCCCCTGGGGACCAAGGAACTGAGGAAATCCTTTCGGACGATGTAAGCCTCATCGCCGACCGAGATTATACGTAAGAATCGTCGGGAATTTAGAACGGATCTATGTTTCAGTACCGTTCAGGTTCTGGAGAATAAAACGCCGGAGGGCTACAAGATCCTCTACGGACGATTGCTCGACGAGGATCCGTCGAATTACGTGTACAACGACGGAATGAAGTACCTGAGCATGATAGTCGATCTGTGGCTGCACAAGGAGGGCACGTATCCGGGGCATATCATTCTATTCGATATGAAGAACGTCGTGTTCGGCCACGCTGCGCGATTGAGCCCCATGGGCCTGAAGAAGTATCTGTACTATTTGCAAGAGGGTTTGCCGGTCCGTTTGAAGGGGTTTCACTTCATGAACATCACCCCGGTGATGGACGTGATTCTGAATATGATGAAACCGTTCATGAAGAAGGAGCTTCTGGACATGGTACCGTGATAGATCAAAGAATAATAGATTCGTTTCTAATCACCTGAATCGAACACCTTGATTTCAGCTTCACACGCACACCAATCTGGACACGCTGTCCAAATTCCTGCCCATAGACATATTGCCGAACGAAGCAGGCGGGAAAGCTGGTCCCATTATCGAGCTTCACGAGAGCGCGATCAAGATACTCGAAGAGAACCGCGAATGGTTTTTGGAAGAGGAGCGAACGAAACGCGTTAACGAGGCGCTGAGACCAGGTAAAGGGAAGACAGCGACCGATCTGTTCGGCGTCGAAGGGACGTTCAAGAAATTGGAAATTGATTGAAATTGGTATTGCATTAAGTATATCTTGTTGGAAGCACATTGAGTCGCGTATGTATCTGTTACTGATCTGCAATTAATCTCTCACCGTCTGTGGCAATAAATGAATCAATGTAATTGCGCTTTTATTCACCCTTATGCGAGTTTTACTTTTAAAAACGAATTCCTTTCCATTTGATCGCTATTATGAAACAATGCTGGCTACCTTCGAAGAAGCGACGGTGTTAAAACAGGCTCAACACGTATTGCCTCCACCTTTTCGTTAGTTTCTTATATTACTTTCACTGGCGAACTGTCCCCTCAGTTTGTACCGATTCGTGTGCGAACGAAGGTAACTACGTGGAGCTACGAGTATGAAGTATCTAATAGTGAGTATATGAATGAATTTCTTTACAAGCAATCGTATCATTCGGGCAATTTCGAAAATCGCTCTTCATCGAACTGTGAATTGGAGAATGCAAGTGCCGGCAGGATCGTTGCGTTAATATTTGTATAGATTTGTTTTCCATCGGAGCTATTAATAGACGAGGCGGTCAGAAAATTTCGTAATCCGTTTGGAATTTATTTGTAGACAAGCCGGATGTTTTGATAGAAACGACTATCCACCTAGAAACGACTGTATTATTAATTTAATTGCAATTTGATTGCCGAATTAGATCGCGATCGTTCTGATCAGCCCCTGCCTGGGGGATGTATCGCATCTTTTGCCAGAATATTCGACAACTACGACTCCACCACCACCTCCTAGACCTTACAATTTCCAATATCAAGCTGGAAGGTATCCTGGAACCGTGGATAGAGTTCATCAAGAGAGCGGAGATGGTTCTGGCCATGTCCAAGGTGGGTGTCCCTTGTAATATAATTTGATTAAAAAAATTCAAGCAGAAAAATTGTTTCATACTCAGCGAATCGATTTGAGATACTCTTGATACCATTGGACCTTTCAGGCGCATACTCTTTCATCGATCCAAAGCACAAAGTGCGAACAGTACAGTATACTGCGGATGAAAATGGATTTCATGCGTCTTTGATAAATTATGAGGACGCGATTGCTCAGCCGATCGATTCCGAAGCAGTGCAGCTCGCGAAAGAAAGGCATTTCAGACTCTACCAAAAAATCGCCGAAAGGAATGCTCACGGCGTTCCTGCTAATCTCCCGAGGGTACTGACAGTTTAATTATTCTTGTACTTGTAATATTTACTCGAGCGGGACGCAATTTCATCACTACGGATGATTCGAATTGGTAGCTTTCACCTGCGTTATTTTACAGGATACCGCGAGCGTGGGGAGAGCGAAGGACAGGCATATTCAACTTTATCAGAAGATTGCCGAGGAGCACGCAGCGATTGCTGCTGAAAGAGAGGCTGAAAGACTGGCTTACGAGGCCACGTCTGTTTTAAATGATGTAAATCCTGATCACGTGTATTGATATTGCTATGTAAATTAATAAGAATAATTAAAGATTTAACACGTGTACTGTTTAGACAGCGTGTTGGTTTTATTTGGAAGTTTTTCCTTTGCATGTAGTTTTTTAAATACATGTGGCTGGAAATCATTTAATTTACGGTTCCTTAAACACTGGGCTTTAATTTGGGACCTCACTTATTAAAAAATTCAGCTTAGAAGGCGAGAAAACTGTTCTGAGAGTTTTGAACTGTTGTTATTCACCACTTTAAATTTTTACGGTATCCGCGCCGCTGACACCGCTGCCATCTTCGAACAACTGCTTGAAACCACTCATGAACCTGTCCAATCGACACTGCGGAGTGGTTAAATAAAAAAATAATTTATTTCTCCTTTAAATGGTACAATATATAAATTTTGAATTTGCGAATCATCTTCAAAACTAATTTTACATCTCCTACAATAATTTCGCAATGAACAAAGCGCTTTTTATTTTTTAACCACTCTAGGGTGTCGATTTGATAGATTCATGAGTAGTTTCAAGCAGTTGTTCGAAGATGGCAGCATAATAGACGCTTCGTGGGGGCGCCACAATTAAAAACATGGCGAATATCAGTTAATATTTCTCAATTTTTATTAATCTATTAACCTCTATTGTGATTATCAATTTTAAATACCTTTCCCAATAATATTAACTCAACGAAATACGTACTTTTGTGACATTTCAAATCACCGGGATACTTATTTCGATAGTGAATCTATATATTGCTACAGCATATCCCTCATTCTCTAACTGTAATCTAAATACTTCAGAGTATTCGATATCCTTCAATGCGGATAACATTGTGTTTTATATATTTACACAACGTATAAAGAAAATGTCGAGGAAACGAAAATTATCAAATGCAGAAGAACGATGCCGGCTCTGCCTCACCGATCAGGGATGCATGACCAATCTGTTCGACGAAGTTTTACAAACCAAATTGAGTTATCTGAGTAAATGCACTTCTATTAATGTATGTTTATACCGCCTCTTATCTTTTACTAGACTTGATACATTCAATTCTATGCTTCTCTTCATTTCATAACTGTGCGATTCTTTTTCCATAGATCAAAGATGAACAGGGTTTGCCGAACGTTATTTGTCATGTGTGCCTTTATAAGTTGGATCAGTGGGACGAATTCAAGGAACAATTCATTCGGTCGAACCAAATCTTGTTGAGCCAACTAGAGCTTGTAGGAAGCACCGATAACGGGGTAAGAGATGAAGCAGAATTTTTTAACAGGCAGACTTATATAATATAACAAATATATCGATATTCGTAGAATGCACAATGCAAAAAGACTTGCGCCAACTTGGAGCAAAGCGGAGAGGATAGCCTTTCTGATTGTTTTAACGAGGTAATAATCTCCTTTGGCTATTTAGTAATAACTCAGACTTCGCTATTCGCGATACATATTATTGTCTAATTTCAGCAGAAGAAGGCAAAAATAGATACACCACAATTAGTATCGGCAGAATCTAATGATAAGGAGAACATTAAGGACCAAGCGATGCTCAAAGATATGTACATATCTGAAGACGATGTTACATCTTCCAAGGATTCATCCCAGAAGACTCAAGATGTTTCCAATGACGATAAACGTAAAGACGATGAGGAACAGGAGAATAAGGATAACTCACCGTTGAAACCGTCTCTGGTTCCAATGAAAGTGAAACCTTTAACTGGAAGACGAAACAGAACGACGGAGCAGAGGAAAGCATCGACCAAAAGGTGGGTTGCAAGGAAAAGAGCTCTTTTGGAAGCAACAGGAGAAAGCGTATCGGATTCGGATTCAGTGGTGTCGGATGACACACAATTGTCTCCTGTGCAAAAGGCACGAATTAAAACGAACATCGACAAGGAAATCGAGAAGCAAAGAAGACTGTCCAGGGCTTTAAAGAATTTAGAAACGAATCTGGCCGATCTGTCGAAGTATGCGAATGGAAATAATACAATCACTATAGATAGCGATACCGAGAAATCGAGATCGGTAAAAAATAATAGCTCTGATGCACCGCTGAATGAAAGTAAAAATGAGGCCAAGGAGGATAAGCTATCCGAAAACTCGAAAGAAAGGGAAAATACTCCTATCCCACTGCCGGAGAAAACAACTGAAGAAGAATTAAGGAAAGATGAGATAAAAATCGTCGAGGACGCGTTTGCTCCTTGCTCTGTAAAATCAGAGTTAGAGATTGGAGATGCAACGTACATCGTCACGTCTACGTTAACACTCGCTGAGCGGCATTACGTGCACAAAACGGATCTAAACGCCTTGTCGATGGAGCACAAAAACGGCAGCGTCGAGCACAATTTTCAGGAAAAGAATACCGATATCATCGACGCTGTACAGCTTCGTAGGATAAATCCAATTCGCACCGATGCCAATTATAAAAAATGTATCGAAAGGTGTTTGAACATCGAAGTCGAAGGGACGGAGATGGAAACGTTGAAACGCGTGCAGGCTGAACTGGCGGGTTTCGTGGAGAAGGAAATGAAGCAGAGATTATTCGGGACGAGCAACGATAGTTTAAAGCGATACAGAACGAGGGGGGCTTGCAAGAATTCTTATCAAACATTAGATCAGCAGTTGAAGAGTATAATAGAGAAGACGATAAAGAAAAATTACGAGTCGTCTACGATGAGGAGTTGCAGCACGGATCTCAATTCCCTATCTCAAAGGATTCAGTCTGGCAGGGTTTCCCCGTCGTTCGTAAAGGAGGCGATGAATTCGAAAAAGTATCAGCCCAAGGTCTTAGTAAAACGCTTAGACATCGCGAAGGAGAGTAAGAATCAGAATATTAACAATATGCACGTTCTGGTTAAACGTACGGTTAAGAATAAACTGGGAGGACCGTTCAGCATGGTTTCTCACAAAAGACAAAGCGTACCGCCGATAAGGTACAACGATTACAATACATCTGCCCTCGACTCGGACTCTTATCTGTCGGAGGAAATCGAGCAACTGGAGTCATCCAGGACAGAGAATAATGATCCACAAAAATTACAGGAGGGATTGAGCACTGTGACGAAACAGTCGGAGGATTCCAAAGTTGCAAACTTTAACGCAACGAAGGATGAGCCTAAAACGGAGACGCGTGAGAATACATTGAAAGTAATCTCCTCGCCGGGTGAGAAGCACTTCTGCGGTGTATGCGAGCAATCGTTCGACAATCCTAACGATGCAATCGCTCACGTTCGAATGCATAAAGCACAGAACAAGCCTAAAATGATGCGGTGTAAGCGATGCCACGAGATAGTGGAGGCGAGGTTCGTAAAGGCGCACGTGTGCAAATCTAAGCAGCAGCAAATTCACAAATGCTACGTATGTAATTCTACGTTTCGAACGGAGAAGCTTCTGATCCGGCATCTAGAGAGCCACGACCAATCTGAGTTTAACATAGAGAACATAACGAAAGGGGAGTCCAAAAAGGTAGCAGGTGCATCGCACAATTCTAAGGAAGCCTCGTACATCGGATCCGGTATAAGCCAGGATAGTTCAAGGATGGAACTAAGGGATCAGTTGGGAAAGGGTGAGGCAATTAACTCCTTCGGGACGGACAAACTAAAGGAAACGTACACGTGTTTCGTATGCGATAAAATGTTTACAGATGAGGAGATTCTGAAGGATCATTTGCAAAAGCATTGCGACGATATGAGCGAGGATGCGCAAAGCCCCGGAAAGGAGCAGTATCAATGTGCAATCTGCGGGGACTCCCTGGACTCCGAAGACGCGCTCGAGGCGCACGTCGAGAAGCACTTGTTCGACGAGGAGGATGATAATCCTAATCTCATTAATATCGCTAATGAGAATGATAAATCAAAGGATGAGCCATTCTGTTGCCTGCAGTGCGCGAAAACATTCTGCTCGGAAATGTTATTAGAGATGCACATGCAGGCGCACGAGGAGGAGGCTGCGATAGCAGAGTGGGAGAAACAGGGTATAAAGGCGTACGAATATCAGTGCTTGATTTGCGATGAGCTTTTCGAATCGGAAGAGGATCTATCGGAACATTTGGATATACATAATGCAAACGCGCACGTTTGCCAATTGTGCGATAAACCGTTTACGAGTCTTGAAGATTTGCAAAAGCACGTTGCGACTCATTGAGGGATTGTCACAGTTTGACCAAACGAAGATTCAATGCAATATTGTTCTTCTTCGTAACAACCACTTTGCTTACTTTGAAATATTCATTTTAAGAGATAACTATTAACGAATATAAATATGTATAATGTAAGTTGTATATTAAGTTTAAGAACAGTCTGCGTGTATACATATGTACAAGTTTCCTTTCATTAATTCGCAATCTACTGTTCAACTTTGTTTCTTTTTTGTTGCAAATAATCAGAAGATTCTACCTAAGATAATGATTTTAACTACGATGATTCGTACCAAATTCGTGTGCATGTATGTAAAACATACGTACATAGTGTAAAACTGCGTTTCAAACCACAATGTACATAGTAGTCAATTAAGTATATAGCTCGTATTTAGTAAGCATGAATCGTTGATTATGCATAAGTATGCAGGTTTATTGTCAACATAAACGAAATGTAATATAAAGTGTTTGTAATTTTTATCGGAGTGGAAATAGGATAATCTGATTAAATAAACATTTGCGTATAAATTATACAGCCTGTTTTCTTCCCTGAACGATTAATGAGCATGCTGACACATTTTTTTTTATAATCTGCAACATCGTACATTAATTTTTCCATTCGTTCGAATTAATGTACGTTCGATTACTCGGCACAGAGCGTGATTAATACATATTAGTTTTATTCTTACGTTAAATTATAACGCACAATAAGAAATTCTATACAGAAACTAAAGTCTATATTTAACAACAACAATATTAATGGAACATCGCGGACTCTTTGCAAGAGAAACAATTTTGGAGGACAGAATGATGTTTAAATAATTACAAAAATTCAGTCGCTGGCTGAATTGTAAATGTTATATTCTACTATATTTACATAAATACTGTGTGTGTGTGTGTATAGTAACACGTTCTTTTACTTTACCGAGGAATAACTAGCATTTATCACTATTTATGTACCATGAATTGGGTTTTCTCTAAGTCGATTCATCTTTTAGGGCTTTTACGAAATCAGAATATGTATATATATATAAATAACAATTGACTTCGTTAAAGCTGACTCTTAATTCTCAAGTTCGCCATGCCTTGATAGCATCGTAAAAATCATAAATGCTCTCTTTTGAACCATTTAAGGCTGTACAGTTCGTTTGGTTTCGTAACCGTGTGTTCTCTATATTAAAGTGTATTTTTCCTTTTCTCTATAATTACTCTGAAAGTACGTATTCGTGAGAGTACACATCGACAACATACACTTTGCGCTTGTTATTTCTCTATATGTTTTTTTTTAGGTCGTATTCGGGTCTATTAGAAAATGTGTAATGATTATATGGAATATCATTATATACGCAGTTTCATACGTTTTTCTCTAATTAAAAAAAAAAAACGTACAGTTACGATTTCCACTCGTGGACAATGATTTAACATGGTCGTTGCAAAGTAACAAAATTGTATGATCAGCGTTAAAACCACTCTTTTCAAAGAGGAAAATAACTGTACAATTCTGGGTCCCAAATTTATTAGCACAGTACATTTGATGTACGTACGTATTTTTCCTTGTTCATTTCTTTCAGGCCGATTACTACTTCGACCATCATAAAATCTCAACTTCGTTTAAACAATTCTTTACATACCGTGTATACACACTTAAACCTAGTATATTTATATATACAACGATACCATTCGGAAAGAATAGTTTTTGTTTTAATAGTATCATTTGGATAACAATAAATTAAATATATATATAATATGTATCTCTTCCTGTCGCGTTCACCGAAATATTTTTTAATAGCAACCGTGCTAATAATAATAATAATAATAATAATGCGTCGGGGAAATGTATGATTGTACATTATCTCAAAAAATCTAAACTTATAGTATGCTCGTGGTGTACTTGCGTTGTTCCATCTCAACACGTTTAAACTAATTATCAGATGGATACAGGAGAATCCTAGCTACCTACGTAAAACGCGTTTGCATCTGCTGCAACACCGATCTGTAAAACAGATCGATAAACAGGCCTACGTATTTACCGCAAATTAAATCTTTCCCTGTCGATCGTTATATATTTAATTCCTTTACACGAAGAAACATCGAACATTAAGATTCATCCCATTGTATTTTTCCCCTGTCTTCCTATCCTCTCCCTTTCCTCTAATATAGAGTTCACGCAAGCTCCAATCCTTGCGACATTTGCACAGTTTTTTGTTTGCTTGTTAACGAACGCTTTTTGTCTCTCTGTCCCGCAATGTGTTAAGTAATTAACAGTGTTCGTGAAATTTGGCTTTTCACTGCGGAGCCTACGGAGAAACGAGTTCTACGTAATTCGCGGGGTAGAGACCGACCCTACCGTCTTTCCGCCCTTTACACCATCCCTGCTCGTCCTCGTCCTCTAATTTGTCAAATACGTCCCCTGAAATGCAGGCGAATGAATAATATGATTAAGGGAAACTGTTCGTTCGGAATCCGGGATCCAGGATCCAGAATTCTGTGTTTCGAACGTGGTCTCTCTATTAGATACCCATATATCTCAGGCTGAAAAATGATTTCAACATTAAACAAATAGTAAAAGGAATATTGCTCTTTGCATACCCTGTTTAAAGCTAAGTTCATCCGCCTCGGCGCCTTCGTAATCGTACAACGCCCGTACGAGAACACCAGGCTCTCCGTTGTCCACCAATGGTTCACCACTGTCCTCGTCCCATTCCTCTTCCTCGAATGGATTGGTTTCTTGCTTGGCATTGTTACCATTACTAAAACGAAGATTGTTCAACGAAGCAGTAATTAAAATAGAACTTAAAGACCACACCTATTTTCTTCTCGCACTTCTTACAATTTCTCTTTGAAACTCACGTAATGGTCGAAGTCCTGTTCACCGCGTTCCCGTCGTGATTATTCTTTTCTGAAGAATGTTTGCCAGAACTAATCGTGTCGGTCTTGTCCCCGTGACCGCTGTCCGTCGATATCACCCGGGAACTGGGCTTCGATTTTGATTTATTGTTGACCGGTGGGTACTCCTATATTAATTGAAAATTCATCATATCAATTGCATCCCTTGCTCCCTTATGAATTATGCAATTATTCATATATCCCGCGTGGTGAACTTTGCTCAGTATATAGTGCAGTAAAAATTACAAACGTTTATGCTATCGTTTCTTCGTATCATGCGTGCAACCATGTTCATACGAAATTTATGAATTTATCGAGAAACTGTTTGTGTGAAAATGAATGGGATATAAACTGTGAAGCTTATTATTTTATTAATATTTTTGCGGAGGTACTTTCTCTTGCGAATGAGCTCGTGCTACAACGAAATGTGGACGCGATAGTCTACGTGCGACTTAACTGTGCAGATGATTTTTGGTTGCAAGCACGTTTTTTTTTGGGTTGCAAAGCATTGAACGATTGTTGAGTCATGCTCGACGGTGTGCGTTCGAGATACATTAGACCCGCGATTACATACGTGCAAGTATTGCAAGCGCACAGCGGGGATACGGTTAATTCAGAGTTAACTTAGGCGAGCCAGAAGCTGAAAAAGGAAACCCATCCTCGGTGACCTGGCCGTGTGATTGCCCGTTACGACACGATCTCTTGGATGACGAATAAAGCGAAACTGCATTTTTATGCTTGTACGCGTTGCGCAATTCGTGCGTGAAACCTTCGCGCGTTCCTTTGGCAAGCGAGGGCTTTCTGGGTGGAGTGTAAAACGTAACAAAACTTTACATGCACATCCTCTCCGACCGGGCGTTGATTGATCAGCGTGATGGACCCGGCTGGTAGCGCCTCCTTCGATTTCGAGCCCTTGGTGATGTCGCGGAACTCCTCTGTGTAGTCCTGCGTAAAGTAGCGATGCCCAAAAGAAAAGAAAAAAACAATCACATGCATGCATTCCGGACAATCGATTTAGAAAATCTTGGGGAACGGTGTTTCTTTGTTTGGCTGTTCAAGTGTTCAAAGCTTCCTTTATATTTGGGGCGGACGAGAAGTTTCAGGCGAAATAGGGACGAGAACTCGGCGAGAAGCGAGTAAATAAATAATACGGGAAACAATTAAGATTGGAATGATCGTTAAGAGAATTGTAACGTTTGTAACTAATAGAAATTGTATTTTAGATTTCTATGGACGGTAATTTGTAGCCTGGCCGAGTTTTATGAGACAAGAATATCCAGACATACGGAATCGTAACTAACAGACAATATATTAATGCAGTTGTAAAAAGGAGAGAACGAGGGAATATTCAGTGGTAGTACTACGGCTATGCTTTTCTAAACACTTCTCCAACCATCAGCATAGGGGCTCGCATGCGAAAATAATTGCGCAGGCCGAAGAGAATATCAGATTAATCTTACCTCGAACTGCGGCCAATTCATAGCCATATTTACACCGTGGTTGTTCGACCACCATTTCAGATCCTTTTCATGGTCCGCGTTGTTAATCGTATGATAAAATTCTTCGTATATTTGTGGAAGTCTACGAGAATGGTAACAAATATTAGTATATCTGGCGAGCATTGATTCATTTTCTTCGGCTGGATCATTGAGATATGAAATTATTTTATAATTACATCGGATCCTGAGAAATGTTCAGGCATTTATGAATGCCGAAGAGAACTTCTTTGAAGAACTGAAGCCGCTGCGCCTCCATTTCTTGACACTTTTCGAAAACCTGGGTCATGTCTTCCATGTACTTTGGATTGTACTGATTAATTTCTTGCAACGCAGCCTCGTACTTCTCCTTCGCCTTCTGCACCTCCTCCTTCGTCTTCTGCACCCTGTCCTGCATTTTCTTCACCTGTTAAAGTAAATATACACGTAACGAGTGAGTAATCGCTTGAGCCCTCGCACGCGTTTGCGTTGGCTAACATTGAAGGTAAAGACCTCTCGCATCGTTGCAATTAATTGTTCGAGCGCGCGGTTCTGATTCGCATAAAATGACGCCTTTATTAAAATGAGATGCCCAATTCTTTACCCTCAAGCTTACCTAGCGTACAATCGTGCGGCGAAAAGGAACGCCTTTGGAAATGCAAGCGTGATCTCTAATGGTGAAATAAAGTAACAGAGAAATACTAAAACTACACGTGCAATAGAAGGATGGTAAAGCACATCGAATCATTTCGAATAATTACTCCGTGCATGCGAAATCAATGTAATACTTTCATGAAATTAAAAATTCCTTCCGTTTCGACTGCATCGTTTCATTCAGGAATAAAATAAAAGCGTGTATTGTAAAACGAAAAAAAAAATGGTCAATGGTAGTTACACTTTATCGAACCGCACAGAATGCCCTTGAATTTTTATTTCTTTTTTTTTCTAATAATACGGAACGAAGCCTTAAAAAGTTACATCACTATTAGATAGAACGTTATCTCGTGCACAGTAATCGCTACGGTCATTTCTCTTACCTCACAGTATTTGTCGAGGGCATTCTTTGCGGGGGAAAAAAAGAGCTACTGCGCAATGATTAAAATGCGTTAACAATTAAAAGGACGATCTCTAGCAGACTGTACCGCGGTTTAATCGCAATCCTACTTAAACGAAGCGACAGAGCAGTTACGCAGGGTATGTATATATCGATAGATTAAAAGAATTTCGAATTTTACACAAGGATAACTTTGCATTATATCATTATTAGACAACTTTCGAAGCTTCGAGAGGCAAAGTGTTCGCTTACCAGCAGAGCTTTCTGCAATGGAAAAGAAAATGAGAGAACGTTAATCGACAAACATGCCGCATGCAATATTAATTATACATACAAGCCGAACGTCTCCTATCTTAGAATTCCTAAAGGACTTTCGCATTCTGCTGCCCCATGCATCACATCCACATACAGTCATCTAAAAACGTTGTTAGCCTTCTTTCAGATGATCGGCCCTCGTTTGCCGGTTAAAATCGACTTTCGGACACAGAGACGTGCGGGGAAACAAATAAAAAAAATCGTTCGGACACATTTTCGAATAAAAATCTAGAAGCGTTTCGCGGAGGGATAACGGAAGAGAGAAGATATAATCCAGAACGCATGACAGCAACAAGTCGTGCAGAGATACTCTTTCGTTAAAGACTAAATTCTTTTGCAGTAACACAGATTGTTTTATAGTAACATACGTTTTCAGAGCCTCGGGCCATCTGAAAACAATACTTGCTAAAGAACGACAGTTTTCTACTTTTTATATTCGGCGTGATCGAGATGCACACTAACGTTAATAATAATAATCACGCACGATCACATGATCAGAGTATTGCGGGTTTCAGTGAGAATTTAACTGGATAATAATTTTGCAAGACCTTTTCATTGATCGAATCGAAGTGGCTAAAAGGGTTCAGTACAACTACAGCTTTCCCCCCCATTCGGCTCCCAGTTATGATTACCAAGAAATGGATACCTTTTAATGAGCAAGCACCGTGGCAACAGGTGTGATTGAAATATAGGTAATGCAACAGCTGCGTTAATCGTCGATGGTGTACGATGAGCGAAGAACGATATGCTCAATAATGAAAGAGACACCTGATTGTTTTACCTGGTCAGGTGAAAGCGAACTGTCCGCCGAGGCGTTCCTCTCCATGTTCGCCGCGGTTCTCTCGGTTTTGCAGCTATTGTGGTACTCCGACTTTGCTTTCTCCACCTTTTGCAAAAGCTTCGCCCACGGTTTCTGCGCCTTCTTGAAGGCGTCCTCCATCTCCTTGCGCTCCTTCAACGTCATCATCGACTGCAACGTAGCAAATGTTCGCGTCAGCGAACGATGAATATCGCCACTAATTAAACCGATCAGCTAATCAACCCTCGTGGTTCGTCTTCGACGTTACCTTGTGATAGGTGTCCTTCTGCCACGTTTTCACCTGCTGAACGATGTCGTTGCAGAGATTCTCCTTCACCCTCAGGTGAAGATCGCACAGCCTGTCCGACTCGACTAGGACACCCTTCCACGCGGCTTCGGTGGTCCCGTACTCCGGCCCCTTCTCGATCTTGTCGTTCCAATTCTTCGACCAGTTCTTCAACGCCTTCGCGTAACTCTTCTCGATCTCCGCGCGTTCCTGCACCAGCGCGATCAGGCTGTCGCAGAGCTTGTGCCCGTCCTCGATCCTCTTCGTCGTCCGCTTGTAATTCCCCGGCTCCCAGAACGAGTCCGAGGTAGCGATCAGCATGTTGTCGTCGCTGTGATGTGACATCCTAGCCTAGGTACGAGAAATTCCTTCCACCTGGAACAGATCGACGCGTGATCGAAGTCGTTCGCGAAAGCCCGGCGCTTTAGTTACCACCGAACGGGGGTTGGCAATCGCATCCGCGCCCGGGATCGATCGCGATTTACGCAAACGATCATTCGTTATGCTAATGGTGCGTTTGGTTAATTGTCACGGTTCTCCGTTACGACGGTCGAGCGGAGGAAGAGGTCCAGGAAGCGAAAGCATCGGGGGGGAAGTCGAAAGAAGGAAAGAAAAAAGTGTGGGTCGAGGAATGCTGCCTGGCCAAGGTACCAAAAGGGTCTTTCAACGTTCCCTTTGGAATGGGAGGAGGAGAAGGTCGGATCAAGGCTTCGTGGAGAGTTCGATTTTCGGGGCGGGTCGAACAGGTGAACGAAACGCTTTCTTCCTGTCCCTCCTTTCACCCGACTCGCACGTGAGGAGACCCACTCCTGGAGGATCCTTTCGCAGGGGAGGAACCGGGAGTACGCTGGTCATCCCGTAGCGTGGAATGCCGCTCTACCGGCTCGATAAGCACCGCGCTACCAGATATCTCTCGTACGTAGGCGCCACGGCTGATTAGTCGCTTTCGGCGCAACTGCTACTGGACGAGCGATTCTCGTTTTCTTTTTTTTTTCGGGACGAGAGTTAAGATAAACATGTAAATCCGGCGGTCCATTCGAATTAATCTCCATTTTTTGCTTATCGCGGAGAAGCTAAGTGGCGGATTAATTAAAACCGAAGACCTCTCGTTTATTTTCGAGAACAACAAATACCGAGAGTACCCTGCTATTTTCTTTCCCATAATCTTTTGATATCGATGACATCGTGTTTGCCCGCCGCGATAAGGGAACGTCGACTCCCGATAAGATATCGGATGCCAGGAACGAACGTGATCAATCCTCGACGAAGCTGGGGACCAAGCGTATGATCGTTCAGGGAAAAGAATTTAAGAAAAGAACTTGATAATGAAATAAAGGTAACGCCATTTATATGTTGCGGCGGCGTTTTAAACAAAAGCGTGCGTTGATAACATTTCCCGTCGCTCGCGTTCCCTTATCAACGCTTTAATCGAATGAGATAGCACGGTAAGTTGGTACGCAAAAGATTCCTACTATCTATCCAGACAATCGCGCGCGCGGGAGCTGGTAAAATTAATAAAATCATAAACGTAGCGGACCGCTACGTTTCTATTTCGACGGATCCAGCCGTGAAAAGCCGAGACAGCAACGATTCTTACGAGATCTCGCGACGCGGAGGGAATTTGTGTCGCGATGCAGCAGATGAGCACAATGCCGTGAATGCAACGACGGAGGAAACGGATGGCCTTAAAAGCGGGCTCCTTCGCGAAATCGTGGAGGAAGAAGTGCATACAAGAACTTCACTTGTATCCGATTCCTTTTACAAAGTACGAGCCTCATCTTTCTGGCCAGCAGGAAATAACACCCTGACCCATTTCTACTTAAGTCCGCCAGGGTAATAAAAAAAAGAGGAGTATTAAAATAAATCTCTCGTTCTATCCAGTATAATAAACTGATAGGAAGAAATGTCGATGGGTTAAAGTTTGCTCGAAAGGGACATCGACGCCTGGGAAACGGAGCTGAAGCTGTTCGAGACCCCTCCGAGACCTGAAGCTCTTAACTGGTTCCACGAAGTAGCTCTTCTTTGGAGCCATCTCAAAACGGGCCCTGGCCGACGGGATTGTGTAGGGAAATGAGGCTCTTTCTGTAGAGACGCATCTCTCTCAATGCCTCCGCGAAGTGGAGCAGAACAGCGCGAACGTGTGAGAGCGCGCGTCTCCCGGGTCGTCCGATGTCTTTGAACGAATACACGCGGGTCATCACACTGGGCAAACCAACCCTGAGGAACTTTCGACTACCCATCGACACAGTTTTCACCCCTATTTCGCGTCGTTTCGTTCGAAGATATCGAATAGAAGCGTATACAATTTTAAGATACTGTTCTCGCTGCTCTCCTAACATGATAATCATGACTTGTGATACCTTATCGCTGGGAAAATGGATAAGATATTGATGCGGTTACAATAGCGGAGATCCTCGAGTAATTTGTTACGATCTTTTCCTTTTATAGAGTTCTCCTGGCGAATTTGAGAATAATTGCCCTCGTCGCTCGGTTTATAAATAGAGCCGGATCTCCCCTGCACAGAGGGAGGATTATTTTATGAACGATTATCCGGTTAGCTCGTAGATGAGAAGTGGCAAGGTTAACGATCATCATCAGGGCAGTGTGACGGTTTGATTAACGCCGCGGCTGACCTGAATCGAAGCCGGCAATACCGTTCAGTACGGGACAAATTCTGGCGAACAAAGATTATGAATAAAGAATCCAGCATTCGTGATTTCCCGACGATTTTTCTCCCTGGAATAAATTCAGCAGGGATTATCAATCATCGGGGAATCCCTTCGTGCTACCTGAACTAACGATTCCCCGCATTCCTCGGCTCCTGATTAATCTGAGGCGAAGAGGAAATAAAGCAGGGCAAGGGGGAGAGAAGACGCATCAGGGAGCACGTTCGGGGTGCAACGATGCGCGTCCACGGACATGCGTCTGCACATGTAATAACATACGGAAATGAGGAGAGAAAACTTTCAGCGTCGCTGTATTAAATTCTTCCTTTCGCAACTTCCTCCAATTAATTGCTCGCATATCGCTGAACGATACTGCGCGCAATATCATTGCTGACCCCGTCGATGCGATACCTGAGGGGCGATCGAATCGTCGTCAACGATGATAGTCAAGGTGGCTCGAGCAATTTGATGACTAGTACAGAGTGTAATCGAGATATTATAACGCGATTCACTGTCGTCATTTATGTGTGTACCATTCGGCACCACGCACAGTGTTCTATCACAGTGATTAGAAACACTTGGAAAGTAATATTTATATACCACAGTTTTTCCGATTAAAAGTCCTTCCTTCGCCGGCGATCACTGGACGCGTGAAGAAGTGACGAGTAACGTACAGGTGTTTCGTCTTTTAATTACCTTGGCAGAGCGGCATGGTTGAGCAACGACCCTTGTAGATCGGGCGACGATTCTTTTCAACCTCCCGCCGCACGTTTGCTAGCGGAATCGCCGAGGGATCCGGAACTGAATCACCGCCCGCTTTAAGAGACGCGTCCCGATAAAAACGGATGTGAATGCAAGAAAACGCCGCGGCTCGATACGAAAGGAATGTGTTAATCCGTTGAAACCCGCACCGCGCGGCCACCGAAGCAGAACTGACGTCCTCTTCCACGAGAGTTCGAGCTGCCTCGGGTTGAATAGAAAAAGACCTTACGTGTGCATAGAGTCCGCTCACCTGAGAGCACGCTTAATGAAAAGGGACGACGATAGCGGGCAATCAAATTGTTCGATTTTCGAACCGACGCGTCGGCGGAGAAATCAATTTTTATTTCCCGGATTCTTCTGCGGTAGCTAAGGTACAAATTTGTCGGGTGACATAGGTTGCCAGCGGTTTATATTAAGATTTCTTTTTCGGAAAGAGGAAGGGACGCGTAAAAGTTTCCTGGTTTCTCGAAGGGGAGATAAGTGCATCGGTGGAAGGATTCTTTTTTTAAGTACAAGAGCTTTGAAAGTAATGCAATTTTATCGCTTTTTTTTCTTTGAAAAGATACGGTGAGCCAGGAAAATCGTGTGTAATAAATGTTGTATTAAACATGAGGATGGTATCTCTCCAGAGGCATAAAAAAAAATGCCGAAGATTTATGTACATACACAGGATGAATCATCGAACGATAAAATCGTTTGATCGGACAATTATCTATTCCGAGCGATGCGTTTTTGAAGGAGAACGATCCGATGGAAACCTCGCGTGGAATAAATGGCAATTGAATCTCAGGAGAATTACGCGCGACTCGTGGAACTGCGTAATAATTATTACGCGGCAATAAGGCGATGAATAAATGAATCTCTAGTGTTCAGGAGGCGAGACGGCTATTCCCGAAGGCTGGCACACGCTCGTTTCGACCGCTAATCGATGGAGAACAGAGACGGAGCCTGCGTAACCAGCGTGCTCGTAAAAAAAAATTGATTTGCCTGTGGCGTTAATTAGCTGGCGATTTCGGTCAAGGATGATTATATCCTTCGATGCACGTATTTCGTGTTCACACGCAAACAACAGATCCAACTCGTTTGTAAACTACTCTCAGCTTAGAAGATTCGAGGAGCGATCGATTGCTGGTTTTCTTCTTTTAATCTGTTCTAATCAACCTGATACAGGGGATGACTCGTTGTCTCTGTTACCGCACTAATTCTAGCTGCTTCGATTAGTCTAATGGAATCGCGTGGGTAACGCGTTTATCGAGTAAAACATAATGGAGATTGTAGATTAATTTATCTGTATTTGGACAGACAATTGGAGGAGGCTAATGAACTTTGATCGGTAATCGTGAACAAGCGATCGCGGCCAATGGCAAAAGGAAAACATTTTCCTTTCCTTTCCAAACTTTAAAAGTTAATCATCAGTCCATGGAAAGCCCGTTGCGCGTTCCTTGCATAATGAAAGTACAGAGCCGAGGCTTAATCGAAGCTACAACACTGGCAATGTTGGTCAGTTTATCCGAAGCCAGCTAAATTCGTTACCATAAGCAGTTAAAAAGCTTGTCTACGCGAAAGGTTGCTTCTCGTTTTCCCTTGTTCCTGGCTCGACGCTCCAAGCAGATCTCCGCGATCGAAGTGAACCATTAATCAACATTTCCCGCCTGATCTTTGCCTTACGATAACGACGCATAATTCGCAGGTGAAACGCCAGGAGAAGCGTGCTCTGTGCTTCTTGTCCCTATTGATTAAGCTACCAATGGAGCGTGCACAAAAGGGGTTGGCTTCCCCGTCGGACGTAGCGGCTCGATGGGAGGCCGTATTTGTGTTAAATCTTGTTACAAATCCGACGATGATTATATCGCGCACGGGCCTTTTATGCGTGCACTTTTATACAGAGATTCGAGTCGCGCTCGCGGTTAACGAACTCGGAGAAACTCCACCTGGGAAAACGCTTGTACAATTTGCAAAAGGAACCTATCCTTTCTTTTTATTGCACCCGACGCGATGCACGCATTCATAAACTTGATCGCCCGGCTGTAAAGCCTGGGCAGGCCGCGAAATTCTGCGAAACGAATATCTAATCCGTCCGAATTCGTTTAATCACGAAAAGCGATAGGAAGTCGCGGCCAGAATATATCGTCGCCTCGATGGAACAGAAGCTGCAGGATCTGTTCCCGTTCGGAGAGAACCGGGGCAACGGGATGCTTCCCGCTCCAAATACGGCGGGCCAATTCCCCCACGTTCGTGTATAATTCATTTTTCGTCCGATCATTGTCTCGCGGCACCGTTTAATACATTCGCAGCGTTCACGTGCATGGGTAATGAGCGCAGACTTGTGGCCCGGCCAGTTTAATGAGGATGTACTCCGTTTGAATGACCGGTGCGAATCACGCGTTTACGATTTAACATGTGCCGGGCGAATCACACTTTCCCCCGGCAATTAACGAGGAAATAAGACACCTGGCGCTATTAATAACGTCGCACGCGCATTGTTTCGATCTCTAAAAATACCAGGTCGACGTTTAGATCCGCGGGCCGTATCGTGAAACAAAGTGGAGGCGCACGCTTGTTCTCCCTTCGTCGCGGAGCTTTAAACTTATCGATACTGTGTATTAAAAGGTACGATCAGAAACGTGGGATATTTCTATTTCCATTGCTTAGCTACGCGCGACAGGAATGCTAAGAACGATACGATAAGGGACAAACAAGCAAACCCCGCGGGGCGATTATTCTTTCGGACACGGGACGCGACGTGTCACCTGGTGCGTCATCCTACGCGCCAGCCTGCAAGATCTTAACGAGCACACAGGTGTATCCACGTGCCTTCAACTTGCTTCCATCGAGCTATTAAAACGCCCACGCGATCCACGTGATCCACGCGCCGCGCCGATAAAACAATTCAAAGAACCGCGGTTCGCCTTCGATAAATTCAACTACCATCGACTCTTTCCATTTCCCTCGGCTCGTCTTTGCTTCTCGCGCGTTGCGCTTTTAATTGCGATCACCGTGCTACCGTTTCTCCCTGCGACTCGATTATAATGACACTTGGTGCCGCGGTTCAAGTGTTCCTTTTACCAGAGTCAAAGGGAAACATCCTTTTGATTTTGTTGATTTAACAGATGACGGGACGGGCGGGAATTAGTATTAAAAGGATCGCACTGCAGATTGAGATCCGTGAGCGGAATCGATTCGACGGACAGCCTATCGAAGAGGAGATATTCTGTTTGGAAAATTAATGAACGCGCTAATGGGAACTGTGCCCCGCGGGTTGCTAAGTGTATGAATCATCGGTGACTGTTAAAAGTGATCGCAGCATTCGGATTATCGCGTTTGCATAATAATACTGGCGAGGAGTATTCATCGACGAAAGCACACGGTCAACGACATCGAAACTGTGCAAACGAATAAACTGAGATCGACACGTTTGCGCAAGAAGCTACGACGCCTTTCATAAATTCATATAGCATAGGAGGAAATGATAAAGGTACGGGAAGATAGGGTTGCAGCGAAAGGCGTCCGGCCACGAATTCCGAGAAAGTACAGTGGCCCGAGTCGGTCAGTCAGTAGGTGCATTCCCACGAGATTTTCCAAAGCGTGCCCCGAGGAGGATGCATGGAGCTCGTGCAAGATAGCCTTGTGTACGTATTCACGCAGGTTGATGCGCCGGGTGAATCGGTGCAGGTAGGAACTGCGGACCGGTTCCAGAGGCCGGGGGGTCCCCTCCGAGAGGGTTCGTAGAATAAAGAGTATCCCAGCATCAGGCTAACTAGATCGTCCGATCCGACTCTTGACAAGACGCGTGATAGCCGCGATTTAGCGTAATCGCGATAGTTCAGAGAAATCGCCGGCTCGTTCGTCGTGCATCGGGAGCAATTAATTTCTATTCAATTTTCGGAGAAACCCGTCGAACGCTTTCTCCTTTCGCGTTTCATTAAAGAGCATCACTTTTACTCGAGGGGAGGGCAGAGATATCTGCGACAATCGCAGGCGAATTCGTTACGAGATATCGGTGCACTTGCCGTCGTGTAAGATGCAGCGGAAACGCTTGTTCTCTCCGCGTTCAGCGGTAGGAACGAGAAGATGATTAACGAAGGTAAAAAGATAAAAAACACTTATAACTGGATTAAATTGGCGAGCATGACGCGACCGGCCGTCTGCCGTTTTAATTGCTTTCATAAACGTTTCGGACTGTTGGTCGTTGACACGCCAACCCGAGTTATTAGCGGATCCTTCTCCAACAATTCGCCAAACCGTTTACAGCAACTTTCGCTCCGCACATGCGACGATAAGTTGCCTATTTAGCGCAAGCTCGTTCGACCGGGCAGTTATTATATATTCTACGATATTCGGAGCGCGGGGGAGGAATATGTGATCGTTCATTTGGAATGCCGCGATCGGAATCCGAAAATCGAGGTCGACCATCAGCTGATAGCCGCACAACACACTGGCAACCCGTGTGTTGCATAATCGATTTCGTATTCGCCTACGACAGCCGCGTTTAATGGATTACCGTTGCAACATTTCGATTACCATCATTTTTGCTGGGAATGATGATAGCGGCACCGCGGTTCGATGCAATCGGAGGGAGTTACACGCGAAGAGCTTCAGGAAAAGTTTGCGAAATCTCTCTGGAATGATACGCTGTTTCAACTCGAGACGGTATTATTTAGGAGAAGTGGCGATTGCTTGGCAATTTGTCCCGCAATGTGTCTTGCACAAAGGTAAACGCGATTCAGACCCGAGCGATCGGAGCAGAATCGCGCGCGGAATGCCAGGCAGCTTAGAAAGGCGTGAATGAATCGAATCAGGGTGAACGCACCGGGGACTCATTTTCAGGTCGAAAGTCATGGTCGCCCGACGAGGAGGAACGCGACGCATCGACTGAAATCCGCTCTAGCGATTAAGAAAAAAATAGACGCGCGGTGGAGTTTAATTGAAAACGATCCTGTACACTTAATAGAGAGTCCCTGGAAAGTGAACTCGTGTCACGGTGACCCTCTTTGAATCGTAGAGAACTTTCGTCTGAATAATTTCTCTCCGCTTGTGCTAAAAAAAAGAAACTTTTCACCTGTTCTTTGCGTATATCTACTCTCAGGACTGCCGCGCGGAATCGATGATGCCTGGTGTCTTATCCGCGCATAGCCGATACCGCGAGTTTGCTTATTGAATAACTAATAATACATAGCTGGTAAGGGTGTGTACCTGTTACGTTTACGCTCGGTTATTGAATAAGTCAGCGCGTGCAGCTACGAACTAGGCCCGTCGTTGGTAGTCACCGAATGATTCGAGCGTTTCGCTTCGTGTCCGGCGGTCTGATCGCAGTAGATAAACGTTTATGTGTAAAGAATATTGGACGCAATATCAGAGACAGTGATTTCTCCCTACATTCGTACAATACGAATCACACGGCAGCTTCGTGTCCTACAAAAGCGTAGATACGGCGGCTGGCATCGATTTTTCTCCCTAAGGTCATCTCTCGAAATACCACTGTTGCAAACTGGAGAGCAGCTCTTGATAAGAGCGTGGATTCGATCGCATTCCTATCGTGCATCGTTCCGAGAGCATTCGTACCTCGCCGAAGGACCGTGGAGCAAGTTAACTAAACTGATACAGCGATCGCGTGGTCGTTCAAAGACTTTATAATCGACGGGTAGGATAATTGCACGCCTCGCAGGGTGGATTGTCTCGTGACTAGTGGGCTGCACCGCGAAATTCGGGACAAGTTCAGCGGCGCGAAGGATTCAATGAATCGCAGGGAGCAAGGTCGGAGGTGAAGAAGAAAGAAGGAACCCGTTAAGCCGGAGGAAAGTTTCGCCGATCCGCGGAATGCTTCCTCGGCATGCAGTGCGATAACGCTGTTAAATCTCTCTCTCTCTCTCTCTCTCTCGCCTCGACTGTCTTACGTTTCTTCCATCGTGTTTCTTTCGGTCTATCGTTCCGGTCAGTGCCGGGATAATCTAGTTTCGCGGCTAACGTTCGTCGGTTTTTCCGGGGAAAATCACGGAAGCCCACTCTGTACATCACCAGTGAATCTTCGTTTGATAAGGAGTTTCGGTGCGATCGCTCGATAAAATATCTACGACAATCTGATTCTCCTCTCCCGCAAGTTTTACGACAATTTAGACAAATCGGGGGCAACGCAGCCCCTTTCGTTCCACGCGCTTTTTACTCGTTTCATCTGAGAAGATATGGCCTCATTCATCGAGTGCTTTGCGCTTCGTTGCACTCGATGGATTATTATCTAGCTACTGCCGCGACGCGTGCAAATTCCATTACCTTCGCCGTTAATTCTCGCGAAGTTAATTGCTGTTAGATACTAGAAGGAATCAACGCTCTTACTTGGCCGGGTAATGCTAAATCTGCGGTAAAATGAAGCTTTCGATAAGAACGAGAGCGATGTACTAATTGCGACTAATCGCATTTAGAATTTAAATACCAGAGGGGTTCAAAGTATCTACGTTTCGCTCGCAATATGAGATAGTTCAGAATGAATCGACCCGTGGTTAAAGAACACAAAGTAGATACATTTAAATCGCCCCGTTCCTCGCACGGAACGCGAGTAGATGGAAGACGAGCTAACAGGTGAAACTTAACAGCGCGGAAATCCGTGGAAATCGAATACGGTAGCGAATCCACCGATATCGAGCGTTACGTGTAATTAAGAACTGTTTAATCGGCGTTTGAGAATTCATCGAGAAGCAACCGCGGACGGTAGCGTTGTCGAAACTGCCTAATTAATTCAGCTATAACTAAAGTACGCATTCGTTGAATTCTAATCTTGTTAACCGAGAATCGATGGGGGAGAGCAATTTTCAGAATGGAAACGAAAAGTCGGAGCAGCGTCCTCGGCAGCTCATCAATATTAAATGATGTACACACACGTTGCAGCTGATTAAGCGGGAAATTTTACTCGGGCGGATTCGAGTGCCTGTCTGTGGTAGATTCTAGTCTGAGAATCAACGAACATCGTACGATAATTACATTGAGTTTCGATCCTGCAAAGTTCAAGCGCGAAGGGACTGCAATTTTTAAGCGTAGCCGAGGATTTCCATACGCTGCTCGTTTCGGAGAGAGTGCAAGGAGATTAGCAGGAGGAACGAGCTGCAGGAGAAAATCGAACAGCCTCGCAACGAACACTGTTCCATTCGGACAACCTACTTTCCTTGGCATGCACGGACCGTCTTTGGATAGACGTGTCATCGTTTTCACGGCACCGATCTGGCCGAAAATCGTCCCTCGCTGATCTTTCCTCGGACTCCTGTTGCACGAGAAACGCGCGGCAGGTGCCTTGCCCTTGTCGCGCAACGAGAAAAATGCTTTTCCATTCGTTCAGCGATAATGAAGAAATCTCGGTCGATCGAAGACGAAAGTAATTTCATTCGAGATTTCCCCTCATGGGTAACGAGGTTTTTGAAGTGCGGAATATCATTTGCATGATGCCCTGCGGAGATTTGAATGGGAAAGGTAGAGGTATACGATCGCGACTGCCGCTCGGTGTATTTAATAACCAGGCAAAGTGCTAATTGCGTAAAATGTTCCGCGTTCCTCGAATTACAGGCTATTCTCATTGTCCACGTTCGTGTAATATGCTGATGTCACGAACGTATTAAGCATGCATTATATTCCAACGTTTCCCTCTCGCAATTACATTCGTTTTCTCGTGGTGAAATACCGCTGTCCGTTATATCAAATGTGGAGTACGCATTGAGGGTTTATAGGTAAGGCTCTTTAGGAAAACAGATGCGCAAGTGCAACTTCTTTTAACTCGCCGTACGTACGTATACTAACAAGGAATGCGATGGAGTGGACTGGAAGAAGACTGAGGACGTGGTGAGAGTATGGAAACTTGGATAGCTGCCAATTTATACAACGTCCAAACGGTCTAGCTACACAGGAGGATTTTGCTCCTTTGGAGTTCTTTGGCTGATTCAGTGTAAAGTGAAACTCAATGGAAACTATTCCTCAAACGTGTTTCAAATTAAATATGTCCTATGTAAGATGCCTGTGTTACTAACAAATGAGGGATACACATAATCTCTACCGAGGAAGCAAAGAAATATAACAGTAGTATATAAATGAATGTACCTATGCGCATCTCTAGTTAAACGTGACCTATAGAAACACATTGGGTTTAGCTATTTTAAATGTCTCGCATGTCTATACTGCCAATTTAAAGGGACAAGGCTTCGAGCAACAACAAAGGATCCATCCTGAGTGCTCCTTTTGTTGTACACCTACTCTTTTCTACTATTATGAATCGTACCGATGCGTATAGGTTACACAACGAGGGAACTAATGCGAGCTTTGCGATTGGGAGCTTAACGATACACTGTAGAGATGAGTTTCACCTAACCGAATCTAACCTAAGCAATAGTACATAAAATATTAAACATAGACACATAAATATCTGACAACGTGGATTCGTAAAATGTATGCTTACCAAATACGTCTGTACTACGTATGCAGCAAGGTTAACCTTAAGGTTACATTCCTGTCAAATTCCATGAAATCGCTTAAACGACTCGCACACACACACACACACATACAACATACGTAGTTTCTTTCGCGTTTAAGACGCGACATGTGATTACGTCTGTGAGCGTAAGTACGTGTGGCGACAATCTGTCGGCAGTATGTGCGCCGATTTGACAAGGGCGCAAAAAAATTGTCGACGAAACGAGCGAGAATTCTGTACTGTAAACGTTAACAGTATGTTTTTTACTCACTGAAAGCAATTCCCCGGGGCAAATCGAAGCGACGAGCTGCCGATGATATCCTTCCACCCGATCTGGCGGAGCTAACCAAAAAATCCCGTATCTTCGTGCACGGGCCGAATCCGATCACGACACTGTGTCACTCACCGGTGTTCACAAACGACGCGCGATCGGTTGACACTTTCGTCGCGCGATTATTACGTCTTGCGAAATTAAACGCGCGTTATTTCTCAAGAAACGATACGAACGCGCATATTTGCTTCCTCTGCCTACCTCGTACCAACAGTGAATTACCAGCTTCCCTCTCTGACGAGCAGCGATGGGCGTGGTTTAAGTCACGTAGACGTTCGAACCGATACGGACGCGCACGAGCGTCGTTCATTGGTTCGCCGCTAGGTAGATTCACATTTGCACGAATTTCGAATTGAATACTTTCTGTAATTAGTGGTCGATTTGTTAAATATTATTAAATGCACGAGTTACTTTAGTTATAGTGTACGATAGGCTAGTTTTACACAATTTTAACACTATGCAAATGCTTCGTGGAAGAAGCATTGTTTCCCGCCTATTTCTAAACTAAATCGTTTATTAACGGCAGGTAAAACGTTTACCATTGCCGGTAACCGCGACGGCCTTGACCAAATGTGAACAGTGCTTTACAATGTCACTGAAGAGTTTTTTCTACATTATGCCAATTTGTTAAAATCTATAAGTTAATTAAATATACTGTTAAGCATGCATTCGCACGTGCTCCCAAATAAGGTATAGAATATTATTTCGAATGAAAGCGTATTATCTTAATCGTAGAAAAAAACGTGATAATAAGTCATGCTTCGAACATAACCTCCAACGGCAATAATTATTTAAAAATTATTATTAACATTGAGATACGCATTATCTGCTTATTGTAAAATATGTTTTTCATCAATTAAAGAGCTTGCATTTTATTTTAGAGCGAAGATGAGATGACTCCGGAGGAAAAATGGAGGCAAGTATCGTCGTATTTTGTAAATAATAAAATAAATAATAATTTGCGCTTTGGAACTATAGAGTGCAGCACATAAAGATGCACGAGCAGCACCAGGGTCACGAATCGATGCATGCGGAGATGCTGCTCATCTTGCTAGTAACATTGTTGATAGCGCAAGTTACATTAGTCCAATGGAAAAAGATACACTACAAATCGTATCAGGTGAATTAATATTCTGATGGAAATGGCATTTAATCGATCAGTTTGAAACATGATACTTTTATTTTCAGCTTGTTACTTTAATCGCTATGTGGATTATTCCCTTTGGATTAAGTCTGAAGAACCATTGGTGGAGGTTTATATTTCTCTGGCTAGTATCATCCTGTATAACAGGACTGATAGTGAGAAAGGCTGTTCAAAAGCCAATAGCAGGCACAACACCAAGGTATATTCTATGTAATTCGCAATTCTTGCATTTCAGAGAATTTTCCGATTCATAGTCATTTTCTTTCACAGATTGGTGTACAAATGGTTTCTTTTTATTTATAAATTAAGTTATGTATTGGGTATAATGAGCTATATCATAATGTTCGCGACGTTCTTCGGCTTGCATCTGGTGTTCGATGTCAAGCAACAGACGTGGATGGACTGCGGTATACTATTTTTATTCTACGGTCTATATTTCGGCGTGTTAGGTCGAGACGTTGCCGAGATATGCGCCGATAAAATGGCTTCGCACGTTGGAGTATGCACGAAACGATCAATTTATTATATACGTAACTCACGTCGTATAAATAATGCAGTATATTAAATAATTTCCAGTATTATGTACCAGGGCAAATGCCGACGAGGACTTTAGATCCCGGCGTGTGTGCCGTCTGCGGTAACAGACTTCTAGTGTCCGAGAACGAATTGGGTGTTATCGAGAACACTTACAAGCTCAGCTGCGAGCATGTGTTCCATGAATTTTGCATCAGAGGATGGTGCATCGTGGGGAAGAAACAAACGTGTCCGTATTGTAAGGAAAAAGTCGATCTCAAGAAGATGTTCTGCAATCCGTATCCTTTATCAAACTGTCTTCAGTCTTTATATAATCATACTTTTAATCCTATCGATGTATCCTTAACGATTTACATAGATGGGAAAGACCTCATGTTTTGTACGGGCAATTATTAGACTGGATCAGATGGCTGGTCGCCTGGCAACCATTAATTTTGTTTCTTGCTCAAGGTATCAACTGGGGTCTAGGCCTCGAGTAAGTAGTACTGAAATAGGGTAATTGAATCGGCTGGCTTGGGTTGTCAATGTGTTCTTGCAAAATTAATGGTTCGTTCGCTTAAACAATCATCCGTTTGTATTTTTCGATAAGTCATTATTGTATTCGTTATTTATAACAACGAATTTTATGAAAATTACGTAATAGAACTTATCATGTATTGGAAACTTCAATCAAATCCGATATTAAACGAGTAAGCAACGTTTAATAGGAATTCTTCCAAAGAATACTTTTTAATACGAATATGAATTGTCTGTAATTCATCCTTAATTAATTTTCAACTGTTTGATCTTTTTCCAAATGACTGTATTACATTCACTGTAAATGTATCTTAATTTATATTTGTATTTTGAAATACACGTGTGTACGTATATGAACCGCGGTTATCCGAATTAATTGTGGATACAGTATGTGTGAATGGTTTTCGCCTTCGAAAGGAGTGCAATTCAGATAATCTGTATTAAATCATTTCATTGTATTATAAATATGTACAAACGTCATCCGGTTTTGTGTCGGAATGATAGAAGCTTGCAAAACCATTTCTTTGGTCATTCCATTTCCTTATTTATCTTAGCCGCGGTAAGATTGCATTGTAATTAATCGAATTAACGTCTGGAATTGTGTGCATTTACATTCTACAATAGAATCGACTAGTACCGACACAATTTTGCAAATTTTCATTGAATAAAATGAGCAAACAGCGGCAGGATATTACCAAAAGATCATTGCTGTATTCCTTGGACATTAGGAAACAATTTAGCGATAGAATTCAATTATTTGTGATATATCTACAAGTATTACTTTCAGTATATTGCATTTCTTTTTTATTTTTACCAGCAAGTTACTGTGAGTGAAATAACGAAATAGATAAAAGACGAAAGTTAATCGTACATGCTTTGAAAAAAGCAGGCCGCTCAACTTGAAAAGATTTGGTTTTGTTAAAAGTTTGCGCGTATCATTGTCAGTCGAATAGAGCTAATGATTATAAATATAAATGTACAGATATTGTACGTATTTTGTACAAAATGAAACCTTTTTTCTTAAACAAATGAACAGGCAATTGCGCGACTATTGTAAATATTTCGATGGGACTTATGCAAATTGTAACGATCTCGCAGAAGAATATTATTCTATAATAAATGATTGTACAAAGATACACCAAGTTCATGTAATATTTATTTCTCGTCAATAAAGATTATAAAACAGTCGATTAAAATAGGAACTGTTAATGATTAGAATTCATTTTCAACCATAAGCGTCTGATCTTTACACCATTCCATACGCAATCTCTCCCTACAGTAAGTTCGTTTTCTAATGTTTCTATTGTTTCATTTTTTTTATAACTTTTCCAGAGTTAAAGAGAAGACTATCTTTTACAACGAAAACATGAACACGACGAGCCTAAGGGGTTGATATGCGTTAATATTAATAATTCATCGTCGTTATCTATTTTTGTAATGTGGCTGAATCAGAAGGATGTGAAACTGTTTAAGTATTGTAATAAAACGTCTGTGGTGTTACTAAAATTGTTTAACTAATTTCCCCTTATTATTTATAAGTAAAAGACGACTTTCATTGCATAACTAGCAACTGTAGCAAGGGTGTAAGATATATTTTTACAGTGAATTCGTTTTATCTGGGTATAAATATAATCTCGAAGGCTGGGCTTTAATTTAAGAGCTTGATTATTAAACAATTCTGCTCAGGAAACGAGAAAATTGCATCGGAAAATTGAGGTGCGCGAGTTGGGGCCCGCCTCGTTTAATACGGTCCTTAAATTTTCTGCAGTGCGACACTATAACCACATAGCGGTCGAGCATCGAACTAAAATCTGCTTATGTGCAATATTAACCCTTCAAAGAAGTACAGTTTTCTCAGCTTCTAGATGGAATTTCGTTAATAAATTGGTCTTAAATTAAAGCTAAAAGTCCCAGCTATAATACCAACAAGTTTTATAACAATCACTCTTCTGGATTATTTGTTATAAATATTCATTTATGAGGAAATACTATTAGTGATTATTCGCAAAGTAGAACTGCAAATCATTTAACTCGCACACCACGCGATTCCTTAGGGTCTAAGCTTTTATTTGAGACTTAGTTTATTAAAAAATAACGCTTAATAGTTGAAAAAACTGCTTTGAAAAATACCCAGTGTACGAGCTGTCATTAAACGGTCACTGTGCTGCCACATACCAACAAGTGCTCGAAACTACTACAAAGGAGGAGCACGAGTAGTTTCAGGCACTTGCTGATAGGTGGCAGCATAGTGACCGTTTTATGACAGCTCGTACACTTTGAATTTTTCACAGCAGTTTTCTCGAAATCCAGGCATTATTTGTTAATAAATCGAGTGTCATATTAAAGCTTAGGATTTAAGGAATCGTATGATATCCGGGTTAAATAATTTACGGCTGTATTTTACAAGTAATCTTAATTAGTATTTTGTTACTTAGTCAAGATCAGCCTATCAAAAAAGCACAGTTTTCTCTCCTTCTAGACAGAATTTTATTAACAAATTTGGTCTTAAATTAAAGCTAAGAGTTCAAGCTACAACACTACTATAAGTTTATAACAATAGCTTTGCTAGTTTATTTGCTATCAATGATTAAATATTGGAAAATATTACTTACGATTACTCGCAAAATACAGCCGCAAATTATTTAACCCGGGTATCATACGATTCCTTAGGTCCTAAACTTTAATGTGACACTTGATTTATTAAAAAATAATGCCTGGGTTTTGAGAAAACTGCTTTGAAATAATCCAAATGCACGAGCTGTCATTCAACGGTTATTGTTCTACCACCTATCAACAAGTGCTGGAAACTACTAGACAGGAGGGGCACGAGTAGTTTGAGGCACTTGTTGATAGATGGAAGCATATGACAGCTCGTACAGTTGGAATTTTTCAACGAAGTTTTCTCGAAATCCAGGCGTTATTTTTTAATAAATCAGGTGTCAAATTAAAGCTTAGAGCCTAAGGAATCGTATGATGTCCGGGTCGAAGAATTTACAATTGTACTTTTCGAGTAATCGTTAATACTATTTTCCAATATTCAATTGTTTACAACAAATGAACTAGAAGAGCGATTGTTATGAAACCTGGCTGATGTTATAGCTGGGACTCTTAGCTTTAATTTAATACCCAACTTGTTAATAAAATTCTGTCTAGAAGCGGAGAAAACTGCGCTTCTTTGACATGCTGATCATGACGGGGTGACAGAATCTAGTTCGGCTATTTACCGCTATGTGGTTATAGCGTCGCACTGCGGGAAAATCAAGGGCTGTGTTGAACTGGAGCGGGCCCCAATTCGTGCACCCCCAATCTTTCAATGCTACTTTCTCGTCCCCCGAGCAATATTTCTTAACAAATAACGTTCCAAACGAAAGCCCAGTGCCTGAGGAACCAATTCGCTATGCAAATTAAACGATCCAAATGACATTTCACGAGTAATCCTTAATAAAATCGCTCCCCAATCGATTGTTTGCAACAAATAAACCAGAGCAGGGATTGTTATTGAATGTTGACTCGCTTCAATTGTACTTGAGACTCCTAGCTTTATTTTCAGCCCTCGTTCGTTACAAAATTCTATCTAGGAGTGCAGGAGAATTGCATTCATTTAAAACGCTACCGCCGGCGACCTATTTACAACATCTTTTCCGAGATATTTACACGTTTCCAGTTAAAACAGACACGCTGTAAAACACTATATAAATCCTTCTGTACACTTACGGATCAATGATTCTCCCGTTATCATCTCTCTAGGACAAACTGCACGGCGGGTGAAACACGAAAGGGTTGGCGGGGGTGCGAGAGATCTACGGGCCCTACAATTGGTTTTTACATAAAAAGAAAAGAGGGATGGGAGATGACAGAGGGGTGTAAAACATTGAGATTTCGACGGAATTGGCTGGTCAAAGGGTTCTGGTTTTTTCTTTTCTTTCAGACGCCACGATTACGACGGGAACGAAGGGATGGGTAAAAGGGTAGACAAACACGGGGGGAGTTTTATAGATATATTTATTGAGTACTTAGCGTGTAAGAGTATAGAATATATGTCACCTTATCAGTTAAATATCATTACATGGTAATCATTATATTATAATATAATGATGTTAGTCTTTAAAATAAACCTCGCGCGGACGTAGAACGCCTCGCGTTTTGCACGTGCCTCCTCTTTCCCGTCGAAGAGTTATTTACACAATAATCGCGGTATAATTAATATGTACAATTGTGTGTGTGTTTTCTTTTTCTTTTCTTATGAAACGGAACTGTTACATAAAAGAACGGACGAACTGCGATGAGCGGCCGTAAAACGAGGAATCATTCCCGCTCGCCCCTTTCCCTTAATCGCTAACCTTTCGTTCGCAATCGTGTCCAGACCGATCTCGTGTATAAAAAATCTTCCTCATGAGCGATAGAAAAACGATCACCATACACGCGAGGAAATCATTCGAGGCACCGCCGAAATAATCGACGATTATTTATTTGAAAAAGAAAGGGAATCGCATCTCGTCGCGGACGCATGCGAAATATGTACAGAAAGGGCGCGACGCGCGGACCCGTCGCTTCGGTGAAACGGAAACGCACGAAAAGGAAAGAACGGAAACGATGTATCATTAATAATTCGTTAGAATAGCTCACGCACGCGTTTGCATTCTCGCTCCTCTTTATTCTTCCACCTGACACGCACGCAATCTCATCGGATCCCTTTCTCCTTTCATTCAGACGTAGACGATAGTTACGAAGTATTGCTTTCAATTAATCGCGGCGCCGATCGCGGTCCGCCCACAGTTCGACGGCGCGGAGATTCGAGACGTTAATAATAATAATCCACCCACCGGTTCGACATCGAGCTTCCGGGGCGAGTTCTGCGCTTTTCCGTGATGTAAACGAAAACAACATTCTACATACATCGCGTCGGATGTAGCTTCCCCGATCGTTTAAGGGCCCCTCTTTTATTGGACGCGACAAGGGGCGGCTCTGTCAGCTCGGCCTCGCAAGAACTCTCCCGGCGTTTATCCTTCCAGCAAAACGTCGAGCGCACAGAACCTTCGTTTCCTTTTCCCTCTCTCCCTTATTCGTTCATAACAGTTCCCATCACGTATCGTCTCGCGTGGGTTAATCGGACGAGCGCACATAGTAAAAGTGGTCTCCCCTTTTAACGTTTTTCGTTACAGAACACACCTATTGACCGTTCGCGGATGACCGGCAACGATGGGCGAAGCAAAGAATGAGAGATAGTGGATCCCAAAATTGATATGCCTCGTGTTACCCCCGGGCTTCTAAAAAGAAAGGCGTCCGTAGGGCTGGTTTAACAGACGAACGGGAACCGTGGGAGACTGTCAGGGGATGGAAAAAGTGATCGGTCCTCCGCGAGATCCCGGGATTTGGAAGTTGGAAGAGAGAAAAGAAGAAGAACCGTGGTGCGTGAAAGGGGGGAAAGGGCGCGGATTTCGGGACCTCGCGCGGTCCTAGTAAAAGAAATGTTTCGACCATCGCGACCCGTTGCTCCGTGGAAAAGGTGTTCTCCGCTACTTTCGCTCGGGACTTTCCCTACGCAACGGATATATGTACAGCGTGTATCGTCCACCCTCTAATAAGGTTCGTCTAAGCACGCGGACACCGTTTACCTAAGTCCCTCGGGGGGGGCAGAACTGTCCGGCTAGCGTACATTACAGCGTACACACCTGATTATGATTATGTTCTCTTTTTTTATTTTTTTTCGCTTTTTTCCTTTATCCACAACTACGCCTGGAACACAACGCGGTGGAGCGACGTGGCTCGCACGCTGGGCTCTCTACTATTTCCTCTATGCTTTTATTTATTACGTACGTATTACGTCGATTCTTCTTTTTTCCCGTTTCCTCCGTTAACCGTCTACTAATCGTGCACGGTTGATCTCTTTCACTATCACCGCGGCTTATCCCCTTTTTAATCGTCCCTCGTATCAAACTCGACACCGACGAGTTTCGTGGACATAGAGAGAGAGGCTTCTTATTTTATGGGGGTGGGCTTGATTTCCGCATGACACACATAGGACATCTTTGACGACACAATTCAAAAAATAATTTCTCACCTTTTTTTTTCCTGCTTTTAGTAGAAAGATAGGCGGGGGTGTTAATATCGTATTACTTCTTATTAGCCGCTACTATTACTGTCATTATTATACCGCTATTACTATTATACCGTTATTATCGTTACCGTCATTACTATACCGTTATCGTTATTCCGCCTGGACATTACCGCGTGTCGCCTACCTCTATTGCTCGCCGTTGCAGCCCCCATGCAACCCTTTCGCGTCTATTTACACACGTTATCCCTCCGCCATGCTCCATCGAGCGTTCCCCAGCCCGTGAAGCGTCCGGGACTTAGGCAGCCTTCCTCCAGAACGAGTGCAAGCTAACTCGGCATCCATCTTCAATTATAAAATCATTTTCAATCCTACATCATAGCGCGGGCGTGTCGCGTGTACATATATATAAAAGCGTTATCGACAGTTCCCCGCTTAAAATTCAATTCACCGCCGTTTCCTTTAGTCGTTTATTTATATATATATATTTATATATTATCTACACGGTACGAATAATCGGATAGCTATGTATTTACAAATCGTGGCGCGAACGTTTACTCGCTTCGTGTTAAAAATATCTGCTGTATATTTGCATCGTCGGACGCGTTTCTCCTTTTCACCCCGTTCGCGGCGAAATGCGTTCTCGATCCCCCTACCCGATTAAGCGTCGCGCGTCTTCATTCGTAGACCCTGTTGCTGCATGATTAACGCCCGAGCTACTGAAACGACGCCTCCGTACGGATCTATCATCGGAGATCCACGCCGAGGGATTCCTCCCTCCGGCGCCGCAGCCCCGAAATCTCGCGGACGGCACATCTGAAAACGTTCTCCACGCGACCGAGCGTACCGTATCCACCCCTTTGGCTCGCGAGTACGAGACTAAATATATCCGCCATTAGACAAAAGCCTCTCTCCCCGGTCTTCGTTTTGTAAGTCGTGACTAGCTTCATTCCCGACGCGCCTCCGCCCTTCCCGGAAGGGTGGTCGGCGCGGTCGCCGAAAAGGATAAACGAATAACGCGGCACACCGATAACATCGCGCACACCCAACAAGCAACGCTATCTCTTATGGCACACCGAGCGGGGGGCGGTTTCCCTTGCTACGCGCTGCAAACGAAACGCGTATATGAAAATTAATGTACAACCGCCGTGCGCACCCTCGAGGGGGTGCGTCCGCCCTTTCGAGCGCGGGCGGCGGAAAGAGAGAACAGAGAGAGAGAGAGAGAGAGAACGTATCCGGGAGGATTCGTTGAGGGGAGAGCCATCGTCGTATGTACACGCGGTGGTCTCGCGGACGAGTCTCGTGTATCATTTTTAGTCTTGTCTCTCATCAATTGTCCGTTCGGTGCGTCGACGGTTCACGTGGGCGCGTGAACCGAGTCCCGGTCCCGCGTCACGTCCTCGAATCACGAGTCGTGCCTGTGGACCCTGCTGCTCCGCCTGGTCCCGCTCTTCCTTCGTTTCCGCTTCGTGTCCCTGGTGAACGCGACGTTCCCCGGATCGTCGGCCAGCTGGGGATACCGGTGCACGCTATGGATATCGACGCCTTCGTAGCCGGTGACGGTGCCACGACTGATCAGCTCGTCCTTCTCCTCCTTGGACCAGTCGCCTCTGCCCTGGAAGCCGGCCGTCACCAGCTGCTTCTCGATCTCCCAGGCCCTCTCCACGGCCCTTTTATGAGCGTGCTTCAATATGCGGTGCCTCTCCTGTTCTGGGTCGGCGCCGTACTTGATCACGACGGCCGCGTCCGGATTGTGCAGCCTCAGCTCCTTCCACGTGCCGGTGGTGGCCCCGTGCTCCGTGGTCTCGTGCGTGGACACGTTGAACATGCCGCCCAGACGGCGTAGCTCCTCCATGTCGTCACGGATCTTCAGCGCGTTGTCCTTCACGAAGTAGAACACGTCCTGGTCGTGCACGCTGAAGTGCAACGGCAGGAAGTAGGAATTGTTGAAGACCGACGTGACCACGTCCTGCACGACGCTGTTCACGCCGTCCACGACGCTGACCAGGGCACGGCCGCCGACGCGGGACACCAGGATACCCTCGCCGAACACCGCTCGCCGGTGCGCGACCCTGGGTAACAGGTTCCTCGTCTTCGGCTCCAATTTCAGCAGGGGTTTAGGGACGAAGCCGAGGTCGGAGAACTTCTCGTGGACCCGGTCCACGATGCACTGCAGCCCGGACATGACCCCGAAGTCCGGGGTCAGCTGGGGCGAGGTGATCGTCGCGCTCGGCTGGTACACGGTTCGCCTCATGTACTCGGAGCCGAGCATCGCGGAGATGTCGTAACCGTACAGCCTCAGCCAGCTGTCGAGATCGGTCATGTACTCGACGCTCTGCTTACGATTGATCGGATCGTTGTTGCGGAAGCGATAGATGAAGATGTCCGTCGGCGTGGTGAGCTCGTTAGCCATTTGCTCCCAGGCGGGCGTCATCCATTGGCCGACGGCCGGGTCGTACAGTCGCCCGTTCAGATAGACCAGTTTGGTAGTCGGGTCCAGGAGGCCGCCGTGGAAATCGATCGGCAGATAAAAGTCCGGATTCGTGTCACGCACGATCTTCCCGAACGGCGTGCGCCTCGTCTCCTTGATCAGGTTCCCGTTGGTGTCGAACAACGCCAAGGGGGAGCCGTTCTGATCGGTGGCCACGTAGAACCGCTGCTCCGACGTCTCCACGGTCATGAGGAAGTCCCGTGCGTCGTAGAGGAACCGGAAGGTCTTCCCCGCTCGCGGGAAGTGGACGTGCGTGATCAGGTCCGGCGTACGCGGGTTCGCGTAGAAGAACTGCGTCACGTTCTCACGGTCGTCCCTCCACGCTACCAATCGGCCGCGATCGTCGTAGAAGTACCAGATCTGGAACTTCTTGTGCTCCGACGCGTGGATGAGTTGACCGCGGGAGTTGTACCGGTACCGGTGCTCACCGCGGATCACGACGAACCCCCTGCCGTCGTACGAGTTGAACTCGACGTCGCCGTATTGAACGACCCGATCCCCGCTGTCGTAGCCCAACGCGATCTTCTCGTTGCGCTCCGTGACGCCGATCACGTTCCCGTTCTCGTCGTACGCGTACTGCCAATTGCTCTCGGTGTCGGCGACCTCCAGCACGTGCCCGTCGGCGTTGTACGTGATCTTCTCGATCCTGCCCCATTCGGCCTTCTCCACGGCCTCCTTCCCGATGGACAGCTTCCTCATCTTGATGCGATTCCTGTTGTCGTACTCCAGCTCCATACGGAACACGTCCATGGACCGGATGTTCATCAACGCGTTCTTCACTCTGCCGTGCTCGTCGTAATCGTTCACGACGAAGAACTGCTTGTTGCTGTCCTGTATCACCGATCTGTTGAAGAGATTCCGATGGATCCGTAGATCCGCGACACCCTCCAGCGTCCCGTAGTTCTGATTGTACTTCAACCGGAGCTGAGGCAGCTGCTTGCCGTCGATGTCCACCTCGATCCCGGAGATCCTCGCGTTCCCGTCGTACTGGTAACGATAACGAGCGTTGTCCAGATCGCTCTTGCTCGCGAACTTGATCTTCTCGTCCTTCACTATCCCGGCGTGGTACTTGTACTCCATACGCATCTCGAAGTTCGGCTCGTAGATCTCGATGCTGTGCACCAGGTTCGTGGTCTCCTGGTACGTGTAGTGGATGGACGACAGACCTGCGAATGGAAATGTTTGTGAATGAAGGAAAAACGCTGTTCGCACCGTTACCGCGACATTAGTGATTATCGTCTTTGCTTACCAGCTAGGGTAGTCTCCAGCTTCCCAGTGTGGTCGTAGACGTACGCGACCTTCCCGCTCTGGTGCGGATACACTTTGGCCAGAATCTGTCCGTCGTCGTTGTAGAGGATCTCGTACGGGTGTCTGTTCATGGGCGAGAAGTATTGGTACTTGTAGAATCCCAGGGAGGTCTGCAACGAGAACGCGTGGATGTGTCCGCGCGGAGTGGTCAGGGACTGCAACGCCCCGGCCTCGTCGTATTGCAACAGATAGTCGCTGCCCCGCGGCGTGGTCACTTTCAACGGGAGGCTGCTGAACATGTCCTTGAACGCGTACACCATGGACGTGCCGTCGCTGTACTTAATCTCGTACAGCCTTCCCGCTCGATCGAACCCGTATGTCTCGCTGATGTCGCCCCAGGTCCAGCTGGTCAGCCTGCTGAATCTGTCGTACTCCAGCTCCATGCCGGCGAACACGCCGTTCCTCGGGCCCCACTTCACCGGCCTCGCTGTCTTGTCGTACGTCACGTTCAGCAGCTCCTCGTCGTTCTTGAACACCGCCATGCTGTCCGTGTCTCTGTCGTACTCCAAAGACAGCAGCGTGTCCCCGTTGACGCGTAGCTTCCTGCCGACTTGCGCGACGGTCTTCGCGTTGCCTCTGCCCTTGCTACCCTGCACCTTGCCGAGGAAGTATCGCCACTCGAACCTGTTCGCCAGATCCCCGGCCACCTCTGTCCGCTGCTTGGCGGGCACCGGATAGCTCTCGCCCAGGATAGGCTCGATCTCGCCTAGCACGGTGTACGGCAGGGTGTCGGTGTTGACCGTGTGCGACCAAGGGGTCACCTGGCCGACCGATCCGTCGGGGAGGACCGTGGTCCTCTGTTCGGCCTCGCCGACCTTCGTGACGACCGACGATCCCTTGATCAGCATCGAGATCGGTTTCCTGTTGTTCTGTCCTACTTTCACGACCGCCCCCTTCAGGCTCAGGTCGAAGGTCAGGCTGATCACCTTCCCCGTAGGCGTCACCGCGCTGGTCAGCCGGCCGAACTCGTCGTAATTGTACACGTAGCTCCTGCCGGTGCTGTCCAGCTTGGTCTTCAGCAAACCGGTGGGCCCGTGGTAATCGAAGGTGACGTTGTAATTGTCCGGAGTGCTCAGCTCTTGGAGCATCTTCATCCTGGACATCCGGAGGCGGCACTTCTGCCCCTTGGTGTTCTCGATGGAGTTCACCTGGCTGCTGTAGTCCCTGAGAAGGAACACCTTGTTGCCAGCAGCATCCGTTACAGTGCTGAGCTTCCCGTTGCTCGTGTTGACGTTGTAGGTGAACTGGTAAACCGTTTCGCCGGTGAGGATGTTCTTGGTGGTCACGTGCTGGCCGAATCTGTTGAACACGTAGATCTCCTGGGTGTCCGGCGAGTAGATCTCGTATTCCCTGGCCCCGCTTGCGTCGGGGATGCTAGCCATCACCGAACGGATTCTGTAATTCGCTTGATCGCCGATATGCACCACCCCGTCCGGCGAGACCGCTACCGCGGATATGGTGTTGAACTTGGAGGTGGAGGCGAGATAGTGGTTGTCCTCGAAGCACTCGCAGCCGCGCTCCAAACAGTTGCATTTGGACTCGGCGCCGGCGTAGGGCGAGATCTTCCCGTCGGTGCCGATCACTCTGACCCGATTGATCCTCTGCGAGTCGCTCTCGGCGATGTACAGGTTTCCAGAGGGGCCGAACGCGATGCTCTGCGGCATGACGAGGGTGGCGTGGGTGGCCAGTTCCGTGTCGAAGGAGGAGGACGGCGAGGCGCAATGCAGGGGACGTCCAGCGACCACTTTCACCCTACCGTCGGGTGCCAGTTGGAGCACCATGTGATCGTCGATCATGTGCAGGGAATTGTCCAGGGGATTGATCGCCAGTTCCGTGGGCCAGCGAAGGTGTACCTCCTCCACGTTCAACGTGCCCTCGCACGGGATCGGCTTCCAGTGGGACTTGTGCATATGATTACCGATCACCGTGGTGATTATCCCGTCCCTGTCGACCATTCTGATGTTCGTCCCGTCGGCGAAGTACAGCACGTTGTCAGCCGACACGGCCACCCCCTTCGGGTAGGCGAGCTTCGCGTCCCTGGCGAGCGCGCCGTCGCCGCAGTGGGCCTCGTCGCCGGGGAGGCATCGTTCCCCAGACCCGACCACCGTCTCCCAGTTGTGGTCCGGGTCGGTGTAGTCCTTCGTGTCGCGGACGCGGATGATCTGGTGCGATTCCGGGTCGGAAATGTAAAGGGAACCGTCCAAGGGGCTGAGCGCGATGTGATAACGATAGGATACCCTCGTCGCGTTCAGTCGGACGACGGTTCTAACCGTGCCGTCGACGAGGATCTTTCTAACGAGATTGAAATCGCCGACGAAGATCGAGCCGTCCGGGGCAGTGGCGAGCGCCACCGGGGCGAGGAGTCTCTGTTTCGACGCCTGTCCGTCGCAATCGTAGCAGTCCAAAGGTCTCTGAAGCCCGTCCCCCATGGTGGTGAGTATAACCCTGGGCTTCTGTTTCAAATAAATGTTCGAGCCGTCCCCTTTCTGCAGGATACCCTCGTGGAAATTGTACCGATGATGGATGTCCAGGTTCCAGCCGCCGACTTCCGAGATGGACATATCGTGGCCGCTCAGCTTCGTCGTCTGCACGTCCCAGATGATGTCCTTGCAATCGCTGTATTCGTATCCGACCTTCACCATGGCCGTGGTCACGCCGTACACGCGTTGCCTGTACACGTTCAAACGGTTCCACGCGTACGTGAACTTGATCACCGGATCGGCCTCGAACGTTCTCTCGAACAGTATACCCTCGATGGTGATCCGCAGGTGAATCAGATTCAGGGTCGGCGGTATGATCTCCGGGGTCAGCTGGAGCTGTATGGTGGACAGGTAGCCGGCCGCCCTGGAGCTGTGGTAGACGAGATTCAATCCCGTGCCGGGGATCTGCAGGCTTTCCTGGATCACCTGGGACTCCGCCAAAATAGCGCTCTTGTCCGGGCACGCGCCTTGGAAGCCGTGCTTCCACGTGGCCAGCACCACCGGCTTCATCATGTCGTAATCGTGGGCCGCGCACGAATGGGGAACGTGATTAGGCTGCTTCTCCTCGGCGGTGCTCATTACAATCTTGTCGATGATCACGACCTTTTAATAAACAGGAAATATCGTTGGAGTTTTGCATATTGAGGGATAGTTGCGACGAGCTTAGCCTATAGCTTTCTACCTCGTTCCACGGGACGAAGACGATGTGGCTCTGCGGTTTGAAGGGCGACCTCCCGAACTGCAGGGTGACCGCGCCGCCGCCGTTCACCAGCAGATCGAACCATCCGTCGTCTCTGGTCAGGGTGAAGCCCTCCAGGGGTGTGCTGGTGCTGACTCGTACGCCCATCAGGCCGGTGCCAAGATGCGTGACAACTCGGCCGCGAACAACGGCCGATCGGCTGTCAGGGAACAATGTCGTTAACAATCCGCTCTCCGCCGGGTGCGTCGAACTACCGTGATTACGTTTCACTCCAAAGCAACCTGGCTATCGTCTAATCTAATTCCAATCTACGATATTACTCTCTTCGATCGTACTCCAATTGCTCGGGGTCAACGAACTCGCGCGGGGAACGTAACGATTGCGATTCGAGTCACGCAAGTGTGTTGGGCTTTTCAGTGCTAAGGAGGTGTGGTCGTAACGTTTTCATCATTGTACTAGGCAGAGTCTAGGAGAAGGATTCACGAAAATCTCTCCGCACCGGACACAGTAACGAAGGCGACGCTGTGATCCATGGACGCCTCGTTGGCACTGAAAGAGCATTATTGATCGAAACCGGCGGCAGTACAATTGATATCTTAATAATAGATACACATGTAACACAAAGTCAGAAGCTCAACTGAAAAGGCACGAAAGACAACGTAGGAATAATAAGGTAACCAAACCATGCAACGAGATTCGAACAATGAGAAGGGGTTACACAACATTAAGGGGTGTGCGGTGGTTCCATGAGCTTTACATCGCTTCTGATCAGTTGCACGTGTCGCGTCCCGCGCCGTTCGAGGGCGGTTCCTCTTTGGATCTCGGCGACGATTCCCCGAAGAGGCCTCGACATTGACGCGAGACGCGTTCGGGCAACCTCTCCGTCGGATGCAGCACTTGTTAAATAAGAACGCGCGAGAAGTATCGCGAAACAACAATCGGCAGCTCTATTCGACCGCCTACACACACTCTACGAACGAACACGCAACCAATTCCATCGAGTTTCCTCTTTTGCAATTTTACTTTCGCTCTCTTTCTCGACGTGCGATGGTTCTCTTACCTTGTGTTGAAGTGATTCCAGAACATACTGAACGGGCAGCACGGATAAAACAGAGCCGAGTTAAAAATGATGTGATTAAAGGCGAAGACTGGTTGGAAGAGATAGGGGGAGACAGTGAAGGGATTCCATTAGATTGGAAGAAGAGATAAATTGCAGAATCGCGACAGGGGAAACAGTAAAATTGTTCACGAATCCGATGAAACTATTCTGCTTAATTGTTTCTCCCTTTTTTTGCTGATGGACGCAAAGCTGTAGGCTCGAGCATGAAATTACACATTCACGCAAGCTCCACTCGGACAGACACGTGAAGAGATCTAGAGACGATCGTCGATCGGATCGATAATGATAAGAGAGCGGATAGGGGGATGGAGAAGTACAGGGAAGGGTCGAAGTGCAGGGCACACGCTCGCGCACACTTACGTACAAACATATGTATAAAACTTTTGGGATGTGATTTCACACGGGTCACAACAACGCAGAGAATATATCTATGTATTCGCTGGTCCTCTTCGTGTCTCCTGCGCGATGCAGAAGAAGAGATGCATAACACAGTAATGTGTGTCTCTTCCTGGCTGGGGAGGAGGGCTAAAGATTACTAAAGCCCCTCAGGGGTTTCGCCGCGGCATTTCATATTCTATGCGACGGATTCAGGGCTGTCGCGCAATCGATCATAAGCGGCAACAGATCTTCTCTTACATATTTCACGGAATCGGGGGTGCAATCTGCTTAATAATCCTTAGCCCTCTCGCAAGACACGCCCCGCCTTCCCCTCGGACGTATACACCATTTATGTTAAAGGTCTTACGTGTACGCCTCTGTTATGGAATGTGTAAGAAAGAGATCTCTCGCGGGCCACGTGTAATTGATGATTCGATCGAGCGTCGGACGAAGGAGCGTAACGGGTTATCGTCAACGTGCCGGAAGAGCGCGGAAACCCACCTTTCGTTGAACGTCTCTTGGCGAGCGTAGTTCTGCAGACTACCCTCGTCGATCAGGAACTTCATCCTCTCGAAGAAGGAGGCGGTGATGGCGGGCGGCTGCTTTCGCAGAAGAATATCGATCGGCTTCGGGGCCGACACGCAAAGCTGACTGCTGCGGCATATATGATTCGAGCAGCATTCCGGATCCGCGCAATCGACGAGACCGTCTGGAAAGTGTATTACGATGTAATTGACGAGCAGCCGATGGCTATATTGAATGAATAATAAAATAACGACGAATGAAATTTCAATCATTCTCTATTATTTTATACCTTTATCATTGTCCCGGCCGTCGTCGCACTTCTGCTCGAGCAGCACGCTGCAATCCTTCCCGTCCCAGCCGTCGTAACACCTACACTCCCACTGGCCGTCGTTGCTCACCCTGCACTGGCCGTGACCGGAACAGGAGCTCGGGCAGCCCTCCATCGTGCAGTGCTTCCCGTTCCAGCCGGTCACGCACAGGCAGGTACCGTTCTTGCACTGGCCGTGCTCGTTGCATCGCGGATCGCATTGCTTCAGGTTGCACAGCTCGCCGGACCATCCTGGTAGACAGTCGCAGGCGTTGTCCACGCAGTGGCCGTGCGGGCCGCAGTCCAGGTCGCATAATTCTGAAACGGAAACGCGGGGATGGGGCTGTGAGAATGCGTTGCTCGGGAGACGATCTCTCGACTTGCCGCCCCTTTGAAACCCTATCGGCTCTAAGATTACGCAACGGCCAAAGGAAAACATAACGTCGAATTACAAGTTATTAAATCAACATTAGGGCCACGCCCGAATCGCCGGGGGTCGAGGGACCAGGGCACACGGGACGTCAAGGAAGCAACAAATCAGAGGATCCAGAGTCCCCGGTCGCGAGCACCCTGCAGCTCGGAAAATGGTAAACGGAGGGTTTCTGGGATACACATGGGAAGCCATGGGGTCGAGTGACCGGACCACCACGGTGCCATTCGACACGGTCTCGGAATTATGGAGGGTTTCTTTTTCTATGGATTGGAAGTGGTACGGCTCACGTGGTCCGTCGTGGATCTCCTGGTAGATCATTAATATGTATCCCTCGGGTGTAATTGATAATCGAATGAAATACCTTTCGAGCAATCGTCGCCGGACCACATTGGCTCGCAAAGGCAGGTCTGCGTCTCGAGATCGAAGTTCCCATGGCCGCTGCAGTCCGGCAGACACTGCAACGCCTCCTTGTCCATCTGGCTGCAGTCCGCGCCCTTCCAGCCCTTCTTGCAGATGCACGTGCCCTCCGCGCAGAAACCGTGACCGGAGCAGGTCGGGTGCGGGCAGTCGACCTCCTCGCAGAACTTCCCTTTGTAACCGCGCACGCAATTGCACTTGCCGTTGGTGCAGTGACCGTGGCCGTTGCAATCTGGCACCTCGCACTCGTCGTGGCGGAGGGAACACTCTTTCCCCTTCCAGCCGGGGTTGCACTGGCACTCGCCGTTTATGTACTCGCCTGAGGCAGGTATCGGGAAGCGGTAACGATCACGCCCGGATAAAGATAGACGCATCGCGCAGCCTAGTTGATTATTGTCAACGACCGTTTCGCGCTTACCCCGTTGACTGCAGAGGACCGGGCACACGCTCTCGCTGCAGTCCTCGCCCCCGAAGCCAGGGTTGCACTGGCAATGACCCAACAGACACTCGCCTTTCCCGCTGCAGCCGTTAGGACAGTTGTGCGTCATATCCTCCGCGATGATTGCTATGAAGGACACTTCTTGCGGATCTCCGTCGTCGTTGTACAGCGAGAGGAACCAGTGGCCGGGCTCCATGTAGTGCGTCACTTCCTTCTTGATCGAAGGCTGCTTAAAAATCCAACGAATCTCGCAATTAGCAACGCAATTCCTTTCGTTTCGATTGTACAGAGCGCGAGGGAGTTGCGAAGGAAAAGAAAATTGCTGCGACACGTTTTCAACCTCGAGCAAGATTAAGAGATAATGAAGAAAAGTTTCTTCGAATCGAAGCATTGGTAGATCCAATGAGCCAGAATTTCATTTCTACGCGAATCGAAGGAAAAGAAAAATGGGACGGTGGCACATACAATGACACTAACATGGGACGCCCTGGTCGTCCGAGCCTTGAAACCGCTCATCACCTCCAGGATGTCGTATTGCGTATGCGTGGGCAGCGCGTTCCTCCTCGCGTAGACGCCGATGCTCGCACCGCGGGGGATGTTGTAATCGAACCGCACGTACGCGGCCTCCGACTGGTAGAACTGCATGTTCCAATAGCTGTACGGCGGGATCTCCTTGCTCAGCTTCTGTCCCAGGCTCACCTGAGCGAAAGTCGTGCCGTCAGGTGGAAAAGACCTGGCGGGGAAAGTTCTCGCACCTGGACAACCGGACACAGGAGACACGTCAGTAACGACCGAGTCGTTCTTCCGGGGCTCAGCAATTTTCTGACAAGCTTCGTTCACATATGAAAACTCTGTACGGCATTATTACTCCGTCGCGACTGAATTTTTATCTGTCAGAAAAGTGCTACTGCTGCATCGTAAAGCGTAAAAGGTATATACAAAAATTGCATTGCTCCGTACTTAGCTAGCGGATCAGCGATTTCGCGACGAACGTTTATTAATTAACGTTCGCTAAGAGTGCCAATAATTGTAATTTAAAGGCCCGCCCGTTCTCCGTTCGGGCTCTTCCAGTACAATATCACGGGCTGAACCAAACCTTTCTCTTCCTCCCTTGGTGCGTCTCGAACCACGTTACGCAAACCTCTGCTTCCCTCGTGCGAAAGAAACACGCAAAACTTTCCGCAGGCAAAGGAAGTTCGAGCGTGGTAGCCGGGTCCATTTTAATCAAGCGCAAAGAGAGAGAGCAAGCTTGCAGCAGCGAAGCGAGGAAAGAAGTCAGCAGAAGTTACAGAGGCGAAAGAATGGAGAGAGAAGATTAGCTTGAGCAGAAAGAAATACTTCGTAAACGGGGCCTCACCTTCCAGGACGAGTATAGTGGGTTCTGGGGGCAACGGGGTTGTCCCAGGACACCCGGACATGCCTGTGGCGCTCGGCTCTGTCCCGTAATTCCATACGGAACCGGTATACCCCTCCGTACTCGAGGAGTAATTGCTCTCGATGGTTGTTGTCTCTATCGATTCGTCTAAAGCCACCCCCCCTTCATTTTCCGTCCCGTTCGGTTCGTCCATCGTCTTTCCGGCGTGCTCGCGCGTCTCGTCCGCGGTGTAATTTCGCCCGGGGTCCTCCTGATCGAAGCTTAAACTCTCGTCGACGGACGATAAATTGTCCCATTCGTCGGAGGACGAGCCCATGCAGGGACAGGAGCATTCGCACTCTCCGCCAGCCCAAATCGGGGGCGGCGGAGACGAGGGCGGCCGCGGCGGCGGTGGCAGTCCATTATCGTTCCCGTCCAACGGACTGGCGACCTTTGACACGCTGGACCCGGAGCCCGCGTGCTCTTCAGCTCGTTCCACTTTCACCCCCGACGACAGGTCGGAGCTGCCGCTCGTGGGCACGGAGACGGAGAGCACGTAGAGCGGTTCGGAGGCCGCGGAGGGGCCTTCGGAGGCGATCGTGATGTTCACGAGCACCCGATGCGACGGCGAAGAGGATCGCTGCGATCTATCGACGGGCACTTCTACGATCTTCACCCGCTGCGCCAACGGCGGGGCGGATTCCGTGGAACCGTTGTCTACTTTAGAGTCCGCCCCCTCCTCGGACTTCTCCCTGAACTTCCTCTCGAACTCCCGCAGGAACTCCTCGTCGCTCTCCCCCCTGGCGATCACCCTCTGCTGGCCCGGTCGAGGGGCGTCGCTCAATCTCCGTCCCGAGGGCACAGAATCTCGCCCGAGCCTCGCCGCGGTCCGGGCCGCTCCTCCGTGATTCAGCTTCACGATTTCCACCTCCTCGTGGCCGTAATTGTAAACGGGCAAAGAGGGATAGTCCCGTTGGAGCTCCTCGGACTTCTCGGCGCTCCTCGCGCGATCGGCCCAAGCGTCGTCCGACTCGGAGGAATCCTCCCGGGACAGCTCTCGGGTCTCCTTCACGACGCCCGAAAAATTGTCCGAGGCGCTCGCGTTCCTGCGATTCCCGCCAGCCGCAGCATTCTCGCTTCCCGAATCCCTCGGTTCGCCCTCCCCATCTGTCCTCAAGCCCTCCGAAGATTCCGACGAAGATGGACCAGTTTCGTCCGCCCCGACGTCGTTTCGCGCGCTACTCGCTTCTGGAGATTCGCTGAAGTTCTCGTCGCTTTCTACGGATGCTGCGTTCCGTTCTACAGGCTCCGCACTATCGCTCCCCTCGGTCGCGTGTGTTATCAATTCAATGTCCTCGATTTCCCCCGGTTCCGCGTCTACCGAGGCCTCGGTCCCTTCGGGGACGTTGGAGCTCTCGCCGCGAGCGTTGTCCGTGCTCGGATCGACGGACTCCGTGAGCTCGACGCGCGGGACCCGGGTAACGCGATTCTCGGTTCGATCGCCGATCGTGCCCTGCACAGTACTCTCCGAAGGAGGAAGAGCGAGATCGCTGGTGGACGGGTTAACGACAGAGACAACAGCGCTAGAGAACGAGCGAGTGGAAGGTTCATGCGAATGGTTAGGGGTGATCGTAGAAGAGCTGTCCGCGTAAAGTCCCGAAGGAACCGTCGATCCCGTCGTGGAGGACGTCTCGCCATCCCCCGTGCCGCCGTTCCCTTCCGATCGACGATCGTCCGCATGCTCCGTTTCATGCACAACAACCACACCGCTAGTAGAATAACCGTCGAAGCGAACCGACACGTGTTCGGGGGACGGGACGGTTCGGTGCAACGCATGCTGCTGGTTAAACGTGTCCCTACGCTTACGGGTGTACACGACGTGCTCTAACATGCTAGCCGACGGGTTAATACTACCTCCTGAGGACGCCTGTTGCCGTGCCCGGCCGCTGGACTGCGACGACGACGACGACGCCGCCGCCGAAGAGGAAGTCCTGTTGCCGTCCGACGACAACGGTTTCGTATCCGCGTTCTCCCCTACCAACACCGTGCACGCTTTCGCCCCTTGGTAGGACTGGCTCACTATACTGGAGGCTGCAACGAGCGCGACGGTGAATCGGAGATCGTTCGCGGGGAAACGATCGTGTTTAATTACGGATGAACGTCAGTGTAAATTGTCCAGACTTACCGACGACGTAGGCCAGAGCTGCCGTGATGCACAGCGAGATCATGAGCAGTATCATCGCGATTAATTTCCAGCTGCACCAATCCACCCCCTTCGCGAAGTGGCAGCGTATGCTCTGCCTCCTCATGGGGATCATCGAGGGCGCGTGGCCGTAGGGCAAAGGTACTCTGCAATCGACGTTAATCCCCCCGTTCGTTAACGCTCGTCCCGATTAGTGGATTTGAGTGTAGCGGAAAAAGGTTCGCGAGGCGAAATTATTCGAACGAAGTTCGAGGAGGCGAACGTTTCGAAAACGAACGGACGTTTGTAACAAGTGTAACAATGCAAAGGACGTCGCGTTCTTACAGAGCAATTTGTCAGCTACCCGCGCGCGATTCATCGCGGGGACTACAATATAAAGTGGGCGTGCAGCCACGGAGGAGAGGTTTTGCCTGGGACCCAGCAACCCCCGTGGCGATGGACTTTACGACCGTTTAGCAAACTTCGAGTGCGTACTCGAGACAGTCCGCTCCGATTCTACCAAAAGAATGCGATTTTCAACAGCGACACGTCACGTGCACGGAAACCGTTCCAGGGATGACACTTCGCTCTTAGGACATCGAGGTTCATTGTGCGCGCCGTGTGAATAGATGATTCACGAGTACGTTTTCTTCGGTGAAACGGGGGAGAAGAGCCACCGTGCGGTACGGTCACGGTTCATTCGTTCCAATCTGGCGCGGACGGATTCGAAATTTCCACGACTTGTTGCCTCCTCCATTCGTTTTCTTTTTTTTCTTCCTTTCACTGAATATCTATTGCTTTCGCGGGTCGGAGGAGAAGAATGATCGCTGCCCGAAGCGGAAAATGAAACAGGCTTACCTGTCCATGTTGTTCTGTAGCTCAACCTTTATTGGACTGTTCCCGGTAGACTGATTCTTGTTGCTGTACTCATTCTTCGGTATCTCTGCGAAAAGAAGGAGAACGGGACGATAAGGACAAGTTCGCAGCGTCGCGGATCGGCGAAATTTCTCGTGGGAAACGCTGCCCTACTTTCGAAAGGCTTTTATCCACCCCCTGTGCCGCCTTCGCCAACGTTAACGTCTTCGCGTCTTACCACCCCCTCTCGCTCCGTCGTCCTGTACTCGTAAAATAATCTCTCCGCGAGGCACACAGACCCTCGGAGGAATAAATAAAACGTCTCCCAAAAATAATAAATCAATTCATACGCTTCAATTAAATCACGAATCCACGAAACTTCTGACAGTTTAATCGCAGCCCTTTTCCACCTTCGGATATATTTATCACGGACTTCTAATTGCACATGATTAGAGGGGGGCACGAGCCATGGGCGGATACCTGAGAGAAAATGAATTGGGCATCGATGGGGAATCGCTTTTCTTTTTTCCTTTCGACGGAGGAGCGTCTTCCGATGCCGGACGCACGACGCCCTTTTCCTTTCCGCCCCCCTGGCGTTCCTTGACGTACACGCGAAGACGGTGGAAGAGGAGAAGGCGGCGGAACCGCGGCTCGTGTTGAATCGATAAGTATTTACATGATTCATCGGCGGTTTCGGTTTGAATTTCAAGCGAGCAGACCGCAACGCACCTTGGAAACGCGCGACAGATCGTTGCCGGGTAATGGGGGGAGGCGGTGGTTCTTCTACAGGTGATTGAAAGCAACTATGCGGAATATCGTGGAGACAACTGAAGCCGGAACAGTCTCATCGAATTCCGAATATAGAAACAACGAGAATAGAGGGAAACTTAGCGAAAGCTTCGACGATTAATTAAGATCTAATCTCTATAGAATGCCCGGGTCGGCGTGAAGCTAAATCGTGTATCAGTCCGTCTATTAAAAACGCTTCTGTCACGCGAGCCATTCTTTTACCTCGGTTCCGCGCATCAGGCGGCCCGCTAACCATCGGGGGAGAAAGGGTCTGAGACGAACGGACGGCGGGGAAATCGCCGTAATCACGGATATCTGGCTAAACGCCATAATCATCGGATTTCGGGGCCGAACGAGCGGGGGCCGAACACCTACAATTAGTGGCGCGGGGTCCGCCGCTCTCGCGGGCCTCCGTCTTCTTCCCACGCTCCGATTTCGGTGTTCGCCAGGCTACGCCGTGCCCGGGGTGAAGGGTGAACCGAGCCCTTCGACGCTGCCTAAGAGACAAAGGGCTGGCGAGTTCCGAAGCCGTGGTTCTATCTACCTGTTTCCGTTTGAAAGATTGTTGGGCCGGGATGTTGCGGTTTAAAGGGCCGGGCGCGTTGATGTGTTCATCGAGATCTTTGTTTCTTTGGAAGATAATGACAGGAGAAACGTGAATGATAATAAAAAGGAAATAAATAGGAAGGACCGATATTCGTTCGGTCATTCGAACAGGACATGTGCATCCCTTAGACAACGTACGCGCCATTCGTGTTTCGGAAAGAATGTGACCATAGAAATTTCGCGAAGCACCCACAACAAGAACCTGAAGGAGCACCCTAGGCACGGACAAAGGCCGGAGAAGATTGGCGACAGTGTCGATGACCAGGCGGAAAGATAGAGAAAGGCGGAACGAGAGGTGGAAAAGGGTCCGAGTTGCATTCTGTCGAAGATCATAAGCGTCAGCCGGTGACATATAACCGAGGTTCAATAAGTCGAGTGGGGATCGTAAATCACCCCGGCGCTTCGGACCATCCACCCCCGCGCACTTTTTCGGAACTCCGTGGCTCTGTATCGGCGAGGCACGACGTGAAAAGGAGCCGAGAGGAATCTCCGTTGTTCCTGGCGCGTCTGCTGTACGAACCGTGGAAAATCTGAGAGAGAATCCTCACCCCCGACCGGAGGGAAACCAAACAAGAAAAGGAACATTCGGGGCCCACGGTGGAGCTTTAAAAAGGGGCACTCGAATCCTGGCGGTCGTTCCCGCGGCACACTCGAAGCGTCAAGAAGTTTGGATCCCACCGTTGTCTCGAGGATGCGCCCATGCTGCGAGGAAGAGGGAACACCTCCTCGGCCCCCGCGGCGTGCTTTTCTTTTCCTCGAGTGCGCAGCTCGCTTCTGCCACGCTTGACATGCCAACCAGACACGGCGTTTCACGGTGCCACGTAACACACCGTTTCTGTTAAACTCGAGAGCCTAGGCGGGCCTGTGTGTGCTGGTCGGCGGTGGGTCCCTTTAGGTACTTTTCCGGTTATCAAAGCTTGCGTTCGACGGAGCGCGCGGCGGCTGAACGGCTCTTTGTAAAATGAGCTGGAAAATTTCGCCACTTGGCCAGGAGAAGCGAGGGGAGGGGACGAGATTTTGATAAGACTCGTGAAGGGTACGCAATTTTTGGAAAGGACTTTTCCTACTTCCAAAGATCCCTATCGATCCTAAATAGATAAAGAAGGGATTCGTCGGATAATCTGGCGAAATCCGAAAGTTTTCAAGTACCAGCTTGTCCGTGGACAGTTCGTCCTCCGCGATAAGATAACGGAAGGAAACTACCGCGGCCCCCGCCAATCATTGCTCGCCACTGATTACAGCTTGTACACCCTCGTCAGACTTCCCCCTTTTCCGAGGGGGGCTAAACCTCTTGACGGGACACTGTCCGCGTTATCGAAGGGCGCACTCGCCAAAGAACTTATCCTTCCAGGAATAGTCCCAAGTTTTCCTTTCCCTTCGTCACGCGTCCATTTGTCTACTTCGCTTGGATCTCGGGGAGGATATTTGTCCCCGATCCAAGTTTGTCGGTTAAATAACCGATGACGGGATAAACGGGCCAGGCCTCGGAGAAGCGCGGCCGTCGGGGCGCAGTGTTTGGGGAACAAACATCCACATCGCGAGAGACAGTTTAGGGAATAAGACAAGGGTTCTCTGTGTCCTCCTAAGTCTCGCACCTTCGTCCCGCCTTCGTTCCTATCAAATTAAAAAGCGACTTACTTGGTATACTGTAAAAGCCGCCGGACGAGGTGCGCACAAGGCAGGAGGGCTGCAGATCCGGATCACGCTCGTGATCGCTCGCTGCGTGGCTACCCGGCAGTCTCCCGTTGACGCGACTCATTGTAGGATTACGGGGTGGCACATCGGGCGGGCCGCCCCGCGGCACCGAATTGTCCAGCAAGCACCCTGCAACGAGCAATCGAAAGGAACACCATTAATCGAAGTGTGTCTTCTGATGCGAAAGAAAGACAACGTTGCGGTCTGGATCGGCCGACCCTTTCTTTAAGAGGCTCGACAATGCCCGGGACGGCGGACGCGTAATCCCGGACAGGTGGGCCAGGGTGGCTTTCGTCGAGGCCGAAAGGGTTGCGAGCCGATGTCGCGATTGCGCGGGTTTCTCACAAGATCCCTCCTTGCCACGGGGATCAAACGAAGTGACCCAGAAACACGTGTTACACTCTCTTCAGGGCGCAGCGGCGCGAGATGAAAATTTCTTCGAGGGCCCAGGTACAACGGATCTCTTTCCTTTTTAAAAAAGCGCATCTGCAACAGGGGATGCTTTTGCTCTGCGAGCCGCTCCGTCGGTGGTCTTTGTTCAATTTCTGTTACGATTCGTTCGCGCATCGAGAACGCACCATTCAAAAGCGAAGCTTGAAAAATATCGATCTCCTCCAGCCTCCCATTCCTTGTCTTCCGCAAGATATTAAATTACCATAAAAAAGAAACAAGATCGAAGTACCAGTCTATTCCGTTTCTTCCTTGCAGCGCTTAAATAAATCACGTTCTTGTTTTTTTAATCCTGTAACCCGTTACACGCTTCGCCGCTAGGAAATGTCATTTACCCAAAACTTTCAATCCCCGGCAGGGTCGGGAGCGATCGATAATTTAAGGGAAAGCCATTACGAAGGCGATCCCATATCGAATCGGCCGGGCTCCATAAATTTAACTTCACGGACGGGCCGAGCGCGCGTTTTTAGATTTCCTCGGGGTAAATGGAGCGGCCGACGGAGGGATCCTCGAGTCGATTATAAGCACCCGCGCCGTTCTTTCTTTCATTGTATCGAGCGGGCAATCCGAAATGCCTAATGCAGAGACCGCGGTGGATGTAGGGTGACCCCGGCCGAGAAACTCGAGACGCGTTCTGTTCTCTATTAGCCGATGAACCGGATCCTTCCACAGCCTCCTCTCTTTTTTTTTTCTGAAACGTCTCAACATCTGCCGCGCCGCTGATACAGGGAACAATAAACGCCAAGAAGAGTTCCGGCGGAAAACCGGGGAAATTCCCGATCTTCGCGCGATCGTTCCCGGCGCCTCCGCAGACGAGTTCCGACTCGCGGGACTTCCAACCCCTCCGTGTCATCTCGCCGCAAAGAAGAGCACTCGACCCCTTTACGAGCGAACTTTCCCGGTTTTCCCCGGCGGAGGGCGAGCCGCCGTTTCGGCCATCGATTCCTACCATCGACGACGGCTCCCGGGGCATGTAAATAGGGAAAGGGTGGGCCCCGCTACCGGCGCGCGGTAGATTGTTTCACCCGGCAATCGTCGGTTTTACCGCGCCCCGGAATCGGATATTCAAAGATCCTCCCCGAGGGTGTTTTTACTGCACGGAGATTCGGGTTACCGCTGGTTGAGACGGCTGCGGGCGCAAAGAAGCGATCGCGTATGAGCAGCGCGCGGTTCGCTCGCTGATCGATGGACGAGACACGCGAATGATAGCCTCGGATATTATGCTTATCGATTCATCCTCGGGCGGGGATGGTTCGATGCAATCGCGAACCGAATTAAGCCCGGTCGTTTCCCGTCAACTTTGAGCACCAGTGGACTTTGGCGATTTTCGTTAGAATGAAATCGGAGCGCAGAGAGGCCATCGCTCAATCGTCGCACCCATTAATCATACGGCTTTGGGGCCGCGCGAGAATCGACTCGACAACCACTGGCGCGCCGTCCACAATCGGCACGGTAACGCTGCGTCCGCTACAAGAAGCGCGCAGGCCTCCAGGTCGATCCTCGGCGACGCATCGAGGCGAGAGATGTTATCCTTCCTAATAGATCGGCGGGAGTAGTCATTGTGTCGTCGCTATTCTTCCTTGGCGCGGCGCCGATCGGCGCGCAGCCATCAAAGGGAGGAAAAGAGCAACGGCGAGGAGGGCCGGAGGGTCGACAAAAGGGTGGCCGTGGTGTCCGGGGACCCGGAGCTGCCGCGCGTGATCCGGTAATCCGGTATCCAGGACGAGTCTCTCGTGCTCTCAAGGAACGCAACCCTGAATCGAATTATGCTCGGCTGGTTTGAGCCACGGGCACCCGGCGGAAGAATGAACGGGGGCCCCGGCCGGGAAAAGGATTTCAATGAACCCCAGAAGACCGGGCAAAAGAAGGACGGTTGTTGTCGCACCGGGCCGCCGCGTAATGGATGCTCGCCCATTGAACGGGCCGCGTCGAGAAACGCGTAACATAATATCGAGAGGCCCTTGCGAGCAAGAGGCCGTGTCTAATGGAATTTATTAGAGAAGAGAGAGCCCGAGGATTCTTCTTTGGCATGCGTGTCTATGCGCCTTCGATCAGACTCGTCCGATGGTTAAATCCCTCCTGGCCGTCGAGCCCTGGCGATCAGGAGAGAGCGCTTTGCCGCGCGCACGAGCGCGCGGTGATTTATGTGGGTCGCGCGGTTTCGGAGCGTGCGACACAATTTTCACTCTCCGGCTTCCGATATCTGGGGTGTATCGTAAAAAGTCGGGGATCAACGGGCTCGTCGGGTTTTCCCGAATCGATGAAAATGATATTGATTGAATCCCACGTTGACGAACGGGAAGAAATGTAGGAGAGCGGGATGGACGTTCCTACGGACCGGTCGGGCGACGTTAAATCGTTCAGAAGTAAAACGCGTCGATGGCGCAACGTTTACCGTTCGCCCGGCTACTGTTGAGCGAAGGGGAAAGAGCGAGCGAACGAATCGGTGCCCCGGTCACGTACCGTGCCCGCCCGGGATCGACGTATTTTAGGGAGCGCAGGAAAATGGACAAGGGTTATGGCCCCCGTGTCTGGATTAGCTTTCGGAGACCGTGGCGAATTAATGCTGCATAGACCGGGGGAGAATACCTGGCGCGCAACTTGCCGGCGCATTCTTCGATTCCGAGGCGAACAAGATTAGAAACCGGGGCAAACGATTGCGGCAAAACGAAGAAAGGAAACCGGATAAAATGAAAGTACATTCGGTCCCCATTAGAATTTATCGATCAGAGGCGCTCTTATTCAAGCGAACCGTCGTTTGATGTCCACGTCAAACCTGTTCCCTAATGCCTCCATACGCCTTTTCCCCGGAGATCCAAGACAGACAAGCGAACCGTGGAAAGCATATTGCCGTGGCCTCCGCGAGGAATTTCTCCGGCGGGAAAGCGATCGGAATCAAAGGAGCGTCGGGCCGTGTGAATTCGAGGGCGAGTCTCGGGAGATCCTTAAGGGCGAGCGCGTGTTTTCCACGGAGAAAAAGCGGCGCCCGATGGAAAAACCGGACCACGCTCGACTTGCCGATTAACGAGCGCCGATCAGAGTCCACTGACTCGCGAAACGCCGCGTTATTACGCCTTCCGGAATTCCCGAAATTCGTTTACTATCCGTTCGAGTCGAATCTGCCGCGAGAACGATAGCTACCACGGGTATCCGCGGGGATAGCCGGGACTCGCGGGATTCTCGCGTCAGGATAATTAATGCCCGCGGGTGATCGCGTTTTTTTTGTTCCTCGGCGAGCTGCACGCGTTGGAGTGACGTGAGAAAGTGAGGCGTCGAGGATCCTCGGACCGGTTCCGCGCGCTCGCGCGATGAAACGCCAACGCGTCTCTTCTCCGGCGTGTAAACGCGCGTCGACGCTAAAACTCTTCTCGGGTTTTCACGCTGAGAAGCGAAGCGGCTCGTTCCCGCGGCCCACGCGTCCGATTATTGCCTCGGATCGATGGTCGGTTCTACTTGCGAAACGCATTCACGGAAGAAGAGATTACGGCAGAGTTTCTCGAGATAAGTTTTACCGCTGCCGTTTCGGAGCGATCGATCAACGATTTGATAGAGTCCGCGATAGCATGCCTCTACGTGACTGCGGGAGTAACAACTTTTATACATTACTCCATCGCAGTTTCCCCTCGCTATCGAATTTACTGTTTTTCCTCTCCTTTTAATGTAGGGCGGTTTCTTGTTACGAGGCTCGTTGACCTACATCCTTGCTCATACGTCGCCTATGCGTGATTCGACGAGTATCGCGGGGCCCAGTAACTCCGAAACGATTAACGTGTTAAACGATAACGAGGGAAGCGATGCGTGACGTGAAGAAATTGCGCTGCGACAATCAGATTCACTCTATTCGCAGAATAATGGCGGTCTGTTTTAAAACGAAGCAAGTAAAGTAGTATCTGGGAAACCCAGCCGACTCTGCATTAACAAAGAAACTTTCGTAACAAGGCGCGCAGAGTGTCCGACACCTACTGATCCGGCGAAGCTTAATCGCAGTTTCATTCGGTCGGAAGTAGAACGGCGATTTCCATTTTCCGCGTTCATCAATCCAGCATCCGAGCGGCGCGGGTGTCTCTCGTGTGCGCGAGGACGATACGCGGCGCGGAATTAATTAACGGGAACGCGTGGGCGTTAACAAGCGCGGCGCGGGCATCGGCGCTCGGTTCGATCGCTTACCATTAACAGCCGGGATCGATCCTTCTTTCGTCCACTCCGTCGCCTTATCTCGCGTTGCCCCGTCCACGGGATCCAGCGATACAGAAATCCGAGCGCGCGGTGTCCCGCTATTAATTAAAACCCATCCGCGCACCGCGGAGGCGGTTGGCTCGTTAGTTTCGCCCGGACGCGAAGAAAGCTGGGATTCGGGGAAGCGTGTGTTCCATCCTCGGATTGCTTCCCTGAAAGGCGGGGGGGCGAGAGACTTTGATCGATGCTTAGAATATTATTAGGAAAACTTTCTTTGCGAGGAACACCGGCCGCATTCCGCGGCCGCCGGCAAAGGAACGGGAGAGAGGCAAAACGAATCCGCGGGGGCAGGGTTAAAATCGATGCAGTAGTCGCGTTTTAGGCCGCCGGAGAGGGACGGCTCTCCTCGAAGCGGCGAAGAAACACGACAGAAGGGAAATAAAAGGGAGGAGAGATGAGAGACGCGTTCGGTCGCGTTCCAGGGGGATGGAAGAAGCGGCGGAGGGGTTGCTTCTGCGTTTGGCAGATCGTGGATATTGGAAGGAGGCCCCGACGAGGTCATAGAAGACGATCTTAGGGCAGACTCCTCGTCCCTCTCCGCTTCTTACGCTACTAAGATTTCTTCTCTACGGACGGATAAAAACGTCTTTAATACGATTTATCCGAAATACAGCAACGCGTTCAAAGAATCTGATAAAGGGCAGGTCTATTTAATGATTACTGTTTCGAGGTAGAACTCTTCGATTAATATTAACCATTATCGTTTCCTCTAAAAACGGCCAATTATTATTACCGCCCCTCGAACCGCCGCATCCCCGATCTCATCGCGCCTCTCCATCATGCACCCGGGCCTCGCAATTAAATTCCAGGACGGCGAGAGTCTCGGGGGCGACCGACAACCACGCGCGCGTGCGATTTAATGAGGAATCGGAGGCGCGCCTCGCGATTGAGTTGCACCGCAAGAGATCCGTTCCTAGGTTGCGGATCCGCTGCACGCGCGTCTTCCCCTCTCTCTCTGCTTATTGCTAGACGTTAATCTCGCAGGGCCGCTCGATTCAAGAAGCCCGCCCCCGTCAACGGTGGCGTTTTAGCGATAATAGAACCGTTCAACCCCTCCCCGCGCAGGGGCTGTTAGCCGCATACGTGACGCGGTGTCAATTCTGCGACTGATGTTTCACGCTTACGGAGGGACGGGAGTGCTAAGGGAAACGAAATGGCTCCGGGTGACTCATGTCCGTGGATCTGCGAGAATATAATTGCGAATCGGGGAGGGGGCGAGGCGTAGATAAATCCGATGCTTCCTTTTCTCCGGCGAAGATGATTAATTTGCCGTGGAATGTACGGGGGAACCACGAACGAACCGTGATAAGCCCCGGGAATAGTTGATCTTTAAATAATAATCATTCTCGGAGAAAGATAGAAAATGGGAGAAATAAATTGGTGTAGAATTGAAGAAATTTGATACACAAATGAATACCACGGTCATTTGTAACAATTGCCCAGCACTCGCAACTACAGATAATCGATAGCTCTCTCTCTCCCCCCAGTTGAAAAAAAGAAAACGATTCGCAATCCCTGAGAAAAGGAAGGCAGCTCCCAGCGAATCTCTAAATGCTCTTACTCGAGGCACAACTTTGTAAATAATATATAACGACGACCCGGAAAAAGCCGTTCGATCTCTCCCTCGCTCGTAATTCGATGCACCCCAGCCGAGCTCGATTCGTTCTCAATTGGCAACGATCTCGTTGCAGCTGCACGCGAATATCCGCGCGTCGGAGTGTCAATAGGCGGTGCAGTAGCAGCGGTCGCAACCCCCGGACTCTCGACGCCTTATTATGTAAATTTAATGACCGCACGTCGATCCCGGTGTACGCGCGTCCCGTTCCCATGGCGAAGAACGCGAGGTGCGTGCGCGCCGCTTCGCCTCGGCTTCGGTGCACGCCAGGAACAGCTGATAAAGCGCGCGACATTTGGAAATGTCAGCCTGATAAACGCTCGCCTCCACCTCGTGCACGTACCGCCGCGACCTTTTTCCCTCCCTCCCGCGAGGTGAACAATTTTTTCGCACGCCGGGGGCTGGAGAATTAATTCCGGACGTTGATAAACTTTCGGTGGAGGAAGGGAAATGGCTTGGTCGCGTTCCAAATTCTAACGGTTATTAAAAATTCTCGTTGTTCCAAGAATACACTCAAAATGGGACTCTATAAAAAGAGCAGAGAGCTGACAAAACAACCGTCCCGCCTAAAACAACAGGGACAGTGTCCCTGCGCCGATCCCGGTTCACAATTTCCCTCCGCAATTGACAAAACACTGGACTTCCTTCGCTCCCCTAACGAGGCCTTCGAACGGAAGTCGTCTCCCCTGTTTTTAAATTAGTGAAAGTGTTGTTCCGGAACATTCGAGTCATGCTCCGCACAGAGGTGGGGGCGGGAGAGGCTTTTACCACGAAAGCTTGTGGCCTCTTTAAGAAACGCAACACCGAAGCAGATTTTCAAGCGGAAGGAAAATTCGGACCGTGATAAACGCGGAGAGCAATCCATTTGTATCCCTCTTGAACTCTCGGCGCGCCCCTGGCACCGACGCGTGAGAAAGTATCGCGCGACGCGAAAACGTGACGAACGCGTCCGACGTGATGATGCAGTCCGTTGCTGGCGGACGTTCGCTCCTTTCTTCGCAGGGCGATCAATCTCGGCGGGAAGGATTCGCGTCTTATAAGGGGAACAGCGCGGCGGCGGGACAAAGAGAAGATCGCGAGAGGTGGTTAATCGAACGATCGGCTCCCGAGAATCGAGGATTCCTGTAGGAAATTGCGCTCGTCGAAAGCAGCGACTGCTAAGATGATGGCAAGAACGCGTGTCGCATCCCGTCACGTTCCGAGACCATAAAAATCGTCCCTTCCGAGAGAGATGACGCAGGGGGGGAGCCTCTAAGCCCCGGCGAAGAAATCGGCAACCGGCCGAGGGAAAAATCCTGCACGTTCGAGCGACCGCGCGGACTGGTTTCTCCGGGCCGGAGAAAAACTCGCGCGAGGGAAGAATATGCCACCCACCTCGACCACCGCCGTAGCAATACGTGTACTCGTTATAGTCCATGGACGGCCGCTTGAGCAATCCTTCGCCCGGCACCAGGTCCAGCAACGCCGTGGGATCGCACATCGGAGACTACTGCTACTTCGCCTGCTCCTCATCGACGCATCCTCTCTATCGCCCCTTCGGTCGCGTGTTAAAATCGTCGAACCGCTGTGTGTCGCGCGCTACGCGCACTCTAGGCTTTACCAAGCAGTTCCTCTCGCGGGCACGGAAAAAGGTGCGGACGAAACTCGCAAATGAAGCTCGGCGTCCACGTGAAAGCACGACCGGCCGTGGAGTTACCCTCGCGCACCTGTTATCCCTTTCCAACGAGACTCGGTGGGAAAGGGTGCCGCCGCGGTCATCCCTAATCGTCCAGGAATATCACAGAGAGGCACACACTCGCCCACGCACGAGGGGCTGAAAATCCAGCGTGCCGAAAGTTCGGCTGATCGATAGCCCGAGGGTCGTCTTTCGGCGTGATTCCCTCGGACACCGGGGGCCTGTCCCTGAAAAACTCCTCGAGGAAGCACTGGCGTAACAAGATTCACTCGCGGGAATCTCAACGTTGACCAGCAACGTCGAGGCTTTGCCGCGATTCGCGACGACACTCCGCGGAATAAGAATCGAGCTGCCGAGCGAGCTCGCCCCGGTGGCAAGTGGCACGTTTACACAAGGGGGTGCGATTTCTCCCTCGGAAGTCGAGGGACGAGCACGGTTTCGGACGGACGAGGCACACGCTTGCGCGGTCACTGGCGGACTGAGGATACAGAGGCGCACGATGACTCCCGACACTGTGGCGGATGAAGCCGAAAGAGAGGAAGGGAGAAAAGGACCGGGGCAGCGGGGATACTTTCGGGGGAAGGGGCGGCTGGCGTAGGGCTTTAGGGAAGGGAGGACGGGCCAGCCGGTCCTCGATGAGGACCGCTGCTCATCTTTTTCGGGGAAGATGAAAACGCTCGGGATAAGAGAATCTTTATTGAATTCTACTTGTTAGAATCGTCTGAGAGGGCTGCCGCGTGCCTTTGGAAGCGCTCGACTACCGTTGCCGATAGCGCTATCGCCGTCGAGATAAGCCTCTGGGAAAGAATGATCAAAACGTCATTCGCTCATTCCTGACACCGTGGCCTCTTGACGAAACTTGTTTCCCAATTTCGACCGTCATTTGTTCCTGCTTTTTTTTCATTTCGAACCAGAGAGGGATGCGTGACGGAGGCACGTTCGCGGTTCACGCCATTCACGGGATTCCCACTCGACTTAATGCCCCCGTAATGCATCGCGAATTAATGGTCGGGAGAGCGGGTTAACGAGTCAATGGTTAGCGTAACGAGACTTGAATGGGCCACGGCGCGACGCGAATACCCGTACGCGGGATACTGGCAAAAGTATTGGCGACGCCGAACCGATAACAGAACGTCCCTTCATCCCTTCTGAATAAATGAAACAAGGGCTGATCGCGAGAGAAGAGTGGGATCGCAAGACGCGATTTCTTTTCATCGAATCCTTCATCTAATTCGATTTCAATCTCGCCAGATCATTAGCTCTATTTTAATACACTTTCGGGGACTCTCGTCGGCTAAATGAGAGACCAATTTGAAACGTTTCGACACAGCTGTCGTCGAGATGCAATCATCGTTATCAAGAGGTCGAAATTCCTTGAACGCACCGCGTATTGCGCAAATCTGCGCCGAAGTGAAAGGTGGCGGACACGCGGCGCACCTTTTTCTTTTTAACGAAGATCTGGGGCATAAATCCGACAGGAAACACCTGTCCCCGCTTCGATCTGTCCCCATTAGGATCAATCCGATATCGCAGTATCTTTTAATCGGCCCAGCATTCTTCGAAAACTCGTTCGAATCTTTCTATATTCAATGTATCCACCAGATTCCCGACCACCTGTCCACTTCTCTGCAGCTCCTCGATTCAGCTCGACGCCGGTTTCCGACGAGAGTATCCAGCGCTGGCGAACAGAGAGATTCGTCTGCACGGAAACGCACAGATAACAGCGATTCGCGTAATTGCGCTTGTAAACGGGTCAGATTGATAAGGAGCCGGATGTCGTGAGCGGAATCGCTCGTATAAGACCACTAGAAACGATCATCACAGAAGCCGATTGTTTCTCCTTTTCGTTCCATCGCCTCTTTCGTTTCTATTGTCAATGAACGTGCTGATACCTTATCTCCGTGAAAACTCGTCGATTCTACGCGATCGGAGAAATTCGTCTTCGCAGAGACGACGCGTTGCGGACGAATTCCCCATTTCCCTCCCCCCCGGGAAACGCTGCCCGATTTTCCCTCTCGATTCTCTTTTTCCCCATCGCGACAGGGACGAGCCGACCCTTCGCAAAGCACGAGAATTCGCGGATCGTCTCCGACGCTCGGAGCAACGCGAGGAACTTCATCGATTTGGAGGAGATTGGAAGCTTTGGTTAGGTGGAAGTCAGCGACGAGCAAGGTTTTCGTGGAACAGAAGTTGCAGTCGATTAAAGAGTAGAACTTAAACTGCTCGTTAAAAAGTGGGATAAAGAGAGGGGCGGAACGGGTTAATATCTCGCGTCTCGGCCGGTTTACGCCTCTACAGGGCGCGTCAGGACGGTGGGAACGAACGCGAGCGACCCTCGGCGCTTAATCCCTTTAATCCGGCTATCGGCAGTAAAATAGTGAGCTAAGCCAATAGAACTGTGAAGCACCGGCCGAGCGGCGCGGGAGGTCCGTAAGTCGTGCGGCGACGCGGAACAGGCCGGAGCGTCGAGGAGGAAAGGGTTGAAACGCGGCATCTGCATGCACAGGAATGATTGCTTCGTGAATTACAACCGCGGGCCCCGGGGCAGCGAGCCTTCCTCGTCGTGCGCAACGAGCGCGAGCCGTTTCCCCGTGGTCGACGCACTTTAGAGTGCGTTTGAAATACGTCTAATATCATATATCGCGCGTCTTACTTTGTGTTTCATTTCTATGCAAATGCACCAGGCACGATCACGGCCGATCGAACATTCGACGAACCCCCTGACGGCGATTGATAACGGAGTAACGAAATGGGGCACGCGATCGCGAGAGTACACAATCCGCGTTCCCTTTGTCGGCTGGCTGCTGTACGGGTAATCGATTATGTTATTGCTCCGCGCGACGGCCGGTGAATCGAACATCTGCTTGCCGGGGATGCATTTAAAGGATTACACCCCCCCTGGTCCGCTACACCCTTCCGCCGGAATACTTGCAGAATCACGCTGGACCTGTTCGAATCACTCGCCCCGCTATTTTTCTCCGGGATGGATAGCCGGTGCGGCGCGATGACTCGGAGGAAATCGAGGATAGATTGTACTTCCTCCTACGATGATTATAGAAAGGATCATTTTCGATGAAAATAAGGAAACGCTTGTTTATAATCTATTTGGAGCACGAGATTCATCGTAGACGAAGTAATTCCAGGGGCCCGGAGCTGTTACGAAACTTTCCCGGAGGTAGAGGGGAACGGGAGACTCTTTTCAAAGGACACCGTCGACCGAGGAGGATGAAAGGGGTGGGTCCGCACCCTTGCCGAAATCTAAGCCGCTCCTGCCTCTATCGTATCCTATATCTTCGACCGCTACAATCACCGGCGTGATCACAAAGTGAACACGCGTCGCTCATTTTCATCCTTCAATTAATTGGACACGTAATTAATTGTAAAATAAGAAAGGCACCCTCGACTATCTTCGTTATTCTGTTACTTCGATTCTCCTGCGCTCGTGGCAAGTGCACAAAGGTAGACACGCAGCACGCACGAAAAGGGAGTGGGGCCAGCTTGAAAGGGGGCGAGCGCTTGCCATCTGGCCGATGCGCGATCTGACTTACTCCTTTCTTTCTTTTACGTAATCCCAGCCGTTTCCCGATCCGGGATGAGAAACTGGTCTCTCCCCGTCCCTTTCTAAAGGCATTGCAAGGGCCACCGTTCAAAACCGATCCGCGGTATCGCGGTGGAAATCGTATTCGGGATTCCGCGCGGCTCACCCCTTCCTCGCCCTGTGCAACACGGATCGGGAACTATTTTATTTTTCCCTTCTTGCCAGCGACGAGAACGTGTCCCCCTTTTAGAGCAGCCCTTTCGCGTCGTTTCATTGCCCTCCTCGGTCCAAATTATTACCGTAGATCCCCGAATCGAATTTATCCGGATTCTCCCTCCGAGCACGCGGTGGCGATTAAGAATGCCGCGAGTTTAGAGGCAGTTAACTCTCGAGCAGCTTTGATTCAATCGTGCCTCCTTATGGCTGACAATGGAAGGGACGCAATGCGGCACAAGGGGGGGAGGTCCTGACTTCCTTAATACACTTCCTCTCCTCGCGACACGACGAGATCTTATCGGGGCGAGTTCGCCCGTATCTCACATTGCCTTTCCCCCCCGGGTCGAGACGCTCGGCGTCCTTCGTTCCAAGCCGTACGACCGGCCAGTTCCGGCCTATCCCTTTACCCGCCAAGAGAGCTTTACGGCCCCCGGAGGGCGTACAGGGAATCGCGCTAAGGTTTCCGCTTTCGAAATAACCCCCCTTTTCCTTTTGAAAATAGTAAAATTAAAAACGCGCCTCCCGACTAATTATGCTAATTGAATTTCACGCACTGAGGTAGCGTTCAAACGATTTGTACGGTTGGCCGTAATTTCCACGAGACGTGTAGGTGTGCTATCTGGCCACCAAGAGAGTAGGTCGGATTCTTTGTGGACCACCAGATACGACGGATTGAATAACTGGGTAACTAAAAACCGGCGAGACCAGTACTTTCAGCCTGTCGACAGCCCCGATCCTCGAGGCCTCCTCTCCTCTTTCTCACGGAAAACTAATATCGAGGTGTATAATAGCGATTTGCGCCGCTGTTGTTACGGAACGGTGTACACGTTAATGAACTAAACGAAATTAAGCGGTCGTCGCAGCTGAGGATCGTGTTAAAAGATTCAGGAAATATGGAAATCTACAACTGCAGCGTTTAGCTGTTTGTATAACATTTGTCAGACGGTTGACAAGGGTTGCGACAAACACTCCAGGCTTATTAGCCGCGTCACATCTTACTACCCCTGATTATTGCTCGCGTCATCGATAATCTTCGTCCCGCGAGGGGAAACGTCGCCCGAAGGAACAACTGTTTGAACAGGACCGTGCTCAAACGTTCCATCGGCGTGCACAATGCCCAGGATATTAAGAGCAGTTCGCCACTTCCCGTGGAAAAACGCTGAAACTTCGACGATCTTATCCTGTCCGGGAAAGGAACTCGACCTGGCGCAATTGTGCGACCCTAATAAAACCGTTCAAAACCTTCGCCACTCTCCGAGGGCCACTGAACGCGATAAGAATTTTCGTGCAACTCGGACTTCCCAGGTACATTGCCCCGCAATAAAGCGCTCGGCGCAATTACCATTATTTGCCACCTCGGTAAATCGAATGAGACTTTTATTGCTATCGCTACTGTCATTATTATTACTGTATTAGCGTTTCAGACACCTGGAAACCGAACGAAATGAAAACTTCCCAATGTCTACCGATTCGCAACAATTCTCGAAACGCTTCGCTTTACAATTCTACCCTCCCGGGCCCCTTTGCGGCGCATCAAACAGCTCGCAGTTACCAGAGGGACTCTATCAACTAAATAACTCGTTCCCCATTTGCATACTGTCCCGTGCCTCGCGATTCCTTTCCCCTATCAAGCCACGATAAACGTCAGGGCCGAGGGGTTATAAGTTCCGAGCCAGCCGCGATGCGGAGAAGAATCCAGAGGGCATCGAAGAAAAGAGAAAGGAAAGAGGCGCACGTCCGCGGCCCGATTCAAAACGTATCGACGCAGATATAAGGTGGGGCCGGACGTAAACGCGGCCCGGTGGATCCGTAGCGTGGGTGAGCGGAGGGCATTAGCATAATTCAGGCCGGGGATTCCTTGAAGCCGCTGGACAGTCGGTCCACGAAGAAGCCGAGAGAGGCGGAGGGGACGTATCTCTCGGGTCGAGATTAGCATCGACGTCCGTGGACGGCGGGGAAATAAAACGGACAGCCGCGTTTACCGTCCGACCGCCGAAAATTTATTCCAACACCCTTTGTTCCCGAACGCCCGTTAGTTATCATTAGTACGCCTCCGGCGCTTGTCCCCTGGCCCCCCGGGGGTGGTGCGTACACTTCTGACCAGCCAAGCAACTCCGACGCAAAGAAACGAGCGATTTTTCTGCCTGGCAAATGTTTGTCCAGCGCGAAATATTTACTTCATCGGATTTCATCGTTGGATCATTGCGAGCGCAAAGTTCCAAAGCCCGTAGAGCAGGGAAAGATTCGAGTGAAAAGGGGCAGAGAGAAGTGTACAGAAGTCGAATGCATTTTGCCCGGACACCTGTAAAGGGATGAACCCTTCATTTCCGTTTATAATGCGTTTACAGTTTCGATGTGATTCGGGATGCGAGAGAGTTTTCCGGTGCTTTTTTGGAAATCGACGTCTGCTCGCCAGACCCCTCGGGCTCGCCCGGTCCTTTCTTTGCCTTTCTCTTCGGTAGCGCGCCGACCAGCCGTGATTTCGACGGCAAACAGCCGCGTTTTCCGGCCTATTTCATGCGCGAACACGCGCGGGAACGTGCGGCCAGGTCCGGGTTACCGGGCGGTATCACGCGTCGCCATCCGTCTCCGCCGAATTTCGCACGTGAGTCACGTGCCCCTTCCGGTATTATATCATGCGACGTCGACGGAAGCCCCGAAAGAGGGAAGATCGGCTCCTTCTTTCGCGATGGTAATCTCTGTAACTTCTCGCTTAAACGACATTTATGCGCCCCGCTCGCGACACGTATTCCACTTCGCCTTTATAAACGCGCCGCGGTGGACCAGCTGGAGAAACTACGGAATCGGGACGTGCGAATGGGCTACGTGAGAGATTTCTAAATTCGGACTTTCATCGTCATCCCGGCCACCGGTTTAAATTACTGCTGTCCCTAATCTTCGCAGGACTCCTCATTCTTTCTCCTGTTTCAAACATCGAAATCCCAGCCCGTATTCAACGGTGCGGGACTCGGGGGCGGGGGCGGCGAGCACAAACTAATGTGCGCCCTTAACGTCGTCTCGCAAACGGGGAAAAGAGCTTGAAAGCGGCAAAGTTAATTACGCCCCGGCTTTTGAGCCGGCGTTAAAACGTTTCCGCTAACGACGTTCGGAATTACTTTGGCCGTGCGAACGATATACGTGTCTATCGCCGACAACAATCGGTTTCGCGAAAATATTTATTCCAACCCCCTGGCGAAGCTTTCAGCTACCAGCGATGGGGCGGGCCGAGCTACTCGGAAATCTCGGGCCCGGCAATCACGCGTAAGATCTTCGATTAAAGCGCGAGCGCAACGGTTGCCCAACTGAACGCGTACGGGGATTTCCATTAGGAAAACTTTGCCACACTTGCCAGCCCCTTTTATCGGCGCGATGCACTTGCTATTCAACGGCGCAATTAAATCATTACAGATTTACATATCCCCATTACGGCCGGCTTTTACCCTAGCCACGCCCATACATACATAAATGCAAGCGTTTATGATAAATGATACGAAAGAAGGAGGGCTGCGGTTGGGTTTGGAACGTGACGGAGGCTACTTTGAATTTTTGACCACCTCAGGAACAGATCGGACCAAACGATACGCGGCAAGAGGAATCCCTTTTCGTGCTACTGGAGATTGGAACGCCTCGGGATTCGTCTCTGCGGACTAACGCAGAGACAGAACGTATCTTTGAAAATCCAGATGACTTCGCAGGAGAAATTGCCAAGTATAATATTCAGTTATCGAGGGGCAATTTCTCGAGAATCCAAATATACGAGAACCTGTCCTCGTCTCGTTCAACATTGCCACCAAACTCCTCGCCGTTTGACCTCTCGCCTCCCCCGCGGCTTAATAGCCCGCCTAATTAAGGACGGATGAAAAGCGTCCCGCGTGGGGGAGGCGAAGTCACGGTTAATCGAACGATCGGTCGACTCGGAGAGTCCAGAATGCGTTTCATCGGCTAGGAGACAAGTTTTCACTCGATTGTCCGCCTCAAATGGCCCGTAAACTAGCCGGTGGAACAATGCCAGAACTATCCCGCGGTCGATCTCTCTCCCGAAGCGCGGCCGATTGTCCCGAGCGCCGTTGATGTCCGCGGAAACGGGTCGATCGAGCGCTGACCGAAGAAGAGACGGCGGAGTAGCATTAACGCGCTCGTTGACATTGTATTTACACAAGGGACAGTAGAGAGAGAGAGAGTTTTCGAAAGGGAGAAGTCGCGGGGACAGGTCCCCAGCATCGACCAGCCGGTCCGGACGGGAGAAGCCCTTCTCTCCCCTTGGATGATGAATGCCGGGCTCTTTCAAGCCCCCTTTGCGCCGCTGTTCTTTGCTGATTATCTGGTACAACCGAAACTTAGGGGGGACACGCACGTACAAATCGGGGCACGCCGAGTTTAGGCCCCGCTCTTGGTTGCATGCGACTTTTTCATGGCTGCGCACTATTCGCACGAGTCTTTTAGGACTGCTCGGAATCTTGTTCCCGTGGCACCATGACGGGCACACTTCGGCGTAACCCCCATCAGGGGGAGGATAGCCCCGACCTCAACCCGTTACACACTAACGGGAGGAGGTGGTCAGTTTTTTAAATAATAGGGAAACCGATCCATCTCAGCGATTTCCCAACAGTCGACGTGTACCGTCCAGAGGGGGGCGGAGAGAGAACCAGTCGCGCATGCATGCAGAGGACAAACCCTTCTCGCGGAGGGTTCGATTCATTGTGACGTTTGCTAGCTGTTTCGGCCAGGACTGCCCGAGGGAAAAAGAGCGAACGGGATCACGCCGGGAGCTTCCCCCGTGGCCCCTCTAAAATTGCTAGGCTGCCGGTCAAATTGGCCCGGCAGCGAACAATCGGGCTTATTACCAGACATTTGTCAGCGCCGCGTCGCACTCTGCCGGTCTCGCGTTACCTCTTTCCGCTTTTGTTCCCCTCCGCTCTCTGTACGGGGTACACAACCTTTCGGGCACCTCGCGAGGGGGGGACCACCGCGTCCCCTTTTGCGAACGGGAGTTCGCCCTGTTTTCAGGGGGTTGTCCCGCGTTCGATTTAAGGGCACGTTACATTGTAGCGCAGTTCTGGGCGGGCTTCACCAAGGAAACCACCTGTCGGGTTTTCCTGGGGCGGGAATGGCGAACCGGAAAAGGAACGGTCCGATGAAATTGCAAAGAATCGAATGGGGATCGGGAATAAATGCGGGGCTAATACGAATAAAAGTGGATGCCCGATTTCGTTCGGAAACAAAAGCGAACATCCTCCAATTATTTCCAGCGAGCGGACAATGATTAACATCGTGGAGGGAACGGGTCGCTCGATTTCTTTCACCGGTTGTGATTCCTCCGCGGTGTTAACACGATCCCGGTCGGAGATAACGTCGAGACGGGATTCCTTTATTATCTCGCTGGCCGGGTTAATAGAAGGATCGGCGCCGATTCCTGGAAAGGGATCTCGAGCGTTGGCGTGTCCCCGCGGTGAGACTCGAGCTTGTTAAGAGGCACGCACCGGACGAGTAGGGAACGCATCGTACAATCGAGGAACGTGTCGCGATCGGGCGAACACGAAAGGGACGGTCCGGGCTCGCCCTTATCCGCTCTCAGTGGCGGCGATCGTTCTTTCCACTCGACTTTCCAGGAGGTCCCGCGAGATAGTCCCTTCGCACCGGGCGCGCACCATGGAATTTGCGAAAACTTACCAAGCACCTACCGATTCGCCGGGCGATCTTTAACCATCGATCGCCTTTAATCCGTTCACGTCGCAGTATGGAGAAACGAGCGCGGGAGTAATAAGGAGGGCCCGTGAGAAGAAACAGAGAGGCGTGACGCGTTTTAGAGCTTCCAGATGATTCCTCGGACGTCGTCGAAATTCGAGGAAAACCAGACCCCGGCCGTTAATATCCCCTTTATGTATTTGCCCCGACCGATTCCACGCGGCACGTTTTTCCTTTCCACTGCGGTTAAACCGGACACGAGAGTCGGCGACTCGCCCCCCCCCCCGTTATTGGATCCTTGCTTCACCGCAGACTTTGCCCTCTCGAAGACGAAATATGCTCGTATCAGCACGCACGACGGCCTCACTTATTGACCCTGTCCTCCTCTTTCTTCTTCTCGCCCTTTCGCGGACTGCCGCCGCCCCTCGAACCGCCGACGGACTGGCGCGATCGTAATACGTTTTCCCGACGGACAAAATGAGAAGGACACCCCGTACATACGCCGTCACTCGGGGGAGTAAGCACTTTTCCTTCGCGAAATGAAAGGCGCGTCGACTTCCATCGCGCTCCTCCGCGATGACGCCAATGAAACGGATGGGAATCGTTGCGTTGAAATAATGTCTTCGAAAATTCGGCGAAACCGGTTGCCTGTCCCTTTCCGAACCAAGAAGGAGGATCATCCTCCGATCGGTCAGAGTCGTCGAAACGGGGCGAAGTTCGTCTTGGAAAGGGGCTGCTCGGGATGACTGTTCGGCGAAGAATCCCGAAGGGTGTCTAATTGCTTCGAAACTTGTCACGCGGCGTCGATCTCGGCCGGGAGAAGTGGTATGATTAATGGAGCTGCACCGGGGGGGGGGGGGGGGGGGGGAGGGAGGAGAAAAAAGGGACACGCATCTCTAATGCGTCTCGCCGATGATCTTTCACCGTGCGTCATTCTAAACGTTCGGTATGCACGGAAAAACGTGTCGTTAGCTGCTCCTTTTTGTTGACAGAACATGGCTCTGAAACGATCTGTGAGTTGTGGATCATTCACTAATTACGGAGCACCGTTGGATTTCCATGAGAATGGGAATTAATTGAAACGAGCTTCCCTTTAAATAAAACGGGGGCTGGCAAACACTTGCGCTCGTGCAAACACGCTCGTCGATCTTGCCCAGGAATTTTCATTATTCCGAAGATCGATCGCTGGAATTTGAGGCCCGTGCCCATCGTCGAGAGCGGCACAAAAGCTGCCGGACTTTCAACGCGCGGCGTGTTTGAATAAGCAATTCTTTCGAGCACCGCGACGCCGAGCGCACGGTTGCGCGGCGGCCAGCATCCGGCGCGCAGAGACGAGAGCGTAACAGATGTCCCCGGCAACCGAAAGGCCGATTAGTCTCGGTGCGCACGGCGATTAGCCGCGGGAGATGCGTCTCGTTCGCGCAGGAGGCCTCGAAAGACGCCGGACGCGAATAATCTCGTGGCCCTTCGACGGGAACCGCGATCGAGGATCGATTCCGTGCCGTGCGGGACGAAGATTTGCACCGCACTCGGACGATTCTATGGTAAACGGGTCCATACAGCATCCCCCTCGACGCCGTCGCGAAACAGCGAACATTAACGCGCGCGTGTAGGTCTCAATGATATCCGAACGAACGGGGGGATGATATCGCGTTGCTCGCTATCAGAAACCTCGGGATAGATTGACGATCGGGAATACAATTTGCAGAATTCAACGCGACGGAATATCGTCATTGGCGAAATCGTTCGAAACACCGTTGGAACGGTCTCGTGCACGGTTGAGCGAGAAATCCGAGGAAAGATTCCCGCGTTCGAGCGCAGGGTGTCGGTGATCGATGGCGGGGCATCGATTGGTATCAAGGGGGGCGACACGACACCCGGGGGACGTAACGCAGCCGCACTCGGAGAAATTGCCAATCCCCCTGGCCCCCTTCGCCGCTTTGGTGTAGCTTTTACATCGCTCTCCGCACTTCCCTAGGAATCCCTCCACCCTAAACGATCGTTTTCGGGCAATAACCAAACGGGACACTTGCGACGTTACTTCTAGGCTAGTGCGCATCGGAGAAGGATGCGATGAATACGAGAAGGGAAGAAGCGGCAGATGCTGTTATTGCTTTGTAAAGATTAGTTTCCTTTTTTTTACCAGAACGATTTTCGATGCCCTCTGTTTCGGGGCTGCAGGACGGTGTTTCGCTCCTCTCGCTGCGATCATTAGAAGGCCCATAGGTGACTTTCGAACGGGTCTGGCGGTCCCTATCGCTGGAAATCCGAGGAGATAACCCTTCTGAAACACTCTGGATTTTATCTCCAGGTGGAAGCAAGTGGAGCCGAAAACGTCCTCGGTATCCGCGCCGTTTCGAGAGATACACATGTTCCCGGAACCATTCCAGGCACGACGGGCTAGAAGTTCCTCGCGCTCGTCCAGCCGCAGTTGTCCCGCGTTAAGAAGTTGTCCCGCGGTCCGGCCGGATGTCGGGCCGGCGATCACGCCTCGGGTTCCGGCAGGATGTACAGATCGCACGTGACCGAGATACAAACCGGACACACGTACGGCACACATTTCGTTTTCCTCCGCTCCCGATACACCGTTTCCCTTGTTTAAACAACGCCACGGAGATAGCATTCCGGGCACGCAGCAGCACGGGCAACTGATCAATCAGAGGCTGCACAAATAAGTGTTCCCGCATGTGGGAAACTATGCACCCGCCGAATCGAGTTGCTCCACTTTTGACGGGAACGCTACGGTTTCTCTTAGCGAAACCGATGATTCCAACATGTTCTGTAGCTCTCGTCTACCCTCCTCGAGCAACGGCCGAGCTTCGGAAGCGTTTCCTTTTTATCCCCTGGCACAGGAACGTGCCCGAGTGCCGGCGGATCTCATCTGGATCGAGGCCGCGCGCAATCGCCGATCCATCTGTCCCGCGATTGTTCCGCGTCACGTAGCGGCCCGCCGTCCCGACACGTGGCGCGCAACACACCTCCGCGTGTCGGGACACCGCCGGATTCCTGGCGCAAAAGGTACGCGGCTGGTCGTCGAATCCTGCATCGGCGCGCCGCGGCGTCTGTCGCGCACGTTTCGCCCAGGCGTCCGCGATCCACCCCTGTTCACCAGATTTGCGTTCGAGGGCTAAACAACGACCGGGACGCCTCGACAATGGACACTTTCGTTCGCCTTCTGCACGCCAGACGCGGTCGCGTCCCCCGCTGGGCCTTCTCTCATCCGTCCCCGCCGCGCGACATCTCCGGGCAGGAAGAGAGTCCCTTTTTCGGGGCGGGCTTGTTTGGAGTGCGGCGATCCTAATTTCCCAGCAGACACAATTAGCCCCTTTTAGGGCCTCTCGGGAAAGGGCCCGCGTCGCGGCGGACCACCGTGGACTCTTGTTTACCTGGCGGGCCACGGGAAATTGGGGAAACAAACAACGCCGAGTGTGCGCGATATCGGGGCTGCGGGCAAATTGAGCCATTAGGAGATCGACAGTGACCGGGCTCGAACCCCGCGTAATTTCGGCTACCTCGAGGGGCCGAGTGGTCCGCGGGACCACCCTGTCGGTCGTTGGAAAATAACGTCGGCGCTTATTCCGCTTTAACGACGAGCCGGGATAGTTGGCCCGGAAAGGATTACATCGCTGCGAGATGCGATTATCGCCTTCGTTTGCCCGCTCAAAGGCTACCCGATGGCGCTCCATTTACCTTGGAGTAGCGCGGAAATTTTCCGACCGACGGCATCAGGGATTCGCCACGAAGAGTAGCAGACCTCTAACCAGCTTATCGAATTAAAGGCTTCCTCGTTAAATATGAAATGTCGAATAGAGAAGAATCATTCGGGGAAACAATTTACCCGGCAAATATTTGCATCCCCAATTAACCCTCGGCGAGCAGCAACCAGGTGAAACACAAGGGGCGGTGGCCAAAACTAAATCGAAAAGGCCGGACAAATTATAGCCGAGCATCGACGGCAAACACATCTCGAGAACTCGAGCGGCCGGAAAAATTGTTTTCCCTACCGTCGCGTCGAAGACTGTCCGCCGGCGGAAAATTGCTTCGCTGAACGGAGGCGAAAGGCGGGACTGCTCTCTGCTGGCCCAGGTGATTCCTGTCCAGATAGGCCACGAGGCGGCTGCACAAACAGCGTCTCGCTTTAATGCGGCGAGACGGGTAGGGCAGGTCGAATCCTCGGCCAGATTTAAAGAGGCCCGGTCTCTCGCCGTACAATGGCTTGTTACGGAAGCGCTGGTTCCGATTGTGCTCCCTGCACGATGTCCTCGAGAAATGCACTCCATTCGCTCCTTTATGCGTCCGCCGGAATAATGTTGCGAACACGGTCCAGAGGCTTTCCGCGCCACGTGAATCGAGGGGGCTCTTAGAATTCTGCTTTCGAGGATCCGGGCAAATCTTTCTCGGCGCAGGATTATTGGTACTTCGCTGCACGCTCGTATTGTGACGGGGTTTGTATTAATTTAAGCGACCCATGGAAATGTGCGAACGGCAAAAGGTAAACTGACCAATTACTGTGCTTAATCTCTTCGCACATCGAATACCGTTCCAAAGGAATTAGTTACTTTTTATATAAATCGCGCCCGCGAGTACGAAACGGTTCGCGCCGATTTAACGAAACAAACATTAGCTCTCCGTGGCGGTTTTCAAAATGAAACCAATCCAAGGATGCGCAGGGCCGCGTAGCCATAAACATTTCCCTCCGTTCGAAACGACGGCCACATGTCGCCGGGAGTCGAGGCCCGTTCGGGAAGTCGGCGTTTCGAGAAGCTCGTAAACAAACACGCTGCAAACCGATGATAATGGGCTCGGGGATGGTACTGCACGTGAAATCCGGCGCAGATGTTCGGGACCGTCGCTCTATCGGGTTACGGCGATCAGCGGGATCTCTCGTCTCCCGTATGTCGCGGGAGAAATTACAGTTTTCAGGTAGAAATCGTTGTGTCTCCTTATTTTCCAACGGGCGGCTCGAAGAAAGGGGTTGAACGTAATTTACTGTGCCTCTCAGCGTTAATGGCTATCATTTTTACGAGCAGCGTTCCTTTTTCAATTACTCCAGCGCTTCAGGGGAATATTATTAATAAAATTCACGAAACTGTCTCCGATGCAGCACTTTGTACGGAGCATTTGCCGCAGCAATGTTATATTCCATTTCCAGATACGCGAGAGGGGTATATCAAATCAATGGTAAATGCCCGTAACGTTCACACTCGATTTATGATATATATCGCCGGAGCGGAAAGAAAAAAAAGCGATCGACTTTATGTATTTTCCCCGTTCGAGCGTGAAATGCTAAGCGAGGCGTGGCGGAAATTCCTGATAATATTCTTCGACGAACTTTAAGGGTGCATACTAAACTCGTTCGTATTTCTAAATCCACAGCGATCCCAATTTTTCTCCACGCGCGGCGGGGAAGGAAAAGTTCTCCGCGTATATATTTCCTGGAAGTTTCGACGTCGACGCGCGGAGGGAAGAGACAATATTCGAAAAAAAATGTAAAGTTGGTTGAATGGATGAAATTTACTTACACGACGTCTCGTCCGTGTCTACGTTAGTGGAGCGCATCGGTGTGCATCGTTCGTTAAAATCGCGGGTACGTACCTGGAATAAAGAGAGACTCGATCAGCGAACACGTGTGGAAATAATGTTTGAAACGCTTGATACTCGACGGAACATATAAAAGCTTCTATGAAGACTGCTCGAAGGGGATCTCGAGTCTTCTGTAATTTATTATAACTCTTATCCCAATCGGGGATTGGATGCCAGTTAAAGTTGCAAACGATCAGATAAAGGATACATTCCGCCCCGATTCCTCCGACTCGGAATCCCAATCCAATCCGGATCGAAGATTGGCCGAAAAAAGGAAACAAACTTCGCAATCACCAACTGTCTCCACCCTCCTCCCCGATCCTTATCAATAATATCACCATCAAGACGATAGGTCTGCCAAGATTGTTCCTCGAGTCCTTTGGAAAAAAAGCCTGTTAAACTCGAGTGCGTCGGGCAACGAGCGTGCAGGAGGGAAAAAGTTTAAACCACCCTCGAATCGACGACCGGGGTATAATATCCCTCGCTGTCGCCATCAATCTTCGGGGGTTGGGGCGAAGCACGGGGGCGGCGGCTGTTTAAGGTGCCTCCGCCTCGGATCAAAACGCGACCCTCGGCAACGTTAATTCCCCCCGCCGCGAGTGTCGCGCTTCCCGAGCAACCGCAACGAACCGCGGCGAACAGAAAAATCTCCGCGTACTCCCGCGGGGACAGCCGCGCGAGAGAGGGCCGGCGTTTTCGTTCCGCGGTAAGGGTTTCGCCGCTCTCCCTCGGCGAGAGAGCGAGACGAGGCGCGCGTGAAGTGTCCCCCTGCAAAGAATCGGGCCGAGTGTTTTCAGATCAGCCGCGTCCGGATATTAATCCGATGAGATGAAATAATCGTCGGAGCGGAATTACCCAAAGCCGAGAGCGCTCGACCTCGCCCGCCGCCGCCCCCGTGGCTCTGCTTTGTCTCTCGACGGGCGCGCGGTGCACCTGCACGAGGGCATCCCAGGGGCCGGCGTGTAGCAGGTGACCGCGAGCACGTACATAACTTATCCCCCTTAAAGTGGTTCCCGTGGCTGCGCCACGGGAATAAAGGATGTGCTCCCCTAGGCCGCGGTTGTGCGCGCCGGGACGCGCGTAAATCAAAACTGCTCGGTTAATTGGCTCGCCTGGAGAGCCGCTCTTTTCCCGCGGCCTGCACGCGTGCTTCGGAAATGTCGTCCCCGAGGAAACGCGAACGACAGATTCGCTCGGAAAAGTAGGCTTCCGTTGCGCAGGGCGCGATAAGAAATCATTTCTACAATTTACTCGGATGCACCGCGAAGGTATTATTGTCCGTGAAGCATTCAGAGCCGGTCGTTACTTTCCCATGGTGGCCGAGGAGCGACCCTCCCACGAATGACTCGAGCCTGCGGCGAGGATCATTACCAGGTAGAATGACGGGCACCGAATTATCGTGGTCGCCGTTGCCCCGAGGTCGATCGATTCGCGTAATAAGAGTCTGAAACCGCGGCGATGACTCATGCCGCGCGGATCGATAATTACAGAGTGCCGGGAAGGATTCCCTGGAAAATTAGAAGACTCGGGATCGCCTTTAAAAGAAACGCAACCCCTTCCGTGAGCTGTAAGATGATTCAGAGCTGTTTCAAATGCCGGGCAAGGCTCCGACGTTTCTGGGCTGGTTTTCTAAATAATTCATGGGATCCGGGAAATTTTGTTTGGAAAGCCTCGCACGGCGAATGACGCGATTGTGCCCCGCAGCAATGAATCATGCTGTTGTAAGGAATTGTGCCTGTTGCGCGTCGCCCACTTTTGGACTGTAAGAGAATAGCAAACGATATGATCCGTCGTCTCGTCAAAGGTCGACACTCGGCTGGCCTGCGACCAGGTAGGTAAGCTCTCCCCTTTCCAAAAGGGACACGTATAAATTACCGCCGTCCTCGATACACAAATTTAACGCCACAAGCCGGTCGAAGACGTGTTTCCTGTTTGTCCCATGGTGTCTGCTTCATTATGCAAATATAATGAATCATCGAAATGCTTTCGCAACCAAGTCCCTCTGCTCGACAGACAATCGTTTATACCGTTCGTTCCTTCGCCAGCAACAATGATTCTTATCCCCGTGCGCGGGTAGCTCGTCGATGAGCCTCGTTCCAACCGTCACGCGCGGCCACCGTCGAATTAACGCCGATCAGCACGCCCATTAGGGCGATCGCACAAGGTCCAAGCCACGGGGATTCGCGTCGAGAGCTCGCCCATATAATTTGCCTTCGCTTACGAAACGCGCGGGGGGATTCTCTATTCAGGAATTCTGTTTCTTATTGTTCGGGGGGGTCGGCGCACACCCCCTAAGGCGGTATCGGGGTGCGGGACAAGGGCGAAGGGAATCGTCGCGATACCCTTGCAACTTGTGCAACTGTTGGAAACGAGAGTTTCCAATGCTTTGTGATGGAAATTTTTGTATTTCGGGTGGCCCTTTCAGTGTCGCTCTTATAGAGGCAAATTGGAATTATTGTGACGCTTAATTACCCATTTCTACGAGCTTCCGTGGACTCGGAAAAAACGTTCGCCGGAATAATATTCGGTCGCCCGCCGTGAAATCACGGCCAGAAATAAAACTCGGATACGCAGAAGCTTTCTGGCCAAGTGCTCGCGGAGTCCACTCAGCTTCCACGCTCCCTAGACGACTCATTCTCATCGCCGCCGTTTGTCTGTCAATTTTCACTTAGAACCGCACCGCCGTACAGGCGAGGAGCCGTGCTTCACACGTGTACCGTTCATGCCGCGGCTCGGCCCGGCAAAGAACAAAGAGGGATTTTCGGGCGAGCCGAAAATATCGTCAGGTATCTGGGTCGCGATAGCCGTGGAACCGCCACGCGGCACCGTGGATCGAAAGAGGCGACTAAGAAGGAATCTTAGTTACCGCTATCTTTTTGCGAAAGAAACGCCCCGGCTTTCCGATTTTCCGCGCGGCTGCCGAAACAAGATTGGCCGCCCCTCGACGCAACCCCTTTCGCTTGCGCGCTCGCCTCTTTCATCCCCGTTCCCCGCGTTCGACAGGGAGAATCGTCGAACGCCCCATTTGCAGCGGCGTTTCCGTAAATAGCTAATGGGCTCGAACGCGGTGTCGTGTTTCTTCTTCGCCGGCAGCCCTAAACCAACGGATCCACATTCTTTCTCCTTTTTTCTCTCCTCCCAAGAGCGACGATCCTACAATTTGTCCGACCCCTCTGCGATCCTCTTGCACGTATTTACAAATTGTTACACCGCAGCTCCTCGGTGGTCCTCCAGTTCTGCAGGGGGGGAATGCTTCAAGGGTCGGGGATCGATCGTTGATCGATATGAAATTCTAATTTTTCTTCGACGATTTTCAAATAAACGCCGAAGCGTTTGATCGATGCTCCGCCGTAACGATATTTCGAGCCCGCGGAACGATTTACCGACGCTTAACGAAAATCGTACCATTATTTAAAGAGGAACGTCCAGATTTCCCGGCGAATCCATTCATCTTCCCACCAGCGAGTGGGAATAGAACGGGCGGCGGGAGTTGAGCAAGGTGCTGTCACAATTAAATACTCTTTGTTGCTCGAAACGCAATATTTTAGGAACGATATACTGCCGACGTGGCTATTCCGCTGCGCTCCGTCGAGCGGCGTAAATCACCGACTTCTCAGACGCTCGGAAGCGAGTAGATATTAACGCTCACGGATTGTTTGCTTGAGAATCGTGCGAAGTCCGACCTCTCGTAAAAATACACCGGCCTTAGCTCAGGAAAGGGTTGGCCCAGTTGCGGCCGACGACTTAGAAAAGAGGAGCTCGAATTCGACAGACTTTACGGAGCAGGATATTAAGCGGACCGACGACGGAACGGATTCGGGGAATTCGAGGAACGTCCCCGGCTACTCCGGGAACGTTATAAACCCGCTACCGCTCGGAGTTGCTCCCGGAGCAGGCAGCTGTTTCGAAGGAACAGAGCGGGAGAGGAGAAGGCGGCGGGAGAATGTACGAAACACGCAATAAGATGCGACCGGGGATAAGCCAGGACCCCCAAAGAGGCTTCTGCTGGAAGTGGTCGAGTTATTATTACGAATGACAGACTTCCCGTGCCAGGTGCCTCTGGCGGATCAAAGGGATATAGTCCTCCGAGCCGGGGGGAGGGCATTATTTTTTTACGGAGATCGCGCATTCAGAAGCTTCGCGTTTTCTTCTGTTCCTCTCTGCTTCTCTCGATCGGGACGAGAGGACGCGGGGCCGCGCTCTACCTGTCACCCCCGGCGCGGCCGCCCCCTTTTGTCGCAGCCGGAATTGGGACATCGTGTTCCCGATGCCGCGATCGATAGGCGACGACCCGGGGACATGGTCATTCTCACCTTTCCGGGGATGTTCCCCTTCTGAACCACACACGCTCTATCCCTTTGGAACCGGCGGGTCGAGGGACTCCCCTCGGGTGTAGAAAACGACAGGAGAGGGTGTTCAAAATGGTCTCCCGAATCATCCGCTTCGGAGGCGTAATTAACGTAACATTACGGACGACTTTTTAACGGAGAAATTAAGCGTCTCCCCCTTTCCATCCCTCGCGGTGTCCGCGCGTTTCGGCTGTAGCTGCAACATTTTATAAACTCCCTTGCTAATTGAGTGCTAATTGAGACACTGATTTCTCTTGGACAAGATGAGGACAGAAGCCCGATGGGGGAGGGTGGAAGTAATCGCAGGCATTGAATCGTCAGATTTGAAACAGAACGTTTCGATATTCGAGTATACGAAGGAACGTTTTCATCCTCGATTTGCGATTGAGGTGTAACGATGTTTCCTGCAAGGATAAACACGTCCAATACTCGTCCAATTTGCCGGCGATTCGGAAAGCTTCCGCGGGCCAAGAACAATCCCCGTTGCATCCCTTGTCGGCCGCTCGATCGGATCTCTCGACATCGCCGGGAACGTCTGCTTTCCGTTTGTCCCTCGATACGCGGCCCGGTGTTTCGATATTTTTCCGAGGGGCTCGAAGGAGGGAGCGGATTGATCCCGCGGAGAGCGTTCCCGCCGTCGGAAAACGCAGTTTATGCGGACGCGCGTTGCTCGAAACGCGACGAGTCGGCACGCGCTCCGCTTCGCCGCGATCAAACGGCCAATTAGAGATACGCGAGAGCCAAGAGTCTCGTCCCGCGAGGGGGAATGGTGGCTCCGAGGGTGCGTCAAAGGATTTATTTAAAGATCTGAAAGACTGGCGAAGCCGCGGCGGCGGTAAACTTTTTCCCCGCGCCGTCACGAGAATCTGGAATTCACGACGCCGGACGTCGTCCCTGTCGGCGACGCCGGAAGTCGCCGGTTCTTCGCGCCTCGATTCGTCACGCGCGCCTCCGTGACCGTTGACAGAGCGGGCCGTTTCTCTCTCCCTTTCCCACGGGGCCAGCATCGATTCTGATCGATGATCGCGCGCGCGACGAAGGATATAGATCTTCCGCCACTTGCGCTGTATCTTCCCGACAGTTATCGATCAGTCACTGCGATTCAAACGGGTAGATCGTTCTCTTTACACCCCGCGTTCGCGTGATCCGCGGTCAGCATTAATTAATCCCGCTCGATCTCTTTAACCTTACGCGCTCTATTTTTCCGCCAGCACGACTCGACGCTGCGAGCCGTGAAGAAGAAAAAGGAAATCCTGTAAAAGAGTCCTCCGAGCGGAAGGCACAAAAGGAACTGAAAAGAGGCGGCGATAAAAAAAAAATCGCGGAGGGGACAGAAGAGATAAAATCCCCGTAGTTTGTCATGCTACCGGAGGCTTAAAATACTGAATTAATCACCGAATCCGATCATCCGTCGGATTTCAACGGAGACCCCTCTCGCTTCTTCTTTCTCCGCACGGCTTTCCCCCCCGTACCTAGAACGCTTGTCCAGCGGAGAGCAAAGTGAATCGGATCAGAGACGCCCAAGCGAGAGGATCCTGCCGACGGAGGTTCCGCCGTGAACCTGTCACGAAACGCGAGCGCGGCAATAAATTCCTCTGTATCCGCCGTTTCATCTTTATCCCCGGCCTGCTCTTTCTCTCTCTCTCTCTCTCTCCGTCTTCGTGCATACGGAAAATCGTGGGACGCGCTGTTTTGATCAGCGGCGAGTGCCGATACTCCGCCGGGGGGGTGGAAAGACACGTTCGGGACCGAACGGCTCCCGCGAATCCTTCCGACCGTTCCCCCGCGTGTACCTCGCGAGATCAAAAACGTTTCGAGAGCTTCCGATCGGTTGGACAATATAATAAAGCTCGAGATCTTCCGGGTTTCGACGATGATCGACCTCGCGACCCGCCACCCCCTCGTCCGGGGGCTCGCAGCACCACTTTCTTTTACGACGACGCCGAGCGTGTTTCCCGTGCAACCGGCTATAAAACTTCGCCGGGATAATGGGGCCGCGTGGCAACGCGAGTCCCGCTACAGCTTTCGATTTGGTTTCACGGCGCGCGGCGGGGGAGCGGGAAGAGAAGGAAGAAATTGTGGGAAATATAGCCGCGGCCTCTGGATCACGCTGAGAGCAGCCCGTGAAAGAGAGAGAGAGAGAGATCTTGGTGAGGGGATTCTGCGCGCGGCAAAGGGGCGGAAAATCTGATTGCCAATACATTCCACGGCCCCGCGAATTTCAAACCAATTTCCTCGCTCTATTGCCAATCACAAAGAGCCCGAAATTCCTCCCTGGAAATACCACGCGACCACTTTCGCAACCCTTCTTACCGCTGCCTCAATCACCCCTGCGCGGAGTCTTGGCGAACATCTCGAATTATCGTGAAGCCGCCTCCGACCCCTTTTTCGGAGGCGCGCATCGATAAAATTGACCCCGAGATATCGTTCATTTACAGCAGCTTCCCTCTTCGCGACAGCCGTGAAGGGAATGCATTCCGGGTCTCGCGGGCTCGAATTTGAACGCCGGAAGAGTTTACCTTCCCTCCGAAACGCAGCAATCATTTAGATTATTCGGCAAACTCGCGTTCGTTTACCATTTTTTGTTGTTCCGTCGATGTTCCGCGTGCAGAATGCACATTGTTTATTCTAGCCCTTTCAGATCGATCCGCTGTTTCAGATTGATTGTCCTAATGGATTATCCTTTAATTGATTTATACGTATGTAGCGAACGCGTCCATCGTTCTCCATTTCGCCCTGCTTCCGAATTCGCCAAGGCGTTTTACCATTTAGAGGAGCACACTCGTCTCCCGCAGCTCCGATCTTTCCGAAGACGCGCTCAACCGAGGAGATCTCTCCGTCCGATTGTCCGCGATTCCGTTTCGAGGGACGTTTAACGCGCTTTGTCCACGCGATCCATCGATCGTCGGGGGAATCCTATTTCCTCGCCGCGGGTAACGCGAAAATCTGATCGCCGAGGCATTCTTGGACCCGGGGGGGAGCAGTTCCTATTGTCGTTAGCAGCGTTTTATTAGAGAATTAGGAGGCAGACGTCGCTGGTTTAAGCCGCGCGTCCCGTCGCGTACGTGTTTCAATGGACCGAACGGGAGGAGGAGCCACGTCAATGGGCCCGCGGGCCCTTAAGCTCGGTCTTCCGCCTCCGCTCGGCCGCCTTCCGGTTTAGCGACCCCTCCGATTACTTTCTTTCAATTCTCAACCACCTTTCCCCCCCATGTCTCTTCGATCATTGTCGCGCGACGCAGTCCAGAAAGCTCTCTCTCTCTCCCCCCTCGGGGATCCAACCTAATTAGTCCAATCAGCGTTTTCTTTTTTCATTAACTTTTTGTTGAACGCTGGTCGACCAATTATCGGCGCATTCGACCGTTGATAATTAAGCGGGAATGTTACGAATTGCGCGTCGCGGATAGATAACGGGGGGAGGGAACAAAACATATTTCGCGCGAGATAATTAGCAAGAGCGGACGGCTGCTTGCTCGGATTGATTTCTGTAATTTCCTCGAGAACAATGCGCGGGCCACACGATATTACAGAGTATCATTGTTCTGCGATACGGACGACGGGGGCAAAGAGCGGAGTGGCTTGGAATAATATATAATTGTTAGCGTCGGGACAAAGGGAAGGAGAAACATCGAACCGATTATTAATATTGTATTCATTTTATGGCGCGTGTACGTTCTACGCCAACGAGAATCAATCGATGATGAAAAATTGTTCCGCAGTTTTCGAAGCCGCCACCGTTTCTCGAGTTAACCACAGTTCACTGACTTTTCGCGTAATTTGTTAGAACCGCGGATGGAGTACAGTGTTCGGTCAATTAATTATCGCGGGCAACGTTAATACGTTAATTGCGCGTTCCTTTAACGATGCTTACCTTTAACGATGTTTCACAACGCTCCGGGACTAGTTATTAATCTCGATCGCGCGATGGAGACGACACGGAAATCGAGATACAAATCAACTGAGACGGTTCAATCACATTTTCCGTTCCTCCCAAACGTCTCTCGGAGGAAGAGAAGTTTCTGCCAGATCCCTCACGTATTTAGAAGGAAAAGAAAAAGAAGCTTGGTCAGAATGATCCGGACCGTAACGTAGTCGCAGTTTGTGCTTTCCAAGCTAATCGGCGATTACGTTTTACGACGAGCCCCTCATACTTTTACGAGCGCCATTCCCACCGTGGAAAAATATCCTCCTCGCTCGATCTACCCGGCTCAAGATTTTCCTGCCGTCCGATAGTTGCTTACGGGGAAATTACCGTTATGTGCAACAATTTCTCCTCTTTTTTTTTTTTTTTACGAACGCTGACCGGGCGTAAAATGTAACGAAACGCTTGGAACCGAGATATCGAGGCCGCGATCGTCTCTCTATTTCGCTGGGCTGCCGTGGCAGCGTTGCTACGATTTCCCTTGAAAGCGAATAAAAGTGTTTCTAACGAGAAAAAGAGAAACGAGAGAATCCTGAATTAGAATCCTCGTTGGGTTTCGGTAAATTTACTTTCATATCGTTCGACCACGCGAACGTGGAAGATCAGCCGGACAGGTCGAAGGAAGAGAATGGACACAACGCTTTGCGGTCCCCCGAGGGAGAGCATCGCGAGGGGGAGGCGGAGCGAGCGGTGTTCGTATTACTGTCAGTCCGTCTCGTTGCCGTCAATTTCGCATACGCGATATTTCATTAGCCCCCGGCCGAAAGGGTGCAACGGCGTTCCCTTCGCTCCCTCGGGATGTCGCGAACGTTCACTCGCACTGGCGTTCGTCCGCGACTCGCGGCACACGAGCATCTCACTATGTGACACGCAGGATGCAGTAATCGGGAAGGCGTTCTTCTCCGCCGCCGATGGGTTACAAATGGCATCGAGAGGGGGTCGGCACCCCCCCGTCGAGTAACGACGGACGCGTACAGGGTGTAACTCGGGCAATAAGAAGCGCTTAATGACGCTGCAGTGGACGGGGGAGTCATCCCGCCGCTTTGTTAAGGGGGTGGCTCTTGGGGATCCCCCGTTTCTCATCCGGCAGCGCGCACGCAAAGAATCGTCCAGACACTGATCTTTCCGGCTCGGATGGAGCTTAAGAAGTTCCTTGCAACATTCTGAATTGACCGTTTCGCGACTATTAAGCATTTGAATAAACGGTGAATTATGCGAACGATTGAACCAGTAGCAAAACAATTGCCGAATTCCGCGAGCGCAGCGGCGGAATTGATAACGCGAGCTCGAGTCTCCCAAAGCGAGGAAACGATCCCACCGAGCAAACTTCCGCCAGCCTCTCCGCCCCGATGGCTGCGTAATTAAGGGGGGGAGGGGGCGCAAGAATAGACAGCGTAGCAACTTTCCGCAGGGCTGATTGGCTCTTCAAGATTCGAGGCACACGCGGTGCCCGCTGGCGCAGCAGCCCCAAAGGCTCCCCGGGGGTGTTCGTCCAGGACGATTCTCGGAAATTGCAGGGAAACTTCGCGATACCTTGGAATCGCCTTGGAGGGACGGGCCAGGGACGTGTGTCCACCGGGGAGGATGGAGAAGAGTGTGTACAAGCGCATCCATAAAGGATGCAGGCATCGCGATGAAAGGGTTGCGGCACGCTGCTCGCAATTAGCGCCACTGGGCCAGCTCGCTTCTAGCTCGAGCTTTCGCCGCGGGCTGCGAATGTACAGGGTGTGCTTCGTTACTCCGTGCAAACGTTTTACTAGGATCACTAGGGTCAGTGTCTGTTTTTTTCGTCAATAGTTCAAAGGGGACCAACATTCTGCCGAAGGAGCACGCTGTTCGGAATCGCCCCTGTAAACCATCGCACGAACACCCCGCACAGTACATTCTACAGACGAAATATTCGCGACAGTGCCCGAAGCGTAATTATTCAAAAATTCGACCCTTTGATCGCTAAATTAATTCCGTTACGAGTGCCCGCTCGCGCGAGCACGATTTTCTTTACAAACGAAGCAACGTTTAGAGACACGTTCAGGCGTGATTCGAGGCGAGACGCGCACGGCGGCAGGCATTAAGAAAACACACCGGGTACACGCGAACCGGCCTGCGAGTTTGGGTGTATTTCTGGATCGGAGATACGGCTGGTAGCGGGCAAGGTAAACCCGCGCCGCGGCTTTGCAGCTGGCGCAGCGATAACAATACCCGCGGTGCTCGTGCAGAGATCTCGCTGTTGCTCGCGTTTTCCGCATAATACGTATATATACAGTGTACGCGGGTACCGGAAATCACGACCCCCGCGGTCGTTCCTCCACCCTCTGCGCTCGTAGGATCGTTAGCGAGCGAGCCGAGCTTTATTAACGAACCGGCCGGAAAAAATGTGGGGAATAATTATTGGACCGGCAACAATATTTATCCACCGTTTCTTTTTTCTTTCCGTTAAGCTCGATTTAATTAACGAGCGACGATTCGGACGGGATGCTTCCAGCGTCGAGGCAAGAATATAAAACGCGCAATCAGGCATTTCTCGGTCGCGCGTATCCGCGTTCGCTCTTTTCCTTTTCTCCGCGGATTAATCGGATCGAGTCGTTTCGTCCGTAACTCGCGACTCGCATTCGGCCGTAAAAGGTGGACCGAAGGATTCCGGAGGATGAATACCTCGCTCTCATTTTCCATGCCGGGACAATGAAACAGTTAATCGTGGGAGATACTTCGGTGGGGACTGATACGAAATGATTTATCCACCGCTGCGCATTCGATACAGAGGTGAAAACGATTGTATCTCTTTTTTTTTATTTTCATTCCGCGTGTCTACAGGCATTTTTCCCCGGGGAAAAAAAAAATACGCGCGTATCGAGAAAAAAGAACGGGAGAAATGCGTGTAATGCGATGATCCACGAGGCAATTTCCCTCGGCGAAAACAATATCGTTTATTATAGCGCGATTGACGAAAGCTTTTTACCGATTACCCCGATGCTTCCGATTATTCGACAGCGATAGTCGTTCGATCGCGATATTCATTCCCGAACAAAAAGCGCACCGATAAACGTGTCGCTCGCGCGGTGGAGAGAATAACAGCGTGGTTAATTTCGCTAAAAAAAGCATTGGTGGAAAAGAATGTAGAAATTGCTCGTCGCTAAAGTCCATTCGATTTGTCTTGATTAAAATTAACATGGACTGACCAGGTCGTTTATCTTCGGACGCAAGACTTCTTCCGGGAAGAAAGAAACTAAGTTCGAGCCAAACGCGAGTGCGGTAACAATCGTCTCCAATCTGTATACCTCCGATTAATCGAATCATAAACTGCGAAATGCGCTCGAGGACCACGAGGAAAAGAAAGTATCATCTCGATCGCGCATATTACGTTCCGTGCACGTCTTTTGCTCCCGCAGGGGGTTCGGTTGCTTAATAAATAACGCCGGCAGGGACGACTTCTTATGAATTATTCACCCTTGGACCTAACCCGACGATATTATTTCTCGGATCTCTCCGCCGAATGCAGGAAAGGCGAAATGAGAAACAATCAGCGCGCCGAGTATAATCGGATCCGGCAAGACGCCGAGGGAGAAGGGAAGTCAAAGGAACAAGGGGATCGGAATACGTTAGCCGGAGAAGAATCTCCTCCAGCGCGATAATGTGTTTGACTTTCCAACGTAAGCAACGCCGCCACCGAGTTTCGATTACTCTTCCGAATGAATTTTTTTTTACCGGCATAACTTTCAGCCACCGGCTCTCTCGTCGAACTGAATTCTTGACGAACGTTGGTCGTACGTTTCGGATGATGTAAAAGCGCGATTATAATTTATTGGGCTCCTCTGGCGTCTTGCAAATTTGATTGATTTCTATGCATCCAAGTGAATTTTTTACTGGAACAACTTTTTAGTACTAGACTCCTCGTCGAACAAAATTTTTGATAAATGTTGGTTTCAGATAATACAACACGATGAGCATAATTTATCGCGTTTCTCCGGCATCTTGTTAAGATACAATTTATACGGTTAATTTGCAGCGATTATTCGAGCGCAACAGCGTGAGAGGCGCATTACAATCGGAATCGTCCCGATTTCGCGAATATATTGAAAATGTTTCCACGGCGATGATATTTGACTTGACGCGTCAATCGGAATGTCAATTGGTCGACCGAAAGGCGTGATATTAGTTAATTAGTGCGTAATATATGTCGAACCGTGCAATTCGTTCGGCGGATCGTCGATCGAAGCGAGGATAAAAATGATACCGTCGGAAATTCGTGTAATTGATATACACTTAAGTAAAATAAATTCCGTCCGAACGTTAATCTTTCCTCCGCCGATCGCCGATATTTATTGCAAAACTGGCAGCGGACTTTGCCAGATAAATCGGGAGGGCAAACTTCGTGGCACGGGAATTTAAACGTGAAATTCGGCCGCTCGGACGGGGCGGCCTGTGTGATTTTCAATCGTCCGGCGTCCATCAATCATCGGACCTCCTCGTTTTATTTCTTCCCCTCTGCGTCCCATCCCTTTTTGTTTCCTGTCTCCCGCGGCCTCGCGCCGTCCTTTCCCCTCCATTCCTTTTAATCCTCGCCGCTATCCGGCCCGAGCAATTTTCGCTTTTAAACAATCCTGTCCTCGGTCCAGAATTGTATTTTATGGAAAGCAAGGGAGGAGCATCTCCGCGCTTGCTACATTGCGTTATTGGAAGCGTAATTGGCGATTGTTCGCCATCAATGACGAATGATTTCGGGGCAAAGGAGGAACGATGAAATCATTAAGCAGCGACCGGCCTGCGTCCGTTCTGCGAGCGTGTTTCATTCCTACGCGTCTGTTACAACTTGCTCAATAATCACCGAGCGCGTTGGTCGTTAATGAAAGAGTAAACGTGAAACTTTTCACTCAAGCGTTAATTCGATTAGCGTTTCAAGCAAATAACGGGAGCCTCGGGACGACTCTTCGACCGATTTCCCTTCGATAAGAGGCCTTTAAAAAAAGAAACCCTCTGTTCGAAAACAATTTTCCATCCGCTCGCGAGCCCTTAAAGTGCTCAAACACTTCGTCCAGCCAGGGTGGCGGTCCCTTGTTTCGAAGAGCTCAGACAACGGCCGGTGCCCAAAGAAAAATTCGACGAACAGTCGAACCGTTTCCACCGCAACAACAACGCTCTCCCGTAATCTCCGCGTCCTCTTTTTGCCACCTGTATTAGAGGCCAGCCGGCATGCTCCCGCAGGAAAATCCATCCCGGAAGGGTCGACGTTTTTCCTCGTTTGAAACGGGATCTGGCGTCGGATCGCAACGCGGTGCATCGCGGAACTCTCAGGCCAGAGGCGGAGAGGGTGGACCGGACCGGGGGCGCGAGAAGAACGAAAACATTGCACCCCCGTCGGCCAGGCGGGCCGGGCTTCGTTGTAATTAGTTTCTGGCGGGGCGGCAGGAGTTCGGCCAGCTCAGCGTGTACAGAGGAGAGCACGTAGAGCGCCGCGGTCTGTACACAAAACGCCGCCGCCAGTTTCGCGGGGGACAGAGACACACGGAGTGGATTACAGAGGCCCGTTCGCCGGTGGTGCGTGTCGTCCGGCTTGTGCCGTTGCGGCCGATGGCGGAGGAGCAAATAGGACGCAATAAACACGCCAGCTACATCATCCGCGGGCAACCCTTTATCCGTTCGAACGCCCCGCGGCGGGCGGGACGGTCGCCCTCCCCGAAGCGCGCGCGTGTCTTCCCGCGCCCGTGTGCGGACGGGACCATAAAAAGGAGGAGCGAATTTTGTCAAAATTACAATAGAATAAGGGGGTAGATATCCGCGAGATAAATTGCTCTTTCATTTATTGGGCAAAATTCATTCGGGATCGGTCGCAGCGCAAGGTTCTCGACGCGGCAGATTCCAGTACGCTCTTTCGGAATGGAACAAAAAAGAGAGTATCGAACGAGTGGCGCAAAAGGAGGCGAAAAAAAAAGAGGCGGATCGACGAGGACACTCGACGCGATCGCGGCGCAAATCGAGCTCGACGCAGCGACGGGGGTGCGACACGCCGCCCGATCGATGTTTATCCAGCGAGAGGGTTGCGGACCATGTACGCAACAAAAGGGAGATATATCCGCGGCGTTACGTTTGTTCCCGTAGCGTTTTATCGGTAATACTTCGACTCGCTCAAAGGGCCGCGCGCGGCTCCTTTTGTTTGCTCTCTGCCATGGCTTCCGCGGACCTTTATCTCTCGTCCAGCCACCGGGTAATTGGGGTCGTCGACGGGGGGGAGGGCGGATAGACAGGCGCGCGATTATACGAACAGCGAAGCTTGTTTGAAGAATATTAAAAGAGCGTGTCTGCATTTCTTCGGACGCAATCATTTGAAACTCTATCGAGCAGAACTTTGAAGGGTGTCCTCCCTCTATCCCATTGTCTCGGGGCGGCGCACAGACTACCCTCCGATCCGTCGAACGGCCACTCGAGCGCGGGATATCTCGATCCGAAACGGAAGAATCTGTCGGCGTCGCGGGATCCGCGTAACGAGCCTGAACGGCGTAAGCCGCGTCGCAGACAACGGTCGATCTTCGACCCCTTCCGGCAAGTGGCCTTTCGAGACCGCGGCGCGTAGAAGACAATGCCGCGCCGCTTGATGTCCCGACTCTCCTCCGCGTTCCCGGGAGCAGGCCTCCCTCGAGGGCACAGCTTCCATCGCCTGCGATCCCGAGAGATAAACAATCGGCGCCATTGTGATACGGGGAGGAACTTGAACCAGAGCCGGCTCGACACCCGCCGTCCCTGCCGCCACGACTTTTCGCCGAGGAAGAAGCACGCGCCGGAGCACAGTGCTTCGGCTTGCGCCTCGGACAGGTCCAGCTTCGCCAGCCATTCAAACGGCCCGACGATCTTTCGCCGGGGAAAACGGGCGATACCTTTGCCCCGAGCGGATTCACGCCCTTCGGACATGCGGAAGGGTTTCAGCGAGCCTGCAATGGTGTTGTTAATTTATGGCCTCGACCGGTTAAAAGGCAAGCAAACCGTCCTGCGAGCGATCCGGTGCGTCGATCGTGTCCGCGAGTTAGGAGCGATTTATCGAAAGATTGTTTAAGCCAAACAGCTTTTGTTACTTTTCGCAAAAACCTGCCTAAATGCTTAAACATCCGGCCCGCCTTGAATTCCGAATAATGCATCATCAAGGGGACTCGAATGCGGGCTAATAATCATTCACAACACGAATCCCGGTTTCGCTCTCGCCAAGGAGAGCTTCTCGTTGGATCACCGCGATTCCCGCGCTACGAATGATTCATCCTCTAATCGCATGACGGGCCACCCTCGGCGTTGGCGCAATCAAAACGCCGCTCTCGCTCGTTAATCATCCGGGCCGCCCTCGCCGCCGGTAGCGGAAGGTGCGAACGCGCCTTTCCAACGGAGCCGGCCGCGCGACAATGGCTAGTCGCGTTCGCCGAGCCACGAGTTTCTTCTCGGCCGGCCTAATTCTTTCATCACGGCCGCAATTAATCATCGGCCGCGGCTTTTTCGCGTCATCGGCCCCACGGGAGGGTGCGAAGGGAGGGACGCTCGTCAGACGTCCGGTGGTAACAGACGGGGCGCGATGGTGAAGCAGAAATGAACTCTATTCGAATTCGTGCCCCCGTTGCGATCAGAATTCTCCGATTAAGAGCAGCGCTTTTCGCGGAGCGCAACAAGTGAAGGGCCGAAGGGTGTGCCGCGGAAAAAGGTATTTGGAAATCGAGGGAGCCGGAGGTCTCTCGCTTCTCCCTTCACTTCCGACGGACCAATTGCGTCTTGCTCGATTATTCGCGATACGCGGCGAGATGAAAATTCCGGCCCGCGCAGACTCGCGAATCAGAAAATGCTTCTTCCCGTTTTTTTGGGCCGCGCGTGCAGCTGGTGCGCAGAGAGACAATGGGGATCGACGGGAGAGCAGCTGGGCTTAACGAGTGATGGATCGCTGTGCGCGCATTTAGCCAGACACTCCTCGCGCTGACTGCGCGATCGCTGCTGCGACAGAGAGATTCGCCAAACGGCAACTCCGACGCTGTTCATCGCGAGGGCTACGCGTACAACGCTATCCGCGCGACTCCTGATCGGTGGGAAATTATTCGTCGAACGACGCGGAAGACTTTTCGACGATACTTAGAGTGTTTTATTTACGGAAGGGTCGCTCTTTCTCCCTTTTAATCGGCGGGCAGGAGGTCGAACGGTCTGCTTAGGAGCCTCGTAACCCTTAATGGCATCATTCGTCCGTAATCACGGCCATTATTGCCCGGCGAGCTCGTGCCGGAGTGCATCGCGCACAGAGAGGAATCGCTGGTGCCCGGGGCAATCGATATTTCGACGTCAGTAAAGGTGAAAGGGGGTAAGTGTGAAACGGACGTCGAGAGAGCGAGGCTTTTCCATCGGTAATAGGGGTAAATCGACTTTGTTGGCAAAAAGGATGATTGCCGGAGCAACAATATACCCTTTCGTTACCGTTCCGCTCGTTCGACAAGAATCTTCTTACGTTTCTCACGGCGCGGTCCGATGACAAATTAAAGCACGGCAATTAAACGGTGGTGTTACCACCTACCACACTGTGCCATTTGAATGTACTCACAGCAGAGACGTATGATTCGCGAGGATCACTCACCTGTAACAGAAAAGGGAATACACTTGTTAGAATTGTCATTTTTAATAACTGACTTCTAAATTATGTAACCTCGCGCTGTAATTGAAGTTTAATAAACGTTCGATAACCATCGCACGATTTCCCGCACAGTCGAACACATTTTGTCACGGAAAAGAGGCGCTATTTTAATATCCCCCGGTAATCTATGACGAAGCTATTAATTAGAGCGTAGCAGGTGATGAGGCTAAGGGATCGGCGAGGAGCGAATTCATCTCCGCGCTGGAGGGTAACCAACGCGGTCCGGGGGACAGGGACGAAAGGGGGGTAGCAGCGTATCCCTTCGGTCTTCGCCCTTCCTCCGCCATCGCCGTCCTCCCTCATCCGATCTCCTTTTTCGACGCTCCTCTCTCCTCGCGGGCGTACATTGAAATATAATTAGGGGCGGTTTAATAAGCGTCGGTTTATGGCTTTCCGTCGAGGCTCGAGCGTAAGCTTCGCCCCCGTTAACCGGCACGTTTGCTCCGCTTCCCGTCTAACGAGCTCCCGGGGCTCTAACCGCCGTTCCGAGGCGCACGCGAGCGGGCTCTTATCGGCGCGCGCCTCGTGACAGGGTTAAACGAACGGCCGATAAACGCGCGATCGGGGGGATCCGTTCGCGCGGAAATGAAGCGCGGCCTCGGCCGGATCGAGTAGCGGTTACTCGATTCGCCGGGTCGCACCTCTGCCGCGTGAGCAAAGTTTCCACGGCGGGGACGCAAAGTTTGCCCCCCTTCGTCGCCTGACGAGAGCCTTTTAAAATACGTTCCACCGCGATACGTCCTCGTTCGCGGTTTCTCGGAGACACGCGGACCGCACCGGTCCAGTCAGCGGCCTCGCAGCTTTCGCAGCTTCCGTTCCACCCTTTCGCGATGCGCTGAACTCAGCAGACCGGAGTGTGTCCGGCTGCAGCTGCCGCGCCGAGGCTGGCCGCGATTTCCGGTCCGCGGAAGCGCGAGGAGAATCATTTCACGCCGCCGCAGGAGACGGGTTTCGTTATTAACGAAACTTCGTTACCGTTTCTATTTTCTATGGTCGCCGGAGGCTGGGATCGACGATCGATCGGGGTGCTTGACTAGACAGTGGACAGACATCGAGGGTCACTTCCGGGAAGACGAAGATCTTGCGGAATTTGCGAGAAAGAAATTAATGTGTTTGGAAGTACGTTGCACGAGTGAACATTCGTTACACTTTTCTAGCTTCCCCTTTCCTCTTCACCAAGCCTCCCTCTTCGATATATATTCCACCTTATTCCTTACCCTTTTACAACGTCTCGAGTAGGGACGGCAACGAGAGGGTTTCCCGCGCGGATCGCCTCTATACACTTTCGAGCAATTAGCGTCACGATCTTTTTCCGAGCGCGCCCGCGCGCTTAACTTTGACACGGTCTGTCACTCCGAGCCCTGCTACCCTTCAATCCCAGTTGTCTGCTATTCGGATGCGAGTAATTACGCGTCACTCACGGCTCTTACGTTCGACGAGCGTGCCGGCGAAGTTTCCTGCCCCGCGAACACCAGCCACGGCGAAACTTCTGTCGCTGGATCGCGCGCGCGCGCCCCTGTTCGCCTTCGTGCCACACGCCTCCCTCATCCCCTATCACGACCCGCGATCGTGATCGAACGAAGCATCTCGAAGATTGCCCCCGATAATCGATCGTTTACGAAACCGCGGAGCTTCATTTCTTTCCTTTTACTCTCCGTCCGTCACGCACGCGCCGATAACGAAACATTTCAACTCCCGGGCGTTCATCGAAACATTGTCCCCTTCGCGCGATTCATCGGAGATTTATCCTCGAGAGGCGCGGCTCGTTCGACGACCCGTCCCCGATTAATCCGCGGAACAAACGCGCGACTGTGTCCATCGCGAGGACCATCTCGAGTCGGAAAATCGCGCCGCGCCGGTTTAATTAAACGGGCCCCGCATCATCGCGCTGATATTTCCGAGCGATGTTTTACGCACGCCGGTGTGTATAGATCCTCGTTGGATCCTCTATGCGGCAATGACGGAGCGCGACTCGAATCAGTTTATTGCCAGTCTAGCAGCCAGCGCCGGGGGGTCATCAATCGGCGATTAATCAGCCGGAAATCGGCGATTTAATGCATACCCCCGTATCACTCGTACGGTGTTGATTAATGTAATAAACGCGTTATTAGCTGGTCGCGGATGCGAACTCATTTCATTTTTCCATGTTACTTTATATAATTCATTCGAGGGACAGACGAAACGAATAATATACGTATAGAAAATGATAAATGCGCAACAAGTTTGTTTATTCACAAACTTTGGACACCCATCAAGTAAATTAGTAACGAAGCTGCGTTTAATTAATAAAAAAGGCTCGATCCGTTATTTCATACGCAGAGACGGGACGCGATCGCAGTTTTTTTTTCTCCGTTCCGCCCCCTGACTAAATCAATCAAAATTCTCTCCACGGGGTTTTCAATGATGGCCGAAATTCTTTTTTTTTTTTGTTGACTCTACGGGACGGTCGTTAACCGATACGCCTGTCATATCGGAAAAAGATATCGTTTCGAAAGCCCGGCCCGACGACATCTTGTTAATCCTGAGCGCGCCTATAAAAAAAAAAAAAAATGGAACGGCATCGATGCGATCCGTTTTCGAACGGTCGAATTTAGGGGAAAAGCTGGATTCTTTCTCTCCGGGCTAGCGGCGGCGATATTCGTTTCGGGCCCGCGTTCGATTGCTTGGAAAGCATTGTTAATCGCGTTTCGACGCTTCCAAGTGTAAATCGAACGTTCGATAAGGAAATGACGAAGGAACTGTCGTTCAATTCGGTTCCGTTCCAAATTCAAATCAGCCCATTATGCGGTCCGTCGCTCCTTTTGTGTACGTATATTAATTACACGTCCATCAATGGAATTCTGCGCCTTTTTTTTTTGCTCTTCACGCTTCTTGACCAGACGCTGACGATGTTCGTGTCACTTCCTGGACGCTCGTTCGCGGGGCGCTATCAACGCCAACGAACGGCGCACCACCACCTCTGATAAGCGGGACACAGTCGTCGGTGCGTTCATTTGCACTTTAATTAAAAATGAATCTCACGCGCTGGCCGACCGGCGGAGACGATCGTGCGGTCTCCTCCGAAGCGTGTGCACAGCCTGATTAGAATTATCCGGCGCGTAAGCTGCGCTCGCCTCTCTCGGTGCGAGTACGTCATTGATATTTGATCAAATTCATCGATCCGCGGAAGCGTTTGAAGATTTCACGTTCGTATTCTAATGAAGGAAGCAGGATGAATCGTGGGCGTCCTCCTGTCACTGATAGCACAGTCTCCGGCTTCCGGTCACCAACCGCATCCTTCAGGGAAAAAAACAGATAGTCCGACGTTTCTAACGAGCTGCAGATAGCTCTATCTGAGGTTTGTGGGTAGAAGGAACTTAATAATAAGATACTCCCGGCTCTGGGACGATAAGAGTAATGATTGCTGAACGGTGGCTGGATTAAGAAGCAGATTCGAAGAGAGGAGTCGAGCGCGTGTATTGAACGTTGCGCCGACGAATCAAGCTGCTTATCTTTATTCCCTCTGAATAATACACGAGGCTCAATAACAGCTGTTCCCCTCTCGGGCGTGAGATAGCCACCGATCGTTCGCGTTCGTCTCAAACGCGAATGTTGCAGGCACAGGAGGGAACTTATTTAAATAAATTAATGCGGGCAAAGTACTCTCTCTCGCATCTAATTCCTTTTTTTTCTCTCTCTCATTCGATATGCCGTTTGATAACGGTGATAACGTTCTCCGCGAGCCCGGCAATAAAACTCCGCAACGACGGATCACTGCAGGCACAGGTCCAAGGAAGCTAGGGCTATAGAGCCTTGCAATATTAATCGGACGCGACGGATATAGCGACTACCCTCCTCCCTGCACCGGGCACCTGCGCGGTTCATGTCCTCCGGTCAACTTCCGGCGAACTGTGCGAGCCGCTTTCTTTCCCCTTTTGCTCGCGCGCTACTTCGACGAATACTTTCCACGGAGTGATTAATTAACCATAACTCGCGCGGCCTCCCACGATATAAGAATATCACAGGGAAAGCTGAAGTACAGTTCCGCACGGTCGAAACGAAAGGGGCACCGATCGCACCGGCGGGAATAATCGGGCGATTATTCGGGCGGAACGAGCGCGACAGGATGAAAGGGACTCGCGAACAGACCCGGCCGAGAGATAAAACGATGACACACGGCCACGAAGCGTAGCGGCGACCATCGCTATTAATAGCGCCAGGCGTCTCGCGATTCGCTTGTATAATTCGGGAGCGATCGAATTATGCCGAGCGCGGAAGAACAAGATATGTTTATTGAAAATCAAATCGCGCGGAATTCCTATTCGTTGGCGAAATATTTATCCTGATCATCGGAGGTTCATAAATCGTTTGATACACTTTGCAGCAGACTTCCCAGTGGATTCGCAGCTTTTCAGTCGGCCAAATCGATAATCCCCGCGTTCCCCTGCGGGCACGCCGGAAGCTAATTACCGCCGCTGCTATTATTTATCACTGTACCACTGGAAATGGAACAAAAGTGCCACTGCGAATTGAAGGCAGATCGGAGTGCTGGCGGAAGTTTTACATTGAATCAGACCGAATTTTTTCCCTTCTATTAGCTTTCTTTCTCCGTTGACCGATTGGAGGATCTCCGGCGAATCGATCATCCGTGGGATCTTTGCACCGCAACGGAGCGTGGGAACGGGTTGACGCGAATCAGCCCTGGCAATAATACTATTTATCATCCCTATCGCGTAATCGTCGCGGGCAAATTGCCACGCGAGGTAATCACTCTCGATGCGATTAACGATGCGGAGACGCGAGCGAGCAAAGTGAAGGAGAACGAGATTGATATTATTTATTCCCTAAATTCGGGGTCAGCTTCTCTGTTTCTCGAGCCATGTGACGTTCAGACAACGGGAGGGGTGGCTCGAGGGGGAGAGTTTCTATTGGCAGGCCCATAATTGAAGCCGCGTAAGTACTCTCCTCGTATCGCCGTTGCGAGACGACGGAAGAGGATTACGCCGATCCCGCGGGACGCTCCGTCCGCGAAAAGAGCAAAGGGGAGTCTGCTCGGGGAGAGGCTCAGGTGAACCCACTCCCAGCGTCCGAGCACACTCGGCAGGATTCTTCCTGTCATCCTGGCAATTTCGCGCCCGGATCTCCGACTCCTTTCCAGGAGACTCCCGTTTTCGAACGTAGCCTAAGCCGACACTGGAGGGCTGTGTACGAATGACTAGTTTCTCGGGACGAGCCCTTCCAGTCCGCTCGATGATTAACCGGAATATTTCTCTCGAAGCAAAATGCGCGTTCCCTCGACAGAAGACGCGAAGTGGGCGATATCTGGTCCGAGCGAAACGGGCAGGAGCCAGCGTAGCTTTTCTTCCCGCCGGAAATTAAAGCCCTTTCTACCGAGGCTCCGATCAGGCCGGCCCCTAATTCCACCCTCGCCGTCGGAGGAACGTTTAGCCGGGTAACGGTCTGCCGTTCCGCGGAAAAGTGTCTCGGCCCCGAAACTCCGCGCGCGCTCGATTTCCAGCGTTTCGAGCGGCGACACGGCCCGCGGGCGATCGTCGACGCGGGGAACACAGCCGGAAGCGTTCTCGCGCGGCTTATTGCATACACGCGCGCCGCTCGATCCAACGAATCTCGGGCACGGGGTTATTAAACCGGCCGAGCGGTGCGCGCAGGAGACTGCACAGAGCGTGCATTGTACACGTGCGCGTAAAGTAGCCGCGGGATCCAATTAGCCCGCGGCGCGAGGATCGATCCGCGCCGATCGATACAGCTAATCCACCGGCGTCACGGCGCTCGTCTCGTTGACGTTTCACCCCTTCGCTGAATCCGCCGCGGCCGTCGATCCACGGCGCGCGCTCGACATTCTGCCGTCGGGGCGTAACGCCGCTGTTCGGGCGAGGCCGATCTCCAGACGGTTAGGGATCGGTGATAATTAATTAGCGGCCGCTCGGATGAGTAATGCTGATCCGAGCGAGCGGATCGCCGACGGACGGGAGAAAGGGCACGGAATGATGGAAAAAGACGGAAGCGGAGCGAAACTTCTTGCGGTGATTAATCAGGGGCTGCTAGGATGATGAGCGTTGATCGGGACGAGTCGCCTGGCGCGATGATCGCAACGAGGAACGGACGCCGCGCGAAACGGAGCGAAATAAAAGAAACTTCTCTGTCGGGAGCGATGCGACGCGAATCCAGATGGATCCAACGCGACGAAAAAAGAAAGGGATTCCCAGGGATCGATATCTGTCGCTATTAAACCACCCAACAAAGAGATCGGGCGCATGGAACACCTTTTTCGTTTATTAGCGTCCATCCAATCCGGCTTTCCCCTGTATCCCCTTTGTCCCTTTTCCGTCCGGCACACAGTCGACTGTAATCAGCATTACCTCTGAACCCTGACCGTTTCGCTCTACCCCCCTGACCCATCTCCCATGCGCCTTTACCTATCCGTTCGCCCATTTCCGCGAGACAGCGGAGGGTGAGAGACGGTTGGATATAATCGCGATCACTGGAACGCGCCCGCCGCGAAGCAATCCCGGATCTCTATTCTATTTCTGAAACAGGGAGGGAGAACGAGCGATCGACGGGACTCCATTCGACGAGCCTAACGTTCGCGCGAACGTGTTAACGTTCGACACCAACAGCGACTAGCTTCTCCGCGCGATTTCGCATCCAGCCGCGTTGGAGTGCTGCCGGCGACGATCGGTCGATGGCCAGCCCGCGTTTCGATGGAACGCTCCGACTTCGTAACCGTCCCCTTCGACTCGGAACGGGCGAGGCGAACGATGAGATACTTTACTGTACGATTCAGCGGGAAGTAGGTCGTCGCGTCTCCGCCGGACGGAATCCTCCCCGCCGGAAAGACAAGCCCGAGAGCTGAAGCGTATCGATCGAGGAAGGGAAAAGGACTCGAGAGTGCGCTTTGAAAGGCAACGCGCGCGATGGTCACGGGGATCGATCGCTCTCGGCGCGGCGGAGATGTTCCCGCTCGGAGCCACCCCCGAGCTGAATCGTCCCGCGATTTACACGGTGGAATACCAGGTGGTGGGCGATAGCGCCGGGGGAGGATCGATCTATTCCGAGAAATTCGGTCAGCGCGACGATTAATCGCGCGCTCGTCCGAATATAGCGGCTCGCGACCTCGCGCGTTTCACCGATCGGCCGCCGCACCTGGTCCGCGCCGTCCGTTTGAATTTCAAGTCGTTTAATCAATGCGCGCCCGGGCGGCATTGAATCAAAACGTCCGTTACCATGGGTCCCCGTCGGTCCTTTACGCGTGTACACGCGTCGGCCATCTCCTCCGTGCCGCCCTCCCGCTGGCGCGATGAATTAATCAAGCGGAGTGATGAGGGACGCGTCGCTGTTGTTGCGCTGCAGCGTATCCTACGCTGGATCCTACGGCGGACGCGCGGTACGGTTTCATAGATGCTGCGAAAGATTATTGGCAATAAAAGCGATGGTCGGTGGTCGCAAGAGGGTTGAAATGAAACGGTTTAGGAAGAAACCAATTACCCGAGCAGGGCGAACGAATTCTTCGATTTTCCTCGCATTGGACTGAAGTGTATACTTTCGAAGCTGTTCGCCTGTTAATACCTCTGCCCCGGGACTTTACTGACCGCGTGAAGTCAGGGGAAAGGAAGGAGGGTTGGCGACCGAGCGTGAAGCATCGATAGCCACTAGATGCCGTAGGGGTTGTTTAAATCGTAACCGACCATCGGATAAGAATACAGTAGCGAGTGATTTGCAGATATAAGAGAACGGAATTTCCAAGCGAAACGAGACTATGATAAGGAATAGAAATGATCCGGTCGAGTGTGAAGGGCGAGAAGAGGGTGGAATCGAGGGAGAACGAACGCGAGTACACGCGATCCAAGGCGTTCGCCGAGCTTTCGGTGAAATTTTGATGCCGCCAAGACCACCTCCGTCACCCCCTCAGCCATCTTCTGCGGGCTGCCAGCAGCGTAATGCACCTGCTGGATCAATACTGTTTACGCGGCATCGATGCACGCGCACTCGCCGCCGTTCGATCGGAAATACCGTTCGCAAGGTGCTTCGGACAACGCGCGTCGCGCCTAGACAATCGCGCTTAACCCGGATTCTATCCCCCCGCGGCACGTGTCACAGGAGGGGCAATGCGCTAACAATGTTGTGCAAATGAAATCTATGCGCGTTTTACGTATCGACGGTAAGAAACTGCTTGTCGAATTTCCATTTGGGAGTCGTTCGTGAATCCCGGGATCGATGGGGTTCGATCAATGATTCGGAATGAACGGGCGATACCCTAGCACGACGACGATCCATAGGAACACAGAGTTCCATAGCGAGCCCTTACACATCTGTCTCTACCAATAGGAGCGATAGTTAATAGTTACTAAAGCGATCATTAAGGCTATTAAAAATCTGGTCCTGCGGGACGCGGGTCGATGGATATTTCCCATTCCAGAGGATGGGCGGATAAGGGGGAGGTTACTTAACCCTCCATGTCCCGGAGTCGACGTCGGCTCGCCCAGGGCACGATAAAGTCGCGCTGCTCTCGAGCTACGTGCGTGCGAACCGGTTATGGCCCGAGGAATCCGTTTCTGCTCCCACGCGCCGCTCTCTCTCTCTTGTTGCATCTCCCCCGACGTGCCACGGGATCAGAAATTACCGTGGTCGACGTGCATTGACCGGCGAGCAGCGTGCAACGGAGCGTGAACCCTGACGCGAGCTAGTCGTCCGTGACCCCGGCACACGATCCCTCGCCGAGGCCGCGCGCGCCCCGGTTTTCGATCCTCCACGCGTGCCGTCTCTCGCGTCGGCCACGCCGATCTTCCTCGCGAGGTTCGCGCCGAACAGCGACCCACCCCTGGAGAGCGTGATGCCGAGCCGTGACCCGCTTTCTAAATCGTCATCGCGCCAGTGTGATCCCGGGCCTGGGAATACGGGCGGATCGGGAAATTTCTTTGCAACGTACGCAACGGGGGGAGGAGAATGCTGGCGGATGGATCCACGCTCCCGGTCCGATCGATTCGTTCCACTACCAACATCCTGCATGCGACATTTGCGGCTTTTCATGTGGGCCGGCGGGGGAAAGGTTGCACGGTGTTGGCAACGAGCACGGTAAAAAAGGTGAGATCGATTTCGTTATTAAGTTTAATCGAGTCTCAGCAAGATGGAACTTAAGCGAGTTTCAAGTACCTGACTATTCATTGATCGTACTACTGGCTACAACCATTTACAAATTGTACTCTTTACGAACAAAGGAACATTTCCGAAGATCTTGGTCGTTAAAGAGCCCTGCGTTGTCAATCGAAGTCGCCCATTGAATCAGTGCGAGACAAATGAGAGGATGGCTGACGGCGGAATCATGGGAGCGGGCAGAGCGTGAAGAAGGGACTTGCCAGGCACGTCGAGTCCTGTGGGGCAACTTCTGTCCGGGGTAAAAAGTGTCAAGGGGCGGACATTTGCATCTGGAAGGGGAGGGGCAGATGAATTAGGCGTCCCGCGAAGAGTGACCTTCGATCGGGGCTGTTTTTTCCGTCGGAAGGAGTTCCGCTAATTGCATCCCCTCCGTCTAACGTCGCTCGTTAGCGCTGCGAAGGGACGGCGCGAGGGGTTGCGACGCGTCGGAATGTTCGTGCGATCGATAAGAAAGGGACACACGCGGGTCCGGGGGACTTTATTCTTCATCAATGAGATATCGATCCGCCGGGATTAATTAAATCTACCGGAAGGCGTTCGTCGTTTGCGTAAACGGCGGGATTGTGGCGCTTACAGGGGTGTGCTTCTTTACCCAAACGCTACCTCTCGTCCCTCGCGAAGGTCCAGCGGTTGATTAATTAATACAATCCCGATCCGACGTTTTTCTTCTACCCGCGTCTTTGATCAACACTGCTGCGCGTACGTCGAGCGAGAATCCTCGCGCGCCTCATTTCCGTCGGCCGCTCTGCCCCGTGCTGTCTCTCGTTTCGCGAGCGCCGACGGACAAGCGGCTCCGAACGAAGTTACTCTCATATCCGGCGCGGTCTCCGAAGCTTTCTGGAATCACGCCACACACGGGAGAGCTGTCAAAGCAGGCGAGCGTGGTACACCATCGACCGATCCGAAGGGAGCGAAACGCCGCGTCGCCCCTTCGCACGCGAGAGCCGACCGTGGAGAAATCAGCGGCCGCTCCCTTTCGACCCTCTCTCGACCAGCGCGAACCAAACGGCCGGCGGACCGCTTTAGCCAGCTCGACGAGACGCCTCGGCCGAAAAATCTCGCCGCCGAACCCGCCCCTGTCTCTGGGCGACGAGGGTGCGCCGACCGCGGCAGCCCATCCCCCGTCCGGGGACACCCCTTTCGCTGATCCGCCTGTGAATTATCAGGCCTGGCCGCCGCTAATGGGGCGAAGGCTGATTCGATCGGAATCGATGAACTTTCACCGTGGACGAGACGCGAACTTGTCTTTTCTACAAGCTGGTGTCTAATCCCGAGTCAATTTCCTCGCGATGAATATTACAGCAGCCGAAGAAATGAGCAAAGGATCTCCCTTCGATAGGGGCCACGCATTCGCCTCCTCGGTCACGCCAGGAGGTCAGTCCGGCGGAGCCGAACGCGGTTGCTTGCTCTTTATATTTATTAGCACCGATTGCATTTTTTAGACGCGCGGCTATCTTTCAGCGCGGTCGGCACATTATTTATTGCCAGTCGAAGGGAGAGTCTTGAATCAGGGGCGGGGGCTGATCGATGACGGCCGTAAACCGCGATTTTAACGACGACCGCGTTTCGCTCCGCCGCACCGCGGATGCCGCTAATCCTTTCGCGACCGCACGCGGAATCGCGTCGGCGGGACCCCGCTTTCGCCCGGCCGCGCTACTCCGCAAAGCAGAAACTCCGCGAGCAACCGCGGAAATCAAATCCGCGACCGTTTCATGTATTCCTCGTCCCGCGATATAAACACTATTTTATCCGCTCGTTAATTAGCTGAGGCTTCTTCAAAAAAAAAAGAAATTGTTTTTTCGGGGCTCGGGCGTGATTGGAAGCCCGCCGGGACGAGATAAGAGAGGAGCGAGGAGTTCGGGTATGCGAACGAGCGATGATGCTTTTCCACGCTGGGTAACGGCCGGTCGCGTGCACACGCTCGGGATAGTTGCGCGATTCGGCGAGTTTGCATTTTTAGCGGATTCGATTAGCATCCTTGCGGGGCTAGCCGCGTTATCTGCCGCATGCTGCGCCGGAATTCGCGGAAGGCGCGCCCTCGTCTGCGTTTGTTTCTCGCAGATAAAAGCGGGAGGGCCTTGGACGCTTAGGTCGCGCGAGAGGATTAGGAGGGAACCGAATCGGACTGTCGATCCTGTTTAATCAAGTCTCGACGATCCGTTCGACGTTGCTCAAGTCCTTTTTCTCTTTCTCCACAGCATATCGATGGTAGCTTTATAAGAGCCTTCGAGAAGGGAACTCGACGCTTCAGTCTCGTGAAAGGACCTCCCCGAAAGGATCGCATCAGGGAGATTGAAAATATCTTTTAAAGTACCGCGATTTAATCCGGCGATGCAACGGTCTCGGCGAGATTCGGTGGAATCGTAAGAACGCATTTTTCGAGCGAAGCTGGAACAGCATGGAGAAATTGCCGCGTTTCACACAGGACGTCGCTATAAACTGCATCGACCTGCTGGTCGTAATTAAATTACCAGTGATTCACGAGACCGTCGTTGATCCCTTTAAATGAATAATTATAGTAATCAGTTTAATGAGGATCCCGGTTAATATCAGCGGGACCGCGTTTGAAAATTAGCCACGGATACGCGCGTAGAAATTCGTCGAAAATCCGCGCGTCGATCCCGCTGGAAATTAACGCGCGACGCTCGCCGTTTCATGTTGCCGAGTCGTTTCCGTCGTCCTGAAAAGGGGGGTCCCGCCGGCACCGGGGAGCGGCAGAAAGGGGTTACAAACGAGAATTATCGCCGGGACCGCGTCTGCATTCGAAGTGCACTCGTTCGGGGTGATATTCTGCCGGATCAATACTGTCGTTCAATCGTTCTCGAACTGAAAGCGACAGTAAAGCTCCGCGAAGAAGGGACTGGTAATAAACGTTCCTTGCAACGAGGGAGTCGACTTATTCCCCATGACTTTCGTCCCGAAGATATGCCCTCTCATTGTAACGCTAAACGATTTCGGAGCAGATAGAATCGCACGAATATAACCACACGCTTCCGTTCAGTAATTCCGTAAAGATTTCCGATTTCCCGCCTCTCTGGAGAGCGGGGCTAGCGGTTTCCTTCTTCCGAAGGCGAAAGCAGTTCCTTCTTCGCGGGGCTTACTGTAATTAACCAGTTCTCGCTCGGCGTCCGTCCGCGGCGGATAAAGTCTCCTCTCGTTTCTCCAAGAAGCCCCGTCCCTCGTTTCGCCGCCCCTTTCACCCCGGCCCGCTTTGCCGTCGTCCCGGGAGTCTGATCGCGTCGCGTTTTTGCGGCGGGACCGCCGCGGCCCTGTCGCAGCGGGTTCCTTTATCGCGGCCGGCCTAGACGACCGGGCAAACAGACGCCCGTCCTTGCCAGCAGCCTCCGAGCGCGATCGTGAGAAAGAAAGAGATTGCTGTCTCGCAACCCCTTTCCGAGCCCGGAGAAATTTACGGGCCCGCGGGAGACATCGATGCTGAAGCGCGCGTGTACACGCGCGACGGCCGATAAGAACGCTGCCGGAAATCGGGGGCGTGAGGGAAACGGAAGCTGCGCTCCTCAGATACCGTCCTCCCCGTCCAGCGAGATATCGCGGCGGTAAAAATAGACGTAACGCCGACTCGAGGATCGTCGAATCACGTTTCGCGTTCGATTCCCGAATTCGCGACCCTGGGCAGACTTTTTTAACAACATCGGTCCGGACGTGTAATCGATTAAAAGGCTGTAATTGTCGCGCAACCCCTCCGCCTGTGCTCCGATTAAAATGCTAATTCGCCAGGGGAGGGGGGATGAAACGCGCGTAGGAATTATGGAAAACGCTTAAAACGGTCAACGAGCAGGGGTTGGGCTACCCCAAAAGACGCGAATTAAATAATCCCCCCCGCTCGGGAATTCCGTGGCCGGTCCGAGAGGCTGGCTCGTCAACCGGAACCGCCGCTTTAATCACTGTGACCGGAGTCATAATCTGTCGGGAAATCTGAACAACCAGTTTCAATTAGGGATCCTCAATTAGAAACTTCCGCCGTGCTGCGATCTCTTTACGATTCGAGGATGAACCACGATTTACGTGTGCTCTCGTTGAATTCGTATCAACCCTAGAGTCTCCGGCCTTTTTACATAATCCAAAGATTTTTAAAGGGCAACACCCGATTATCAAAAGCGGGATAACGTTCATCCCGGAGATTCGTCAGCTATTTAAACAACCTCGAGCAACGATTATCTCTCGCGTAAGTGCGACAGGGGTAATATCGAGGGTTTCTTTCGCATGGGGGGGCGGGGGCATCATCGCATTGACCGGCCTGAGTGTTTCAAACGAAACGTCCGCGTGTTCAGGTCGCATTCGTCAGAGCGTTGCGAACTTGCAAAGAGAGGGCCGTCTAATATACTCATCCGACCCGCCCCCGAATACCACCCTCCGGGAGGACGGCGATAGCATCTCGCTACGCTGGTTATACACCAGAGAACACCGTCGAGATAGCCCCGGTGATATATATTTCCCGTTCCTTCCACCCCCGGTCGACTTTGCGCTCCCTCCCCGCGATTCGCCGTCGCTCCTCCTGTCCGCTACCATCCCTTTTATCCGTCCCGCTTCTGATTCCACCGCGTGATTTACGACACACGTTTTCTCCTCCGCTATCGCGCGCGGATCCTCGGCGATGCCCAAGAACCGGCCGGGAACCCGCCGCGAGAATCCTCCGCGAATTTCCATATTCTCTGCACGAAACGCGCGCGTGTCCCTCCGCTGGCTGGCGATCGCGCCAGACGGCTTTTCCGCGCCTGCGGTGGGAGACGGTGCTTTTTCGGGGGGGGGGGGGGCGGACAGGCACGCGTGATTTTTTATTTTCTTCTACTATTTCTAGGTGGAACAGTGTTCTCTCTCCAAAGCCCGTACACCCATCCTCCTTTCGATTACTCGGCCTCTTAAAGGGGCGGCGGCGGCGGCGGCGCGATCAATTGTGTTGCGGAACTGCGGCGAACTGCCATTGTCGGCGGAAAGTTCGGAATTATACATTGGAAAGTTGGCGCTGGAAGGAAGCGGCTTTCGGCCGGATACTTTGGGCCGCGCAACCCCTTATTCGTGCCGCTCCCCTCCCCCGCCACCCCCCCTTATCGGAAGTTCTCAGACGATCGCGCGCCGCCGTATAAAACAGAGAGACGATTCCGCGGCTTCGATTTAATTCGATGTTGATTCTGATTTAATTAACCATCGGCGCCGGGGACGCGGACCGTCCTAACCCGCCCCAACCACGGCCGCAACTTCCGATTTAATGGGGCGGGTACGCGTTCGCCGTGGGATAACAGCCCCCCCCCCCCCCCCCCCCCGGCGCAAATAAGTTGCTCGAGACATTTTTGGAAATCGCGCGTCGCAAATTACACATTGCCAGGCAAAGGAACGAAAAGCGGAAAAGCATATTTCCACGATGCGGTCCATTCGAACGCGTCCCGATGTGACGCGATCGCGAACAAAACCAACGTTCGCCCGGCATCAATCGGAATTCGCTGATCATTGACCAGAAGCGATTGGCGGAGCGCGCGCTACGCCGACACACCGACGGATCGATGCTAACGATGATGCACGTTTGTTTATGCCGCCCCGCACCCGGCCGCGGTTTAATATTCGCGAGCAGTGACACGCGGCCAGATAAAAGTGAACCGTGCTACAGGGGAATAAAGCAATCTCGCGTATTGGGCGGATCGACGCAGAAACACCGAGATATTTGAGCAGATCTCGCGTTGTAAAATATTGCACGACGACGGTGAAATGATTGAAACGTTAGGAATTGTTCGATTGTGTCTTTGTCTCTGTACGATTAAAGCTCCTCGCATTGACAAGTATCCGCCCAATGGTTCCCGCGATTCGTACCCGGCAGGCCGGCGGTAAAATGGGCCGGAGCTAAAAAGCAGCGCGCGGAAGCACCGTCGTTAATTTAAAAAGTAAGGATCTCTTAGCCGAGGTAGCTTAGTTGCCCGGCCGGCTCTTTCAGTTTCTCCGCGGGAGGAGATAGAACGAGCGGACGGGGCGCGTCTAGTATTCGTTAGAGTCCAAGAAAAAGGAAAACGAGCGAGCAAGGGATGGTTGAAGAGGGCGGGCCGGGGATCTATGCGCCCACCCTCCGCTTTTGACCCAGTATCGCAACGCCAGTGGCACGAGTGGCTCGCGGAGAGTGTGCGCTGCCTCGACGTGCTCGAAAAGCGTAGCGCACGTGGATAACGAGGGAGCATAATAGCCACTTCGTCCCGTGACGTTTCCACGCTGGTGTATCAACAGCGCAGCGTGTCCGCTCCGACCCGCTTCTGTTCCGCGCGAGCGGTTTCCGGTCACCGCGAGAATCCTATATTCCGATGCGCATACTAGCTCGGACCAGCCGGGACATGCTGGTAAACCGATCCCTGGCGAGCTCACTCGCTTGGCGCCTTTCCCGATTTGGTATTTTAAGATCCGCGCGAATCGACGAAGGCCTCTCGGATATTTCTTTTCCCCCTGCGTGAAATGCCGACCTCCTAACGTCCAAGGCATGAAACGTCCATTAATCAGCTCCCAGCTGAAACAAGTGCGCCGCGAAATAAAGATCTCCCTCTCTCTCTCTCGGACGCCTTAAATCATGAGTTTATTTCCTCGAGGAGGGAAGACGGTCCTTTCAGCCCTTTTGCCCTCGCCCAAGCTAGAGTAAACCTAAGCTAAGAAATGCTCCAACGGAGGACGCTGAATGAAAAAGAATAATCGTGGCTCTTTAAACTTCTACACAATTTTCCAATCCCCCGCCCTTCGAGGGGCTAATGTTCCCGGTTGAAGGGACAATGAAGGCGTCGAACGGTTTACTCGCCGAGGCGGTTGGAAAGGTTTTCACAAAGGGGCGAACACAGTCCACTCCGCGACTGTGACCAGAAGAAATAATGGAGACTCGCGGGAGTGGTTCGAAGGCGAGTTCGATAGCGGGGTTTGTCCTCCCCCCCTTTCGCCTTCGCGCCGAGCAAAGTGGATTTGCACAAAGCGGGCACGACTTTTCCCCGTGACTGGCAATGAAAGCCGACGCTCCCGACGCGGGATTGTTCGCTGGTTAACATAATACTAACAAGATTGAAATTTCATTTGAAGCCTTTTCACCGACCGCGCTCGCAATTTGCCTCTCGCGCCGGGCGTTTCTGAAACGAATTCCGCGCCGCCTCGTTGCCTCGCGATAACGTTTAGAAATATCCAGGGCGAATTGTGAAAAAAAAAGAGAATTATGTTGCAAATTAAATCCCTCTGCAAATCTGTTTAGCGAGATCGACAAAAGTCACGAATTTTGCCTACCTCGGCTTGAAAGCTAATTACAGCGCACCCTTTTTTTTTTAATGGACAACCGAAATTGAACATCCGAGGCGAAACGTCAAATTTATTTCACACAGCTGAACCGCTTTCAGTCGAATTACGATCCGTTCGGGTCCTCCCACCTTTTGTAAACCGGGCAGCGTTTTCGGAAAGGACGGAGAGCCACCCCCTCATCGGGGACGCAATTAGTCACAATCCACCTCGGTTATGACTTATCCCCGCCGCGGTTGACTGCGAATTGCTCAACTTGGTCACAGCTTATTCCCAAGTTGGGGCGAACTTCGGCTGCTCGTACATTCCCCCCAGTCAGGGCTCGCCGAAATTTCGATTCGAACCGACTGCGACGATCCTCCACGGCGCGATATTAATTTCATCGTTTCGCGATCGCGTGCGTCGACTCTGCGGAAATCAGCTCGCTCGTGATTAAACGTACGGCGGGGAGGAAGAACGGGTTCAACGTGGTATTTTCAGGAACGCGTCGAATTATTTAACGCCGAGCCTGATCGAAACGGAAACGAGTCCGTTCGAATCGGCTCGAGCGTTAACGCGCGATGCATCGAAGAAAGCCGTGTTACGAGGCGGGTTACGTGTACCGTGGAGTTGCACGCGAGCTGCTCTTTTCCTTTTTTACGGCCACCCGATTTTTATGATATCGCCAGAGAGGCGATACTCGGCCCCGTTCCCGACACCCTCGCAGCAGACTTTACCTCCGGGGCGAGGCGGATTTTTTAAACGGACACGCAGCGAAAAATCCTCCCCGCGCGTATATCCGCCCCTTGACTGAAACAGCAGTTCTTCAAACTATCGTTCTATCGTTCATTTCGCATATTATATTCGCCGCGATTCTATCGCCTCAATTTACGACCCGACGCAGGAACGCGCGGCGTTGTAAAAGCGTCGACAATTGGCCCTTCGGAGACTCGCTGCCAGAGTTGAATTTGATACTGTTTGGTGTTGCGCAGTTGAAGTAGCCGACCCCGTGAAACAATTCCACTTGCGGTCGCAGCAATTGCGGTCGCTCACGGAATAACCATTAATTATTGCTCGTTGCAGGCTCCGCTCGTTCTAGCGTTACAGCGAGAGCTCCCCGGTGTTTCCGATCGGCAACAAAAAACTTAATTATGAATTTCAGCTCGGTTCGTTTATTCGCGGCGAGGCATCGGATGGTTTGCCGAATCGCTATTTAAGAAAGCAGAGCGACTTCTCTGTGAGATTAAAACGCCGACGCGCTACCGCGGCTATCGTGGAAAACGTAAAGGCATTATTAATGCAAGGCAATCCCAGCGTGGTCGCGGGGAACGAATTGCCCCTCTATAAAATGCAGCTTCGCCGGAGCTTTACTAAAACGGGCGTCGCTGCAGTGGATACACTCTCGGCCACGCACCGAGGATCCTTTAAACAAATAAAAGCGCGCTCCGCCCGTTCGCGACGATTCGCCGGCGCGGAAGGGTTGTTAAAAATAATCGTCTCCCCGACGTGGAAAGTTGCCGCGGCGGAACCGGCATCGCCGGCGGCGGTCCCGATGATAACTAGCAGAAAGGACGAATCGATGAATTTCGTAACAGAGCGAATTTCCCTCGGCAAAGGACGGGAGGGATGTACCCGCGGAGCGGAGTCGCTGCGAGGCCGAGGGGGTTGGTGTGTAGGTGGTGGTTCGTGAGCGAGGACGAAATCAATAGCGCCGTCGGGTTTCGTAGCGGCGCGGGGGGAACGGTGAGCGCGTCCCCGGAGAAAAAAGGACGAATGTAAATTTTCAATTAAACCCGCCAAACGAATCATCTCGTCCGTTCGTCTATTTTTTATAAATAATCACCATCGCGACGCGATTTGTCGATTCCTTCTACTAGCGGGGGATGAATCGCGGGGGGGAGAATTTTTTCTCGCCCCACGGTCGAACCCTCCTTTCGCCCGCGTCGCGACGACGGAAAAGGCGGGGGCGGATGAATAATCAAACGGTCGGCGCGCTCCGGGGATGAGTCCGGACGCTCGTTCGCGCGAGGCTTTAATTAGCCCCCCCTCGTCCGAGGCAGAAATACAATTGATAATCGTCCTAATGAAAATATTATCCCGCGGAAAGCGGCCGGGGAATATTTATTCGTTCCTCGCGCTGGATAATCGAGCGGAGTGCGAACGCTTGCCAAGGGGCGGAGGCTCGGCCCCCCGCGTGGTGTCTCGCGTTGTCAGTAGCTGCAAGTCCTAGCTTTCATTCGAGGCGTCGTTCGTTAAAAAGCTCCGCACAGAAACGGAGAAAATCGAGTCGCCGATGTTGGCTAGGAGACAGAGTCTAAGGTCGACGCTTGGCTGCAACGTGGTTATAGCGTCGCGCTGCAGAATCAAGGGCCGCGTTAAAAGGGGAACCTAATTCAAGCAGCCGGAACCTCGGAGAAGACGATCGTCTGGTTACGAACAAGGGGAATGCGACGAAGTCGAATAAATATCAAATATATAATAGATGGAAATTGTAGATACACTTTGCGATCCCAATTTCCTATTCCCGAAACTCCGCTGTACCTTCCGTCCGTCGTTTAATCGCAGCGGAGGTGAAAAAAGGCGTCGACGAGGGAGGCGAGGAGTCGCCAGAATTTCATCGGGGTTGGCTCGGGGAATGGCCGTAAAATATTACCCCCTATATTCCTGCGGTGCCAATTTACGCCGGAGTCGAGAAAATATTATACACTTTCTACAAGTCGTTCCCGAAATGATCTGGCACGGCGAGGGGCACAGCCATGCACACAGGGACGGAGGGGGGTGGCTCGTAGATAATCGCGTTGCACCGTTTTCGTTTCTACGCCCCTCCCTCGAAGCTGCCTCCTTTTTTCCTTGCCTTTTTTTTCCCTCCTTGCTTCTTTATTATAACGATAACGGCTTGGCGAGCTGCGGTTAATATCGAGTATCGGCCGCCCGAACGAGCAAGGAGACGGGGGTGGTAGAGAGAGAGAGAGAGAGAGTCGACTAACATTGGCGAGAGGCTGCGGAAAACGGGGGAAGAGCGAGGGCTGAATGAGCGCGGAGGAGAAAAGGGAGAAGCGAGAGCGGCTCCCAAGGGAGAAGCTAGCTCGTTGCTACGAGGGGCTCGAAGTCTCGAGTACCAAAGTCTACCGCTTTCCGACGCCCGGCACAGCCTGCAGACCGATCTTTACAGACCCGTCTTTTCCCTCGATTCCACTGTTGAATTTTCGCTAATTAATTCCCCAAACTCGAACGCGTGCCTCGATCTATATTTATCAGCGGCGGAGAGGCAGAGGGGTAAGAACCGCGCAGCTTTAGCCGATGCTTATTAATGGACCGATGAACCGTGATCGTTCGCGAGAAATAACTTACCGCCGCCGGTCGAGATTCCTCGTCCCTGAGAAATGATGCTGTTCGAGCTGTACTCACCTGAAACGGAAAATATTTTCGTCAGTCGGATGATGACTACCAAGAATATTTCTGTAAACAAAATTATACTAACTGCAATAAGGAATTAAACAGTTTTATTTTCCTTTTTGTCAGTAGTTAGTACGATTAGTTTTTTTTTTATTCTGTAATTATTCGCTGAAGTATGAAAATGATTTTCCTTGGGGACAATTAACGATCGATCACGGACGAATGGGTTTCTCTCCAACACCGAAAGGGTTCGCATGAAAATGTGAATTGCATTGTGTCGACCCCTTCGAGAAGGAATACCATTCAACCTACACGTTTACAAGACGCTCCATTTTTATTAATATTATAATCAATTATTTTTCCACCTGCCAGAACCTCGCGCCCCATTGTTTAGCCGTTCTTTCAACACCGGCACATCGTTATTGTTACAAACGCGCGTTTCCCTATTGTTACCCGGCAACCGCGTCTTGTTTCGCGGCGGCATTCTAATTAAAAAATTAACGTTAATTACGGCCGCGGCCCGCGTACACGCGTGGCGGTAATGGGAACGCGAACGAAGAAAGCGTCGGGGCGAGAAATCCGACGAATGCATTTTAATCAACGCGTCGAGCGACGCCGTTGTTGCTTTTTCTACCGTGCTCCGCTTGACTTGGAACCCGTCGAAGGGGTTAAAGGGCGTCTAGCCTCGCCCTGGACCTTGAGTCGACCGACTTTCCTTCTCCCCATCGAAGATTAATTTGCGCCACATCGATACTTTGCGCTTTAACGAAAAGGCTGGCCAAGTTGATAATATTTTGTACTACAACGGTATAACGTTTCGATGCGCCGAGATGTTAATTAAAGCGTTGATTGAGAACTGCGGCGTTGTAATTTTAAATATCGTTGCACGAAATTTGAATACTGTTCAATGGCTATCGTAAATTATGCTCCTCCGCTTGATTTTTCTGTTGGAACGAACAAGCAAGTGTTCGCTTGCCGCGACAATTACTCTTGTATATTGATCAATATTAATTGATGTTTGCATCGATCATGGGAACAGCGTCGACTCCGTCCACGCGCGAAAGGAAAACGCTAGTACCGTTTGTGTTTCAAGGGTGCACTCGACCTCAGTCTCTCGAACAGCGTGGTAACCCGATCTCAAGAAACATCCGAGAGGCGCGGAGAGATCGATCCACCCTCGGCGTGGTTAACAGGGTTAACTACCCTCGATCGGCGGAGGAGTCTTCAACCGGAGCTTTCAGAACGTTTCTGCCGCCTTTATTGCGACGTCTCGACTGCGCCGTGGAAACCAGAGAGTGAGAGAGAGAGAGAGAGAGTTCTTGTCTCGAATTCAACACCTTCAACCACTGTCTTTTTATCCGCTTCGATTTAAATACCACCGCGAATCCAAGATAAATCCGAGTATCCGGAGAGGGGGATAGAGCAAAAGGCCCAGAGTTTAATTGTGTACTTCTCCGCGTCCTACTCAGCCGAGGCTTGATTAATTAGATCTTAATCCCGGACGACTCGGGCTCTGTCTGGCAATTACTGCAACTCCCGCGGCGATATTATTGTTACACCCTTCAGCCCTGATACGGCGAAAGACCCGCTCCCCGACCCAGCGGCCACTCTACTAATTCAACTATCCGAACGTTATTCCGGGGCGAAAATCGAAGAACGCGCGGAAAATACCCTCGACGGAGGAGCACCCTTTCATCCCTCGCGTAGCGCGTCGTCAAACGGCCGGCCGGGTGGATGGCGCGCATCAAAAGGAACGCGCCCGCGCCCGGCACAATGACAGACCGCGCGCGACCGTCCGATATCTTGCTGGAAATGTGCGTCGGGGTGGCATCCGCGGACAGCGGCGAACTCTTTGAGCTCGCGTACAGAGCCGAGGGAACGCGGAGCGCCGCCGAAATCATTAGGGGATCGAAAACTGATTAAGGGGGGTGGAGGAGTTAAGCCCGGCTCGGCCGTATGAAAGAGTCACGGCGGGTCCCTCATTGTCGAGGCCGGCCTCTATTCATTTGCCGCATCATCCGCTCGGATCACGTGCGGTTGATACTCATCAATAATTTGCCGACCGATACCAGCGGAAAGCTCCCCTCCGCCTTTACGTCGCCCCCGTTCATCTGTCCCCGCCCCTGCTCGATGAAATTGAAAGAAAATATTACCCGGGTAACTACCCGCGAAGCGTATCGAGCGATCCACTCTCTCTCTCTCTCTTCTACACCGAATGGAACTGCCCTTTGTTGGAAAGCCGCGGAGAATTTTGATAACGAATAAAAGTGCCGGATCCCAATTTCGGGGATCGCCGGGGTCCACGGAATTATCGTGAGCGAGATATCTCCACCGAGTCGAGCCAACTCGGATCGAGGGTTCGTTAACGGGATCGAGAGGCTTCGGTGATTAGTCCGAAGATGGAAGACCTTTTCTTTTTTTTTTGGTCAGAACTAATTTTAGTATTAGCTTTCGCTGTGATTAAGTGCGGGGCACAATGTCGAATTACTTTCGGCCCGATTCCGATATTTCATGCAAAGCGGTTGGTCCGTGTATTTCTCAACTGTCGGGGATGGAATTACCCAATTTCACGCGACAGGCTTCCCCCTGCGGGGAGGGGGAGGCGGCGGTCCACCGCATAATCCTTCGATCTACGCAGCACGAGAGAAAAAGGAAAGCTGTGCAGGGATGGGGACAAGACGCGCGCGTGGAAAGCAACCCTCCGCGACATATGCGCGCCAGAATCTCCGGCCACTTATCGGGATTTATCGATACGCGCCGGGGGTGTCGTATCGAGGCATCTGGCTTCCGAACGATGTGAATCCTAACGAAGACCCTTTCCTCTCGGAGCCACCGAGGAATGGAATTGCACGGAAGCGAGACAGAAGAAGGAGCAGCTACTCTGTCCGGCTGCGAGTGTGAAAAGGGTTGTCGAGAAGCGCGCGCACGCAGGAAATAATAATGTAATCCGTCTGGAGTCTTTCGAAATCGAATCCGAACACGGATCCCGTCGCGAGGCGGTTCGATCGATCCGCCTTTTAATTCGTTCTCGTTAGCAGGGAATTATCCGGGGACTGCGAATCGAAAGGGCAGATCACGGCTCGCCGCAGCGGACCTTCGAAAGGGCGATGGAGAGGGACGCGGCCAAGGGTCGTCGCTCGTTCCTCCTATCAACCGGCCGGTCGTTCCGCGCGTTCAGCAACGAACGCAGAAGGTATTCCGGTGCACGGTCGCCTTGGGAATACCCGCTCCTACGAGGGGGGCTCTGTTAACCGTGCGCGCACCGGTACGTTTCAAAGCGCGCATGCACGTACGTGTGAATGACGGGCCGGTACAGAGAGACACGCCGGTTACACGACGCGATACCGGGACGCGTTTCAACCGCGCGATATACACGTCCCCGGCAAATCCCGGGGAATTGAAAGGGAACTCGAAGAGCGCCCCGGACGGACCTTGCTGCAACGTTTCGCTTCCGCTCGATCGGAGTGTCCCACGTGAATCGATTACTAATATATTCTTTCTACCCCCGGCGGGGATAATTCTGCGAACACGGACGAGAGAACTCTCGTTTGAGGGATCCATGTCAAGGGCGAGAGTCGCGGAACGCGGAGGGGTGAAGGACCCTAGGAAGATCGCAGATAGGCGAAAGATGAAAGCCGGATGGGCGCGCCCGCGACCCCCGTTTGATTTATTTAATTTCGTTCCACCGACGATCTGATCTCGAGCCGATCGCCCTGCATGGAATCACTCTGGCAGAACGGGAAAACACTGTTGTCCCTTGCATTCCATTTTCGTATTGGAGCTGGCGAATAGTATCTAGTTCGAATCATTTATTATCGCGTTTCCATGCTTTTGAACGAATGCCGCCGCCTTTGAATTAATCAAATAAATATATCGCAATTGCAAAGGAGGTTTCAGCCCTTTGGCCCGTGCAAGTCCACAGAGCGAGTCTCTGCTGAATTACCGAAGGGAGTAGAAATGACGTTTCTTCCCTACACTCATTAATCGGACTCGCAATCTTAAAGGGCTGCAGCCAGCCCCTTCGTTCTTTTCAATCAACCGAACGGCGCGTCGCGATGCATTCGGAGTCGCGGCGCCAATAAGGCGGTGTCGATTTCCAGGGCGGATAACGCGGGGATAAAAGAGCCCTCTCCCTTCACGGACGCAGCGTGCATACGCGCGCGGGGCGAAGGGGATCCCTTTCGCCGATCGTCCGTGCTTTATCGAGCCGGAATTATGCCGCCCCGTGTTCTCGGACGACTCGGCGCGACCCCGAAGCGCCGGTCCGAGCTCTGGAAAGAAAAATCTATTCCCCAGGAACGTCCGGAAAAACTCGTCTGAGGCATCGGATTCCCGGCACGTAATCTTCCCTCCTGTTTATTGCGCCTCCTTCGGCCTCGCCTAAATCATTGCGCATCCCTTATTGAATGGGAAACAAAAAGAAGTCCCTTACACGCCGGCCGACAGTCGGGAATAAAGTTTCCAACATTCTATCCTCTGGCGACCGTCCTTTTTTCCTAGATAGCACCTATTCTTCATATTCTACCTATCCCAACTACAGCATCCCCGTTCGTCGCGTTCTCGGACAACGCGCGAAGCGAAGGGGGTTAAATATACAGCTGAACCGTTGAGAAACTTGATTTTTACAACGAACCGTCCGGAGAGCGACACTCGTCGCTTTCAATCTCTTCAACCTCCACTTGAAGTGGCCCGTCCTTCCCGACCACCCACGCGCTATGTATTTCTAGACATGCTCGGAACACATGGTTGATTCCTGGCCGGAGGAAAAAAGAAGAGAAGCAGACGCGGCTCAGCGCGATTAAAGCTAACGTCATGCTTAGATTGATACAATTCCATAGCGCCCGAGGCGTATTAAAAGTGCAACTGTCTCTTTCGCTCCTCGCGTCGAACTTTGCGTTTTATATGCACAATAAAATAGATGATTAGACAATAGAAGAATACGAAACAAAACGGGAGAACGCCTATTGTAAAATGTTTTAGTTATTGAGAGTTATCGGACATTTCATTCGCCCCAGAAAAATTGCTCGTTTCTCGTGCACTTGTTTCAAAGAATCCCGAAGAAACGAGTGGCTGAAGCCACGAGCGTCGGGGGAATGCGATTCACATGTGAGCCGAGTCGCGGTACAAGGAACACGTGCAGGGCATATAATGCGTCGTTATGTCGGCACTCCTCGTCCGGTCCTCCGAGGATGTATAAAAGCATAAACGAGCGTTGGTAGCTGCAGCGAGTCCGCGGGACCGATCGCCAACAACTTTACGACCGCCGAGTAGTCGTGTCGTCGTTAAACGCAGCGTTATTAACACGACGCGTCCGGAACGACCGACATGTGTTCGACATAATCAAGTAAATCAAATTTAATCGTCCACTTGATCGTTCGGCGATGCGTTTATTAAATTCTTCGGGGCGGACCGTTGACGACCGTCGGCGGGGCTCGAGAAAAAATCGCGCGACTACTATTGAAATTGAAAGCTACAAGCTCGAGGATAACTTCAATTACACTTCCCGAGTAGAAAGAGGCGCTTGGCCTCGGTAACGAGTCCCGTCCGCGGCTCTTTCGCTTCTCGGGGGCCCCTTCGGCGGGCCCCTCGTGCGAGTGATTTAGGGACCCGCGCACAATGGGAGAGGCGGCGTGGGCGAGACATTAATTTACCGGCCCCGAGGCTAAACGGACCGTTCCGCGGCGATACGTCGCGCTCGTAATTTCGAGAGATAAAGGGTTTCCTTTCGCAGCGGCCGCACACTACGATCACCCGGCCGTTCCGAAGTCCTTCGCGGAGCTCTCGAATCCGAAGGAAGCCGCAACGGGAAAGGAAGTGACTCCCGTGGGAAACGCGGGGCGTCGGGCTAATCAATTTCCGTGCGCCTATGAACGTGTTAATCACGTCCAAGCGTCTGATAAGAGATTAGAGATGCACGTGGCCCGCGGTGTCTGCAGCCGCCGAACACGTGGCTGTTCGCCGGGACGAGGGAAATAGAATAGAGCCGCGTGGAATGGATCATGCTGCTCCGTTATCGGGGGCATCGGGAATGCTGCAGCCACTGCGCGCCACGGATTATCTAGGGCTGATTCGATTTACTCTGCCGGGGTGTTGCGCGCTATCGTTTTCGATTTATCGCGGGAACCGTTCGCAGCCCCTTAATTCCTCGACTGGGGGACAAAAGAAGAAAGAAAGAAACAGATCGAACACACGGGAGCGGCGGCGCTAGATTTAAACGTGGACGCTATTGCGTTTATTATTTCTTAAGAGATATTACGATGATTGCTGAACCGAAACGATTGAGGGGAACCGTTATCGTTCAGCGCAACATTCTTGGACAAAGTGGAAATATCGGGGCCGATTCTGTAATTCTAGAAATGAATATTTCCACCGCTGTACAAATAACCGTCGAGCCGTGCTCGTTAAGGGTTTGGAAAATGTAGCAACTCGCCGTACCTGCAGCGAAGCCTGACCGTAGGGCGAACAACGGGGATTCGATAATGACTTACCCTCTTTTTTCTTCCCCAGTGGGACACAATCGCTAATTAAAGTTGCGACGCGGATACGTACGTATATGCGTGCTCCGCTAACGAATTCAATTTGTAAGTTTCAGTGGGACGCGCATGATTAAGCTTCAAATGCGCGTGAAATAAATGAGACTGTCCGGGATGGAAGTTTAAAAGGGAGCACCTCTCGTTATTTATCCGATTCAGTGCTGATAATTAGTATTCTCGAGCAATTACTATTCTTAAGAGAAAACTTATCCCACGACAATTTACTCCAATGCAGAGCAAACGGACGGAAGTTACAACGAATCCCGTTCCAAGGGAAACGCTCTGGATTATAATCCGTACGGATTCCGCCGCGTTCATTGATACCTCGGACTATCGCCGTTCCCTCTCGGCGATTCCGCGCGCGGCGCCCGCTGCCCGTTCGAATCCGACACTTATTTCGACAAACAGACCGCGGGATCAGCCGCGCTTCGTCGGGAACACGATTGCCGACGAGTCCGCGTGCGCGCACGGGAATCGCAGCGGCCCCGCGGGGCCGGGTGAACGAAAACGCGATGACCGCCGGTCCAGCCTCCCCTTTGCGCCACGGCTAATTCGTATGCATACCTGACGGGCCGCAACGGCTCCACTTATTTCGTTACCGCGCCGCACGCTGGTCAAACCCGTGCGCGGAATGCGTAAAACGCCGGCAACTCGAACGGGGTGATACGCACTTGGATGGAACTGTCCGTCTGTCCCGCGGTGACAGGGGACACGTGTACGCGGGGCCGTAAATCGGGCTATTTTTGCCGGCATAATGGGTGGCGATGAGAGAGAAATAGAATGACAAAGTGGCGGAGCGATGGGCTTTCTAATGCGCGCGGTCGGCACATGCCGAGGGAGTTGTTGCTTGCCTAAACGCTTTACAAACTGGATGCGTACGATTCTAATTGTTTTCCTGTCCGGTTCGGAGACTGTGACTAATAATCATGTGTAACAGTATGTTCGAATAGTCGATTGAACGCGGGTCAGGTTCGTCTGGAGTCGCTTCAGCAGTCATCCCCGAAAATATTTTCATAAGCCAGCGAAAACACCCTGTGCATCTTTGCCCAACCCATCGATCCGGATCGAGCGACGGTGCACAGGGGTGGTTCCTCGCCGAGATTTCCCGAGACAGCACGTAGAGGTGTGAACGTCGCGAGTTTTCCTTCGCCGAGGATTTAGCATAATTCCGTCGGCTGCGCGCCTCCGAGGGTGGTGTAGCCGGCTGACGGTAGCTTGCAGAGATGACATCGTCCACCCGCTTTCCTCCGTCGCCCTCGCGTGCTCCAGCCAGGCGTACCCTCTGGCAAGCGCGCGGGTCCATTTGCTTCGTAGGGTCGCCATGGTAACCCCGACCACCCCTTTTCCGCGCCCGCTTTTGTCGCACGCGGTCATCAGCCACCCCCCCCCCATATTTCTTTAACTCCTTCCCCGAGTCCATCCTTTCGCTGTCTCGCGTGTGCCCTAATTCAGGCAGGACTACATTCTCGCCCTCCCTTTCAACGGGATCGCCAATAAAGTTCTTTGCACGCGACGAACAAGTCGGAGGCGATCCGTTCGCAATTTTCTCCGGGCGCGCGTACGAACGGGGTCAGGCATGATTAAGTAATAAGAGACAGAGGAATCATCGAGGGCGGCTGCTCAATTTTTCAGCCGCTTTCCCAGCGGCCGAGCTGCTACCCGGAAATAAAAATGCCATAAGCCCGGAGAGCGAATCGATAGGAGACGAGAGAGACAGAGAGAGAGAGAGAAGCCCGTTGCACGGTCGATGCAAGAAGCACCGCCGCACACCACCGAGAAATGAATTCGAAAAGGGGTTATCCGCGGGGGCTCAGCCAGTATCTATAGCCGCGGCCTATCGATCCGAGGAGCATTATTGCCGCAGGAAGCGGCGACCTCAAATCCAACCATCTGTGCCGCGGGAGAACACGATCATTCATATTTCAACGCGAGGTGCATGCACCGTTTCCTCGTCGATGCTAACGCCCGTGGGGAGGGCGGCGGCCACCCCTGCCGCACGGTTTCTCGCCGTTTCTTTCTATCATTAACCCTCGGTTCACTCGGTCACAGCCTGCTCGGCGTTCGTCTCCGCGAAATAAAAAAAGAAATAGGCTATTCGCGTGGAGAATTTTCCTCTGTATCTCATTCGCCGGAGGGGTATTAAGCGACATATCTCACCCTGCCCGCCCTTGTTCCCTAATCAACGCAGCGGATCCTTCGCGCCGGGACGCTCTCCGCTGAAAGTCGCCGAGAAATAGATCGGCGCGATAAGCGCGAGCGTATCGGACAGCAATCGTCCACGGATCCAGCCGTTCCGACCCCGAATCGACTGCAATCACGCCCATCCATCATCGGAGCTGATAAATCGGCCGAAGGGACCAAGAGACATCTAAACGCGCAAAGGGAATTTTCGGCTGGCTCGTTTCGAACCGCGCTCCGGGTATTGGCCCCGCGTTAATCAATGCTCGCGATCGGAATCGAAGGGGCGCGTTTCATCGACTTCCGGCCGCCCCTCTATCGTCGCGCATGGCTCGAACGGGAATCAGCGGATCTGTGTCTCCGCGATCAGAGGACAGAGTCGTCGCGAGGCGAAATACGTACGCGTGTAAGCTGCATACAGATCCCCCCTCCCCCCCTGCATTATTCATGAAAGCGGCGCGATCCTGATGAGATTCCGCGCGTCACCCCATCTCGTCTGCGCTACTTTTCGGAGACGCGCCGGGGACCGTGGCTCGTGGGCGCGGAACAAATCGCTCGCGATCGCCCGAATTTCTCGCATCTGTCGAGGGCGCGTTAATGATTGAGGGGTGCGTCATCGGCCTGGTCCGACGTGAAACATTAATGGCACGCATGGGACGCCGCATTTGCGGCTCATACGCTCCGCGGGACGTTCCTTGGAGGCTGCGACGTTTCGATCGCCGGCATCGCGGGAACGTAGCAGGCGATCAATTTAACCGTTCGAGTAAGAAGCGGTTCGAAAAGGATTGAAACACTTTTAAGCCCGCTCTGGATTCAATTGAAAGACAAACATTTCTCCAATAATCGTGGCAACGAAACGTTTCGATTCAAATATAAATATACATGAACTCGTTTGATTGCACCGCTGAACGTGAAGTTATGGTAAAGAGTCATTGTGATAAAGGGAAAAAACGCTCACGCTCGGAGCAAGATTAATCGACACCGAGCAGGGGTCAGTTAAATCCGCGCGGTGGTTTGTTTAACCGCGATCTAACCGGCCCGATCCGTTCTAGTTTCCTTACCGCGTTTTAATCCCGGGCCCGGCGATCACGGGGATCGATCGAGCAGTCACGGGGCAGCGCACGAGATCGCGAAGCCACGAGCCGTTTCCGCAGCGAACCTAATTCCGCGCGGGATTTGCTAATCCCGGGGTTGCAGAGTCGGTCATTATTTGGTGTCGCGTGATCCCGGGGGTAGAGCGGAGGCGCGCCGAGGGGGGAGGAGGCGTACATCGTACCGCCGCTGTATTTATCCCCCGATACATCACCCTCGAACCCCTGAACACCCCGCTGGAAAAGCCCGTCCGACTGGCCGCGCGTAAAGCGCGGATGCGAGCTATTCAGCGGCGACCGAAATTCTTGCGAATCCCGACGCGATCTGCGTAAATCGAACCTTCTTCATTCGTACGATGATTAAACAAACGGTCGTCGATAAAACGGGGCAGCGGATTGTTCTTCGGCGAACATTTCCATGTGTTTAGGATCATTCGGAATTCTTTTCAACGGCTTTCTAAACGATCCTATCGTCTTAAGCGGGGTGGCGGATGGATTAGAATCGGAAGGAGTGGAAAGACTGTATCCACGGGCCAATAGGCATCGATCCCGGCGCGACTCTCGACGGGGTGAGTTATATACCGCAGCGCCGTGCTAGAGTAACCAACCCCCCTGTACACGCGTGTGCGCTTGTGAAAACACCGATATCGTTATTTATGTATCGCGCCGGGCCTGTTACATACCCTCCCCCGAATAGCCCTCTGTACCTTCAACCCCCCGGACTGCCGCCTCTCGCTCGCTCCCGTTGGAACTCGGGGGAGAACCGTTGGTGAACCTTTCACGGCCAGATCGCGGCATTCCGACGAATCCTACGGATTTTCCGTTTCACGAAGGAGCAGAGCAAGGGGGCGGGAGGCGTTTAAAATTGTACCACCGATAAGGGTCGGAAAACTCTCTCGAGAAATGAGCGATCGATTTTACCTAATACACAATTCTTCCACGAAGCAATTTGGCGATTAACAACATTATTAAAAAGCACAGGAAACCTATTGGCCACCGGAGAGGAAGAGCCACTTCTCCGTCGACTGTTTTACTTCCATCTGCACGGTAACGAGAGTTTCCGAGAAGCCGGGAAGCGATCCGGCCGGGGAGCGGCAAGTTTCAGATTCGAAGGCCTCGCAACGGCGGCCAGGAATAATAAAGACCGGCGAAAGGTAAATGTTTTCGCGCTGGGGCAAGTACGCGCGCGCGCCGCCCCCGGGATATGCAAATCCGCAACAAATTTCCACCGCCGCGTAACATGTTTCTCCCGTTGCCTAATTAACCGCTCGTGAAAGTAAGATCAGAGGAGCTCGATGCCCGTTGTCGGCTATTAAACGTAACTTTATTTCCGATTAGCTCTTTATCGTAGACGAGAATTTCTCCCTTCTTTTTAAATGCAAAAGTTGCGACGAATCGGTCGGATAACAAAGCAATCATTGCTTCAAATACTAACGAAGTAATTTTAACAAAAATCGGGAGACATTTTCCACTTTATCGTCCCCCGTTTCTCTCCTTCTTTTATTTTTAAAAGCTGTTTAATTGACACCGATACAGGGGCGAGCTCGGCCGACCCAGTTATTACCCGAGTCGCATATCCGACGTGTAATTGGTGTGTTCTCGATCGGGAATGAAAAATAGCAACAACGATCGCCGGCCACTCGAATTCCTTCGTATTTTATCGAGCTTCTCAATTGTCTCGAGCACGCGCAAATTGGTTCGCCGAGCGCGCAAATGAACCCCGACGCTCGATTCGGCAATCACCGTCCGTACAGGCTTGATTTCGCGACGCGGAGGCCCGGAAATCGTGTCATCGATCCAGCCGCGGACTAAAAAAAACATTCCGCTTACCCTTCGCCGTTTCACTAGCGAATAATTCGATCGGGATGGAATCTCACGATCGATCGATCCCCATCGCACCGATTTACGCCGGTGAACTTCGAACATATCTGCGTACACCAGTTTCCGCAATTCCTGCGAGTACGACCTCCGAGGAATCTTGTTCCCCCAAGATTTATTAACCCGTGTCCAGCCCCTCGCGCGCGGGAAACACGGCCGAACCACGGCGGCGCAGACAATAAACAATAAATTCAGGTTTAAGAAAACAGGACTCGGGCAGGGGGCGACGGACTGTGGGTCGGCGAGCGTAATTGGAGGCGGCGCCGCCTCCACCGGTGCCGGCGAACGTAATCCTAACGTGCTTAAGGTGATTTGTGACGCCGGAACGAAGGCTTTAAAGACTTACTCGTTATCTGACCGGTGCCACGAATGCGCCGAATCACCGAGAATCGGAGGAACGAGTAGCTACCGCGCGTCGAGGATCGAACGCTTTTTCTTCCCTATTCAAAGTGCAAAACACAGGAAATGGTTTACCGGATAAACATTTCGGTGTCTCCCTTTCCGGATAAATCTTCGAGTATTAGTATCGCTGGATAATGAACGCACACTGCGGGGGCGGATGGGAGTATCCCTTCATACATTTTTAATCGAACCAAGACCGCACCCTTAATCCGGGCGGGCGCGGAATCCACAAGGCTGCGGCGTCTTATCCACCCTTCGCCTCTGATTACCTCGACGCTTTTAATGATAATTTAATCGGCGGCGCGTTACTCGGGATGTATCGCGGGGGGTCGCGTTTATATCTCACTCGCCGCGCTAATGTTTCGCTTGCGATTCTTCATGCGACGGATGAAACGTTGCTGGACCGAAGAAATTCATTCTCGAATAATTATCGCGATCGTATATTCTGCCTTAATCCGAGATCGCGATTCGCCCTAATAAAAATCAGGCAGATAAATCTACCCCAATCAAGATTCCCTCGCGCACCCCCGACTTCTGCACGGAGGTCGTACATCAATCCCTAACTTCAATTTCCACGGGCGACGCAAGCCCGCGACATTTCGCTTCGTCTTGCTGTCCAAACAACCGTTAGCACGTGGACATTGGTACCATTAAAGCACGCTGGGCCGTTCTCGCCGGATCGAAGACGATTTAACGTAATTAATCAACCGTTCGTTAAGTCCGTCGCAATAGCTAACGTCTCCTAGGGCTGGCTCTATAGTTACCATCTTGGCGAGGGGGGTGAAATTAGGAAAAGGGAGGGGGCCAACTTTTGTGGTCTGCCAAACGGTTTCTGAATAAAAATACCCCGAGGGTAAAAAGATATGGAGAGACCGCACCCCTGGAAAAAGAACGGGGTGGTGCTGCCGCTTTTATGTTTCGTTATTAAAAGACGCATTTATTAGGATCCGCGGCCGCTCTTTTCCGAGCTGATTTCGCGAAAACGTTCGACGCTGCGAAATCCCACGTGCTGCTACGATCGAAAGCAGGCAGAGAGGCTCGGGGCCTCCTCTGTGCCTGGCGCTATGTAAACGGACGCAGAATCGTTTGGTGCACCGAGGCGGCACATCGATAAACTTGTGTACGTGGCGATGCACATGGTGCGTCGCGACGCATTCTACGCTTGTGCGACGCGCGGCACCGTGTTTCGGCAAAGCCTTTGCTCCCAGCTATGTGTACTGCAGTCTCCGTAACATCCGACCCCATCTGTGATAACGTCTGTCAACTCTATCAGAGGCCATGGATGCAATAGAGTAGCTAAAGCCAAAATTGATTGCTGCTATACAAAGAGATGATTTGCCATTGGTGTTCTTCGAATCGTCTGAAGAAAATATTGCGACAACTAAACCTGTGAGTTTGTGGCCGCTCAATTTATTGATCTTTCTATTTAAGAGAAATCGAGAGTGAATATAAATGTTTCAACACTGATTGCCAGAATTCATTGTTGCAAAGAGATGGTCTGCTATTATTATTTTCCGAATAGTCTAAAGAAAATACTGTAATAATGAAATGAGTTTATGGCCGCTCAATTTATTGATCTTTTTGTTTAAGAGAAATCGGGAGTGAATATAAATGTTTCAACACAGATTATCATAATAATGTGGAGCCAGGCATTTCTCCACCTTTTCAGGGTAATCGTCACATAGTTTTCCTTGGACGGACGTTGTTCACAGAGTTTATGCCGCTTGGAAATAACAGAAGTTAGTTTTCCCATTGAGGGAACTTCCTATGGAAAGTTCGAGGAAAGTAATACTTGGGGATTAGTGGCGAGAAAAAAAGACTGTTGGAAGTTTACCGTGCGACAACTGCGTGGGAAATACTTTTCCTACTTGAACCGTGATTGAGCTACTTTATTACCGGGCAAAGGAAAACAAAAAGCACATTGCCGATCGCATCGAAATTAAAGAACACATCATTGGACATTAATCGCTTGGCATTCACCGAGCTAACAATCTAATTACTTTAAACGGTGATTCCATTTAATTATAACACACCCGCCACGATTATACGAAACGCGCTGCGTCCAGAATTCTGCAAACGCATTCCTCTCGCAGCTTCTCTCTGCCGGCTGTTGCCCTTCGCGCTTTTAACAAATTAAAGCCCGGGAGACAAAGACGTTTTTCACGAGGAAACACGCTCCCCGGGAGTAAATCGAAGGCTGGCAAAAGAGACACAACGGAAGGTAAGACGAGGGAAACAGAGAGATAAAGAGGAATTCCGTCTTCCGGCGACTTTCACGGAAGCCCGCTATTATCCTGATTGCATTTTTAAACTGTCCGCCGGCTCCGTGCGTTCACCCTACCCCGCGGAACCCTCTTTTCTCGCCTCCGTCCCGATGACTACGATTTCTCCCCTTCGGTCCGACGCCCACCCTCTTCACGTTTCACGTAACTCTTTTCTTTAGAACGCCGCGCTCTCGACGGAGGAATTCCACCGATACGCAATCCTCCCTCATTCCCCATCAAACGCAAAGCATTATATTCTTTCTCCTTTGCGCTGTTGCATTTTGAACGAAAAAAAAAGAGAGATAGGCTCTCGGAAACGTTGTGCACAGATAATCACAACATTCTCCTGAACAGCAATCGGAAAATTGCGCATTAATTCTTGGCGCGTTCGCCTCTCTTGCAAAATGCAGGCGGAAGTTAAATAACGAAAGCGACGACACGTCTGACAAACGGGGAGTCGACACGAAACGACAATATTACGCGCGTCGCACGCTGTGTCTCTAATAACGATACTCTTCGGACACGCGACATGCGTCCGGGGGGGTTGTAAGTTAATAACGACGACGATCGAGGGGGGGCTACCTTTAACTCGAATCGAAATCCTTACGAAACTATGCCTGGGAATCGCTCTCGTTTAAATATCCACTTCAGGCTCCATTAACGAAAGTCGAAGGCGACGGACGCCGCGCGAGGAACGGGAGAGGGTGTGCTGGGAATCGAAGAATGCATAAATATGTAGTCGAGCGCACACACGCGGACCCTACATTTGCATGCCGATGGTATCGGCTTGGGTCGACGACCGGTCAGGTTAAGTATTTTTAATAGGCGGCCGGGGACCAAAGGAGAACGCCTCGCATTCACTGATCCGATCCATCAAGAGCAATTGATTGCCAACGGTACCGAGAAGAGCTAATCGTAGTCGTTCGTCGTTGTTCTCGACCCGTCCCGAAGCGACTTCGTCTTACGAGGACGTACCGTAGTCGCATCGGAACCACCGCACCACGGATAAAGAGCCAAACAGGAAGCAGGCTTCTTCAAACTCGTTTCACATTCTTCCTTGTCGTTTGCCTCGGATGCGTCGCCGCAGGAAGAAGACGCGCGTACACCGGCTGATGTATGCGGCTTCTTAGCGCATTGTTTAGAAGCAATTATCTGGTCGTTTGTGACGAGCGGAATAAAATGCCAGTTGAGGCAGCAATTACGCGTGCAGGCAATGGTATCCCAGCGTCATATTTAAACTAGTCTTTCGAATGTCGTTTAAAATACAGCGACAGTGTTTGAAATGGCATTTAATAAAGAGAAACATTTCGCGGGGGTCAATGAATAGCTATAGTGAATCATTTCCCTTTCGTTAAAGACAACCATACGATGCTCTAAAATAGAATGTCGCTGCCATGAATTTTCTTTTCGAGTCCACGAGCTGTGCCAGATAAGAATTGTCCAGGATAGCTTCGTTACCGAGCTCGACGACCGTCGCGGCACGATTTTAGTGGTAATTCTCGTCTCGCCTATAGTTTTCTACGTGACAGGAGGCCTAATGGTGTGCCCCGAGGCGAACACTCCCTAGCCGGCGCACCATTACCATATCCTGCTCAATTTCTCCTTTCTACCTCGCGCGGCAGCCAGGAGAGAGATCATTATTTTTCGCGCAACTATTTCCGTGGCTGGCAGGCGGCACACACGTTCGACACGCTACCCGCCGCGCACGGGGGAACGTGATGCTGCCGTCGTTTCGGGCAAACGCGAGACTCGTCGCTCGTTTCCGATTTAAATGTCATCGATAGGTAGGCGATCCACGCCGTCGTCATATCCGCGGCGTTCGCGAATTTATTATTCGATTCGCCCGAATATTCGCGTCGGGGACAATTGTAAACGAAACGGAATACGATTAGGGAAGAATGATGCAATCGCTACCAAGTATCGCGGATACGACAAGTATAATATAACTTTGTATAGCGGGGTACATTTTTTACAAGCCAAAGGGAAATCGAATCGACCATTAACAGGGGCGCTTTCCGTTGTTAAATAATGTCAACAAAAGCGGCACAGCCTCGGCGATCGGGGAGTCCGAGGCTCGCCAAAACATTGGGGGCACAGGCTTCCGGTGCGCCTAAGGAGCGGTCAAACGCTGGGCGTGGTGTACACGTCCCAAGGAGCCGCAGGAAAAAAAGGAAAACAACGATCACGGTCGAAACGACGCGTGGGCACACAATCCTAACGCGAAGCTACGCCACAAAGAGTTCGGTGCAAAGAAGCACTTACCTAATTGGTACATGGAAAGATCCTCTCAACCGCCGGCTACTCTGTCATTGCACAACTGCACTGCACGAGAGGCACTCTTTAAACCACGGTCGTCATCTCCGGCACCGATGCGATCGAGCACGCTGCTCGCCGACCCAGGGTTGTGCAATGCAGGGAGGACGCGTCCCGCCCGGTAGCCAGGAATATCTGTGTATCCAAAGGCCAACCGGTGTATCCTGTCGCTCGAGGGCACAGCACATGTATTACACAACGCCAGAGTTCGAGAGGACACCGCCACGTTTCACTTAGGGGAGGAGATGAAGCGCGAGTCTACAGACGCGACCAGCAACGAAAGGTTTAACGAATCTCTCGTTCTCACGGAGTCTGTTTCTCTGGTCCGCGCGGCCGGCGGATGCGGGAGGACGAAGGGGGACAGTGAATCCTCGCGAATTTCGCGTTCTCCTCGGAAGCTGGCAATCCACTGACTGACTGGCTTCCCGGTTCGACCCGTGTCCGCGGCTGATACTCGCCGCGCGGCGCATGCGTGCGATAAGCCGGCGACATTGCGCCGCCGTCGAGGACGTCGTTGATATCCGTCGTCTACGTCGCCTTCGTCCTGCTCGTGCATAGTCCTCGTCGGCATTGTTACCCCCTTCGTCCTCCGTTTACGTGGGGCGATCCGCTCCGTGCAAGGGAACGCGTGCACCAGGCCTGCACGCGAGACACCACTTTCGCGCGTTTCATCTCGTAAGATCCGACCAGAGGGGGTGGCCATTGGTGCGAGAGAGGTGGCGACCTCTTTATGAGAGATGACCGGCGATCGTTCGAGGGAGAGACGCCTTTCGCGTTAAACTTCATTGCGTGCGGAGTTTTTCTTGGACAAGACAGTGTTTTATAAATCGAGCGGCTGGTCGCAGCAGGTTTTATCGAAGACGGTGGCTTCCCTCGGTGGTGAGCTTTTCTATTTGAATATATTAAATAAAGAGCGGAGAAACGAAACTAGTTTCGTCAACTTCATGCATAGAGCCGCTTTGTAATTTCTACGCTCGAAACGGCCGAAGTTCGAATGGAAATTCCTGCTATTCACGCATGGAACACTGTTTGCATCATATACCTATTATTCCGTTTATAATAACACCTCGTAATATCCAGTTATAAAGGCACGGTATGCGATCTCATTAAAGATAAAACGAGACTGATAAAGCGTTCTATACCTGCTACTTGCCTGTTTGTAACTTCTCATAACCCTTTAACGGAACGCCAAAAGAAGGCCTGCGTTAATAATACAAGACAGTACATTTAATTATCGTTCATCGCCAAAAGGACAGGTTCAGAATGATCCATTGCCCCCTCCATTCGATCAGTTTCCACCTGATAGATATCCCGTGGAAAGTCCGGTCGCAAAATTACGTTCCGCAACGAAGGGAATAAATTCGAAGTTTGCCTGCTCCGAAAGAACGCGACGGTAAATAGAAAGGCATTGTCGATTCGTCCGAGCGAACGTGACACGGTCAATTGACCGTTCGAAGCGTCGCGATAGGAGGCGAGCCATTCCATTCGGCGACACGAAACACGTTGGAGAGGGAACATTGACACGGGACCTTCGATCGGTGAAAGTATATTTAGCAGTCGGCAATTAAGTGCGAGCCAGGCGAAGCGAAGGTTAAAGCAGGCGTGAAACGGAGCAATAGGGTCCTGCCTCGCGCGTTTCCTCTATCTCTCGCCGTTACTGCTCTCCCAAGCCCTGGGTCTTCTGTAATCCTTAATTGGTTCGCGTGATTCATTCGGTCCATTCATCGTAGCTAAACCGTTCACCGAAGGAGAAGTCCTCGCCCGGAGCGACGCGACCTCCGGGGCTCTCTTCTCTCTCCCTCCCTATCCCGTTCCGACACGCGAGAACGGTAGCCCCGTGTCCGCGTCCGTAGCTATAACGTGGGATCAGATAAACAAACGCGGCTTTTAACTCCGGGCAGCGACATAATCGCTCGGTCAGGTGGAGTAGTCGGGAATAGCGGGTTCAAGAGGACGCGACGGACGGGCCCAGGGAAGATCGACGAGCGAGAAAGGGAGAAGTCGATGGGGGGGGGGGCGAAACAAGATGTCGCGGACAAGGGGATGCCTTTCGTCCCTCCTGCACCGCCCCGGGGCACGACGATTGCCCGGACGAAGAAAACACGATGAAAACACTGCCACCAATTCGGGCCGATCAGATATTGCCGCGTTTCTACGAATGGATGGATCAATCTCCGGAGGGTTAGCGATTGTTTCAGCCGTTCCTTCGTACAGCTCGTGTATTCTTAATCGACTAGGGAGAATAACGTTGATTTCAAGGGACGAGCGTTTGACAGGAATGTTACAGTAATTGCCCTCGACCGCTTCATACGAAATCGTTCCTTGACCCTTCTGAATCTGTTCAGTATAATTCCAATACCGACTCCGCTAAATCATTTATTAAGATCCGCATGCATGTACACATCCGAGCGAACCATTTGGAATCGTGGAGGGAGGGAAGAATGGTTTCCGGGTGTGCGCCAAACCGGAAACGCTCGGGCGAGGAGGGATCTAAGATTCGCGGAAGGGTGAATAATAACGTTTGAAATTCGAGACGCGGAATAAAACGACGGGGCGGGGTGGCCGCGCGCGTTTCAACGCGTATACGTGTATAGATCCTCGGCGCATGTAGCCGGGGGTAAAAAGAGGATGCAAGGGCGTCAGGAAGGAAGGCTTCGTTCAATAAAACGGAATATCTAATAAGGAACAAATGCAGTCAAGGAAAGAACGGAGAATAGAGGTCTGGATAGTTCGTTTGGCAGGGTAAAAGAAGGGGGAGTGGGAAAGGGAGGAAGGAAATTGGAGAGAGGCTTTTGAGGGGCTCCCACCCTCCGCTTCTGTCCTCGTCCTCGTCAAAGCGGAGTCATGTCAGGGAAGAGAGGATGATCTTCGGGAGGTGTGTCGATATTTATTGTTCGGTACGAAAGGGCGATGCAGGAATAACTGGAATTATCATCTAGTCAGGTCGGGGGTTATCTTTAGGGCCATCGTTGACTATCATTGAAATTATCGATGCTCTTTTACATTTAAAACGTCTCTCTATGATCCCTTCCAGCTTCGAAACGGGAAGCGCGTCAACTCCTGCTCGATAGGTCTAGGCTAGTTCGACTTTTCATTTACATACGCATCGGTGAGTGGCGCTTATCTTATCGTCCCTATTGTATCGCGGCCAGATTTAAATAAGGGACTCCTCCCGTGGGCGTACTGCGCATTTCCATACGTGCACGTTCATCCCGCATCGATCCTCCGCGGAAGAAAGGCTCGCTTATCTCCCTCCATCCGGGGTCGAGGCGAAAATGGAATTATCCGACGAGCGAGGAAAAAGCGTTCGCCAGTTTCCAATGAGTCCGCGGATAATAATATGCAGGGACATTGATACTCCGTGCAGGACGTCCTCCCTCCCGCGATCTGACGTTATCGCGAGGGAAGACGGGCCGGGGGGGTTGGAGTAAAACTTCCTCGGGGACGCGTGTGTAAGACGGATGGGCACGGCGCGGGATGCGCGTCCGTGTATCTCGTGTGTGTTCCATTTTCAGCGAGTGTTTAGTGTGCGTACCATCCAGGCGTGTTATCGGCAGCCCCGGACCGAGCTTCTGAAAGGCGTCCAGCAGACCTCCCCTGTCGATTCTATGAAATATTTGAGCAGCAAATGGACGCTCGGCGAGGAAGTTCGTTGGGAAAAATCGCATCGATACGCGCCCCCTTTGTTTCTCTCGACGGAAGTCCTGATAGAATGATCGCGAAACTCGACAAGATTATCATTCGATTGTTGCCGGCTCGTTGTTTCCAAAGGCGTTGTTCCTTCCTCTCTTGGAGAGCCGCGCGAGGATCCGCGACGTTCATTAATTTAACGAGATCGTTCTTGGACGTACTGATAAAACTTTCGCGAGACCCGGGGCCACACTCTTCCCCTAATCGCGTTCGGAGGTTCCCGCAACCGGAAATAAAAGCATCCGATAGAAATACTCGTAGATCAAGCGTTACTATAATCAATCGATATTAATTATTGTCCGAGTAACTTTTTAATTCCATCCTCTTCTTTCCCATCGCGAGCCGTCCGAGCTGTTGCAAAAGGGGTTAGCGAAGAAGCAATACGCTGTGTCCGTGTTGTCGGACGAATCGCGGCCATTTACAATCGAGCCGCGAAGAATACAGCAATTTCTCCGTCGGCTAACCGGTGATCGAAAACGAACAACATCTCTCCCGGAGGGCGGTTTCAATCCTTTGAGGTCTTTCGATTCCTATCTCGTTCGCTATATTCCGGCCGCGGCCACGGAGGGACGCGGCCCGGGGGCAATGGCCTGGAATAAAACCGGGACAATCGGGAAAGGGGTGGAGGGCAAAGAATCGCGGCGTGACAGAGAGGTCAAGAGGGGCGAGGTGGGGTGGTAGGATTTCGACAAGTTTTCTGCAATCGGTTCGTTTGATGCGGATTCGCCGCCCGCCCCCGCCCGCGCCGCCAAATCGAACGCGAACTTGCGACACGAGCGGGGAAAGGACAGAGGGGAGGAGGGTGGGAAGGGCGGAAAGAACGCAGGGAACGATCCTCAAGTCACGATGATGAAAAATGTTTACCACGAGTTTGCAACTGTTTAAGGGACAGCCAATTAAGAACTGTTAACTATTAACCGACGCGTCTGTGAACAAAGGAAGAATTTCTTCTCGAGGGTGAATAACGGGCGGACGCAGCGGAACATTCCCTCCCTCCTCTCGTGTCTCGAATGGTCGCAAACATTTATCCCGCTCCGAAGACACAGGGGGTGGTGGTTCTTCTACGATCGGAAGATAGCTAGCGTGCGTGTGCGCCGAGCGGAAAGAAAGAGGCCGAGAAGTCACTTCGTCGGAATACCAAATACCCCATTCCGATCCGCCTGACCACCCTCGAATCAGACCGCACTCGCCAAAGGACGCTCGAAGCCACCCCCCCCCCCTGAAAGCGACCCCCGCCCGGGAACGTTTCCTCCCTCACGATTGTCTACTCCGGCGTGCAAACATTCCTCCGGGTCCCCGGAACGCTTCCCGTCTCCGCGCTCTCCGAATCGATCCTAATAATTACCGGGCGAAACGAACCGACGCCGCGTTTCGTTCTGCGAAAATCGCCGCGCCCCGAGAAAGAATATTATATTCTCTCCGGCCGGAGAACGGTGTAACCGTGCGCCGTTACCTCCGGCCGCTGGTATTATTCAAGATTCCGAGCTCTTTGTTTTATGGAACGCTAAGTGGCGACTATATTTCTTTAGCCCCGCGGAGAAACAGCCACTTTCGCCGCGCGAGTCCGGCGATTTATGTTACGGCGACGCGCTAATCCCGTGACGGTGTCCCGCGCCCGTTTAATCCTACTTCCGTCGCGGAGAAGAGTCCGCTTTGTAACTCGTTTCAAGGGAATTCGAAATATCGAAAGGCGAATTCGCTCGCACGGAGATCGTAAGTGGACACGGATAGCCGGTCGATTGAAATGCGCGGGCAGTTAGCTTATTCTAAAGACGGCCTAGGGGCTGGTTCGGGGATGCGTCTTGCGTGAGTTAGGCTTGGATCGGACTGAATAATGCATCGAGTCGCCTGTTCACACGTACATTCTCCCTTTCCCCATGCATGTGCGCGTCCACACGTTTATCCGACCGGGCCGCGCAATTCTTGTCTCTGTTTGCTCGGCAATTCCGACCTTTACTCCTCCGTTTCATTGCGCACCGGGCTTTACGCCACGCCTGTGCACTATATTTTACGACTTCGTTAAAGTCGATGAAAAACGCCGATGCTTCCCTTCGTTATCTGCGGATTCGTTAGCAAAGCATTCTCTTTTCCCGTTTGATTTATGTAAGTTCTTTCCGCGTTCATGGAGCGATAATTTGCATTGAACTTCTTGGTTTTAAATTGACACGTTCGCGGTGATGTCGGAAATCATTTATGAACTCGAGATCGATCGACCCAGATATGTTCGCGGATCAGCGTCTATATTTAACGAAAACGTTGTTATTAGCCACATGTCTAATTTCCACGTGTCCTACTAATTGTACACGTATCTTTAGCGTGATTGACAAGGGAGGATGAATATTTCAGGAACCTTCGATTCAATTTAAACGCCCAATTCAGTAATTGAATTCCATCAATGTCAAATGACGTAACGTATCGCATGAAAGATCTTTTCCAAATCTTATCGCGCAAAGAGAAGCTCACCCCCGCCCCGAAATTTACAATCTCCGCGAAAGGGGGGCAAACATATTTACCATCGAGCAATAAACGAAGTACAACAAGAGAAATCGCGGGGCGATAATTAAAGCTACGGAAACAGCTGTCCATTAATTGAGCTCGTTCGAAGCCATAGCCGTTCCCCGTTTCTGATTTCTCTTAATTAAATGTGCCTAGGAGTTTTGCCCGCCCAGGGTGCGGACGTAACGAACTGGCCTGAGAAATATGGCCAAGGCGAAAGGAGAGATATTCATTCTAGTTTAAACAAAAAAAAAATGCGGGAGGAACTTTTGCTACGCAGAGGAACGGCACTTGCGATTCCTTTGTCTAGAGATATTCCCATTTCTTATTCCCACAGGTTTCATCGGGATTATAGCGATGCGCGAGAGACGCCGGGCACTCTCATTTTCGTTTTCCTCGCCGGTTCGGTTATAAAACATCGTCTGAAGGGCAATTCTGCCGCCGCCGCGATTCCGCACCCCTCCGCCGCCCTCGCAACCTTTTACACTTCCCCGGGGCCCCGGGAGAGTAAGACGAGGCGAAAATATAAAAGACAGCAGCATTGAATCTTCATATCTTTGGATTCTCGCAGAAAAATTGCTCGCTCGATGCCGGACGATTTTTCTGTTAATTCGAACAAATGCATTTTGCCTGAATCTTATTTTTCTCTTTTTTTCCTCTCCTTCGATCTCAAATATTAGCGCGCGAATTTTTAATCAGCAGAATGCACTCGCGCCGCCTCGCCGGGCGGAAGTTCGTTTTAATTAGTTAAAATGTATTACACGGCGATTCAGCGGATCCGAATATTGCTTTAACTATTCTCGTTACTTTGCGCTCGCGTACTCCGCCTGGGAAACACGTCCAGCTCGAGATTAGAGCAACTGCGGTTCAATTACTCTATGAGCAAGAGAGCTTATCTTCGGAGTTTGTCCCTTGCAGCAGCTTAAGGGAAGCTTGACAGGCAAACTACTATCGGCGTCTTGTATCTCTGTCGCGTCGGTTCCCGTTCCGAGGTATCTTCCGAGAAATTTTCCAAAAATTTCTACGGCCTGTCGTACTTCATCGCGGTCGGTGTGCTTAAATGAATTGCACGATTTTTCTTCGATTCGGAGGCGGAGTTGGAAATGTGTTTGGGATTAGGAGGTCGAGGGATAAACAGGGACAGTGGAAACTCGGTTATTTCGATGGCTTCATTCGATTTCTTCAATGCGACTGGATAAGATTTTCATTAAGGAGAAAACTTGGTCACTCGAATCTCGCTATTGATGTACTAGGGCCTCGGTTTAAAACGATTTCAGCAATATTTACGAAACGTGTGATTTATTCGAATATTTTCCCTGAATTATTTTGACAGGACAATTTTGATTGAGACTGGACAAGATTTTGATTAAGAAGTAAATTTAGTAACTCAAATTGTGCAGGGATATACTAGGGCCTCGGTTCGAAACGATTTTAGCACTATTCGTTAAACGTTTAATTAATCGTTTCGATTCATTCGAATATTCTCCCTGTATTATTTCAACTCAATAATTTGTATTGCAAAGGCGCAAAACGTTTGCTCAGAGATTTTCGCGGTTCTCCCCCGATCGAAGGGCGGCTGAATAATAACGAAGGACGGAGGGTGGCGTGCACGTTTTTCGATGACCGATTCATCCTCGTCCATTATGCAGATCCCGCGGGGAGGGAATGAATTCCGTCGAGTGTAAAATGATCGCGACAAATCGGGGCTGCCGCCCGACTTTGCGTACTCGCTTAATCGCCAGCGGAAGCAACGCGTTTCCTTTCGCCTTGGCGAGAAGAAGGTCGGCAAAAGAGCTGTACCTCTCGAGGCTGCGGAGGAGATCCTGTTATTAATAGTCGCAAGCAGCGATATAATTACCATCGGGGTGTCTCGTTTATGTTATACGAGGTTACGCAACGCCTGTAGTCTAATGCCTCGCGTTAATTATCGATAACGATCGTAATATCTCACTGGTGAACGCGGAGGCGAAACCCCTTGCCGGTCGTTTTACCCGGCACGCCGTGATACACGCTTTCTTCTCCTTTCTCCGGCTCTATTGCTGCCAATTTGAAGGTATGATCCTCCCGGGTAGCTCGCGAAACAACCCTTGCTCCGTTCATCAACGACCTTAGATTCTATATGAAAGGAGACACAAGAGAAATTATAATTTTTAAATAAATGCTCCGCCTTCGTCGTGCAAATCAACATCCCTTTTTCACGATTATGCAACGCGGGAATATCCGCGCGCGAAGGGACGACGCGGCTTCGAGCGGATGCATGAATCCGGCCGCGCTTCGCGCCACCCCCGTGTTTCAACCCCCTTCGTGTGCATGTGTACATAAAGCCAAACTGCGCGCGCGCGCTCGCGCTCGGACTCAGAGCCGTGTATATTTTAGCGTCTGTGAATAATCAGCAATCAGCAGTTGCTGCGGCAATGGCGGCGGTAACAAATTGCACGTGTACACACACGGAACGGGCATGCAAATTCGTGAAGCGGAGTCCCTCGACTTTGCCCGAATCACCCAGCCTACGAGGACGGTCCCTTTTCGGCCTAACGAGTCATGAAACCGCCGCGGAGAATCGACGCACCGCTCCTCGGGGAGAACTTGTTAGATTGTGGAAAGACGGCCGGAACTTTCGTTATTTTAGGAATAGTACAATACTTCGGTCGCGCCGTATGCGTTGTTCCAATTTCTCCTCTCCGCGCGACATGAATTTAGTCAGAATTTTTCCCCGTTCCGGATTACTTCGTCCGATCAGAGGCGACGGATTGATCGATTGAAACGTTCCCAGTCGGCCGAGACTGATTTCCACATTATTTCGATTCCTGAAAAATTCAGTACAGCCGTGTCTCCCTTGAAAAACCGACGGATTCCGTTTCGTTTAATTAATCACAGCTGCTTGTTTATCCGCTCGACGGAATCGAGAACGATGTCCATCGACGACCTGGGTAACGATTCCATCTGAAGCGGACCAAGCATCGTCCCTCATGGTCCGGAGGTTCGCCGCGGTCCAGGTAGATAATTGACGGGGTCGAGCGGCTGGAATAATTGGTGATCCTATCGAGACGGACCCGTTTACGAATCGCGGGGACGCCGAACGCGTTCCCTTCCAACTTGAGGGACGAGATCCGTTTCTGTCCCAGCGACGTTGATCAGTTTGGGCTTGTTGTTCATCTGATTTCGTAGTCACAGACTATGATGAAGCGTTGCCTACAGAGCCGTGCATGTTCTTGTACTTACTCCTGCTAGACAAAACCCATTTGCCGGATGGCCTTAGATAGTTGTAGATACCTTTAGACAGTTTGTATTCCTTGATCGGACGGAAGAAAAACGCAGCCACGGAGACTCGACGATCATTCCCGACTGCTCGTGGGTTTTACTGTAATTAGAAGCATCGACGGTGTTTCCCCCCTTTCCTGTGTACTCTAACCGAATAGTCAGATGGTAATCTAAGGAGATTGCTCGAGCTTCGGGGGACGTGCATTCGAGGTACACTGCTATCAATGGGCGAGCCGATCGATCAGATAGCCGAAGTTATCGCCGGAGTTTCTTCGCGATTGTCCCTCGGTTATTGTATCCACTCCGTAGAGTTTCTCGGAAAGTCGCGTCGGAGTTTACCTGCGAGCATTTCATAAGCTCGCCTAACGGTATCGTTTCGAATTTATCTCGCCCCAGAGAGAGAGAGAGAGAGAGGGAGAGAGAGAGAAGTCGGTCCGCAATTTTGGCAAGCCGCAAAGTCCCGAGAGTTCGATTCGCGAGAGCCGGTGCAAGAAGCGACTTAATTCCTCCCACCCCTCGGCTCGCGAATACTCGGTGCCAAGCCCATCGTTCCACGATTATCCCCCGGAGAAAGGTTATTTCGAAAATAAAGTCTAGCCGGTCCCCCTTTTCTTCGGCTCGTCTTCGAACACGCCAGCGTGGAAAGGTTGCGAAGTCTGAGGGGCTGTGGGGGGTGGCCGTGTTATTTCGAGAGGGAGTCTCGCCTCGCCCGTTCCACCCCCGTCTCCGTCTTGCTCCCTCTTCCCGCTAGGCGCAGCTGTAGACGTTCTCAGGACGCGGAAGACGCGGAGCGACACGAGGGGACAGCGAAATTGAAATGGCGAAAGCGGATCACGGAATAGGTTGGCTTAACATAGGGGGGGTGGCGCCTGGAGCAGGTCGCCGGACGAGGGGGCTAATCCGTAACACAGCATTGCGCGACAGTGTACGCGCTGCTCGAAATTAAAATTTTAACACATCCACCCCCCCTGGTGTCATCGACATCATCGATGAAAGCAATGTCGAAGAATTTTCAGTCCAAGGGAAGGGTAGGAAAATACAGTCGATTGTCTCGACAAGCGACCGTGTTCCGGTCTACACGTAAGTGACGGAAAGTTATCCGCACTCCGCTTTCGTCGAAGGAGTGACGAACGTCGGATCCTTCCGCTCCTTCTGCACGATAAGTGACGGTTCTCGCTGACTTCAAAAACGAACCGGCATTTGGAAAAAGTCGGGATTCCTGCCGCGGCCCCTTCCCTACCGTGTCTCCTCCCTTTCCGTCGGCACGCACGCCATGCACACGGACAGGAAGGGGACGAGTAGCGGAAACTTTCCGGTTCCAGGGCCTCTCTATAAGCAAACGCGGCGTGGCGGGCGGCTAGAGCAACGGCCGCGTCGTATTTATTTCGGCTGGTAATGAGTTTGCAGGGCGCTCTGCCGCGCGGCAGGGTGAAAACGCGCGCATTCACGGCGTACGGGGCGCGGCCGAGGGACGGGAAGTGCGCGTCTAAAGCTTTCGCTAGGCGGAAGGAATCGGTGCACACGTTGCCTTTTCGGGGCTCTCCTGCGGAGTTTCTCTTTTCCGCGCGCCCGCCCCCGAGTACCGTCGTCTACACTTCGAGCTAAGGGGGTGTTGGCGCCTCCTCCCTCCGCCCCCGCCGACCAGACATTTCTCTCTTCCGCGCGCCGACATTCCCTCATACTTTATCGTAATTTCTCTCCCCGTCTCGCCGGCCGTCTTTGTCTACCCGCGGCTGCAGCAACTCTCCGCGTCTATTTTCTTTTTTCCCTCTCGAAGGAGGGGTAGAGCTCGGATTTCTACTCCTCCCGCTTCGCAGTGCTTTAAACGCGGGAAGAAACGAGGCTGTTAAAATGTTCCGCCATGCACAATCTATTATAGGCTGCGAATGGTAAGCGCGCCGGTTCAAAGTCAAGGGAGAGAAAGGAGAGCTTAATATTTTCTGCAGCGGAGAGCCGCGAAATTTTCTTTCCCTCCGCCTTTTATTCATCGCCGCTTTCCATCGCTCCTCCTGTTTTCCTTTCATTCTTTCCGCCGTATCGTCGCCGTCGATTCGCAATCGACAGGCGAAATTTCCTTCGTCATTGAGCATGCATGGGAATTTCGCGCCAGGTCCTGTTTCCGTTTAATCAGCTCACCGTTAAGCCTGCTCGAGCCTCCGCGGTTATCGTCGGAGGCCAGGCTACGGCCTTTCTACAGAGACGGGCAGGCATTCGGTCGCCGAACACGGAGCGCCAGCGATTCGCCGTTTGCAGACGAGCCGCGCGCGACCGATCGAACTTCCCGAAAGTCCATCGGGGCGGGAAATTCGGCTGAGCCGCGTCGGCCGCTTCGGAAAGACGGCTCGCCGAGTGTTCCGCTGTCAAACAAATAAGGCGGTCCGTCGCCCGTTTACCCGCGGACTCTCCCAACGGTCCTGTTTACTCCCGGGGCGTTCGTTATCGCTCGTTAATTGAGCCCTTGACGCGTCTCTAGCATTCGCGCAAACACACCGTCGAGCCGCGTCGACGCACACCCCTTTGGCTTTTCCTCCCCCGTCCCTGTTTCACCTGTATCCCGCGTAGTAGCATTTCCTTTTCGCTTTTAGCCAGACGAGGCACCAGCCGCCGTCAATTCCGATGCGAACGGCGGCGGCAACAGCGTTGCAACCCCGGAGCGATCCGCGTTGCTCATTTGCTTTGCCCACGCCTCGCGGATCCCGATTTAATTACAGGGGACGCGAGAAAGCGCGACGCCCACCGCCCGCTCGGCGTCTGCATCGCGATGCAGAAATTCATGTTCCCTTTTTCCTCTTTTTACTGTCAGGGAATTTTTGTTTCTCTACTTCTCCACTCGTCCCCGAGCGCAAAGTACGCGGCAGCGATGACGCGGCCGCGACGCGCGTTGAAAAATGACGCGTTCGAAGGAAGTCACCGGGATGAAACGCGTGGATTGGTTTAGCCCCGAGCGGCTGTCTAGGAGAGCTGGAATAGACAGGCATGATGGATTACCAGGACAGCATCCGTTCGCCAACGCGCTCCCGTCTTTCGCTCCCCTTTGATCCCGTTTCACCTTTTTCCGTCCATAAACACGGCGGCCGATCCCCTGACGAAACTGTTACTCGCAACGGACCGTTCGCTCGCGCGTCGATACGATATGCGTAGGACCGATGATCCCCGCCCGTTTTAATCGTCGAGAGGGATGTTCGTTTCGCGTGCAGGTGATAGCGGTAGCGAGTAGAACAAAGTGGAATTTAGATGACACCGAAGTCATGAAGAATTGAAATGGTTGAGAGGATTCTTCAGAGAGAATTATATTAAATAGAAATTCTTAATTAATCTCTGCTTCTTTCAAGTCTGTCGTCATTAAACTACACAATTCCAATTGGGGAGACACTTTTGAGTATCGATGTACGGACTATAATTAGAAATCTTCTCCTTCATAATCATTTCCGCTTCTGTGAAATTCATATTCAAACATTCGCGAGAGGATTGATCTCTTCGCGGTACACTGTGTATCGCACGGGTGCAAACGAGATTCCCAGGTCTAATTACGCGAGTAATTAACGATTTCCGTCAAACAACGGGCTTCTGCGGCTCGGAGAACAATGGTTTCACCAATCAGCTGTCTAACGGAAAGCGGCCGCCGAAAGGGTGCGTTTCTACGCCGCTACCTCTCTATAGAGCGTCACACATTCTAAAGGTGGCCGTGCTCCGAGAGCCGCGCGAGGGAAATGCCGTTCGACGATACGTTTCGGCGGGAATTGTCCAAGGGGAGGCACGATTAAAGGGTGGAGGAAAGCGGGTAATCATTTCACGACGAAACACGATCGAGAAGGATAACTCTTCCCCCGACTGGTCGCCGGAACTAAATATCGGCGAAGCGTAGAGACGTCCGCGCGCCCCTTTTTTTCCACTGTTTATTCGCCCCGGCGATATTGAACGCGAGTTTCCGCGACCGCGGCGCATCAACCTTTGAGAATTCCCCGCTACGAAAATGAACGTTTTCGTCTGACATCTGTCTAGACCGGAGGCAAGTGTATACATCTTTTTGATCGCTCAGCCTAAAAAAGAAAATAATCGCAAGCCGTACCAATCGATTCTGACCGGAGCTCTTTTCCTCTCCCTTTTTTTTTGGGAAAGCCACTTTGTCGTTATCCCGCTCGACCGAGCCAGGGTGGTGGTTATATCGCGTGGGAAGCGACTTTGAAGCCTCCGCGTGTAAATAGGCGTCTGGGATGAACGACGACGCCGGGTCGGACCTTTGGGTCAAGATCGAGCTGGAATTTTCGAAGGATATCGTCGCTTCGCCCTTTGTGCCCGGGGACGAAGAAGGAGCTTTATCTCCCACTTTTCGATATATGCTAACGAAAAAAACTGTATCATCCGGCGGAGCCCGGGGCCTGAACCGTTCTCCTTTAGCATCGACGGGCAAGAATCGAGCCGGCGAATCGACGAACAATTTCCCTCGAACCTTCGATTTTTCATTTCGCGTGCGCGAGCGCGCTCTTATCAAGGCCTGCAACTTTTCCCGGTTTACACTTGAACGTCGGAGCCGGCTCGACGACACCCGACCACCGGGAAGCGTCTAGGGTTACCTGAAAAAATCCTAAGGGCGCACGCGATGTTTGCCTCGCGGGAGATCGTGCAATACGATCCGCGCAGAGCCTTGATCGACGGATAGGATGGCCGTTGCAACTTAGAATATTATGCGTGCACTTTTTTGTTTAAACCTGAGAAGCAGTAGACCGGCGGATAAGAACGCGCGAGAGACTTCTAACAATTTTCCTCGCGCTCTAATGAAATCGCATTCCCCCGCTGCTCTTGGTAACGCAGTTGCAAGTCGCGAAATTCGGTCGGATTCGGCGCAAATTATCCTCACTCGAGGCGCTCGATGAGCCGCAAAGTGCTCCGCGGATGCACAACTTTCGAAAGTGAAGTTCTCGCGAGTTTCTCCTTGCCAGTGGCGTACGTAGCTCGGAAACGAGGCGCTGCATACAGGGTGTTCGACAACTGGCGGGAGAAATCCGAAGGGCTGATTGCAGACGCGATTCTGAACAACTCTTTCCTTCGCCAAAATGTTGCCCGAGGCTTTGTTCTCGAGTTATTAACGAAGAACGACGACGAGGGAAAGGACGCGCTCAGCCGCGAGCCACGCCCCCGCGGTCCAGCGCGCGCCATCTACGCGCTCCCCGATTGGTCGACGTTTTTCGTTAATAACTCGAGAACGGAGCCTCATCGAAGATTTTGGCAAAGGAAAAAGTTGTTCGGCATCGCCTCAGCAATTTCTCTGGCTTGTTACCGAACACCCTGTACGTGCCCGGCCAAGCAGGGGCTTGCGAAAGGGGTGGGCTCCGTTCGTGCGGCGAGTTTCCGGGGCGATGCATCAGCGCGGCGTGCCGCGCGCGTAGATAGGAATAGACCGAGCCTAAGATAACGGCGAAGCGCATATAGACCCTTGCGTACCTTGAGCGTATGTTATAATCGCGGCGATATAATGATGCCAGCGCAAAGTCTTCGCCGAGGGAAGCACGGTGGAAGTTGCTCGCGCAGCAATTTGCCGTTGATCGCGCGTTCGTGCTGTGTCCCACATTCCGGCGAACCGTAATGAGGGATTACGAAACCCGAACGGTTAATTGCTCGATTGCGCAAAATAATGTTAAACCACGATGCGATCCTTGCAAAGGCCTCTTCCAGATTTCGATATTTCTGAAATGATGTTATACAGAGCATTTTTCACCAGGGATAATTGTTTCCAAGGAGGAAACGCGGCCCGCGTTTAATATCCATCAAGCCAAGGCGGCGGCTCGGCGTTTCTCGCACGGTCAGACGCTTCAGCGACCCGTCAGCCGCACGCCGGATTATTATCCCCAAAAATCTACCCCGCAGCTATTAAGCCCTTCGCCGTTTATCGCGGCTACAACTAGTCTTCGAAGCGCCGATCCACGACGCGGCTGTTAAGAAAAAAAAAGCATCGTGAACCCGGCGTATAATAAAAGTAAAGTAAAACAGCAACCCCGCTATCGGGAAAAGGATTTCGCATAAAATCGACTGTTAAACGAATAAAACACTGGTTCGTTGAGGCCGCAATGAATTCTCATGGAATTCCCGCCGGCGAGGGTTGATCGCGGTTTAAGGGGACTCTGTTTCATTTTGATGGACCACCGGTTCATTTAATAATCCGACCTTATCGAACGAGCCCTGAAAGTCTACGACGCGTTGCTCGGAACGTCGCGGCCGGCCCGCTATCTCGCGAACTGAATAAATCATTTAATAAACGGACACCGAAATGCGCCGCGGCCGTAAAAGCCACGAAACGCGACGCCGTTCGGGCGACGTTTATCGTTATTCCTTTTACGAGGAGTTATCACGGCGGGCGTAACGATCCCCCGGACTTTTAATGCCACGTCGGTGAAATTTACGGGCCGGCATTCGTCAAACGGGGATATACACGCGGAGGGGCTCACTTGGCGGAGATTAGATCGGCGTCTCGAGGCCGGCCACGAATAATCGGATTAGCCCCACTTGGGAAAAAGTCTCGAGTTTCGTGGACCGTAAGTGCTGCTGCGGTTCTCTCGCTAGGCACCGGGACTCTCCGGTTCCCCTTCGCCGGGCATTTAAATACGTGTTACGTATGTCCCAACGTTTTTCCCCGTCCGGAGCTTGTCGTTCACACGTGACGGAATATCGATGGTCCATCAGTTTCGTTTTCTTTGAAGCGAGACGAAACAGGGTCGAATTAGGTTACTCAATTCTGGAAAGTAAGACAGTTTAAAGAAAGGGAATGTTTAAAAGTAATGGGGAAAGGATCGCTTTTCCTGCGGAGTTTAATCAATTCCCTAATCGTTTCATAAAGCTTAGTGCTTTGCACTTTCAATCGAGACACCCTGATTAATGATAACAAGCGCAGAGTCCATTAAGTTAAACAGTTTGCAAAGCAGAGCCCCGTAAAGATCGACGCCAGGCACTTTGGTCCCAGTGTTTATCCCAGCGTCTGAACTTTATGAACGCTGTAAAAAAATGATTTCGATTCGCCTGCAGACGGCCGATAAATTTCCCGCGGCGCTTCCATCGAGGAAAATTGCCCGCCGGAAGACGGCCCGAGTCTCGAACTTGTTTCCGCCCCTCATTCAATATTTCCGTCTTGGTCAAAAATTTCATTGGGGCGGGGATTGCTCCCGCTTAATCGAACAGTTCAAATGATTCACGCTGACTCGTGAAAGTCTGCGGACTTTCGCACCCTCGCCCCCGCGGAAGGGGCGGAAGATATTTCCAGAGAAGGGGTGGCCTGCGGCAGGTGTTGCGACGGTTACTTTGAAAGGGGTTACACTTCCCGGGTTACCGCCAGTCAAGCATATCACCTGTGTACGTGCACTTCGCCACTCTGGCAACAACCCTTAGAACATTATTATACTTTCTTAATAGCCGAACGAAGGTGCGGTTATCCTGAGGGGGGAAAAATACGAGGGCGAGCGTATCGGCGATAGGGCCTCGCGGAAACTGCGCCGCGTTTCACGAGCGTCGGGGTAAGAAGGAAGTATCGAAACGGGGTGATTTTCCGAGGAGGAAAAGTCGCGCGATGCGCTGGGTAGAATTTTCATCGAATATCATAGAATTGCACCTTTCGAAGCTTCCCTGATTATTCATAATCGATAACCATGAACAGTTTTGCCCTATTTATTGTAAAATGCAGCGAAGCAATCGACCGGCTCTTATTTACACGCCATGTGCGTAGCTCGAGTAGAATTAAGGACGAGCCGATCGCAGCGCGATTTCGACAGTCGCTATCGAGACCGATAAGCGAAAGGTGTCGAGTGCGAATGTCGCACGACTGTTCTAATTCCGTTTCCGTTCTGACCCACGAAACCTCTACGCCTGCATATGCGACACTCCGAGTGTATTGTTATTAATATGTTTTTTTCGACGCGCGATTAAAGCTGATGCAGCGATGAAAAGTGACGGGGGAGGTATTTGAATATTTGCGGCTCGAATGAAAAATGCTCTCGTCAGCCGGTAATCAGTCACGCCTGTGAACTTTGCGGATAACAGTTTGGAAAATCGGCTGCGAACGCCCGTTTTTGATTAAATTCCATAATCCGGGGAGGGGCTGATATTTTTCCATGGTATCGAATGCGCGGTGTATCAAATTTGATTAAACTTCGGTAGTGACGGACGAATACACTTCCCCGTCGAGGTAAGGGAATACAGAAATTATTATATTTTAATTACAGTCGAAATATATTTATATCTTTTTGTTTAATGTTCAAGTTCCTTTGTTAAAGAAAGACGAATCGCTTCGGCGAGCAATTAGTTCGGCCCCGAGAGTCGCTCTTTTGCAGCTTTTTTTATCCAATGGATTGCGCCCTTACTAATGGATCTCCTTTCTTCGAAATCTTTCCAATCCCGCTAGTCGGTGGAAATAAAAACAGAACCGCTCTATGGTATTCAGTAGGGTGTCGATTATTCGGGCATCGATTAACGGAAACGTCTATTATCCCAAGACGCGTTAGTCGAAAGAGCAATTACAGCGGGATAGAACGAATTAAGCATGAATCTGCGAATCGTGAAACGTCGCTCACAATTATCCTTAGCTCCGTGGCGCTTTAACCTTGCCATTCTAAGACGAGCTAATTCTCCCCTCTGCGCGCCTTTGCTTTTACCATCGCGCGAAGATTAATACGCTCGATGTCCAACATACTTTATTGATCTTTTCTATTCGCAATAGCATCAGATTCTAAAGTTCTCTACGATTGAAGGATCGATTAATTCATTCTATCCAGCTCCAGGGAAACATTTAATTACACAGAAATGCCTTGTCACACCTTTGTTAGCCGCTTGGAGCGTCGCCAGCTAAATAACAAATGCCACGAAGAATGCGGGGATCTCGCGGAGATCCTTTCGGATCACACTTTATCCGGTATAAAAGCTAAACTACCCCCGCCGCCCCACCCATCAAACAGATCGGCCGGAAAATTTAAAAAGACAAAGGCCTCGGTCCCCTGGAATCCCTAGTTTATTGCTTGATCCACTACAGGGAACTGTGCATCTACGTACGCCGCGATCGCTTCCGCGGTGGATTTAAAGTTTCCCGTGGAAAAGTGCAGCTATGTAAATGATGCCCACCCCGAGGCACGTGTCTCACCCTTCCTGCCAAACTTGTCGCTCGTATTAGCAACGAAAGGAGCGCGGAGAGACAGGGCCGATGACGGCCCTCGGCTATTAAACTCGAAACACATATTTCCAGCCTTCGTAAGAGTCCCCCCTCGCGCCGCTTGCCACCGCGTTTGTCGTCGTTCCTGTTCCATGGGGTTCCCCACGGGGGGTCCCGAGGCCACACACACGCTCCGAAAGGCCCCCCCGTGCTCGACACGACCGTTTACCTGCTGTAATATTCACTGAATGGCATTTCGACAGCGTCGATTGCCCGAGGACGTTCGAACGAAGAAGCGAGTAGTGTAAAGCTGAAACTTCGTTAGTCGATCGTTGAATTATCTGGTGAACGCTCGGATTATCGCGCTCTCGGTCAATCGAAAATTCTACACTCCCGCATCTCTCCCATCGAGTTAATCACCCTCGAAACAGCCGCGGGCGTAATAAACATGAGAACTCGGTAACAGGGTCAGGTGGGATCGTTTTTCCGCGCATCATTTTTCCATGTCGTGGCGTTGATTTAAAAGGAAAAACCATCCCGCGTATATCCATCCAGCCTGTCCCTCGTCGAAAGTGATGGGACGTGACGCGCGTAGCCGCTTCGATCGGTGCAGCTTCTCTTTTTTTTTTTTTTCGGGACGAACGCCAGTCAAGATATTTTCCGCTCTAATTACGAGACGGCGCCCCTCTCTTCATCCCCGTTCTCACCCATTTTTTCGGCTGCTCGCGACGCGATTCGCTCGAGAATCGCGCGGAATAATGATTATCGTCCCCACGGTAGACGATCTCTGTTCAGCGGAGGCGCGAATGACAGTTTCAAGTCGTCTGTCTCGCGTTTGTTCTCTAATCGAGCGACGATCTAATCGAGACCGTTGATCGAACGCTTTCGAATAAATTAACGCGTGCAATTGGTGGTAACGTCATCGCGTTTCCATAAACGTAGGTCTCCCATAAACGAGGAGAAGCCTCGCCGATCCTCCCCCGGCGGTCCATGCACGCGAGTACACGCGTCCAAGCGGACACAGCCGATCCGCGCGACGGATAAAGATCTCTCCGACCCGAGGCCGCGGTTACGCGTACCCGTTTCTCTCTTTTGGCAGGCGGCCCAGCGCGCCTTCGTCTAGACGTCTGCTTCCCCGCGTTTCCCATCGATTCGATTCGCCGCGCCGGGAAAGAAATTTAAGCGGGCCGAAGCATTATTATTATTACGAATAACCAGAGCCCGTTAATGAGCCGAGATTTCGCGCACGCGATAATCGCCCCCCTTTCGCAACAGGGGCTGTGACTCATGGTCGCTATCGGATAGCCGAAGGAGGGAAAAAAAGCGACGACAGCGGCGTCCGGTTCCGGGGTAGATCTCCCACGTCGAAAAGTCTCCGTTAATTAACCCTGCATTTCCGTGTCTGGCTGCGTGTCTCGCAGAAGTATACGTCGCATTGATTCGACGCCGCTGCGAATGACAACGTCCTTTCCTTTCACCCGCCCCTATTCGGGCCGAATCGTATTATCTGCAGGACTCATTAGGCGACGCACAATCGCGCGTGATGCGCCTTTTTTCGCCCCCGCGACTGCTGCGCGGCTTTGTTGCCACGCGCTGCCCCGCTAACACGCCTTCCGCCCGGGGGTGTTTTCTCACGTGGTCAAACATTTCCCGAGGGTCTCTGGATGCCGGCAGTAACAGAGCGTAACGTACAGGGCGTTAGGGTAATGCATGCAAATATTTTAAGGGGCGACCGCTGAGGTGATCCCGAACAAATTTTTCCTTCGCCGAAATGTTGGTCGAGCCCTCGTTTCTGAATTCTCAACGAACACCCTTTGTTTAAAATATGACGATTTATTGACTGCCTCGAAATGATGATTATTGTTACACGTACACGGAATATTATTAAACAACAATTGTCTGTTACGTTACACAGCCAGTTTAAATAAACGCAACACTGCCAATTACTGCACTGGAACGTTTCTGGTTTTACAGAATTCCTGCAAACTGTTTATCGGTTTAACGCGTTGCGGAACGGAAAGTAAATTTCACGATTCCTGATTCGTTCGATTTCATAATCAATGTTTCACGTAAAAAAGAAAAACTGTGGTGAAAATCGAAGACGCCACACGTCTGCAGCAATTCGGTCGCCCTTAATTAATGCCAATCCTTTTAAGTATCGCTGCGCCTCCCCAACGTTGCCGCAGTTTAACACAGTCGTACCCCTTTGCCGAGCGCCCGTGGAAAGTCGTACGCGTTATCGGATCCTCCGTCGAACTCTTCGATAATAGACGAATTGTTCCCGAACAGGAAAATTACTTCATCCTCGACGTGGTCGTGGAGAGCTTCGTGGGGTCGTTACGCCTCGATAGCGCGGCGTTCTTTGATCGTGTATTTAGCTTACAATCAGAAGGGGGTGAACTATCAGCAAACTGTTCTCGTTACAAGTAATAATCCAGTTCCGAAGGTCCGGGCATCCTGCGATTAATACACAGAACCTAGGCTAATGGCGGATAGAGGGGATCCGCAAGTTTCAAGGGATCAGAGACCCAATTACCGTCTCGAGTCGTAGCTCGAGCGACGTGCTTCTTGACTCGCTGTTCGCTGAACGAAAAAAAAAATAGAATACAGTCGATAGAATAGAGAATATGATAGATTCAATGTTCAGTGTTTCTCGTTAATAACTCGAGAACGAAGCATCGGCCAACATTCTGGCAATGGAAAAAGTTGTTCAGTATCGCCACGGCAATCGGCCCTTAAAATACTTCTATACAGGTCTCTCCGAGTTTTCCAAAGATCCTGGAAGATCGAGATCGAAGCTGTGCAGTTTAATTCTTCTCGCATTCTTTCAAAGAACTTCCCTTCCGATTTTACGTTGATTTAGTTGCTCCGGTAATTGTCACCGTTGTCCCGCCACTTTCGCCAGAAGCCGAGAGCAAAGCCCCCCCTGAAATCTCTACAAATTGCGGATCTACCCGTTCGCCGCTGTTCGCCGACCCCACGAGGATAGGGGAGGGCTATAAATTTTCATTATTTTACAGTCAACGCCTCGTTTATATCTTCAGGAACGATGGTAATGGGGGAAGAAGGAAGGGAGCCGGCGGAGACGAGGCGAAGGTGCGCAAAGGTGTAAGGCAGGGGCGGGGGTGGTGGAAGAACGGGAAGACTCAAAGAGAGTCCGCACCCTTTCTTCAACTCTGTCGCTTTCGTTCCGTCTCGCACTTCACCCTCTCCGCGCTCGACTTTGCGGGACGCGTTTTTAAATCCCTTTCGTTCCCTGCCACCCTTAACTCTCTCCCCGTGAAAGAAGTTTCATATTCCCCCATTCGGAAATCTTGGTAAACGTAAAGTGCAATTACATGAAACGTAGCAACAGCGATGTCTCTCCGTTTCGCTGAACAATTCAAGCGGATTCCCTTCGGGGTTTCCCCTCCCCTTGCCGTCATAAATAATAAGTTATTACCCGAGATCGAAGGGAAAACGGGGCAGGGCTGCCTGCCGAACTCTCCAAATAATTTACATCCGCGCCTCTCTCTCCCGCCCGAGCCAGTGGCTCGCCGTAAGACGCCGTAGTAAGCCGGCAGGAGTTACGCTTATTAATTGAGGATTTATAATTGCCGCGAAGCATTCTTCGAGGGGTCGAGGCTCCGCCAAGGTGCCGCCGCTAATGGGGCAGTAACGGCGACGTTCGATCAGATCTATGGATCCCCCGCGACGCCTTCAATACCATCGAAATTTATTCACTCCTTCAGCGATCCGCGAGTATCAATCATTCCGGGACAGGGCAACGTATACAAATTCATCCGCCATGCGAAATGCAATCAGAATGGCAAAGAATGAAATAACGATTAATCAACCGCGGGGATATCATAAATCAACCAGGGGCAGTGGGGGGATTCCTTCGTGTTTCGGAACATTATCAATCACATCGTTTGTATAAATTTTCAAGGTCCAAGAGATTCTGAACCCGCGATCGTTACCAAGAAACCGAGATTCGCCTTCGTCCTTTCGATCCTAAATTAAAGGAATGAAACAGGACACCCTGGAGCGGCTGCGTTGTAGAAAATCCTTTTTTGATTTTGAGCATTACAGATCCTTTTAACGTTCCGCACAATTTTAGAAACGTAACGTTCTTTCTTTCATTTCCTTCCACACTTGCCTATCTCTCTTCTCTTTTTACCTAAGCACCAGCTTCCATTCGACTCGCCTTATTTCCTCTCGTATTCGCGCCTCCTCCGGGGGCGAGATCCAACGGTTCTCCGATCGGTGAACGTGCGACGAATACCGCGGATAGCGGCATTGCATTTTGAATTTACCGCCCGAACCCTTTACCTTCACACGGCGAGCTTTTACGCGCTTCGCATGAACGTTTAAGAACTTTACAGACGCATAAAGGGGCGATCGTTGAGGTATCGAGACGCTCGCGACGTTATTATCCTCCGCCTCCCCACACGCGAATCCTGGCATTCGATCCTATTGTCCCTTTCGGCTCTATAAAATGGAACGACGCCGGCGAATCGACCGTAACGCGGTCGGGGAAAAAGCTGTACAAATGTGGACGAAGTCGATGCAATTTTTAAGGATCAAAGGACCCTCCGTGAAAGCCTCGCAGAAAAATTATATAAAGCCTTTCTTCGGATCTTTTCAAAGCATTTTATTTAGAGTTTACTCAATGATCTTGTCAGCAGTTTATTTCAAGGATCTTATCGGCAATTCATCGGGAATTCTTTGAATAATCTTATTAGAGACCCGTCGAGTAATTGAATTAAGAATCGATCGAGTAATTCTTGACTATTAAAACAGGTAACCATATATGCACGCCGTTATTCTCTCCCTCCCCCTCTAATTGCACCCTGTCGATCCCGGCAAATAAACGAGTCTCGGGAGTTCGTTTTCCCCCTGCAGGAAGTTTCCCGTTCAACTACGATCCAGTTGCAGAGTAAATCACGAAAGGGTCGGGGTCCCACAAGATTCGCCGGAGCCATCCATTCCCGTTAGTTCCATGTAACTATGAATCTTGTAAAAAAAAAAAAACTTCCACGGACAGAGCTTGCAAATTTTTCTTGTCGGCTTCCTTAAATAATCCCCGACACGATTATATTAGAAAAAGAAACCAGGAAAGAAAGATACAAATTCGAGAGGGTATTTCTCGATAGAACCGCGCGTGGTTTTCTCTTTCTCGCTTCGGGGAAACCGTTCGGGCGACAACGTTTTGCTGGCCGAGAAGGGGAAATAAATATTTGCATGGCCGGGAACGAGAAGCTGCGGAGTGGAAGGAGCCGGGAGAGACACGGTCGGCGGACACAGACGAGGAGAGGACTCCGGCGCTATATTTGTCCCAACTTCGACACAATAAAATTAAAGTTTGCGTCTCGCTGCTTTCCGCTCATAAAAGCCCGGGGATCGCCGTGACTTTAAGAGGCAAACAAAAGACACGAAGGCAATACCGGGCACGCGTGTCCCTCCTCCTTCGAACGGAGACGGTCCGCGCCGGTTTCGTTCTTTCCCGCTGGAACGCGTATCCCCGGGTAACATCAAAGCCGCGTCTCGAGACGATTGAAATTGTTTCCAGGACGCGGCGGGGAGAGGAGGCCCGCGAGTATCCCGTTGTCCTCCCGTCAGGACCGATCCTTCGATTGTCTCCCGCGGACAACAAATTGCATTCCGCCACGCGTGTGCCCCGTCCACGGCCGCTGATTTCCTCCCCGGGCCCGATGCAATCCGCCCGTCCGCTCTCTCTTATTCCCGCCGCGGTATCTTCAAGCGTCCGCGATCGTCTCCGCCTTTGAGGGACGGCCCCGTAAAAGCAAACCTGGTCGCGCGCCCGTCGAATTCGACGGAGGCGCGTCCGCGGCAGTTGAACGCGAGTTTCCTCCGCTCCGGCGGTTTCCCCGCAGTGCGACGCTTTTCCTTTATTATCCTTTTCCTTTATTTGGCAACTGTTATTCTGCCTGCCCTTTGCCCTCTTCAGCCAAGGAGGTGTGGGTCGGATCCTCGGCGATTCGGCAGCCGGGATCTCCCGCGCGACGAGAACTCCTCCGATCGCCGACGTGGAAACATCGTCCGACGCAAACTGTTCCCAATCGGAGACTCGCGTCGACCGTTCCCAGCGGCCGAGACCGCTCCGACGTCGGCGAAGGGCTGGCCGTATTTAATTAAACCGTTACTTCGCATTGATTGCCAAACTTGAGGCCCGGGGAAGATTATCGAAGTTCCGCCGAGCCGCTTCGGCCGTATCGGGAGGCTGCCGGAGCAATCTTGCGAACTCGTGATAGCGGCGCCGGGCTTCTTTGGCAGCCGCCCGCTTTTATTACCGGGGGCTAATATATCCGTTTATGTCGCGGGGGGTAATGGGGGGGTAGTGACGCTCTGGAAGGTTCGACGGACGTGTGCCCTCTTTTATCACGGGCAATTCCGAACGAATCAAGCATATCTACTCGGCTGCGTTCTAATATAATTTCTATTCTTTCAACAACATTAGCCGTACGATTGAATTTATCGACCGCAGTAAAACATTTCGAATCTCGGTCGCTCGGCTTTCTCTCCCAATCGAATCCACTCGAAATCGTCCACGATCGCAGAGCCCTTTCGTTAACCGAGCGCCACGAAGCAACGCGTCTCGCGAGGGGATCGAATCGCGTGTGCAAAGTTTCAGCCCCGCCGCGGAATTCTGGCAGGCGGCGGAGTCGCGTGTACGACCGTCCCGAGGGAACCCTCCGCCCCCGCCGCGTCGTCGACCCTTCGTCGAGCGTCTGAAGACGGGACGGTTTGTATCCCGTCGATCGCGAGAGGGCGGCGCGACGGAGTTTCATTTAAGTTGGAAATTGCTTCTTCCGCGGCGATGATGGGCCGCAAATTGGGCGCGAGGAGGACAGGGTGGAGGCGTTAAACAGCCGCGCGGAAATGAGACATCGAACGATACATATTGATTTTTCAGCAGGGGGAAGCAAGAGAATTATTAACCCCTCTTCTTTTTTTTCTTCTTTTTCTTTTTAGAATCTCTATCAGCCGGGATAATTTATCGATGCGAACGCTACGTGTTCTGTCACGGGATCGAACGGAAGGGTTAACAAGGGACAGAAGAAGGCCGATCGTTACAGAGACTCGCAAAGGCTGCTCGTTAATTTTCAGCAAGACGAAACCGGATAGCCCTGGCCCGCGCTTCTCCGGTTTATTAAATATAAGCCGAATCCTCCCCGGCAAAACGCGCCGCGCGTGTTTCGCATTCTAGCGCCGCGCAATTTACGCTTATTGCAGAGCGAGTCCGAGGGGCAAATTGGTAACCCGAACGTCACGCGCGACCCTTTACCATCCCTCACGATTCCCAAATATTGATCGTTCGATAAGAGAACGAACGCCCCGATAAAATGATCTTTCAGGATAGGCTCCCAGTCATTAATTGAAATTCAAGCGCGCGCAGCGACTTTACTGCGGGACCGCTCGAGACGCTTCCGGGCGGGATAACAAATTTCCCGGTTTATTTCTCGGTTTATTTCCATTCAGGCGGGGGGTTTCAATTTGGGGGAAAGAACCTCTGCCACGAGGCACACGCGCCGTCTGATTTACAGACGCTTTTGACGAGGTGTACGGCCTTCGGGGAGCGAGTCACGCGTACAAGTTTGATGGTCGCTCGTGATTCATGACGGTCCGGCCGTCGAACGGCCGGGGATTTTTACGAGCATCGGTTTTCGCGCGACGTAAAACGATAAGGAGACGAGGGAACTCGGTCCCGCAACGCTTGCCACGGCCCGACCGGCGTTTCCAGGCTAACTTTCTTCGTGGAATCCCGCCGCGCGGGGTTTATTCCCGGCGAATCGGCCGCAGCGGCGGCGTGAAAAGCGAATCAAAGGAAAGGATAATAAGGAACGATAGACGAATCGCGTTTAATTAGCTCTCCCGACCGTCTTCTCGTGGAAGACACGGTGAAACACTTTTAACACCTCGGACACCGTTTTCTCGCATACCGTGTCGGCGGAGTCGGGCCAAGTTTTGACAGGAACTATTCGCCAATAGTCCGCGACGTGTGACCGGTATGTAACGGCGAGGCGGTTGAAAGGGGAAGTTCGCGCGCGGCCCGGTGTACTCGTGGAATGCGAGGAAGCCGAACGGGGCTGGTGGTTGAAAAGCGGAATGCGTGGACGGGGATGAAACGGTGCGGCGGGCTTCGTCCGCTCTCTTCCCGCGGAGAGCAAAGGAAGAATAGAGCGGCCGGGAAACGAGTGAGTATCGGCAAGTCCTATACAAATTTTTCCCCGGAGAATTCGAACGGAAGCTTCCGCCGGTTCGTCCACGTTTCTTAAGCGGGGGTGGCGTAGATCAGAGAAGACGCGCTCCCGGAACGGGCGCCGAAAGGGAAGCGAGGCGATAGAAAGGGGGAGATTAATTATCAGCCAGACGATAATTCGCGAAGAGGAACGCGGCAAGGTGTGCAGGCGCGTGATAAAGCGCGGTTTTCCTCCTCGCGTTCGGGGCGCGAGTGGAATCTCGCGGGGGAGATCCGGAACACCATGACCGATCCGGGAGAGCTTTCACCCAGGATGAATGAATGCCCGAAGGGGGGATTACTTCCGTCTCATTAGCGCGGGTCGGAGTTCAGCTCCAGCTTTCGACGAGCGGGGAAATTGTTTATAACAATTGAACCGCGCGCGCCGCGTTCGTATCCCTGCAACGGCAAGTCGCTGGATTCTCCAGCTTCAATTCGAGCCCGGGATCGTTCCTCTAGCACGCTCGGAAGCCGAGATATTTCAATTTATTCACCGATCAGCATCCAGGTTTAGATTAATGTTAATAACATTTGAACGGTAACCGATATCCGTTTGAAATCTCCGGGGCATTCGAGCCGGGGCTCTAAGCTTTCATTTGAGTCCTGGTACAATGAAAAGCGTTCAGCAGAAGCCGAGAAAATTGAACATTTGTAGAAACGTCGACATTCTAGATGACGACACGTGTCTCGATTTCGAAAGACTCCAGTATCTCCACTCGCGGCGGTCGCTTCTTAACGCGCCCGGGCTCGAATCGAAGCTAGAAAGAACGGACCACGCGGCTGTGGCGGTGTCCACGACGAACAGAACCCCGGTGATTAACCCTTACTCGTGGAGCCGAATTCGTGCGGCTTCCTTGCGGCGAGCTACACGCAGGCTGAGTCACTTGGATCTTTGCTCGACACGGTGTTGCATAATGTATGGCTCGCCGGCATCGGTGCAACGATATTTATGAATAATTCAGGGGGGGAGCGTGTATATTATAAAGGGGAGGGTTGTTCGTTCTGTGTTTCGAGATCGTTAGAAGTGTCTGGGATCGGGTTTTTGTTGCCCGCGCCGGGGATACGCTGCCGAGGATTACGATGTCAGTAATGGGGCCATCGACTTCGCCTTTACCATACGTCACTCGGTAATTGCTCGATCCGCGAAACGCGTATCGGCCCGGGACCGCCGTAGCTATCTAGTAATTTCACACCTATTGGCACCGGCTACGGTGTCGAAATTAGATAGCCATTGATAACAGTAGACGCTGTAATTATACGCAGGACGATGGCTGGGTGGCCGCGGTAATTGCGCGCACCTTATAATCCAGGTTCTAGACAATTACCACTTCAAACGTCGCCCAAGAATGCGACCGGAAACGGTATCATTGGTCCCCGGACGGACATGACTCGATGCAATCACGGGACGCACCCTCTGCCGCCGATGACAGGATGCTTTCCACCACCGTCGCGGTGACCCGTCGGCGGGATGTAATTGCCGATTTCTGCGCGGGGCAACTTTGACCCCGGGAGCGTAACGCGCGGGGGGTTGAAATTGCTTGTCCCGCCGGCGAACGGAAATCGCAGTTGTTTGATGGATGACGCGAACTCACGTTCGCCAGGCCCTATAGACACTCTCTCTCTCTCTCTCTCTCTCTTGAAAGGAACGCGTAGTCGTCACGCTAGTGGAACGAAATTCGCCGGGAGCCTCTTTACGTATCCTCCGACTCGCGTGAGACCCGGCGAGAGTCATTCTGATTCAGCTGAAAGCTTAATGGAGTATCGAGAACCGCCGGTCTACGCGTCTATTATGAACCGTTTCCCCATTACGGTCAATAATGGTTGGAAAGATTGCCGAGCGCGTCCCTACGCTGCGAGGCGGCGCGGGGGTGCGCGGACGGAGTCGCCGGCGACGCCGCGGCGTCATCCCGAGCATTTCCATTTAGATGCTCATCTCGTGGAAAAGATTTCCCGGGGATCACGTATACATCACCGCCGCCGGGATGCTATCGGCGAAACGAACGATCAACGGTTTAAACGCGCCTCGCTTGCAACACCGGCCATTAGCGTGCATCCACGCTAATATCTCGCTCGCGCCACTCCCGAAGGCCTCTGGTGCACGCGAGCAGAAGCGACACTTCTTTGGCTCGATCGATCGCGGGCAATCGCGTTGCGCTGCTCCCGGGATCGTCAATTCTTATCCGAATCCGTGCACAACAATATAATGTCATCTTGTTTCTTCCACGTTAAGTGGCATCCGTCTACGGTGAATCAACTGTCTGTGAAGGAACTGGTTCCGGACCAGCTGCGGGGACCGGGCGCGCAAGGATTAGAAACAGGTGGACCCGGTCTGGGCTCTGTATACCTTTGGCGCGATACGTCATCCCTGACAAGGGGGTGCGCCGATTACTCCGGCCACCCTTGCGCCTCATCGCCGCTACGCCCATCCATCACGTTTGAGCAACGCGGGTACACGATTTCACGTTATTGCAAATGAGTCAACGCGGCTAAGACTTATCATTAGGCAAGCCCTTTATTGGATAGGACTATTATCGAGCGGCCCAATCTTCGAGGGAGCTCGGTCTAGCTAAATTCTTTTTGGAGAGATGCTGTGGACAGCCTCGGATCGTTGCTCGATACGTTTCACATTGCAGACGACAGTGTGTTTGTTCTTTGCGATGGACAAGCGTGAAGGGCCCCGTCAGAGATCGTCGGACGAAACGCGAATGCGTGACAGCGAACGCGTCCCTCCCAATCCTTTGGTCCAGCACAGAATCCGCGATCGTCCTCAGCAAAAATCGGTTGTCCCGATCACTCTTACTCACCGTTATGAACGAGAAGAGCGGAGTCCCGTGCCACGGTGATCAGATCGCTGTCGGTCAGCGTCTCGTCGGACGCGTTGCCGGACGTGGGCGTATCGCTGAGTCCGGCCCCGGTGCTGGGCATATGATACAAGGGATGCTGTTGATAGGCGCGCTGCTTCTGCTGGCCCGCGTTATAATGATTCAGATGCGACTGCGCGGTCTGGCACGGATGATAGCCACGACCTCGCGGGCTAGGGGGATTGTCCTCACCCTCGCTGCCGCTCAAACTGTAGGCCGGGTAGAGCCGTCCCTTCCCTGGAACAATTCGGTCAACGTCTCCTTACTATCGCCAAGGAACATTTGCCCGCGTTATAACCCCGTGCATTCCCCGCGAACGTAAGGTATAGTCAAGTTTCCCTCGTGGCCTTAAAGTCCGATAACCGGCGCCCCTTAACAAGGGATGGCCGACTAGGGGCCGTCGGTGCATTAGAAGGGAAGCACCCCCGCATCGGCGGTGTCCAATTTACCAAAGATACAGCGACGCGAGGCTGCGTTTAGGCGCCATTTACACAGCACCGCGCCGTGTCCGGGTTTTCGTGAACGTACTTGTTGTAACTTAACAAAGGACTATGCGACTTCTGTCCGCTTCGGTGCCATTCTCTTAGTCTTCCTTCAATCTTTGCGAGATTAATTTTGATGAGCTCCCGAGATTTTTGCGATTAGTTCTTATGTTAGTACGTGGCTCTAAAAAAAAGCCCGGACACTGACCGAGCGCTAACCGGACACTGACCGGACGCGTGCAAACGTACCCTTTTTAAGTGTTCCCCGAAAGGTGGCAAAACGATTCTAATGCCACGCGCACTTGTACAAACGGCAACTCGATATTTCCGAGTCAGGAGATCACGTCCGGGACAACTGTCCGCAGATCGGTCCACGATGATCCTATCCTTTGGAACACCAGTTTCCCGTCCGGGGCAAAGATATAAAAGGGAGAAAAAGGAGGACCGACGTCGTCCGAGCGTTTAGAGCTAAATCGCGCGAAAGCTATGATTGATACCCGCCGCCTTTGACCTTTGACTTCCTCCAACGGGCTGCTGCGTCAACGAGCCATGCCGTATCGGGATATCGATAGCCCGGTTTCTTCCTGCGTCGCTATCTTTGGCCCTTCCCCGATCGATCGGACGCTCCGCAGAAGATACGCTCTAAAGTCGTTGAATTTTTCCTTTTCCTCAGCGCACCGGGGGTTACATTATCGAACGCAAGAAAAAAAATCTGTCGCACTGCAATCACCGGCCAGGGCCTGCAGGCTGAAAGGGGCGTAAATTGTTAATGCAGTTAGGGCGGCGAATGAGATTAGGCGTGTCCATCGGTTGCTCGACATTTAATTACGGTCCGCCTGTAATGCATCGAGCTTGCAACCCCTTCCCAAAGTTTTCAAACAGTCCCTCCCACGCGGACGACCGACGCGCGTCGGTTCAATCGTTTATTAAGTATCCACCTTGGCGGAAGTGGGATTCGTTCGAAGCGAAGCGAGCGAAGGATTCGGAACGCGGACATAGACCAGGCGTGAAACGATCCCGCCCGCTCGGTTACTCGGCTGGCCAAACTGCTTTGCATTTCCCGGCCAGCGAGATTCTCGTCGAAATTCGCATGTGCGCGTACGATACATTATCCCAGTTACCATGGGGGGGAATATCGTGGCCGCCATAGGGACTCCCGCCGATCGTATATCCAACGTTTACGCCGCGCACGTGCGCGAAGCGCTTGCAAATTTCTTCTTCAACTACGAGAGCGCGGATCGCGTTAACCCGCATTAATCCCATCATCGTTCCCATGATACCGCAACAACAGGATCTGTAATTCCATTAACGCGCCGCGGACGAACGGTATCGTAACATTTTATCAAGCCCGGCATCGTTGCCGGGTGAATTTTAATCGGCGATCAATCCGCGTTTGTACGAATAATTGTCCCTTCAGAAGGGAATCGTGCAGGCTGACGGATCGCCCGTCGATCGACGAGGTCGATATCGATTTCTTCCCAGGAAAAGTTTCCGCTGCCTCCCTCGGCGGAGGATCGTTTCAGCACCCCCGAGCCTTCGGACGGGGTGAATTTCTTATAAGCCTTGCATTTATAAACTTCGGACAGAATTGTTGCGCCAAGTGTAACGTTACGAGACTTTACGTAAGTCGTGACACCGCGATGGAACGATCCTGCAAGTGCTGGTAAAAGGCACGCTTACGAGGCTCCCTGGCATCCAGCCCCCTCGCGAAGGGTTATTCAAACAATGCGGAAGATGCTCGAACCGTATCTCAGCCGGAAAAAGAAATCTTCTCGTAGTCGAAGTGTTCGACAGGGCAAAGGTAATTTAAGGATTCGATCGATCGCAGTAAGACGGTGAGTAGTAGCAAGCGAAATATGGTCAGGCACGCGCGAATTACCACGAAACTCCCCGCTCGTCCCGAAACGGAAATAACCATTGCGCAGCGAGTGACGCGAGTCGTACGTGCCTGTACACGGTTTCCCCCTACGAAATAATACAGCCGGCCGATACCGTCGGTATCATCATATCTGATTTACCCAACGCCGTGTTTGCCCGAGGGGGAGGCGAAACGCGCACAGGTCGGCCAGCGTGAAACGATGCGACGCGAGTATATCCTCGACGTCCGAGGGGCTATCGATTTCCCCGCTGGCCTCTCGTGCGAACGCTCCACGGGGTTACGAGGTAAACGAGGCTCCACCGTGTCCATCACCACCCCCTCGCGCGTTATCCGAGATTATATCGCGGGGGAAAAAAGAAGACTGCCCCCCCCCCCCTCCTGGACGGGATAACAGGCACCTTCGAAATTGGAGGCCTCTCGGAGACGTTCGAGTAGTTAATCTGAAAAGGGAGCCACCTTTGGATTAATTTAGCGCTCGAAGTACTTTGTACCATTCGTATCCACGCGTTTGCATTAAAACCTTCATTCCCCTCTCGTTCGGGTTTAATAGCGGGACGCCTCGGCGCCGAAATTCGCGCGGAACCCTCGCCGATCCTCCGGGAATGCGGCGATGAACGCGCTAGACAAGCTATACGCAACGCGATCGCGCGTTGCAACGAGACCACCGGGCGGATCCTGTAAAATCGAATCGTAAAACGCTGGCGTATGAATTAACGAGCCGCCCGACGATTTTTATGCTACCCCGTCGGGCTAACGCCGGTCGCGCTCGTAAAACTCCCGTCCTCGCGTGTTTCGGGGCGCCGTTAGGGCTTCGAACTTCCTCGGCAAGTGTTCGCGGATGGAAAAGCGGCCGGGGTTACTCGGGAGGGCTGCGAGGAAAACAGTTGAGCGGAGAAATACTTCGGAACGACGCGGGAAGAGGCATGGCGCTACGAGAACCGGCATCTGTTTAACACGGGAAATTGTTTATAACAATTTAACCATGTATGCCACGTTCCCTTTAACGGCAAGTTGGATTCCCTAGCTTCCATTTGAGCCCCGGATCATTCATCCCGCACGCTTAGAAGCTGAGATATTTGAATTCATTCATCGATCAGCATCTAGGTTTAGATTGTTGTTAATAACATTTGAACGGTAACCGGGGCTCGTTTGAAACCTCCGGGACATTGAAGCTGGGACTCCGAGCTTTCATTTGAGTCCTGGTACGATGAAAAGCGTTCGGCAGAAGCCGAGAAAATTGAACATTTGTAGAAACGTCGCAAATGCTAGGTGGCGACACGTGCCTCGATTTCGAGAAATTCCAATATCTCGGCTCCCGGTGGTCGTTTCTTAATGCGCGAGGGCTCAGATTGAAGCTGATGGAACGGACTACACGTCTGTGGCCGTGTCCACGATGAACAACTACTAAGCGAATCCGCTTTCTTGTAAATTGTAATCCATCGTTTCGACGAAAGCTTCAAAGAACGCCGGAGGTTCGTTGAATCCGTGACCGCATCGGCAATCCTTGATGGCTGGCTAATTGCCTTCATCGAATCAATGAACGATATTAATTAGGCACGCTCGTTACCCGCGGTATTATTAATTCAACCTGTCGCTGTATTATATTATAACTGGAACGCAAGATTTTTAAACGCGGATAGAAATCATTTGCAGCTTTTCTAAACTCAAGATTCTATCGGAAGTCTTTATTGGAAAGGGGAATGATAAATTCGCGAACGGTAATTACAATTGGCAGAGCGTAATTAGGGAACTTGCTCGAGCGATAATGCATATAAAGTGGAAGTTTCTCGTGGCTATCTCTGCCCATTGCCAGGGATATAATAATGAACTTTTATTATATCGCTGCAATCGCGTGCTCGCCATCAGAATCGTTTGTAAACTATTCGTTTCAGCAGCGAATTGCGACGGTTTACAGAAAATCGAAGTGACACGAAATTTTCAATGGGAGAAATTCAATAGACAAAAGGATTTCATGCGATCGCGTCTTTATAAAAATACATCCCGGTAAGAGCTAATTTATCCGTGCCCGTTCGAGCCTCACCCTTTGAACCCTTCACCCTTGCGCTCTCCGCTTTTATTTGTCCCAGCAATGTCGCAATACTAAGTGCTCGGCACATGAGTAAATAATGGACGGCTGTCCTCTGTTCCCCCATGGCCCCGTTTTAATGCACCTGCGGTGCTTGTTTGGACAGCGTTGCGCCGCTATTCCCCTTCGCCGCTGCTAAATGGAACACGCGCATCCTCGGTGTCCGTTCGTCAGAAAGGAAAATTACTGCGCGACCCTCTTTCAATTTCGCGGCAATTCCTCAGACCGTGAAGCGGCGATTTTCATTTTCCGAAAGTTGCAATTCCCCCTTACGAGCCGTGTCCCCGCAAAAGCAGCTTCGACGCGGCTTTAATCAAGGAGCGGCCCGATCTCGTAATGAATCTCGCATCCCGATGCGATCAAGGAATTTCTGGTCTAGAAGAGGGAGCGGCCGGAGCGGGGAAATTGCGGCGGTTCTCTATCGTCGAATTTCTGAAGTCGTGGAAACTTCGTGCTCGCGGGGTTTACACGCGAGTGCGGCAGAGCCACGCGGGCGTTCGGCGTGCGTGCATCCTCCGCTGAAACGGTGCCGACGAAAACCCCCATCGATCCTCGTCGATCGCCTCGATCGTTCTACTTCGGTATCGCAAGCTTCAATGATTTTTCTCTTACTCGACTCTCGCTGGAGTCGGTGGCAAATGCCATGCGAAGATCGAGCCGAAAAGCTTTGCTCGTGGATCGTTTCGGCTCCGCATCGCCGCCGCGATCCATCGATCCCTTTCTACGCGCGAGGAGGGCCGCTGTTTTAGCATACAACCGAGAGCCTCCCACGGGCGAACCTCTGCCCGTCCGAATTACAAAGCACAAGTCCCGTCGCTTATCTGCGCCGCAGTCTAAGGCACAGCCTTTGGATTTAGTGGATCCTCCGGCGGCCGTCCGTTGGTTACGCGGTGGGCCCCGGCTATCCGCGCATAAATTTCTGTATCGGACAATGGGTAATTGTGCGCGATCCACCCTCCGTTGAGCGTTTACGCGCGCCACACGCCGCGTGTGCGAGGAGCCTACCTGTCCGGTCTTCCAACCTCGGCGCATGCACGCACACACATATACGATCGACCAGGAGCGCGAGTGGGCGTTGCTCTTATTGTTAGACGCCAGATCCACCGTGCAGATAATCCGAGTACAGTCTGAGTTACGTCCCCCTTCCTTCTTCCCCTCGTTCGTCGGCTTTCCGGCCCCCATCTTTGGCCGAATTCCTTCGCCGCGGTTAATTCCCTTGGAAACAGCCGAATCAAACGTAAGCAAACATAAAGAAACTTCGTCAAACTTGGTCGAACGTAATGGAACTTAATCAAACGCAAGGAAAATCTTCCAAATCCAACCGTCTGGATACTCCGAGTAGTGTTCAACAGCGGCTGCGTTCGAGGATGTCGAAATCTGTGAAAATCTCGGCCGCAGATTATTATAATGGACGCGAGCTTCGAAAAATAGTAGAATAGGAGACGATCGTTCTTGCCAATGTACTCGAGAAGCAAACTTGGTTAACTATCAGCAAACTTAGTCAAACTTGGTCAAACGTAATGAAGCTTAATCAAACACACGCAAATCTTTCAAATCCTACCGCCTGGATATTCTGAGCAGAGTTCAACAGTGGCTGTGTTCGAGGATTTTGAAGTCTGTGAAAATCTCCGGCGCAGAATACACCGTGGGCGAGTATCGCCGGCTTCAATGGGGAGATTCGAGAACTAGGAGAATAGGTAGGCGACCGTTATTGCCAATGTACTCGCGGATAACTTCCGGACGGCGAAATTGAACGGAATAACGCGCGAGCCTGGACGGAGGTTCCCTTTGTTCAAGCTGGCGATTGTGCAGGTACACCCGTGTCCAGTTCCGTCGAGAGTTTCCACCGGCATTACCATATTCGCGGAGGCGCGCAGCTTGCGTTTAATATCGGCCGCTCTCGCGAGAAGCGTCGCAGCTCGAATCGCGTCGTCCCTGCGCATTTTTTCTAGCGCGCGTTCCCTTCCTATGCGAAAAGTTTCAGGGACTCCTCGTTCCAGCTGATAGATAATCCGAGCCATCGCGTCGTTTCTACCTTTCATCCCGTTCGTCCGGGCCCGCCCCCTGCCTCTTTCTTTGAGCCCCGGAGGTCGGCGAGTCGACCTCGCCTCCGTTCCGAGGGGTAGTCTTTTGAATCGATAAGCAACCTCTCTCTGTCTCTATTTCAGACCGCCTATCGCGAGATGAAAGCGAATTTGATTAAAGGATTCGATCAATGTTTACCGACTTCCTTTTCCTCCTCTCCTCTCTTCCTTTTTCCCTCCGCAAACTTCAAAGCGTCTCCCTTCTTCGCTCTACCCGTTTAGATTTAGCCTGCCGATCGATAATCCGTTTCATTCGTCCCGTGCTATCGTGTATTCGTGCACGGCCACCGAAGGGGGAACTTTGTTAACAAGTCGAGCCCAACCCTTTAACAACCACGGGACCATTGTTCCGCGAGGCCGAGGACAAGAAAGCCGTGTCCGTCGCGCGGGATGAAGATGATACACACGCGGCGTCGGCCGCGCGGCTAACAGACGACGCTCCGCGCATCATGCATATTAACCGACAATGTCGTTGGACAAATTAGCGTTGCGCGTTCTTGTCCCCGTCCGATCCCTGTCCCGCGGCGTTTTGCCTCGCCTTTTTGCTGTCCCCGTGCCGCCCCATCCCCTTACGATCCACCCACGTCGACCGATACAACCTGTCGCGATTAGCAGCGATGCGATTATTGCGTGGGTCGCTTGTTGCGACAGCATTATTCACGTGTCTATCAAGGAAGCGTGAAAGGTACCGCTAGGTAGATGAAAGAGCGCGGGATCCTCCCCGAAAATCATAATCCCACCATCGCCACTTCCAGTTCCGTAGAATTGCTCGTCAGAGCGGTCCTCCCGGCCGCTATCCACGAGGAACATCTCGCCCCCCCCCGCCCCCGCCGCGGCCGTTCAGTCAATCTTACTTAACGGGCGCGAAACGTGAAAGTAATCCAGCGCGATAAATCCTGATAAAGCGCGTCCAATCGGCTGGCTCCGCGGCGCGTAAACGAGGACAGGGAGGAAGATGAACACGCTCGGCGAAAGGTGCGCTAAATGGTCTCCTTACAAGGTGAAATGTTAAAGATCGGGCGGAGGCAGGCCGGCGTAACGAGAATGGAAGAACCAGGGTGGGGGGAGCCCCCGGATCGAGTGGTCGTTACTCGCGCCAGGATGAGTGTCTGAGAGTTGCTTCTCCCCCGGGAGTCGTACTCCAGCTAACAGCTCCCCGGATATCCCAGGGAAGCCGGGCTCGCCGTTACTTTCGCCCGAATTTCCGAGGGGTGAGAGTATTATTGGTACAAGGTTCGAGCCTGCCGCATTGTTCGCGACCTTTCCAGTCATCGCCAGCGTTTGCGGTGGTAAAGAATCGATGCTGACCAAATCTAATTTGTTTTTTTTTTTTAAATAGAAACTAAGTCATTCCCCTGAATATTTTTCCCGATACCCAATCCGCGGCTATTCGAGCACTGCGCGATCGTGCAAGCATATTAATCACCGGTGCCGAAGGTTTTCGCGGAATTATCCGTCAGTGATCGAGCCCCCGACGAGAGACAAGCGATCTATCATCCGCGCCAAGAGTCGCGGCCTCTCCCAAGCGCGATAACGATCGACCCTCCCCTGCCATTATATGTATTTCGGCCTGGCCCCGTATTATGAAAAGGAAATCCATCGCGCGGTCGTCCATCCAATCAGATCTACAAATAGGAATTAACGTTTAAGCCTCGTGCAAACAATGGTCCGGTCGATTGATTGACTTTTTGCTTCCCTCTCTGCCGCCGTTGATCGTGCACCGCGCACGCACGCGCTCGTGTATAAAGCTGCACGCGTCACCCTTTCGAGTTACTTTTTATGTAAAGAATGGCGGAAGGTGTGATATTATATAAGTCACGATAAATGGTGTTTAATAAATGGTTGTTTAATGTAGTTTTTGTGTGTCCAGCTCTCCTGGTCAAGGAATGGACTGCGTGGCATCGCAAATAGAAGGAAGACGCAACTTACTGTTAGCAACGTACGTTAAAACATTCTCTACATTATATTAGCAGGTGTTAAATTAAATTATGCATAATTTTCAACTACTAACAAGTAGCTGTTAGTTCATAATACGTTCTTGCAACTTACGTACTTCAATCTATGTTATCATTTTAACTTGTAATCTTAATTATTCCTCTATTTAATGTAATAGTTTAATAATTATGCATAATTTTAAACTACAAAATATATTATAGATGTTGCTTAATAACTTACAAGTAGCTATTAGTTTATAACACATTATTGCAATTTAAATACTTCACTCTACGTTATCATTTCAACTTATAAATTTAATTACTCCTTTATTTAATGCAATAGTTTAATAATAATGCATAATCTTAAACTACAGAATACATTACAGATATTTCTTAATAACTTACAAGTAGCTATTAGTTCATAACACATTACTGCAATTTAAAAACTTCACTCTATGTTATCATTACAACTTTTAATTTTAATTATTCCTCTATTTAATGTAATAGTTTAATAATTATGCATAATTTTAAACTACAAAATATATTATAGATGTTTCTTAATAACTTACAAATAGCTATTAGTTTATAACACATTATTGCAACTTAAATACTTCACTCTACGTTATCATTTCAACTTATACATTTAATTATTCCTTTATTTAATGCAATAGTTTAATAATTATGCATAATTTTCAACTACTAACAAGTAGCTGTTAGTTCATAATACGTTCTTGCAACTTACGTACTTCAATCTATGTTATCATTTTAACTTGTAATCTTAATTATTCCTCTATTTAATGTAATAGTTTAATAATTATGCATAATTTTAAACTACAAAATATATTATAGATGTTTCTTAATAACTTACAAGTAGCTATTAGTTTATAACACATTATTGCAATTTAAATACTTCACTCTACGTTATCATTTCAACTTATAAATTTAATTACTCCTTTATTTAATGCAATAGTTTAATAATTATGCATAATTTTAAACTACAAAATATATTATAGATGTTTCTTAATAACTTGCAAGTAGCTATTAGTTTATAATACATTATTCCAATTTAAAAACTTCACTCTACGTTATCATTTCAACTTATAAATTTAATTATTCCTTTATTTAATGCAATAGTTTAATAATTATGCATAATTTTAAACTACAAAATATATTATAGATGTTTCTAAATAACTTACAAATAGCTATTAGTTTATAACACATTATTGCAACTTAAATACTTCACTCTACGTTATCATTTCAACTTATACATTTAATTATTCCTTTATTTAATGCAATAGTTTAATAATTATGCATAATTTTAAACTACAAAATATATTATAGACGTTTCTTAATAACTTGCAAGTCTCTATTAGTTTATAATACATTATTCCAATTTAAAAACTTCACTCTATGTTATCATTTTAACTTATAATTTTAATTATTCCTTTATTTAATGCAATAGTTTAATAATTATGCATAATTTTAAACTACAAAATATATTATAGATGTTTCTAAATAACTTACAACTAGCTATTAGTTTATAACACATTATTGCAACTTAAATACTTCACTCTACGTTATCATTTCAACTTATACATTTAATTATTCCTTTATTTAATGCAATAGTTTAATAATTATGCATAATTTTAAACTACAAAATATATTATAGATGTTTCTTAATAACTTACAAGTAGCTATTAGTTTATAACACATCACTGCAATTTAAATACTTCCTTTATCTTATCATTTCAACTTATAATTTTAATTATTCCTCTATTTAATGTAATAGTTTAATAATTATGCATAATTTTAAACTACAAAATATATTATAGACGTTTCTTAATAACTTGCAAGTCTCTATTAGTTTATAATACATTATTCCAATTTAAAAACTTCACTCTACGTTATCATTTCAACTTATAAATTTAATTATTCCTTTATTTAATGCAATAGTTTAATAATTATGCATAATTTTAAACTACAAAATATATTATAGATGTTTCTAAATAACTTACAAATAGCTATTAGTTTATAACACATTATTGCAACTTAAATACTTCACTCTACGTTATCATTTCAACTTATACATTTAATTATTCCTTTATTTAATGCAATAGTTTAATAATTATGCATAATTTTAAACCAGAAAATATATTATAGATGTTTCTTAATAACTTACAAGTAGCTATTAGTTTATAACACATCACTGCAATTTAAATACTTCCTTTATCTTATCATTTCAACTTATAATTTTAATTATTCCTTTATTAAATGCAATAGTTTAATAATTATGCATAATTTTAAACTACAAAATATATTATAGATGTTTCTAAATAACTTACAAGTAGCTATTAGCTTATAACACATTATTGCAACTTAAATACTTCACTCTGTTATCATTTCAACTTGTAATTTTAATTATTATTTAATTATAAGTTTTATTGTAAATGAATTTATAAGAATAGTTTATAACTAATACCAATTAAGTTAAAATATCCTAATTGTTGCACTTTGTATACTATTAATATACTTTAATAAATCTTTGCAAAAGGGAATTCAACTGGTTATATTTTTTCAACCCCCACTCCTTTACGTTCTAAGAAATTCTCGGAAATGACGTCACAATTCCAAGAATTGCAATGTTCTTGCTAACTGCCTCCCCAAAGTTTTTGTTTTGCAACTTTGTTGCGTTAAAAAATCGAGGTAAATTTTCAAAAATCACCATTTTGCAGGATTTTTGCTAACTGCCTCCCCAAAGTTTTTGTTTTGCAACTTTGTTGGGTCAAAAATACGAGTTAAATTTTCGAAAAACACCATTTTGCAACATTGTTGCGTCGAAAATCGAGGTAAATTTTCAAAAATCACCATTTTGCAGGATTTTTGCTAACTGCCTCCCCAAAGTTTTTGTTTTGCAACTTTGTTGGGTCAAAAATACGAGTTAAAGTTTCGAAAAACACCATTTTGCAACATTGTTGCGTCGAAAAATCGAGTTACATTCTCTAAAATCACATTCTGAGGAATTCTTGGAAATGACGTCACAATTCCAGGAATCGCAACAATGTTGGGAAATGGTGTTTTTCGAGAATTTAACTCGAATTTTCGACGCAACAAAGTTGCAAAACAAAAACTTTGGGGAGGCAGTTAGCAAAAATCTGGCAAAATGGTGATTTTTGAAAATTTAACTCGTATTTTTGACGCAACAAAGTTGCAAAGCAAAAACTTTGGGGAGGCAGTTAGCAAAAATCTGGCAAAATGGTGATTTTTGAAAATTTAACTCGTATTTTTGACGCAACAAAGTTGCAAAGCAAAAACTTTGGGGAGGCAGTTAGCAAAAATCTTGCAAAATGGTGATTTTTGAAAATTTAACTCGAATTTTTGACCCAACAAAGTTGCAAAACAAAAACTTTGGGGAGGCAGTTAGCAAAAATCTTGCAAAATGATGATTTTTGAAAATTTAACTCGATTTTTTGACGCAACAAAGTTGCAAAACCAAAGCTTTGGGAACGCAGTTAGTCTCAACTGTTCAGAAATCACGTTTTTGCGACGCTGTTGCAATTCCCGGAACTGTGACGTCATTTCCAAGAGTTGCTCAGAAGGTTATTTTATAAAAATTAGTACTTACCTTTATACTTACCTTATGTAATTTAGTCTCGTGTGTTCTTGTATGTTAAAGTGCTTTGTATAATGCTTGAGGAATTGGGATTGGGTTCGCGAGGAAGCAGATGTTACAAAAAAACAAGACAATGTTCATTAAATAAAGGTTTATTTAATATACTTTCATATCTTGACATTACAGAAGTAAAAATATTAAAGTATAAAGTATAATAAGGTATAAAGTATAAAGTACAATGTATAATAAAGTATAAAGTATAAAGTATAATGTATAATAAAGTATAAAGTATAAAGTACAATGTATAATAAAGTATAAAGTATAAAGTACAATGTATAATAAAGTATAAAGTATAAAGTATAAAGTATAATGTATAATAAAGTATAAAGTATAAAGTACAATGTATAATAAAGTATAAAGTATAAAGTATAATGTATGATAAGGTATAAAGTATAAAGTGCAATGTATAATAAAGTATAAAGTATAAAGTATAATGTATAATAAGGTATAAAGTATAAAGTACAATGTATAATAAAGTATAAAGTATAAAGTATAATGTATAATAAAGTATAAAGTATAAAGTACAATGTATAATAAAGTATAAAGTATAAAGTATAATGTATAATAAAGTATAAAGTAAAAAGTACAATGTATAATAAAGTATAAAGTATAAAGTATAATGTATGATAAGGTATAAAGTATAAAGTATAATGTATGATAAGGTATAAAGTATAAAGTATAATGTATAATAAAGTATAAAATATAAAGTATAGTGTATAATAAGGTATAAAGTATAAAGCATAAAGTATAATAAAGTATAAAGTATCAAGTATCAAGTACAATGGAGTACGAAGTACAATGAGGTATGAAATATAAAGTATAAAGTACAATAATGTTTAAAGTACAGAGTATAAAAGTATAAAATGTATAAGTACAAGGTACAAAAGTATAAAATATAAAATAATAGTGTGAAAACTATTGACTACAGTTTTCGATCGCGGTCACCATCGATAATTGTATTGATAGTACCTTCGGCAGTTCCCTATCACTGCAGCTCCCTTTTCGCGGCAACCCTCTTTATATGCGGGGGATGCAGGACCTACGGGATCCCGCCGGTTAGTGCGGTAGGGCGTGATAATCCCAATCGAGAATGAGATCGCGTTCGGCTCGATGAGATTTTCTCTTGAAAAGCCGTAACTTCCCTTGGCCCTTCTTATCGGATTACCCGCTGGGAATCCCGACGATTGAAACCTCGATACTTGTGCGCCAGTTGCCGATCGTAGCCCCCGTATTCGACAACGTGTCATCGATGCATATTCAGTATAATGGAATCCGGATTTCACAATCCAGCACTACTTTCGCGGTCGAGCGCAAACATTCTTCTGCCAGAACTATTGCCAAAGCATTATCCATCGAACGTGTTCCCAATATTGTACACGAAGCTAACACAGAGATCGCGCGGGTGCTCGCCGACTCATTAACGCGGGGGTGTTCGTCGGGGGACGGTGGAGGGCGGCGAGCAGAGCTTTTAGACGTATTCACGCGGGCGGACCGTGCCGATAGAATTCGCTCGCGCACGCACGTCGACGCAATCGAACAATGGAGCGATTAACTTGCGTCGGCGAGCCCGTTGTTTATCGCGCTGCCATTATTCGCCTCTGCCAGCAATCGCACGCTTAAATTATTCGTCGCGGGACGAGCCGGGGCAGACTTTACATTGCTTTAATCGTTCGCCAATAATTCGACAGCTATTGGAACTTCGACCGGTCCGCGCCGCGGAACAATTCCGACCGGTTATACGGACGCGCGCGAGCCGGCTTTTCCATCGGACGCACGGCGATTCGCTGCTGGTTATACATATGCTACCGCACGAAAACGCATCGCTCGGACAATCGCTGCCCGCCCGAACGGGACACGATGAGTTGACGGCGATGATAGAATAGACACCGTAACGCGATCGTTAACGAAAACGAGCGGCAAGTAGCGATAACGATCGATGATCAAGAGTTTTACCGCAAGGGACACTTGTTAGTCCGTCTGCCGGAAATTTACCCGCGTTAGAATGATGACTATGAAGCTGAAACAGCAGATTTGGAGATGAAAAAATTAGATAACTACCGGTCGAGCAATCTCATTAATAAAAATTGCTATCATCGAAAGAAGGCAACTTCCGCTGACTGAATAAACTTCCGCGACACGAAGGGAGAACATCCAGCAGACAGGGCGTGTGTGTGTGTAAAAGGAAGAAAAGGAATTCCGCGAGCAAGCCGGGGGCGAGCAAGTTTGGCAATTCGTCGTGACGTAGTGCCAATAATAAATTTGTAAAATAAACAGCCGAACCTGGATAGCAGCGTGGGCTGGTTGCAACGGCGGGCTGCATAATTGGAGTCGTTCGTTTAACTTTCAAACAGTTGGCGCACCAGCTCGCGAAACTTTCCCGATGCTGTTTCGGAAAGAAAAGGGAGAAACAGAAGCGGAGGGGTGGGGGGTGGGGGTGAAACACGGGCGGAGGGACCACGCAACCGTGAGCATCCTCGGGGAAAATGCAAGAGTGTCGTTGGCCTGTAATAAGCAAATAAATAAATTAGCGGGAGAAATTGCAAGGAGGCTGGAAATAAATTGCTCGAATGTTATAAGCAAATGGTGATAATTGACGAGCAAAATTTTTAAGCAAACAATTGTGTACGCTTGGATTTGAATAAACTGATTTTGAAACGAGACGCTAAAGGACTTATTAATGTTTAATTGCATGCAGAGATCAGTTGTCGTGGGGATGAAAATTAGATTGCGTGACAGCGTTTGGAAGATGATGGAATTAATAGAATGATGGAAAAGTCTCGAGGGGTGGTAAGTGCTTTTCACGTACAGAGGGGGGATTGTTAATGATAAGCGAGATAGGGTGGTGTACACGGGTTTCAAGGGTTAGGGTTATACAGTATGCACATAAATCAGTATACACACCCTCGTGCACGGTGCCCGAGCTTTTCCTTCTTGAAGCCTTCACATCAACCCCTGCCGACGACGAGCTTCTTCTTTTAATCCAACAACGTATTCAAACATAACGGAACACCTTACACGACGAAAACTTTATTTCATTTCTCACGAGAGGCGATACCCTTTAACATTACCCTGCACAGATTGTCAACCCCCTCGTAAATAATATCATCAATAGAAAGGCATTACATTCGTGCACGGGATAGGAACGCTGACGTCTATGAAACAGGCTTCAGGTAGGAAAAGTCGGGGGCCGCGTGGAAGCCAGACAGAACCGAAGGGAAATAGTCGATTACGGGGCGCTGCGATCCCCGCGGGACTTGTCCCGCTGTTCGAGCAAACGTTCCTTTAATCCGGGACCTGTGTCGAGCGCGGCGAAAATTGAAAAATAATAAATAGAACGATATCGAAGAAGCTACCTTTGCACGTCTCCGTAGCGCGTTATCGGCGAGCACGGGAGACTCCGGTCGTGGGACAGCACATTTATTTCATCCGCGGCCTCTCTGGTCCGGCTCCTCTGCGAAACGTGGAGCCGCCGTCGCGCTATCTGACCGTTTAATCGTCTGTGGAACAGGGACGCGCAGGAAGTCCGGCGCGTGTCTCTTGGTATCAGTACAACCACGCTCGTTCGCGACGCTGCGCCTCCGTCGCTATCCAGTCTCTCCACCGAGGCAGAGGTGGTGGCACCGTCCGCGTTTCCGTCCATCACCGAACGGTCGTTCCTTATTCGCTCCCCGGAGCGTACCCCGCCGCCGGCGGAATCGGAGCCAGCCGGAGAGGGAAGCCATTTCTTTTATCTGCTTATCCTTATCCACGGCTGCTTAAAACCGTCCCCCGCCCACTGTCCCTACGCTTTAGCTCTTCTCGCCGCCGCCGGTGGCTTTCCATTCTCATTAGTCCCGCGACTTCGTGCACAATGCGGTCGGCCGAATTTCCATTCGAGGGACTCCGCTTCGCCTCCGCTTCGTTTCACCGCTGCGAGCTGTTTCTATCGAGCTGGCTCTTTCCGCGCCCCATCGGACCAACTGGCGGGATTCTTCTGGCGCGCCACGGTCCCCGCCGACCCCTACCCGAGACGCGTGCCTTTCCGTCGTTTACGCCACTTTTTTACATAATTAATTTATAATAACGCAACGATCAACGGTCCTTTCCTTCATTCGCAATTTCCCTGCAACGAAACTTTCTCTCGTCCGATCCGCTAGATTGCATACGAAAAATTGAACTGCGATTTCAATCGGGACAGAAACGAAGTATAATCGAAACACGTGGAAGTAAAAATGGGGCAGAATGAAACCCGCGGAGAGTTTAGAGGGAAGAAACGAACGCGGGGGATAAACAGAGGGAAGAATAGCAGCGGATCGACCATCGATTTCGTCTCGTACAGAGATTAATTACCGTCGGGGGGCCCGATTGCCGGCGGAAGCGACAGAGATACGACGAACGTATTCCCTATCTCGCTACGTCGCGGTGCGGGAAAGCCAATTTATCGGACAGCTCAGCCGTTAGGTGTATGCAAAGGTTCTCCTTTTTCTAAGCGTGCGTGTGGAGCTACTTTCAATTGACAGAACTTCCCCGTATTTTATAACAAGTGGGATGAGCTGCATTATAAAAACGAAAGGCTAAAAAACTTCTGCATACACCTAATAAACTTTCCACTGCTCCATCATCCTTCCGCTGAAATTTTTTCCGAATAATTTCGCGTCGTTCGTGTCAATTTCCCTTCTCTCTAATATCCAACCGTCGTCGATTCCATGCTCGAATCAGAAGAAACGGACGCCTGCTGTTAATGAATGCGACGGAAGATGGGCCGGGCGAGGGTAGCGAAAGGAACGCCTCGTGGCGGCAGTCGCACGGAGATCTATGCACGCCGGCCGCGGGAATTAATCCCCGAGACCCAATTATTATTTCACCGCGACTCCCGACTCCGACCCTTCCAACGAACCGCGGAGGAACGAAGACGAACGAGCGCCGTTTCGGGGGATGAGATACGGATCAGCTGTTCTAACTGTAAATTGCCAGGCCTCTCCTGCTCGCGCCCCTTTCGAGTTTCTTCTTCGAACGCGTCAGCGTAAACCGTCGATTCATTTGCAACGCGATTCAATAGATATATCTTCACCGTCGAAACGAATGAATGGTTCGAACCGAATTATTACACGCTCGCTAGATCCCTAGCTCTCGCTGAGGATACATCCGCGGTGTGCTACGAGAATCGAAGCATCGAGGGAGAATCGGAGAAAATGTTGGGCCCGGATGTGGGTCAAGGGGATTCCTTTCCGTCGCCTTGTCCAGTTGAATTATTAAAAAGAATTCCCTTCCATCTGCCTGCCGCGCTTCAATATCACGGGGATTACTCGCGTCTTGCCGTGTCCGGAGGCCGTCGAATCTCAATATCAAAGACACGATTTTTTCTTTATTGAAACTTGGGACAAAGAAACTCGCCGGGCCGATTAAACTCTGCATTTCATGAAGCTGAAATAAATAGCCTCTCGTTGAATAACGCATGGGCCACGCGAGTCAAGAGCCTTGCAACTATCTACGATCATTTCTACTACAATCCTTGCGTCTTTTCGTCGTTGCGACCGAGCGTGCTTTATGCTGCAACTTCGATTACGCTCTTTCCCATTGTGGGGCCAGAACAGTATCGTATTTTAACATTTGCCACTCTGCGGGCCTGCAACAATGGTATGCACGTTCAAACATCCTTGGTCAAAGACTCGAAATCTATCGATAAATGAAACAGCAGAAGTGAGACTGTCAAAACTTTCGCTTTACCAAACTTACAAAATGAATCACCCCCATCGAACCCTCGCTTTAGAAACGCTTTCCTGTCGATTCCACCAAGCCTCCCGTGATCGCGAAGCGAACCATTCGATCGCCTCGGACCGCGAAGAAGCTTCTAACCGCTGACACGAAACGCGACGGAGGGATTAAAGTCTCCGGCCGTCGCGTGCATTGTTGCCCGCGGGGGGGGGGGGGGGGGGGGCGGGCCGGCGGAATTCCGCGGGATGACCCCTCCGATGAAGAAGTCCTCGCAAACGCGGGGAAATCTGTTAAAAAGTTATACACCCAGCGTTGCACGCGACTTGCCACAACGGCGGTATTACAACGAGGGTCGGCCGTGTATTGATCGCGAAGGGGCCGCCGCGCGCAACGCGCTTGGTTCTCGGCCGTCTCCGACGATCTTCGTGGAACAATCTCACCCCCTCGGCCCTTAATGTCGCTCTCACTCTCTCTCTCTCGCTCTCTCTGTATCCCCTGCAACTTTGCCGCGACGCTCATCCACCCTGTGTTATTCCGACGCCAGAAACGACGCTTCGATTTTTTCATTTTGGGAACAGTTCTCCGATTGCCCAGCTGGACGCGGTCAGGGGTGGCTTTTTGATGCGGGAGGTATGTACTGACTTCTGTCTTCTGAAATTCGGGGGATGAAGGGTTTCATGCTCGCTCGACGAGGCTCGAATATTTTACAATTTTATTATCATTAATAGAAGTGGCATTTCAAGTGCTGTGTTTTGCAATTTGGGGGTGGCTTTTGGTGTACTGACAGTTTCTGAAAATTGGAGGATGAAAGGTGTAACATTCCCTCGACCAGGCTCAAATATTGTACTATTTTTTTTTTTTTACCACCGGCAAAAGTTGCATTTCAACTATTGCGTTTATCAACTGTTGCATTTGCCGTGTTTTTACATTGTCGCTTGGCAAGTACACAGGAGCCTTCGACTCGCAACCCTTGCGGCCATCCTTCAGGAAGAAGAAGTAGCAACCTTTTAAGGGGGTGAGGAATCCTAGCGGGTTGAACGGCTGCAATTGAGAAGGTTCTCTCCCGAAGACCGCTACCTCGATAGAATAAATTCAAAGGGTGGCGAGTGGCGCGCAATCAACCACCTCTCCGTTACAAACGCGACGGCATATTAATTTTTGGGAATTATAATTCAGCGAAAATTGGCAGAACAATGAAAATTTCGGATGCCAAGGAGTCGGGGCTCCTCGAGCTCGACGAGATCTTAACGAGAGCCCTGCCTCCCGAGGCATAACAAGTGCCTCCTCTGTTCGAAGGGGACGAAAGGGGACGCCGGCCCAAATTGGACTTTAATTTGAATTAATCTCCCTTTATGGACGGCATCTCGAAAGGGACGAGATTAACGGCGGATTACATCGTGGATACATTGATCACCGTGTCTTTGTTTTCGTGTCCCCGTCTGGTGTACGGAATCATTTCCAAGGATATTCGATATTTATTTCATTGCGGTGGGCGGCGCGGGGCAACAAGGGGTGTCTTCCTTACTGTCCGATTAATAACGACGCGGCCGAATATTTGAACGGGAAGCTCGATAATGGTAATTAAACTCCGGCCAATTAATTATTATTCACTAGCCCGCGAATGTATGTCTTCAACTCGTTTCGCATTTATAGCAAATTGAAATTTAATAAGCACACCACTCGCCGTCCGCATCGGGTGTATCGAGTGTCGCTCGCCTCGAACGACTGTTCCAGTTTATACAATTATCGCGAAGCAATATTATTGTCGTGTTTCGCGATTCTCATCGGACAGGTAACGAGGCATGGTCCGGAGGGGCTGGGAGGCAGTCTCTACGTACCCGCGGTTGCACCGTTAATGTGTAATTAAAATCGGTAACGAGAACCGATAGACCAGTGGTACGTAAGACGGGGGAAAAAGGGCGAACAATTTATGTTAATTAACGGCGGCCTTTGCCCTGGCCAGTCCTCTGTCAGCCGAATGGCAAACGGTAACGTCGCTTTGCTAAAAAGTCACTCGACGCTTTTCTACGCTGCGCATTCCGGAAACGCGGTTTCGCCCTTTGATCGCTCGTAAGGCACGGTTCCCATTATGGGCCACTCTGCGCTGCTAACGAGTTCGAGAAATAAAAAGGAACGAGGGGGGCACCGGAGGGAATTTTTCTGTCGTCAGTAATTAACGTGGTAGTAATAACAAAACGGGAAACTCCAATTATTTTACAGTCCCGATGGAAAGTGTTTACGATTCCTCCATTCTTAATCCACCGTTTTATCATCAGTGCGCCTTTCGAATTAAGTCTCTCGTCCGATAGCAACATCTGTCACCGATAGATCTCTTTTCTCCCCTCTTTGTTTCGGATGAGAAGAAATTCGTAGAAAACGGGGATCGCGATCGGTACGCAACGAAGCCCGACAAAGATCGGGGCGATCCGCTTTGTACAATGTCCGAACAGTGCAATGATTCGGCGAATTTTTAATTTCTAAGGGGAGGAGAAGTGGAAGAATCCGACGGGGTGTCGAAGAGTTCATTGCCACCCGGCCGCTAATTAACCGCGCATTCTTCCCATTACGGAAGCCGCGATGATTAAACGACCGTGATAACAAGTCTTCCTCGACTTCCGTCTCGTTGAAACTTTCGAGCGTTCCCCGTCGCGTTCGGATATATCTCTCGTCGGGAAATAGCGTAGGGCAGTTTCGTAGACGTCGTTACGTTGCAATTGAACGTTCGCGCATCGATTGTGTTTGAAACGAAGCAAATCGAATTATTATGACGAAAGAATTCTGTTACGGTTTGCGTCTTCGGCAAGAATTTCATCTTCGTTAAATGTTCGCAGTCTCCACTTTTTTTATAATCGCGTTAATTCGCTGGAGCTTCAGAGTTAATAAAAATTCAGACTTCCTAATACGGTTTTAAATATGATATTATCGCGCTTGCTCGAAGAAACGAAGTCTGCGGGACTGCGTTACAAGTGCCGGGGAAATTAATTACAGGCCACTTTGGCAAACCACTCCCGGCAAAATACCATTAACCGAAAGAATATTCTCGCCGTTTCATGGGATTGCGTGTACAGCATCGAAGGGGTTAATTGCTTATTAACCGAAGAATTATGAATCGACTCTCAGGTGAAGTGATTCTTAAGAAACGGAACTAATTATCATACAGGGCGTTGGATGCACGGATGTAAGGGCGCGGTTCTGTTCTTTCATTCTCGTGGAATCCTTTCTTTCCTTTTTCTTTTCTTAATTAACCGGTTCATAGCGATATGGAGATTGCGAAGTATAGCAAGTATCTTTATTTATTCGAAATTTGCTTCGTACTTTTTATGGGTCTGGTTAGTAACGAGATTTGTCCGTCCCGTTCTTCCTTTCTTTTACTACAATAACGTTAAATGGACTGGCTTATGTAATATCCCGCGGTAGGATCCCTTCGAGATTTCGCCCCGGTGATTCCGGCGTCGGAGGATTCATGATCGACGATGTTAGGACAGTCGGATGAAAGATTCATCGAATGACCGGGCAAGTGCTCTCTCCTCGAGAGCCAGACAATCTTTCAACTTGCCAACTCCTAAAGCATACACCCCCTTGTGTACGCGTGTGTACAGTTTGCGCCGCTTTAAGAAAGACAGGATAATGCTACAGATTGCCGATCGATATTCTCCCGCGAGGACGGTGATGTAATTAATAAAAGAGAGGAATCGCACGGGTGAATCACACACGGCTAATATTAATATTAAAATAAGGTGGTAAAGGTGGAAATGTACAAAGGTAGTGGAAATAGAAAAGAAAACGTAATAGAACTGATCCGTTCCGGTTAGCGTGATTATATACACCGCAACAGAGTCCCTCGGGACAGATGGACAAACCCTATATCCTCGACCACTCGGCGTTTCGCCCCGCTCTCCACTTGGACGTCGCCTAATAATTTCGGGGATTTTCATCGTGAGCCTTTAATGTCCTCGCGGGGTGCGAGCGAATCGAGTATCCCCGGGCGAGCGCGCGAGGATCGACGCACCATGCCTTTCGAGACCAATTAACAATTGACTCTCGACATTTTTGCAACAACTTGAACGTTCAATGTTATTCATACAGGGCTTAGGGTTGAAACATTCACATTTGGGACCAAACACCTCGAATAATTCATTTCCGTGCACTCTCGACCATCGCGAGGACCGATCCCAGCCTTCTCCAAGCCGCGGCTGATTCACGACTCTTTAATGAACGAGCAATTAACGGAAAGCGAGCGAAGCAATTTTTCTAGCGCCGCGACGTCCACCGGTGATGCGCCGACGCGAGGGTGGACCGGCGACCGCGCGTGCCTCGTCGGAAGCTGCAAGATTTACGACCGCGTAATCATCTGCCGATCCGCGAGCCGGTCTCGCCCCCGGAATTCATCCTCCTCCCTCCCGCCGGCCGGCCGTATTTTCTACCCCGAGCGTGCGATGTTCGTCGCTCGTCGCTGGTCCGGGGCGACGATGAAACACGGGCGGGAGAGAAACGCGACTGCGAAAGGGTTCTCGCCGTATGGAGAGGCTCGGCACGAAGAAGGGGCCGGCGCCACCGCCTGTGTGCGTTTAATTCGTTTCGCACCTTCCGCCCTGCTAAATCGAGAGACGAATGGCCCTCTGAAATTTGCCCGCGCTCGTATCGCGTTTTAATACGATGCATTTCCTTTTTCGTTCTCCTCATCGATCGTCCCTTTTTTCAGTCGAGAAATGAGATCGGAATTAAAACGCAAATCAACGATTCGTTTCCTTTCTTCTTTTTGTTTTTTTTTAAAGATAGTTTGCGTCGAAGGGCATTTAAATCGCACCGCGTTGGTAAAAAAATTCCGGGAACGTTTAATTAGCAATAACGCGAAACACGTAACGCCGCTTCAATTTACTAAACGTCTGGCTGGATATTTGGATTTAATCTCGATTATCGGAAGTGGGAGTTTCATTTATTTATCGCTGCAGCAGGGGTAATCGACTTACGCGATTTCAAGAGGAGCGAGCTCTACATTTGCGGCCGGTGATTGCGATACCCTGGCTCCGCAAATTTTACGCGCCGCTTCCGCAAATATTTATCGCTGTCCGACGAGGATCATCGCGAACGGGGAGCTTCCCTTTTTTTTTATCCGCCCCTCTCGACGCGCTCTGCAATAATTCAAACCTAATTAAAATATGCGCGGGGTGTTGATGCACTGGCTTCCCGTCGAATTGCCCGACTGCGAGGAATTCGTGCAAGGAGCAGTGTTAAGAAAACGCGCTCGCGTGGCCGTGCGTTAACCAAGGGTTGGCTAGCTCCGTCTTGAATATATGTATACTCGAACGCGTGTAACAGGGTGTAACACGACGTGGCGGCAAGGGGGGGCTGGGTGAAACAATGCGCCGGTGTCGGGGGAGCAAGCTGGGAATCGCGCGGCGAGAGACGCTTAAACGGGAGATTCGTCGACGGAACCGGGAGCGACGGGGGGAAATCCGTTTTCACTTTTCGCCCCCCGGGGGCCGCAGTGCCGCTCGAGAAACGAAACGGCGGCGGCAGCCGCTGCGACGTGCCTGCGGCTTGCCATGCAAATGCGGCCCCCCTTCTTGCTGCGGCGCCTAGGCGATACGGAAGACGGGAGTACCTGCATCGCCGACTCCCGCGGGAACTCGCCTCCCTCTTTTCTTTCCATGCGGCCGCGACAAAGGGACCCTTAGCTGCACGCGCGGGGACGAAGATTGCTGAAGACTGCTGGTCGAATGGGGCACAGGCGGTACCCTCTCCGTTCCCACCTGCTGCAGTCTTGATTAATCGAAGCCGGAAGGATCTTGTGCGTGCGATTTTATGGGTAAATGTGCGTGAGCTGAGGGCTCGAGAGATAATTGATAAGGGTAGTAACTTTGAACTCTGAAAGCCTTGCAATTTTCAAACGATGAAACTGAATAATGAGAACTGGATAAAGTTGCAAATGTCTCGCAAGAATCCTCAGCAGCCGCTGCGCTGAAGGCTTGGAGGAAGGGTTAACGCGCATCGTTGAGCAAATCTTTGCGTAGCATGCACAATAGAGGGGGGGGGGGCCTATACACGTTCCAGAGGAGAAAGTCGGAGGGACAGAAGGGAATTCGACTCGAGTGGTTGGTACATGCAGCGAGTTGCAGGGTGCTTATGCCTCGTTCCATACGCGCGCACACACACTGTGCAAACTTTGCGCAGCGTTTAGCAGCGATCGTTCGCGCGGTCAAACTTGCCCACTTCGATCCCTCTAAACGAAACGAGTCCCCTGAAAAAGCTGGTTCCTACGTTCAATTCCGTTCCACGAATCCTCGTATCCTCGTCCTTGTCCCACGCAGCTATCGGGTCTCGCGAGCTATCTTAATTCCACGTCCGCCAATTAAGGTTCTCCTGGAGGACGACCCAGCGGCCGGTCGAATTATATGGGCCATTGCCGATCTTTATGGCGGGGAAGAAAGTTTCCGCGTCCAGGGGGACCGGAGGATATGCGTCTCTATTAGGCCGTCCGAACACTTTATTCGATCCCGGAACTGCGAACCCAACCCCTACCCCCCTGAACGACATAATCTACGCGACTAATCATTTATCCCGACGTCTCATCGAGCCCCGCGTCCGAGATAACTTGGACGCTACGAAAACCGGGAAGGGGCCGTTTCGGGACGGACTGGAGGACGCGCGTCTCGCGCGCAGAGGGAAACGAGCGCTTGTAAAGTGCGTCATGAAGCGTGACTGGTCACAAACGAGGCATGTATCGCGAGCGAGCAATTAATTCCCTCCATTCGTTATCCCACCCGTCAGCCGAATCCATCCCCCGCCGCCGCGGAAAAAGAAGGACCGCGCGCGTCGGCGGTGGATGAAAGGGGACGGGAGATCGGCTCGGAGATGAGAAAGGGTGGCGGCACGAACGTGCCACGGGGTGGCTCGCGTCGACTAACCCGCGCGCTGGATGGCGCGCAACGTCGCTGATGACTTATGGCGATCATAAATCAACCCATTGAATTTCACAGTGTCGATATTTCGCTACCACCTACCGCTGCTCGTCCCGCCGGATTCTCTTCGGGGACGGAAGCTTGACGGAGGCTCGGTCGCGGTAGTCGCTACAGTAATTTGGAGACCCGGCCAATTCGAACAGATTCGTATATTCTTTAGTAAATCGCTCCTCAAAGGAATCGACGAGTCTCGTCCCGCTGTTTGTGAAGCTATCGTTGGCCGTGCTAGGGGAAAACCGGGGGCAGATATTTCCCCGCGAGCCCCGGGATTCGTGGCGGCGAGAAGTTTCAGAGTTGCCGGGGAACATCTCCGGACGCGTTGCGGGAAGCACGCCACTCGACGGGAGCCGAGAGCGGGGCTATCGGGTTCGCTGTGTAACCGGACCCAGAAGCCAATCCCTCCCGTTTCACCTCTGACCCCGTCGGCGCTCTTATTTCCCAAGATTTCCCCGGTTGCTCATTGCCCTCATCCCTGACACCTTCCTTAACGTGCCCCTTGTTCTTTCCACAGCTTCTTCCCGCTACGATACCGCCAGTGGCCGCGGCGGATTGCTGTCGAGAGTGTTCGGGATCTAACGAACGCCCCACGATTTATGGGGATCCGACAGAATCTGGGACTCGAGGCTTCCCGGTCCCAGGGATCCCAAAAGGGTTCATAGCGGCTCTGAACCTCTCAGGCAATAAATTCCACAATTCACCCACTTGTTTCCCGGCTTCCAAAAATTGTTCGGACAATTCTAAAACTCGTATTACATCTTACGCTGCCAGCATAGCTTCGAGATCTGACGAAATGCACCAAAGAATCCCGAGCGAAGTTCTGTGAGCCCTTTTAACACTTGCTTGAAAGAAATGTTGAACAAATCGCGGCTCGTCAAAGGGGTTAATCGGACGAGCGTTTCGGCCAGCCATTATTACACGGAGGGCGAAAGTTTCTCCTATTACAGCGTGACCAATGATCGCGCGTAGCGATTACGCCGGGGTTTAAGCGTTATTTACGCGCGGCGCGGGGAGTCATTAAAATTTGTTTGAATACGGCGTGAAAATTAGTACTCGTCCCGGCGGCCAACGCGCCGTAAGTAATTTTATAGCGTCATTTAGCGATCCTCTCTCTGTTACCCGTATTCGAATTACCGTTTAACGATCTTGCATATCCACGGTGAGGTGATTAACGCGCCAACCCCCTGCCGCTCTTGCCTTTTTATTTATCACAGGAATTAAAGGAAACATCCGGCAGACGAGTTGCATTCATTATTCTAATATTAACATTTCGCTTCATTCTATCTATTCCCAAGTGAAACGTTCCTCGATCCTTCATCCCCTCTGGCCGCCCACGTGTCGTCTCCCCCCACGAACGAGTCAAGCTGATTCATCAGGGCACGATTAGCGAATTCGGAAGACGCCTGCGTCGGCAGAGAAACAGCTGACGAACACAGCTCGATTCCCCAAGAACGTACACCGTCGCCCTTCTCTCTCGTATCAAGCAACTATCCGGGGCGACTTATCGAGGGATTAGTCTGCTCGCGTGTAAGGCGCGTGCCCGCTGCGTCGCTGCGGAAGACGCCTTGGAAAGTTTGCTAACTCCGTCGGGACGCCGGCCGGGCAGGACGAATGCCAAGCGTAAATTGGTCCGTCAGTTAATCCGTTACGGAGACGCGTTCCGCCCGCGCGACGTTCGTGCGTCGCGTGCCGTTCCGTCGCGCCGACGAAGCGACGGGGCGTTTTGAATGAAGCGCAATTGGAAAAATCGTGCGTCTCGGACTACGTTTCCCGGAACTGTCACACACGGCCGAGCGGTCGGAAACGGAAGAGGAATCCCCAGGATTTCCTCGGCCTCGGGGAGGGGGCGGCAGTGTCTCGCGCGTATTGTGCCGTCCCTTGTACCACACTTCTGCAGACGAGCGAGATCTCAGAAGAGATCCCGAAGGGACGAGAGCCAAGGACTCTCTAGCATTCCCTCCGTCTCCTCCCCCGTAGTCCCCGGGGTCTCTCGCCGTCTCCCGTTCCCTTCTCGTGTCCACCCTCGCACGGAATCATCCCCCTTTCCCGTCCCTCCTTGTCTCTCGTTTTACCTAAGATCGCACTGCGGATTACGGGTCGTTCCTTTGCTCTCCGTTCTCGCAGCGCTGCCCTTCCTATATTCTTTCCACCCCCTGACTGTCCTCGATAGCCGAACGAATCCCTCTTCCCCATCGATAGTTACCCCTTTCGTCTTTCTCCTATTCTATCAACTGCTTCGCGGATGCGTTCAGTCGGAATGCAACCGGTTTCGTTGCACATTCTCCGGCTATTTAACGAGCCAGAGCTGCAAACGAGGGCGACGAGTAAAAATCTGTCCGCGGGATGGAACGGGAATCCGCTACATCGAACGGGAATTAAAGTCATTCGTCAAAACGGCGTATAAAATAATAAAAAATTGTTCGACGCGGGAAATGGATCGAGAACATTGATCGAGGGGGGGGCACAAACCTGCGGCGGGGTCCAGAACTTCGTTTCAATGAAAAGAGAGAAATGTTGAATTAACCGAAAGATATGAAATTAGTCAATTTAATCTCTTCCCAATCGGGCCGAGTTTTAACTGGGGAACCGTGACGATCCGACTCCGGAAATGCGGCACAGCTGACAGTTCTTACGTCGCGGCGTCCGCCTCGATTAATATACCCAGCACCCCCGGAGGAGGCGCGCGCGGATTAGGATTCTAATTACGATCACCGTGGACGCCGGGCGGCGCTGACAGGTCCGTCGAAGCGTGTTCGCCCTGCCATGGCATCTGTCGATTCTGGGGCGGCGCGACACGCCGGGGGTTGCAACGGAAGAACCGCGGTGTGCACCCTTGTCCAGGGTGGAGCGAGGATCGCGGTAAGCGGAGCCGAGCGCGGGGCACGCGACCGGCGCCCGGTCCGCTGCAGCTGCGAAAAGGCTCTTCCGACGGGGGGGATGGGAGAGGGGCGCCCGGTTTCAACCCTGTTTACCCCCGCAATCGTATCGGCAAACACGGCGTACAATTAAAGGCAACAGAACGCGACCTCTCTTGACGTGTGCGTCGCCGCACGAAAAATACAGCGCGCCGGGATTTCGGGCGGCGGCGAGGGACAGGGACGATACGCGCATTGTTCGCGTCGTCTCCACGGTATTAATTGAATTGTAATTTTCGGGGATGGAACGCGAGCCCGTTTGACGGTCGGCTAGATAAAGCTTTTATGAAATTTTATACCCGTCAGCGAGGGGGGTAGTTGAACACCGCTGCAATTAAAGGGTCGGGGGCGGTCCAGTAATTTCACGTAATTAAAACTGCCGCGGTGTTTGGCTACGAAGAATCGAAAGAACGAGAGGGGGGATCGGATTGAAGAGTTAATAGATTATTCAACCGGATATCTCTTCCATTGCGCTCTGAATTTTTCATGAATTCCATTTCGCGCGCTAGTCGGATCGAGATGTCGTCGGAGTTATTAGCCACTCGGCGATCGGGGCTCGTGCTACTTGCGCAAGGGTTGCGATCACCGCGACCGATCGGGCGGGGGCAGCGACGACGATGATAATCGGGCGCGGCTAACTTGTCGCGAACGGGATATTTCATTATCGCGTCGTTTAAATGGAAGAGGATAACACGGCCGCAAATCGCTCGGCCGCGAACCGTCAGGTAAGGGCCATAAAGGTGAGCCTGTATCATTTATACGGATCATTAATATCGTGTACGCGCGCAAACACAGCCGGCGCAATTATTTCACCTGACTTTTGTCAGCGGGCGTATTTGCGCGTGCCGCGTTTCCCTTGCGCGGGATGTTAATGCAATATAAACAGCCGGATGGAGGGGGGAGCTGCGGCCGGAAAGTTAGGATCGATTGGCACATAGCTGTCGTCGGATTTCCGTCCAACCCTTTCGCAGCCTCGACGCGTCGTTGCCTGGCCTGTACAGCGAGTCGTCGCGTCGCAACGACCGCGCGGAAAGAATTATTATTATTAGGGAAAAAGAAAGGGAGCTTCAGTTTAGACAATGAACCGTTCAATTGTTTAAATCAGTTCTTTCTTCCGCCGACAATCAGATTTCATTGAGACATCAAAGGCACCGCGCGAAAGCAACCCCTTCGGTGTTTTGCAGGCCGAGGGAAATCAAATGAAACAAAGTGCACGTGCACGGATTGTCGTAAATAAATAAATATGAATCGGCGTGTCGTGTAACCGCTTTACACCCGGCTTAACAGTCGATGGTTATAAGTCGCGGGCAAATATTGTGCCGGCAAACAGCGGCGGATTCGAAAGGCCTCGGGGTTCAGTGGCGGTGTAGCCAAAAAGGGGTTGCGCGGTGGTTTGCACGTGCCGCTATTTACCTAGCGAGATACGAAAAGCGATTGGGAGGGGGACGGATTATCTATATTTCCAAAAGCCTTCTTTCTCGCTATCGGTTACCCCCCCCCCCCCCCTCGACTCCGTTTACAATCATCCCTTTCCGTCACAGCTCGTCCTTTCACCCCTCTTTCGTTGAGGAAAGTGTGTAGAGTAGTTCGGAAGGGATGCGTGTTTCCTTTGAAATGAAATCTTAATTCACTAATTTAAAAGGAAATCGCATAAAAGGAGTCTGATTTATATCTCGTTTCAGATTCTCCGATTCGCAACTCGACATCGAACCGTTTACCCATCCACGCTCGTCTGAGCCAGTCGCCAAACGCTCTGCGCCGGAGTCCAGATCGCGGAGGCGGAACAACGTTTACGTAACGCGGCAAACACGAAAGGCTATCCATATTCGAATAGTCGAGTCGAGCCCGGGAGAGATTCGATCCCGGTTTCTTTCGACGCGATCCCAACCGAGCGTAATTGAGAGCTGAATCGGAGGTTTAAGGGTGCAAAGCAAATCCCGCCGAGCTGTAAACAAGGAATCCCGGACTCCGTCGACGCATCGGCGACGATCGCTTTAAACAGTTTGGCAAGCAAGGCACAGTTTCATCGAAGACGTCGGGACGCGCATGGCAAATATGTGCACTTTCCGGTTACCGCCGCCACGAACATCGATACGAGAACGGGGCAAACGGATCGCCAAGTGCGGAAAGCGCATTTCGCTTATTCATTAACGAATAATCACGTTTATAGGCGACTTGTAATTGGATCGAATAAAATCGTATTTGACCCGATGAACGTTGGAATGATTTCTTACGCCAAATTTCCCCGGGCCATTTCGCGCTGCCAGCAACAGCAAATTCTCCCTCCAGTTTAGTAGGAATTATTTGATTGGGTATCGCGCTGTTTATTCTAAGCCCGGCGTAATAATAGTAATAATTATCAAACCACTGCCATTCACGTTCCATTCGGAAACTGGCGATCCGAGGTTAATTGTTAAACGTTTATTCAGGATACAGCGGTGCACGAAATAGTTATATTCCGGCCGATCTATCCTACGAATAGAAATGATTAGAAGTTTTCTTATCGAGAGCCTCGTCGCTCTTGTAAATCCGCTCTCGCCGCCGTGTCGGCGTGCATATTCGCTAAGATAGGCACGATATGATACCGTGGCAGCTCCGCGAGGCGACGTTTCGAAAAATAAATGACGGGGAAAAATATTCCCGGACGATATATAGGAGCCGATCGAATTCCTCCAGGAAATTGCCTGCGATATTACGACGCTCCGCCGCCCTTCCTCCGCTCCCCCGACCCCGGGGGAGAGAGTCCCTGCTTAAGCCGGGGTTAGCAGCTTCCGGGGACGATCCCGCGTCATTGTCCGGCCCTCCTTGCGATCTTCTTCGCCAGCTCGTAATCGACTCTCGTCCGCATCACTCGCGGAAGACGATCCTGGCTGCTCGAGTCGTCTCTCGAGTCCAGAGCGTGCCCCTCGACTCTGAACATCGGCGGGGCCGAGCGTTGACTCTGACTACTGACGCGTCGCCGCGTCTCGAGGAACGCGCTGCTGCACGGCCCGACGATTAATCCCTTCGACGCGAACAACCGGCTGCGCTCTAATCCGGCACGGACTTCCGGGATCCCGGATTTCACGGGTCCTACACAGAGGCTGCGAATACGTCGTGCCGCGAGCCGGCCGCTTTCGGAATGGACGCGGATTATCGAATTGTCGAAGCGCCGTGGATTCGTCCGGGAGGTTTAATCGAAAAGCAATTAGTTTGCCGTTAATGAAGATTAATGAAACGCGCGAAGTCTTTCTGTTCTACGTGATGATTCATATATTAATTATTAACGTGTCTGCAACTGTCGTGAAAGTTCTTTACCAAGGCAGTCCATCGAATTCACCCTGGAAAACCGTACGATCCCGATTCCCGTGCATTCATTCCTCGCAATTAGTTCGTTCCGCGAAGGTAAAGGGTTCCGTTATTCCTAAGGGTCGGCCGGTGTAATGGACACAAGTACGCGGCGCGTACATATCGCGGATATGCTCTACTTGCCAGCCGGTTTTACGAAGCCCGCGTTAATTGCCTAGCGGGTAATACAAGCATAAATACACGAGATTACTTTTCCTTATTTACGGGCTCATTAAGCGGATCTACTGTTATCGCCGGCGAACCGAAACAGCGTCGCGGCGAGAATACTTTTCCGCGCGGACGCGTCCGAACGGGTGAATCAGCGACGCGGAAGATACCGGGGGTGTCCGCCCCCGGTTACCCCTGCGCCGGGGATTCTTCCGCTTTCCACAGTGGTCGGGAGAGTGGCTCTTATTCTTTCCATAAAGGAACAACTTTACGAGAACGATGCATTTCAATGTTATCAACTATCGCGCGCTTGTTGCAGCCGGAATAAATAATTAGCGATTGTAGCTGAATGTACTTGGCGTCGATTTCACTGGGAGGTCGCAGTGGTTCAATTTGGAAGTGGAAATTGGAATGTCCTCGATACTGGTGACGGCAGAATCACCGCGAAAAGAGAATTACAATATTACTGCTGCGAATGTAACGAGGAAAGTTAACAGGCCACCCGAAGGAACACGCTTCGTTAGGGAAACAGGATCATCGTTGCATAATTTGTCATTGATCTTCAATAGAATGAAATGGTATTTGCGCCAAGTGCTCCGCATTGTAAATTGCGAGCGGAGACGCCGTTTAGCAACGGTCCGCACTCCGGCTCGAACTTCCGGAAGCGTGGGTATTTGTCGGGACAGTAATCGGACCCCTGTCCGACCGTGCACTGACGCGCTCCGCTAATTAATAACGATAAGTACGAATGCGTCTGCACCGCAGAGGATAAACCGGCGGTCCGGCGGATTAAACGCGGGGCAAGTACTCTGGTCGGATTTCGTTTGTAATGCCAAGATACGCGCTCCGCCTTAACTCACCCCTTCCCGAAACCAACCCCTTCCTTGTAGGCGACGGAATTAAACAACGTCCCATCGAAAAGCGTTCCCTGCACGATACACGTACACCTGATTGCTGCGAAGTTTATTTATCTTTCAGGAGAGTGTGCGCAACGACAACGGAGTATCGATCGAATTACAATCAGTGTTGTTTCGTCCCTTAGACACACTCATTATCGGCAGACCCACTCGCGGGCCGAACAATGGAGAAGTTTGTGGAAAACATTCTCCTATCCGCTCGCAATAACTCAACCCCATCGGGAACAACAAGCAGTCCCCCCCCTCGGATGAACTGGCGGCACACTCCATGAAACAATACTTTCACCGGCCACATCTCATTACGCCGATGAATAACGTTTCTAACGATCCAGCGCGGCGCGGCGGATAACGTGTCTCATAATCTACTAACGCGTTTCGCAATTTGTCCGATGCACCACCACCACCGCCGCCGCCGCCGTCGACCCCTCGCTGGAACGTAAACCTGTCGTTCAGCGTATTCCCGTCCAGCGGAATTCGCGCGTAAATAAAATCGCGATAGCTGAATATCGCAACTTTTTTTCCCCTCTCCTCCCACGCCCCTTTGTGTCACGCGCCACCGCCCTCTCCGCCCTTGGCACGCGGTGGCGTCTCGTTCGTCGTCGTTCCGAACGAGCGGGGAGAACAGCGCGCGACGGGTGCACCGACGAGAGAGTTACAACTAGCTGGAAACAATTCCGAACGACTTTTGACGCTGGCGGATATTAAATTTCGTTTGCGTCTCCCAGTTTTATTGGATTACCGTGAGTGGAGGGTGGGTGTGGGGGGGCTGCAGTACTCGTGTGCCACTCCTCCCACCCACCGCGTTAAGTACTCCGCGAACGGGGTGAGTGCGCAAGCAGCCGATGGAAAGGGGGCCAGCCGCCGTTTGTGTACGAGAATTAAATTCATAACGACAAAATCCTTTGCGATCGCGGACCGCTGTTCCATCCGCGGGTATGAATGCTCGCCTCCGCCGCCAACACCGAGACGCGATCAAACTCGCGGCGAGTCTGCCCCCTTTCACCCTCGCCGCCCCTGCTGCGTTCGTACCGCGACTGGCGAAGTGAAGCACCGACTGAGTAGCCATTAAACGCGACCCATTCAATTTCCACCCTTGGTCACGAAATGTGCATGTAAAAACAGCCGAACAAAGGGGAAGGGGATCGAGTTGCTGTGCTTTTTGTCATTCGAATTCGGCATTTTGCCTCCCTCTCCCTCCGCGGGGACTGCTGTTCCGGATAATGTGGATTTTTAATGGGGGTTCTGACGGGCGCTTCACGGTGTTCTTCGCGGGCGAACCCTTCTATCATTTTCAAGTTAATTTGAACGACGCCTGCGATCGTGTGCTCTGTGGAAGGTAAAAGAATTCTGCTGCGAGTGGAATTTTTTCTAAGGTCAGTTTAAGCGATGCCTGCAGTTTTCCAACACTTTCGAACACTTTCGAACACCTTCAAACATTTTCGAACGCATTCAAACACTTTCAAACACGTTCTCAACGCTGTCCAACATTTTCAACACTTGCCCATCGCTTTTCAACGCGTTTCGACTATTCTCAACGCTACACCGAACCGAACGAGGCGCACCTCCGCGCCGCGCCATCCGTGCAGTCGTGTAAATCAGTGGCCGGACGGATTGCGAGCGTCGAGAGCGATGTACGGATCGCATTGATGAAGTAACGAGTAAATAGAGGCGTGCTCGTTTATTGACGAAGGCAGGCCGATCAGGCTGGGCTATTGCACGCCCGCGTTTCGCACATACGCGCTGCATACAAACGGCAAGTACTTTGGGAGGGTGGGCTACCAATAGGGAAAGGTACGCGAAGGTACTCGTGAAAGAAAGCCGGATTCACGCACACGCACACACCGGTTCTACTTGCGCAAACCTATCGTTATGCGGATCGCGTTTGACGAATCCGTGTCGACGGCATCGATGCGCATCGAGCGCGTGAAAGAGCTCGGGCGCCGAGACCCTCTCTCAAGATGGGTATCGGCTCGATCCCACATCGACCCGGCTCAAAGCGAACCGTTCGAAAGTATCGCGACGAGGCACGCGTACACGTGAAAGCCGGCGGACGGAGGGTAATTCATGGGGTCATCAAATTGAATCAGGCGTCGACGAATCGCGCTGCCATGGAAATGCATTGATGCGGTCGCTCTCGCTACTGTAATTCCCGCCGACTCGTTGCCAAGCCGGGTTTCCGGTTAACAAAGCGCCAAAGAAATCACGCTCATGTAGGGGGGGAAAACTCTGTCGGTGGTTTGTGCCGTTCGAAATCAGGCTGTTTGAAAAGAACTGACGGAAAACGCGGATTTTCGATGTTACAGATTAAAAGATTCAATAAACACACGTCCCGGCTTTAAACCTCTGGCCGATGTCATTTATTCGTTCCCTTCGCTTTTAATTCATCAATAACCCGCCGCTTTTAATTAATCCCGCTGTTAATACATTTACTCCCTTCACTGTTATATTAATTAATTCAACCGGCCCGACTCTTCCTAATCGTACATCCGACGTTTACGATTACTTAATTCCCGACAGAAGCTGAACCCGGTTCGTCCCGTTTGATCGATCCTCTATCTCTTTGTTCGCCTGGCCGCGGCATCCGAATCGCCCGCGGGTCATTTTTCACCGGCATTTCTGCGCGCTGGATAAAAGGAGAGACGTGATTGATGACGTTGTTTCTTCATTGTTTCGTAGTCCGGTCGGCCGATCGATCGGCAACAATGCTTCGCTGCATCGCCGGAATGCGTTTCTAATCACCCCCCGCCCCTCCGTTGGATAGTACTCTCTAACGATCGTGTTCGATTAAAAAGCGTTCGATCCGTGCAATAATCAGCGGCGAAAGAATTACCGTTGTCGTAATACCGTGTCGTTCCATCGCCGCCCCGTAAATTATATCTTTCAATAATAACAATACGCGTGTCCGATTAGTCTCGTTTGTACTACTGCCACGCTTCACCGGAATCTGCCCGAAAATAATAACGACGTGACGATTGATAAGCAAACGCACGCGCTTTCAACGCTTCACGCGAGATGCATAAAATAATGAAAAACGGAGTGAAAAACACGCAAATGAATATATTGTCGAATGAAAAATCGCTTGTCAATCCGTCGGCGGCTACAATGGAAGTAATTAGCGGCGGGATACAATGGTATTAAATTAAATGATAACGGCGGACGCTCAATGGAACGTCCGCAATTTGTTCATCGCCCGGCGTACTCGAATGACAGCTGGTAAATTTGTATTCGTTAAACCGGCCCGGCGAATATTCCCTCCGACTGAATCGCCTCCGCGCTATCGAAACGCGGCGAACTTTTCGTCCGACGGCGTGAAACGCCTCTGCGTGTTAAAATGTAATGGTGAAAACTCACTTTTCGGATCGAGGATTTCCGGAAAATCGATATTTCCTTATCGATTCGAAAACCCGCGTCCAGCTTCCAAGCTGGCTCCGAGCGACTTCTGTACCCGGGCTGCGTCCACGGGGTTTCACCCGCATAATGGAACGAGCGCCGGTCCTTTGTACCGCCCGTCGTTCGGCTAATTAATTAATGCGTGGCATCGAGCAGATGCGATTGAACACGAGCTCGCGCGAAAGGCATCCCTAAATGAAAATGAATCTAACATTCACCTATGTCGACATTTATTGTTTGCTCTAACCACAAACCGCGAATCGGAAAAAGGAATTAATAAAAATCTGTCCTTAAAAATTAGTAGAAATCTGATCCTAGGGGATAAAATCATCGGCACCTCCGCGTTCTGGCGCTCGTAAAATAGATCGGTTCTCACCGTATCTCGCGCCGCGTCCGAATTCGCGCTGGAAAAAAAAATGAAAAGACGGGGGGGCTTGCGAGGGGGGTCGATCCGACGGCGACACATTCTCGATGTCCCGTCGGGCGCGAATCAAAGCGCCTCTGCCGCGCTCTCTCTCTATGGTAAAGCGGAAAGGCTTCGGCCCCTCTGTAGCACGGCTTCAACCCTGTGCAACCGCGAACGCACCCCCCGCTCTTTTCACGAGTCAAAAATTCTCTACTCGCTCCGCGACGTAGCCGCCACCGAGGACGATCTTATTCTACGCTCGGGTTGCTCGAACCTTACCCGCTCGCGATTTCTTACCCTCGCTCACCCTTTCATTGGCGCTCGGATGGAGAATAAGCAGGGGGTGGATGCCGGCGGTGGCTGGAATGCTGGATTCCTTTTTCCGCGAACGCAACGGAATCGACGCAGCAATTTTTTCCCTCGCGAACTCGAGTCGCTTTCGTAAATAAATTTGACGGCGGCCCGTTTGGTGACGACAACGGATAATCGAGGGGAAAGGGGAGAACAAAAAAATCTGCATGCATCGCTCCCAGGACGATCGTACGTTTCTTTCTACCCTTCGTCCCCTGGCGAAGGATCATCGTCCCCCCCCCCCCCCCCCCTCGGCCGACTTCGACGCGTCAGAGGGATGGATACGCGTTTCGTACGTACCTCCCGCTGTCCGGGCAAGATTGCCGACGAAGTTTCGTCTCGGTAGCCCACCGGAGGCCACGGAGTCATAATGAACAATTAATATGCAAACAGCGATTACTTGATTCCAAGTTGGGCACGCTTTAATGGGCTACTGCAGGGATGAGTGTCTTCTTCGAATCGAACGTCGCGAAAGTGGGTTAGCGTCTGGGGGGTTGTTATACCCCATAAAACGTTATAAGCGAGTCCGAATCGAATATGGAGAATCGATGGTGTTGCTAAGAAGCGAGGGATCCATATTTATCGGGAATACTTTCTTATCTAACATATATTTACCCGGGGGACTGATAACCTAACTGTTCAACTCTACCAAGCACGGGAGTAATATTAATAAATAATAACTGTGATTCATTTATCCAACCGCGAGGAATGTTAATATTATTCCTACGCTACTTTTAATCACTCGGCAAATATTACACTTTACCCGCTACGCGGCCTGCCTTCAGCTTCGTGAAAAATTCAGTCCCGTTAATAAAGCGCAGCTCTACCGTCGTCCCGAGTCTATAAATCGATGCCGGGGACGAACCACCCCCGGCTTTCCATTACCTCGGAAATTAATAAAGAAGCAAAGGGGGGGGGGGGGCACAGATTCTCGGTAAACGCGGTCTACATTGACAATATTCCTCATTAAAAGCCACGACGTCGGCCAGGGCACGGGGCTATTATTGTATTCATGAGAGGAGGAAGCCTTCTTCTTATCGGGCCGCTTCTCGTCGAATATCCAGCATCGAGATACCGAGCCTCCCGGTCCTTACCGTGTCCCGCGTCTACCTCCGGGCCTATGCGACGAGAAGAAAAAAGAAACAGAACGCAATTAGATATCCGACGAAGATGAGTATCCTCCCTCCCCATTGACTATGCAAAGGCCATCGAGGAATCGACCGTGAAATTGGCCCCCGATTCCTTTGAATCGCGCAAAGTATCGGCGGTCGCTCGATGCCGGGGATCGGGCCCGGATAAACGCTCCGCGGTGTCCGATTTCGATACTTTTCCCGAGGATAGACAAAAAAAGATGAAAGCCGAATAAAATGATAAGAAACGCAAAAACCCTAAGAAACAAACATACCGAGACTCTCAATCGGCTCCGGTTATAAACGAATGCCATTTAACTCGCCCGGATTATTAATCCAACCCCGACCCCCTCCTCGCCGAGGGAGGGTACGGGAAACGAATTTTATCAACCGCACGCATCGCTGTGTGTAATTCAAGGAAAATTGGAAACAACCCTTCTCGCCGTGAGCGAAGTCGGGGGAGGTGATTCCGTAGGATGCAAGCTCTCGAGGCAGCCTCGTATGGAAGGTTTTAATAGGCAATCTGCGGGGCGCTGAAACGATCTTTTATGGCCCCGCACACGCGCGCAGCCACTGTGCGTCGGGGAGCGATTCGGGTGCGGTAAAGTACGGCCTTCCGACGGACAGCCCGTTAAACAGTCGAACACGCGATAAACGCTGCTTCCGGAATCCCAAAATCTTCCTCGAACACGATCCGGCAGAAAGCGTTCCCATAGAACGACGAAGCTTCGCGAGATCCAAAGATTTCCAAAAAATTCTCCGCTCAACTTCTCCCGAGCGACGTCGCCGTCGATGGGTTGCGTCCGCGGCGGAAAGGTCCACGGGTGGAGAGAAGGAGCGTGACGAGCGAGCGACGCGAAAGCCGATTTCATCCCCTCGATTTCACTGAATCTGCGGGCAAAGATTTTTAGCCGCCGGGGGGGGGGGGGCGGGAGAGGTATCTCGAACTGGCGCGAGCGAAGGCACTACTCCAAGCCACCTTCGGGGCTGCTTGGCGACGCGTGAAATGGCGCTAGGGCTGGCGGAAGCGACAGAATTTTCGAGGGTGGTGATTATTAGCTGTGTCGATTTCGTTTGGGGCGTCCGGAGCGAGAACGCTGTCGGGATATTGCTCGCGTGGCCCGGGGCGATTCAGCGGGAGATGGCGGGGAGATGTTCGAAGTTACGAGGATGAACAATTGCCGCGTTTAAGGGACATTGCTGAACCGATCGAGGGTCTCGTATTAGCAGACTCGATATCGAGGAATACGACGCGTAGCCGTGAAAGGAGAATCGGTGAATGGAAAAAGAAACAAGAACGGTGATCGAAGGAAGTCGAAGCATTACGGCCGCTTGGCGTAACCCTTTTCTGCGACGACGATCACCGATCTTGCCTCCTCGCCGGCCCGAGCCGGCGGTCTTAACTTTATCCCGCGGAATTAGAGGCTGACGATCATTAAGTGTCTGTCGTCTTTCGAAACGACGGGACAGCCGGATAATCCGGGCCGACGTCCCGCGAGATTTCTCTCCTCCGCCGCACGTGCTTCCGGCGCAATTTTTCATCGGCGGCAGGAAGGGCGCGCGACCGCGCGCGCGAAAATTCGGAATCGTTCCTCTGGGTCTTCCCGTGGACGCCGTCGGTTTATCCTTTTTTTTCTTTTCAACTGCGACGCGTCGCGAATTAACCGGACGTTAAACGAGGGCCGGGCCGGCCCGTTCGTTCGAAATCCGTAAACGCGTTAGGAAGTTTCGGCGAATTACACGGGGCCGGGAGAGGAAAGTTCGTGAACTCGGGGCGCGGGTAGCGGTGGCGCGTCACCCCTTGGGAAAGTTAGCCCCGCTGATACCTGGAAGTCCTGTGCCGCGTAATCGTGCAGTGATCATGTTAATCGGGTGAAGCGGCTCGAGCTTCCCGCGCTAACGATCCAGGTGTCCCTGTTGCGAGCACTCCGAGAAAAAGACTGTAATAATCGTGTAACAGCATGATTAAAATACGATTCCCCGCCAAGAGAACGGTAGCAGAGAAATTTCTATTGAAACAGAGACACGGGAAAGGGGTAACATCGTTCCCGAGATGAATATCTTCCAGAGGCTACCCGAGGGAGGGCAGAGGAACGGCAGGGATGACTGATCCTGTCACCGTGCGCCGCTGATAAATTGTTTCCCGCGCCAGCTTTCATCCAGCCTCTGCCCCCCCGCCGCGCGGCATTGTCATTTTTAAACAGATAACAAATGATGCTTATAATAAAGCGCATTCGAAACGCATAAGCCGGCCCCCGCGCAACGATCGCTCAAGGCGTTCCGCGTATTCTTTTTTATTCCTCGAGCATAGAAAGCGGATCCATCTCGGCTGGATAATTTATGAATGGCTGCAGCTATTGTGCAGAGCTATTTACCGGGCCCTGAATGATAAACATATTGTACTTCTCTATGCCGGCATTTAATTAGTGGAGGGACGGATAGACATTGAACATTGACTTTTCGAAATCCTTTTAAATACGATCTAAACTGAAGGGAAGATTTCCGAAGGTCCGATTAGTTTAATCATCGATTGTGCAGTGTGGTAATTAATTACGCACTCCTTTTAAATACCCCTTAAATATCGTCTGAACCTTTAAATACCAATCCAAAGCAAGCACACCATACTTATTTACAAACTTACATACTCTTTTCAATAAATGAAACTACCCTTTGCCCTATTCTTTCCGACGATAAATCACCATCATAAGATCGCGCGGATCATACGCCTCTCCTTCGTCCGCGCTCCGTAGGAAATTCCACGGGTTACCGATCCGCCTCCGCATTCTCCGCGCCTTCGCAGGCTGAATAAGACACGGCGCGTCGCCGAGTCTCGATTCAAATGGGCGCTCCCGGCCGTATCGTGATCGTACGTATCAGCTTCTGTTTCCACGACGTACGACGCCGTTCCCCCCACATGAATAACGCATTTCCCCGGGAAATCGATATGCAGATCGCCGAGCGCGCCTACCTTCTTCTTTCCCTCCACTGTGCATCGCTACCACGCCGTTCGCTCCGGGCTACGCGGATTTGGGTCAACGGAAGGCGTGGATAATGTGAAGCATCTCGTACAGATTTCGACAGGCGCTGTTCATTGCGTGGGAAATTTTTCCATCATTTCACCGTTAATTTTCCAACGCTCTTGGTCGCGGATTCCGGTCAGCGGACTCGGCGTCCGTCGATAGAACGGACGAACGAATCGCGACGCGCGAAACTGAATTGATCCGAATTCTTCACTTGGCAATAATTTCACTCCGAATGGAATCCGTCCGCCGATGGATCGCAGGATCCTCGACGCGGTCGCGATTAAATAGACCCCGCGACTATGAACGAGACCCGGTTATGGGATTAAAACGGGAGGGCGTTCGTTCGCGGCGACAACGTAGCCGGGGCGAATCAATTAACCGAAGTTGACGTGGCGAAACCGAGGCGTCATTGTCAGAGCGGGATAACGCGTGACGCTTTCGCGTCTCGGAAAATCACCGGGCACGATGCCGTTGTTGTTGCTATCGTGTACGACTTAGAAAAGGTTGCAGCTGCGGTTTGTTTAAACAAGCGGTATTTTTTTTAGAGAAGCAGGAAAACAGTTGCCTCGGATGGACGTTGTTTTTACACCCGCGCGGCAAACAGAGCTTACTTCCTCCAGGAGGGGTGGGAAAGCGCGGGTGCAGCCGACGCGAAATCGAAGATAATTCAATAATCAACGCGATTGGAAACGCGATCGATTAAAGGGCGAAGTTTATTTACCACCACCGCCTGGCGTTGTTCGACGGCTAGACAAAAGCGTTGGCGTTTTCTGATTTAACCCAGCGGTGGAGAATCCGAATCTCTTAAAGTTTTAATTACTCTCGCGTGGCCGCTAACGCGTTCCCTTCTTTTTTTTCCATCAGCGACGATTTCCTGCTGCGCGGCTACTAAATCCGTGGAGCTTGATCACACGCTTAAAGAGGGGGCGAAATTCCTTTGAGTAATTAACGTATTCCGAAGTGGAGGAGGTGGGTGGGTGGTTGCAGAGGGATGGAATCCGGTGGAAATTTCGTCTCGCTGCGCAAAGGAGAACCGACGATGACACTTTCCCTACGCGTCGCGATGTTAAACGCATAACAACCCCCTTCCCCCAGTTTTATCCGACAACAGTGTCCCCTGATCGAAAGACAATCGTTCGAAAATTCGAACAGCGGTCGTCGAGCACGGGCTGTCATTAAAGCGATTGCAGTACACCTTTTAAGGGTGGAACGCAACGAGGGGGCTGGGGAAGAAGTTGAACCCCCCTCTTGCAGCCCGCTGCACGCGCGAGATCTTGTTCGTCGGACAGCTCGTTTATTCTGAAGAACTCGAGACAGGGAGAGAGAGAGAGAGACGGGTCCAATTAAAAATCACGGGGTCATTTATTTACGCCCGGGGTACAATCGAGCTGGAGCAAGGGGCTGTCCGGGGGAGTGGTGTAAGTAATGGTCAAGCGGAAGGCCGAGAGGGGGCGAACAGCGAAGAGGAATTGAGGCGAGAGGTAGTGAGCGAAAAGGGTGCGACTTGTTTTCGATGCGAAAAATATTTCAATGGGAGGGGGGGGGGGAGTCATAAAGTTTTACAATCGTTTCCCCCCCGGGCGAGGGCTGCTTTTTTCTCGAAACGAATTCGAGGTGCGGCGAACGGTCCCTCGGGAAGAAACGCGTATGACGTTACGCGAGCGAGGGGGTCGATTCATGGAGGCAGGGGCAGAAACGGTGTGCCCTCCGCGGGAAGGTCAACCGTTCTACCAGAGGCCGAGAAGCGGAGGCGCGCTCGAGGGCCTCTATCGAATTAACTCCATTCACCGAATCGCTCTCGCATTATGCCGGATCACGCCCGAGCTGAGCTCCGAACCGTCAGCCGGTGCGGCGGTCCGTCGCGAACGGCAGCGACGAAGTCCCTTCGGCACGATTGAAATTCGTAGCCAGCCGCTCTCGCTCCTGGATGCACGCGACGCGCAACCCCCCTTTGCGATTCGTCAAAGACCAGTCCCTTCCTCCAATTTCCCTTCGCTCCTTCATTTTACTCGCAGATAAGAAACTCGGCCCGGTTCTAAATTCACCTGTCTGTATCATCTACGCGCCCCCTTATTTTTTATGCTTTCTGCAATCATTCAATAAAATAAAATAAATAAAAATATTGAAATGTACGCATCGTATTTCTCATTCATTCCCTTCCTCGCTTTATCTTTCACATTCTTGTATTTATCACGGGCGCGCAACGTCCTCGCCAGGGCGCGGAGAGATACGGGAGGGGCGGCTGGCGGAAATCTTGAATCGCGGAGGAACGAAAAAAGACGAGAAAGCGGAGGGACACACTCGCCAATTTCTCTGCTCGACCGCGCGCCGTATACAGCTGTGAGTAAGCGAACGATAAATTCGCTGCGAAGAATAAAAGCAAAGGGAGGGGAATGAACCGTGGAGGACAGGGGAAGAAACGTCTCGCGCGACGAGCAACACGAATCTTTCCGTTCCTCTCCGTTCTATCGTTCTTTTCCTCTCGCAATCGTGTCAGCCGATCGAACTCGATCTCCGCTATCGGTTCGCCTTCGCGCTGCTTTCGTTGCGATTCAATAAGGGGTGGGGGAAAAGTCGTGTGATTGGCGTCGAGCGTTAATGATATCTACAAGGAAAATGATTCCAAAAAATGAAGGATATCCGATGCTCCATCTTTGACACCGTGGCTCGTCGTAGCGATTGATTCGGTGGCTACCGGCGAACCGTCGAGGGTAACGGGAATCCGTCGAAATCCGCGTCAGTCTGTCGACGGCAGATTTTTCAGGCACGGATGCGTCACGGGTCGGGTCCAGCGGCGGCGGACAGTTCCGTCGACGTGAACAATCGATGTTGGCCCATCAGTTGCAGTTTGCGCGCACCAGTTAGACGAGGGACAATTGTTATTGACAAAACGTAATGCCGGTCATCAGTCATGGCGCGGGACAGGACGAGCGTCGCGCTCCTTGCGTACACATGTGACCGCGTGTCGCCGCCCGAAGACCCTTTCGCACTCTGCCCTACGTGCCTCGGGGTAAAGCGGTGTCGGTCCCTTGATGGAGGATCGACCGTCGTTTGCGTTCGATCATGCCGAGGTGTTGAACAGTGTCCATGCGGTGGAAGACGCAAATAGATACATAAAATTCATTTCCCACTTTTCCCATTTCCCACATTTCCCTTCAAGTGCCTAGCATCGACCCGCGACCCCCTTTTTAAGGATAAAAATCACGTCCGGCTGGGAAATCCGAGTGGAAAAGTCACGGACGTTCAGAAACGGCCGCGCGAGGTCAGGCTAAACCCCCGGTAAGATTACTCCGGTTCGAAGGGTGGTTCGACGTGGCTTTCGGAGCCGGGATGGCGCATTATTCCCGGCTGAATGGGGTAAATCAGGATCTCGCAGAGTTTCGACGTGGAATTGGCGGTGCTCTCGGATCGCTGATGCCGAGAGAGGATGAGGGGCTGCTTGCCAGCGGCTGCCTTGGGAATTCAATTATAGCAACGGAACAATGGCAACCGCTCTGGTAATGAAGGGACCGTCGCCGAGGGGTCATCGGATTACATGGTATTTACAATACATAAGTCGGCTGCTTCTCGGGCCGAGTCTCCCGTCGGCGGCTCCCTCGATTTTCTGTTCTTTTTTTTTTTTTAAGAACGTTAGAAACGTTCTTAAACATCTTCGTTTCGCAAGGGAAAGGGTTGCGAAGCGGGTCGAACGCGAATGCCGAAGCTTCTGCGACAATAATCGAATAATACTCCGCACGAAAATTAATGATACACCAGTCTCTTTTCTCTCTAAGGGATGAAAAGATAAACGATGGATTCAATTAAAGAATCTTTAGCTTCGGTCGCGGCGTGAACTTTGCGCGCGAGATTTGTGGCGAAAGTGGTGATCCGAGTAAACATCGGTTTCACAGAGGCCGCCGTGGAAAAAAATTGACAAAGAAACAACCCCTTTGGCGCGACGGGTTTCGTAATTATGTTAGCGGGACGGCGAGGGGGACGGCTTCCTCGCTCGATCGGCCATGCGTTTAGGAGCGGCAATGGATTCGTCGATAACCTCTTTAAAAGAGACTAAACTCGTTATTTGTTACCCCCGTGGGCAGAGAGTTTTTCTGAATTTCCTTTTACACCCTCCTAAGAGATAGTCTGCGGCTCAATATTCCGGACTGTATCGATCCTCCCGCATGTGCCCCTCCCCCTTTTTGTACTAAAAATAATTATAGTTAGCACATTTTTAGGGGGAGGGAGGTTGTAAATTATGGAAATCAAAAACGAATGTTGGAAACACGAAACCGTACGTAAATAGTTTCCCCGTCTCTCCCTGAGCGCATTGTATTATTTAAAATGGCGTTCGCGATGTGATCCTTGTTGCAACGGTGATTAATTAAACCGCTCAGCCGGAAATACAAAGCGCGATCGAAAATGCGAGGCGCGCGGAGCGGCTCTTGAATTTTACATCGCCGCCCAGTCAAGGGAATCGTGCGTTTGCACTTTAATATCTCGCGGCCACGATGCGAAGATAACAATTCGGTACATTTCTTTTTTTCATTATCGATAAATGCGGGACAAACGTTAAATCGGAACGGACGAATTATTAATACGCTTGTCCCATTAAAGCTTCATCAGTACCTAAGCTCTGTCAATAAATGAACGATCGGTACTCGTTCCACTTCATCTGGCAACTGTTTCGAAACAGATGCAACATAAATAAATGTGATCGTCAATTCGTAGATCTCTAAAGCTGTTTCTTTTGATTTGGACCAGCGAGTCGATATTAATCAAGACTCGGTGGCTCAATCAAGGAAGCCCGAAGGACTTCTTTTAGCTGACCGCGCGTTTTGTCCAGGACACGTCCGCGTCGAGTCGTCCCCGCTCGTTACGGGATCCCCGGCGACGGGGACGGCTCGCGGAAGCCAGTCGCGAGCGTTTTCGCGCTTCCGCAGCCGCAGAGCAGTTTCGAGAGTCGCCATTCGAGGCACGTAGATTGCCGAGCCAACTTGTTTAGCGGTTTTAGCGGTATTTGATTAGTTGAGTGAATTTCCGAACTGCTCCGGACCGGGCGGCTTTGGCTTCGAGCGCGCGGCACACGCGACGAGCCTTCCGTCTGACTCCGCGTACGCTATACCACTCGGCGCCGCAGATCTGCTTAGCGTTCACACACACGCGGCCCCGCTGAACGGGGAACGATCGGTCGCTCGGAATCCGAAGATTCGGAGGCTTACCTTGAGTGTAGTTCATGTCCCTCTTTCATGTAACACGCCGGTCACTCCTGGCTGGAGTCGCGATCATACGGATATACGCTACCACCTGCAAGGGAAATAAAAAGAGAGGCTCGTTTAGTGTGACAGAACTTTGGCGAAACGTATCGTCGTTTAGGTCTCGTTTAATCAAATATATTCAGAGTAATGCGTTATGGAATTCGTAGCAAATCTAATCCCGATAACAATTGCCCCGCTTCCTTCGCTCCCTAAATTGATACTGTCTGATATAAGGAATCATTGTAAAAAAAGATAATAATGCGGTTTATCCCGTGGCTGCAAGTTTGATCGAGTCGCACTAACATATCGCCCAACGCCCTTCGCCCGTCCAGCCCCGATTGCCAATGCCGATTGGAGAATCGAAGTACCCACGAGGGTGGTTAACGCAGACCCGTTAAACCCCCTTAGTGGCGGCAATATACGAGAAGGACTTATTGGCTAACTAAACCAATACCATCGCAAACGACTCGTCCATCTGGCGAGCTAATTAGCGACTCGTGAAACGAATTGCACTAGTCCCACTAATAACTGGTGCGCATGGAACCGTTCCTTTATTATCGCAGCGTTACATTTACAGACGGTCCCAATGGTATGCTAATCGATTCTACTTCATTTCGACCCAGAAGTAATTTAAAAGAAAAATAGTAAACTTGGTGTGCTGAGAAAAATTCGAATCTTCCACTGTTGCAAATGAAATTTTTCTTTGCACAAAAGACAACTAAATCCTCTCTGCTAAGCATTTGCACACTTTGCAATTGTTTATATCGTTCTCGGATTAATATTCCTACATACTGGGGCCTACAATAAATAATTTAGATCCAGAAGTATTTGAAAGAAAAATAATAAACTTGGTGTGCTGAGAAAAATTCGAATCTTCCACTGTTGCAAATGAAATGTTTCTTTGCACAAAAGACAACTAAATCCTCTCTGCTAAACATTTGCACACTTTGCAATTGTTTATATCGTTCTCGGATTAATATTCCTACATACTGGGGCCTACAATAAATAATTTAGATCCAGAAGTAATTGAAAGAAAAATAGTAAACTTGGTGTGCTGAGAAAAATTCGAATCTTCCACTGTTGCAAATGAAATTTTTCTTTGCACAAAAGACAACTAAATCCTCTCTGCTAAGCATTTGCACACTTTGCAATTGTTTATATCGTTCTCGGATTAATATTCCTACATACTGGGGCCTAGAATAAGTTCCCTCACGTTTGTCTCTCCTGTTTCCATAAATTTAATCCCGCTCCCGCGACAGCGTAAGACGCATCCCGTCACGTGGAAAACGTTTCCTTGATTCCACGTCGGAGGGCCACGAGCTAGCCCTCGGAGCCATCCTCCGTGCCCATCGTGTCCCTGGATATCGAGAGTCGAAGGGCCCGGCTACCGTCTGCGATAAATTTTCTTACGCCCGGAGGCGCGGGTCGATCAATTTCCATGAAGTATCAAGACCGTCCCCCAGTGGGCGGAAGCGGGAGGGCATACAAAATGAATTCGCGAAAGGCCGAGGAGGATTCTTAGCTAGTAGCCTGTTCGACGGCAATATGGGCGAGGTCCGACCGTTTTGCAGGATAAAAGGTTGGACGCCGGTACGTCAGGTATGTAGGCTGCACACGTTTGACCGGGACGGAGGGAAAAGTCGGGGGGGGGGGGGGCGGAGGTGGGAGCTAGGGAAAAATTGAATTATCATAAAGAAATTGCGTCCGAATATTTCGCCCGGTGCTATTGAATGCCAACGAGCAGATGAGAAGGATAGATTTTCCAATATCGCCCGCGGTCTGGCATCGAGAATTTTAAGAATCGAGACCACGAGCGCGCGAATCCATATATTCCTTCCACTCCGGAAAGGGAGAACGAAGGAAAAGGGGTGCCCGACCGAAACTACGATCGCTACACCGCAAGGGGTGAAGGGTGAAACTGATTGTGAGGTGCTGGACAGCGTCTACGCGATAAGAAGGCACAAACCGATAGATAAGAATCATTTTCCCATTTCCCTTTAACTACCTACCGCATTCCTTGCACCTCGTTCCTGTTTCCCTTATTAATTGATCGGCGCGGTCAAATCGTTCGGATATTTCACTTCGGCTGGTTAATTAACTGTCCAGTTACATCCGTCCCCGAGGCTCTCCCGTCCTCCGACGGGAAACTTTTCCGAGAATCACACGGCCGTCGCCGATCAAAGGGGACGTCCCCCTTCGCGGACCCCCGTCTCTCCCGTTGAAACGCAAAGAGTGTCGAAAGTTTCGCGCGGCAAGTTTCCGGTCGAAAAAACGCTCGTATCCGCCGGCGAAGGAGGAACGCGCCGAAGACGGGCGGGCGAGACGGTTACAGACGGTGACTTTCTCATGAGAGACACGCGGGGGAGGGAGAAGAGTTTTAAAGGTCCTCGTCGTCCCGGAGCGTCGCGCGACAGCGTTTCAAATGGTGCCCGTATAATCTGCAATCTCTCCTCGCCAGTTTCTGTTTCCACCTTTTATTAGCGTTTTATATTATCCCCCGCCTGCGCGCGCTCTAATGTGAGTCATCGCCTCGCGAACAGCCGTAAACGCGAAACACCCTTCACCAGGCGGATACGCGTTGCGTGCAATTCCACCGGGGGCGAGCCGGACGTTTCGTGCCGCGAATGAGTCAGCGGGGACGGCGGTGAACGAAATCCTCAACTTCGCGCGGACGGCGCATCAATTGATAATATTTCGGAATGCGGTTATTCTAAAGGATTTATTTATAATATGGCGATCGACGGTTTCCCCCTTCCCGTTGTATTTCAATATGCCTCGCGACAAGCGTTCCTCCCCCCCCCCCCCCCCCGACGGGGGCGGAAAAGGATCTCCAATCTCGAATATGAAACGGGAATTTCATTCCCTTCCGGGCGGCGAGGCAAGGAACTGACGTAAGCGGCGGCGGGCTCTCTTGACGACAGAAATTAAAAGCGCCCCGTTGATCCCATTAATCTTGAGATGATAAAACGATTAGCGATCCTAATGGAAAGGGATATCGAGGGGGAGCGAGCGTCGCTCGAGTAGTCGAACGGATGAAAAATTCTCGAGAACCGGCTGGGAATCCCCGGCGAAATAATACTACTGTCCCGTCGTAAATTAAAACGGGGCTCGCGGAGAGGGATAAAGGGAATCGCGAGGATTCGATTCCGGTCGACGTTTTAATTCTCTCCAATGATCGATAAGAAAGAAATATATACATAAAATAATATTTGAAGCAATTCAGTTCAGCTTGGAATAATTCGAGCCGCCCGCCGTGTAATATGATCTTTATTACAAGCTTTATTTCCTTTATAAATGAGATATATTCATGGGCCGCCGGCATATTAAACTATATTTAAATCTTTCGCGCGTGCTCACTCGTCGGAAGTCTGTAAATATCATTCGACGCGGGCCATTGTCGAAAGGGCTTACACGGCCGGGAACGATTACTCCGACGGAGGAGCTTCCGCTCCGGCCGGGATGGATCTTCGGAAATCGTTGGGGCTCGGATGCAGTTTTATTGTCTAGTCGCGTTGAAGGGGGGGCGTGTACAGCTGTAGAGGCGCGGCTGATTAAGAATGCACCCCAGCCGCGATATCCGTGACCCGCGGTTAGGGTTGGTGACATTAATAGCGACTACCGAGCTCCGACCACCTCTCCCCCACCGAAGCGGACTTATATTTAATTCAACGCCGCCCCGCTAATTCATCGCGTCGCGCACTCCATCGTTTCGGGACGGAGCGTCTTTATTCTCGCTCACGCGTGGGAGGAGAGACGACGGGGTTGTCTCGTATGCGCGTGGATTATTAGACAGTTCGAAGAGATTCGGATCGCGATGAAACTGGGCCCCATGAAACTTTCATACCACATCCCCCTCTCCCGTTTAAACGAACAGGCCGAATGGGGATTCGCGCGTCGCCGGCGAACGAAATCGATCGAATCGCCGGGATTAATGGCCCGCCAATTTGGCCAAGTCGGTGTTGTCGTGCAATTAACCGCGCTCAGGCTACGTGACCAACGGGAGCGCGTTATTGAATCAATCGGGCCGACGTTGAAGTCAAATGAATGCCGTGACGCCAGCGGCTCGCGTTTAATAATTACGATTGATTAGGGGGAGTCGTGTTGAACGTTTGCAACATTTGCGGCAACGGCCGCATTGTAAAATCCTCGATCAATGATGCCGGCATTCCGATGGTATATCATTGCGCAACATTTTCACCGAGGGATTATCCATTTCGACACCATCTGCCATCGCGAGCTAATCGACGGTTCCAAAGAAACAATCCAACGCAACTTTCCAAGAACAGAAAATGATGGACTGAATTTCCGAAAGTGTCGCTGTTATATTTTTCCTCTCCCGCTTCTTTCGGCGCGCGGACGTCGTTCCGGCGGCTCGTCACCGCGGAATACTAATTCGGGATCGCGGATTCGCAGGTTCTTAATTTCCCAGGCAGCTTTATAAATTGGACCGTGCTGAACGCGAATGCCACCCTACCAGATGCCTCCTCGCTCACCCCTTCCTCGCCGCGCCTCGACCGGCACAGCCGAGAGAATACTAATGACAAAGGGGGGCTAATAAAAATCGTAGCGGGGCCGCGGGGGGCACGAACGAGCCAAGGACCGTTCGTCTTTGTCGACGATTTCATTTCTGCGATTCGTGTAAATTGAAATCTTCGAGGGGCCTCGCTGTTTCATCATTCCGGGCTGCTTTCCCCGGCGTTTTATTTCCGCGCTTCCGTTTCCGACTTCCGGCTCGTAGGGGCGCGCAGGAAACCGTGCGAAGTCACGGCCAAAGGATTTACGTACCGGCGTTACGCTCCATGCGAAACTTTCGCAATCTCGTTCGGCCGCGCGCGGTACAGGCTCGGGGGGGAGGATAATATCGAGTTATCTTGTTAAACCGGAAGGGGGCTATAGGCTACCTACCCCGCCTCAGGAATCCCTCGACTAGGCCCGAAAACGGCTCCGAGAAACAACTGTCTTAACTGTGTATTCGATTTCGCCCCTGCCGCGGGAGACGCCGCTCGGAGTAATTACCCGCGCGCGCTAAACTCTCGCCGGGCAGACGTGAAATCCGAGCGCCGAATCCGCCATGACCGCGGCGCGGCGCTTTAAGGCCGCTTCGAGGGCGAGCGCCTCTAATTAACGCGCCCGGAACACAAGTCGCTGACGCGAAGGGCCGAGGGTCGAGGAGTTCGCCGAGTCCCGATGAAACGACCTCAAATAAAAAGAAACGATCAATGGACCGGAATCGGGTGCGCGGCGACTTCGAGGCTCGATTTCGCGCGTGGCTGCCCTTCTTCGATCAGCGTCATCGGCGAACGCTGTCGCGGGGGGGTCAACGGTGGAGGCCGAGCGAAGGGATGTACCGTTCCTGCGAAAGCCGCGTTTCTTCGCCGGCCTGAAACGAGGGGCCGGCGTTCTCGAAGTCTCGGCACGTCGCCGATGAACGGCCTGACGGGACACGGCGAGACAATCGCTGGGGAAATCTGCGGAGCCCGCTGATCCACCCCTCGACAGAGCCTCCGCCCCTTTTGTCTCTCTCGATGTACTGTCTTAAGCAGGCCGATGGTTCTCCCCGGCACGTTCCGACTCCGTCGCGGGGCGATCGATCAAACGCTTGGTCATCGATGTCCTCGTCGACGATTGAGAAAAGAGCAGGAATACGCCGCGTAAACGTTTCGTGGCGAGCGCGTTTCGGGCCGGAAACGAGTTCGCGCGGTGCTTCGCGAACAACGAAACGCCCCGGATCGATTATCGGGCGAAGTTGACGGCGGCGGCGGCTAATGTCCAGCGCCGTTGCATCGAATTACCCCGCGCCGGGGTGGAGTCGCGATCGCTGTTCGGGCAGCGAAACTTTTCCCTTTGGCGACTCGGACGCGAAGCGGAGATCAATCCGGGGCAAGCCTCCAATCGGGGCGAAACTGTTCCCGCTTTTTATTAACCGGCGACGCTTTCACGTGCGATACAACTACCCGGCAGCGGCGAGAAGCCTCGCAAACGACTATGCTCGCGTTACGATTGTCGCAGGATCTCGCCTCCGGCAAGGGAGAGTGAAAACGCCGCGCGCAGTCGGCGACGAGACGGGAATGAATCATTCCGAGCGATTCGCTTTACACTCGCGCCAAAGGGTTGGCACGGACCGCGATACCACTGCCGCTAAGATTCCGAGGAGAAAACGGTAAGAGCCGGGGAGAAGTTCGAGGAGGCGGGCGAGAAGAACCGAGCTGACACGGCGGAGTTAAACAATTTTATTACGCTGAGCCGCGCGCGAATGGTAAGAAGTCCAGAAAGAAGCGGCGATAATAAGGGGCGAGAGGGGACGGGACGGCGCGTTGTTTCTGCGACGTCGGGCCGCGGAACTTTCGACGCGATAAAAGTGGCGAAAGTTTTTCGAACAACGTAAAAAGGAAAATATTACTGTTACGTTACTGGGCCACGCTTGGACATAAATCCGTCGCTATCGCGTCAAAGTTGTTTTAACATTCCAGCAACGCTTAATCCTTCGATATTCGCTGAATATTTGAAATTCCATGGGCTCGGATAGGGGAAATCGTTCGACCGGGTGGAAATATACTTATCACCGCAAAGAGGGTGGCAATAGTTCAATCCCATGCAAATCTCCAGAGGCATCCCCGGCCTCGATACCCGTTGAAACGTCTGTTATCCGGCTGGGTCTATTTTACGATGCAATGGAACAGTCTCCTCCGGAGCGAATAAAAAATAGTACAGTCGACGGAGAACTATTTGAGATTTCAACTTTCCTCGTGCTCGAGAAACTCTGCAATAATTTATATCATTCCCCCAGCAGATAACTCTAGTTATCAATCAAGCAAGAAAAGAACCTCTCCTAAGTTTCCTTTAACTAGACATTTTTCTGAATGTGTCCCAAAGCGATCACTTCGATCGCGTGACCGATCGGGGGAATCCGTCGCGGACGAACGAGAGTGGCGATGAGAAAACGGGGAGCCACGGTTTCATCGTTTGGATGAACGGATAACGTCAATGTTGTCCAGCGGCGGCGTTATCAAAGAGGTAACATGTTGACCATGAATTCCGAAACTACCCCGGGGCGCGCGCGGACGCGGTCACCGCGGGGTGGCAGGACGGGGATTCGTCGCGCGGACAGGGGCAGGCACGGGGAACGTACCGAATTTGCATTCTTGACCGCAAACAGCGGCGCGAAGGGCTCTAGCGGAGGAAGCTAAACTGGCGCAAACGAGCTAATTTGCTCTCGTTAGTGTGACTGCGTAACGTCGTCCTCGTTATGAGCGGCGGCGTGTTAATTACACTCGCACGCTGCCCGAACGGCCGGACAATGCGCCCGGTCAGCCGAAGGTGGAGTAAGAAGGTGTCGCCCTCGAAACAAGGGAATCGCTGTCCCCGCTCCTTCGCTTGAAGTCGCCGCGCTGAGGTCGGAGAACGAGATTTAAGAAGGTACAAAGCCGACGAAACACAGCCCTTTCAAGATCGAAGAGTCACGCCGAATAGTCGACGCCCTCGTTACAAGGAACTGGCGGGTCCCGAGCCAGTTCCTTCTTTGCGGGGCACAGTGTATCCTCCGTTCCGCGGAGGGTGGACAGGAAAATTGTGCTGTCCCTTCTGCACAGTGGATGCGCAGTGGATTCTCGATAAGCGACGAGGACGTGGCGACGAAAGTATAAAACGATAGGACGATGTTTCGGGGGGGCGGATGCGTCGGAAAGCGTATGCGCCGAGGAGTTGTTGATGAGGCAGCTACCCGCAACGAAACGCGTCTCTGCGTGGCGTGCGAGTGTATGCAGCCGGCGAAGCGCCAGATGCTGACTGCAGCCGATGGAGATGTAAAACTGTGACAACCGGCGGAATAAAGTGGCTGAATAAAATACAAGTAAATCCCCCCGCGCGCGCTCGGTTGCTCCCGGCTACACGTTACGCCCGTGGTAACGGCCGAGGGAGTTGAGACGCGAGCGTGTCGTGTGCTACCGCGCGTCGCCACCTTCCGTTCTTACGGGAAATAAAACGCCGGAGAAAAATCCTGCAACGTACCCCGAGAGCTTGCCACCACCGATGCGGCCGAGAGTTACCGAAATGACTTTCTCAAATATGAATTTCGAGCTGTGATTGTTAAAGCACGTGGAAATTAACATTTTGTGCTGCGCAAACACGAGTATAAATCATTCTGTCGAAGCACGTTATTTTCAACAATAAACACGTTTCTTCTTATCGTTGCAACGATTTAGAAATACCAACGTCTTGGGATCGATAGGAACGTAGTTTTCCGATTTCAAGGAAGCAATCGATTAATCCAGTAATTTTTAATTCCTCAATAAATGGAGATCGAAGCGCAGAAAGGTAGAATATCTCTGCCAGCGTGCATCGAACAAGCTTGCTCCTCGTTGCGAGCAGTCGCGTCGATCGAGCATTGTTAATTTCTCAATTACGAGCAAATCGAATGGCCATTTATTAATTAACACCGCGATAGTCGCATCAGTGCCGGCTCGCAGGCAGCCCCGGCCGCGTAACGACACGTATTTTCCGACGAAAATTGGCCTGACGTATGGTGCTCGGGCCGGGAATCGCCAGTCACGCGATTCGACACCGCTACTATTTAGGGACGATTGCTCCGTAATGCCCGCGTGTAATACGACGGGAATCGCCATGGGAATCCGTGCTGTCCCCGGTATAGGGGCAGTCCGCCTGTTTCAAGCTGGGGCGAACCGCCGCGTAAGCGAGTTACATCGTTACCGGAACAGGCTAATTGTAATATTTATTGAACTCGACGCCTGGACTGCGAGGACTAATACAGTCGGCAGGGTGTAATCCTATTGCCTAGGGGATACGCGGTTGGGTACATTTATTAATTAGCACTCGAGGGGAAGAATTAGCTGGGTAGGGCAAGAAACGCGAACGCCATAGATTTTAATGATCCGCTCAGGGTGGACTCTCGATAAATGACGGTATCCCGATCTGCACGCGAGTGGCGGTCTCAGATTTACCGCCACTCGTAGAGACTGTACTATATCTACACTCTTGGAATGATTGTTATTACAATCAGAGGAGGTAGAAGCCGATTTCGCTACTTCTACACGATAAGTGACTGTCTCAGGGTCTCAATTTACAGCCACTTGTAGAGACTCTACTATATCTACACTCTTGGAATGATTGTTATTACAATCAGAGAAGGTAGAGGCTCATTTCGCTCCTTCTGCACGATAAGTAACGGCCTCGAGGCCCGGATTTACCGCCACTTACACGGAATCTACTGTACACGGTAAAATAGCAGGTCGGTAGACTCTCATAGTCCCTGTACTCCTGAATATTTCAGGCCTGCGCCAGTCACACGGTTTCGGCGACACACAGCCCATCGGCCGGCGCCGTCGAATCCCATGAGTTTATCGAAACAGCGACGAAAAGCCCCGGCGCCTCTGCTGACTCTGCGAATAATGCATCCCACCGCACGGCGTTAGAACCCTCCCGCCAGGAAAATGTCCGCGAAACTATGCGCTTTCCTGTCCCGAGCAAACTCGTGAGAATTTTATTAATGGACATCGCGTTCCAGTGTATTCTAAAAAAAACAAGAGCAGGACGTGTGGTCGCGATTTAAACGGCAATCGACTGTCCCGACGGTCGCGAACCACCCAAGTAGACTCGGCGGACACAACATGTGTTCGCAGTCGAGAGAGCAGCAGACTGTTTCGCGATCAATCTCGCTGGCGTTCCGCGAATTTCGTCTCGGGTACACACGCGGTGATAAAAACCACAGAGGGGTCATTAGAACACGTGGAACCGGCCCGACCTCCCCAATGATTATTATAACGCCATTAGAATCCGAGAGGAAGCGGATTGTCTTCCGAATGAACCGTGCGAAAAGTTAACAGACCCTCCTCTTTCCTTTCTGCAACGTCCGGTCCGTTAAGGAAGCCAGCCATGGGGCGGAATGCGAGGAAGAATTCCGAAATTGGGATTACATCGGACCATCCCCGGGGCGGTCGGCAAAGTTCGCCCGGGGGGGGGGGGGGCGGAGAAATCGATGGACGCGACAGTTGGCAACTGTTCTGCGGTTATTGGAAGCGTATAAACAGTCCGCTGCTCGTTCCTTGAAACTCGTGACGTTCTCGAGTTATTGGAGCGGCGAGAAGATGAAGCGGATGCGCTTGGCTGAACGACTGCTCCGTAATAGATAACATCCCATTCTTTTTTTTTTTGTTCCCTCGCAAGCTGTTACGGCGTGCTTCCACGCACCTGGCTATCGCGGGATTAAGGATATTATTTAGAACGTCCTTAACATTTTCGTTTCATCGAGAACCCCTTCAGGCTTGAAAGGATCAAAGAAACGTTGAAGAGCACAAATTTGAGGGACTCTTGTTTTAATCGCCACCCTAGTCAATCGAGATCGTTCGCTGCCGAGTCCGGTTCCGCTTCGGCGTTATCACCGATGGACAGTCACTCCCACGGGAACGGAACTACTTTCCCCGTGTAGACAATGTCCACTACAATTTCCTGAATCGTATCCCGCGCTTCCTTCCTTCCTTCCCTTCGCGCTCGCGTCTTTATGAGCCTCCCAGGAGGATCGATGCGTCTGCCTCAAGACACGTTAGCCCACTTTCCCGAACGGCACTCGACCATAAAGGCAGATAAGGGGGCGGCGAAGTTTCGCGCGGGGCGAAAAACTTCTAATGCCCGCGCCCGCGAGCATTTAAAATCCGTAAATTTCCATAACGTCGCAACTCCGAGTCGCTTGGATCCATTAGTAAAAAAAAAACAAACAAGGAGATAAGTTATGATTCTACGGCGTGGATCTACCCACGGAAAAACCGTAACATTTTATTCGGCTCTTGCGAAGCTTGGTCTTAACAATTAGTGGCCATAATTTTATTACGAAAGATATGATACTGTAAGCGGCAGATAAATATTGCATTCGGGGAAGTTGCGCGACATAAATCCCCCGGTCGTAAAACATTAATCGGCCCCCGCGCTTCGAACGCTAATCATCGAACTTCGCCTGTAAAAGTAGTTTTTAATACCTTCCCCACCGAACTTTCGGCCCTCCTCCTTTCGCGAACCTCGACGGCGCGATCGCCTGTCGCGGGAGACTGTAATCGTTCTAAATTGACAACTGAATCCTTAGATCGTTGCTTTCCCGGCAGGTTTCTTAATATTACCAAGACGACGGTATGGGGATAGTCTCTGTGGGCACAATGGTAATTAGTCCTATCTGCCGTGCAACAAGATCGCGAGGGGGGATCGGAGCAAGGGGGAAACAGATAACACGGCGGGAGGATGTTATTTCCAAGCTGAATTCCTGCGCGTTCCCCTTCGCGCGTCCACCGCGCCGCTAATATCTCCTCTGTCCAAAATCTAACGTCGAATCTCGGCGTTCAGACGGCGGTGAGAATGCCAATTTCACCCTCCGGAAGCTGGTCCTCAAATAAGCCGGGCCTGTCGTTCTAGACGAGAACGCAGAGAAGACGAGCCGGCACCGAAAGCAGCGTGTTTCGTTCCGTCGAATAATTTCCGGCTGGCCTTTTAATCCAACAATCACCATTTCATTTTTAACTCGCTTAATCCGGTTAGCGTTTTCCGCTTTGCACTCCGAGGGATGCAAGACCTCGCGCGCCCTTCCCCGCCACCCGGTTGAATTTTAATTAAAACTTCTAAACTACGCTAATTGGAAAAATAATGAAATAAATTCTGCGCAATTGTCAACGCCACGATGTTTCACTCCGTCGCTTCTTTTCGTTACAGCGACACGCGTGCCGGATCAATTCAGAGCTAGGAGTATTATAAAGGGGGAGAGCAGAAAATTTGCAGTATCCGATGCTTCAGTCGCGCGAAATTTATTTAAGGAATCCGAAGAAATCTCGACCCCCCCGACCGTCAGCACTTTTCCGTTCCCTCCGGATAAATCTCCCCCTCCATGAAGCATAATTTTTTTTTATGAAACACTTGGAGAAGAACACCTCTCCAAAGAAGCTGTAAGTTCCGCCGTAAAACCGTCTCTCCCGTTCGAGGCGAAGGGTTGCGATAAAAAGGAAAATACTCATCGAGGGCGACGATTCGGTAAGCATTTTTTAATCTATTAAAGGCGAGGGAAAGGGGGGAAAATTTCTTCTGCAGCGTTACCTTATTTAAAAGCCGCCCTTCCACGGGGGAAGAACTTTCCGGCGAGGCTTTCTGACTCTTTACAGCCCAGCCTCGCCGACCCGAAGGGCGCGCAAGTCAAATTGCCTATAGGGTCATTTCCCTACGACTCGCACTTCGCTGAACCAAGGGAGATATGCCTCCCTTCGATTTACCCGCCGGAGATTTTTCGAATGGGACGATTTCGCGGAGATATAGAGCGTGCTTGAAATCATTTTTGAAATGCGGGATTTATGAGAAAGTTCTTCCGAATCGCCTCGGCAATTATTCCTTCAAATCTATTACCCTTCTTCGTTCCACCGAGTTGATCATATTCGACCAACATTTATTAAGCAATTCCGAGCAGAGATTAATTGGACCTTCTTCAGGGATAATTAGGACGCACATCGATTGATTCTTACGATCGGTGTTTCATCGATAATCGCTGGCAGCGGTTCTAATGTTAGGTGAGAGATAAAAAAAACGCGGGCTGCGAAAGTTTGCCAGCGTTACGCGAGTGTAAGGGAAGATAATGAGATGCCATTAAGCTAAGTATCCACTTGAGAGAATCTCGCCCGAGTTACTCCCGACAGTTACTTTCGGCTGCGTGTCCACGGGAGAGTTTCGACTCTCGGCCAGCCACTGGAAGACTCTCCAGGAATTTGCTATCCCGTAGAACTCTGAAAACCGTGTCCACTTGAGAGTCTACCCCTGCTTTCGACACAAGGATGCGCCCAGCGGCGACATGTGCTTGCCAGATTTCTAAATAGAAGAATAGCTTTCGCTACGTGTTTTCTCCCGTTTTTCTGTAGTTTCTTCCTAACAGCATTGAACAAGCGAGAATTCAGTGCAGCTATGATTGCATACGCAATTTTGCAAGTTTCGTGAGCAGTTCGAGAGTCAACGCGCGAGTAGTTCGAGTCAACGAGTAGCAGTGAGGGTATTTAAATGTACCTTACCTACGTCCGCGCGGCTTACGAGCCTGATACAACCTAATTATCGCTCGCCGGGGCAACGGCGGCGTTCGACCTATTATTTCCAGCCGATGGCACGCTGCTAATGTGATTACACATCCATTCCGCTTTTGACGCGGTTTCAATCTGCTTCCCTTCGCCATTAAAATCCTCCAACCTTCGTCCCTAATCGATAAATTCGAAATTTCGAGCTGGCCCTCGAATCGCGACGCTCCGGGCTAAACGGCTCGAGTAGCCCGAAGGTGAGAGTCTCCCCTGGCGAACCGGCGCGGAAAGTCGAGCGGGCAAACGGCGGGAAGAAGAAGAAGAGCGATGGAATGCAATAATAGAAAAGGCGCGTGTACACGTCTTTCACGTGTCAAAGCGACCCGAGTCCCTGGGTTGCTCGCTCGCTCGCAATTATCCCCGGCTTCTCGTTAAGACGGATAGATGTTTTATGTTAAAGCCGGCTCTCTCTCTCTCTCTCTCTCTCTCTCATTAAAAACATCTAACTTCAGAGATTCCTCGCGCAGCCGTGATTATCCGTTTCCTTTTGGATCCGGGCCGTTTCGGAGGCTCGGCTCTCCGTTCCTTCTCACCCTGCGCTACACCTTTCCTCCGCCTTTTTAATGACCGCGGTGTACCTTAGCCAGGGAGGAGCGGGCTTAAGATCGATATTATTACAGGACGAAAATCCGCTTGTCCGCGCTCGCCAGAATTGAATTTCACAGACACTTCGATAGCTCGCTTAGAGAGAAACGCGGATCGCGAATGATTCGAGCCCGGAGAATTTTAATAAAGTCAGAACGACATTTGTCATCGCGTGTTTCGATCGAAAGTTTAAACTCGTACACCTGGGGGATTTTCTAGAATCGCTGGCTCGAAAGACGTTGAGGGAAGAAACCTTTGGTGGGAAGTAACGGCGCTGCATTGAATAGCAGCTTCCATCAAAATTACCCCGAGGCTCGAGCCGTCGGTTTGGACTGCCCGCGCGGGCCGTCTTCCCAGGGCGTGCTCGCCATCTAATAACGAGTCCTTTGCCGCGACGCGAACCTACGAGCACCGCCGTACCTTCTCCGTCGCCGCCACGAGAGACTCGTCCTCGGAGCCATCGGGCCAGTGGTAATGAGAAGCCGGCCCGAGGGTTCCATCGGGAGAGAGAAGCTGCTGGGTGTAACGCTCACCCTTTACGATTTCCCGCGAAACCGGATTTATTAATACCGACTTATTAACGTAATATTAATAGCAAAACCGTACAGGTGGAACGTCCGCGAAATTTCCAACCGTACTCCTTTAAATACCGATTTAAACTCCGTCTCGACGAATCGGTCCCCAACGCGGAACGAAACAATCGTTCCGAGTTTAATGAAACCCGCTTCAATGAACTAATTAAACGATCTTTCCGACGCGTCCGACGGTGGATTAAGAGCGCCGGTTCTCCGGTGTCGTCGCCGCGGTATTGGAAGGTGATCGACGCTCGAATCCATTATCTCGCTGTCACGTCGAATCAAGTCATAGATTTCCCGTCAACGCTTTCTATCCCACGAATCACGGCATTGCTAAAAAAAACAAAAAAATAGTCCCATTCAAAAGGGGGAAAAAAACAACCCAATTTCACGAACGTCCGTCGCGTCATGGTGCACGCATAATCTTCTCTGTAAAAATAAAAATCTCGCGTTAATAGGTCAATCTCTCCGTACTCGATTCTTCCACCACGTGTCTCGTGATGTGCGAAACGAAAATATTTATAACCAGTTTCAATGAATCTCTGAAATTTTGGCTGAAAATCGTTTCAAACTGTGGGGGGGGGGGGGGGGCTTGTAAGGAAGATTGCAAAATTGGATTCTCCTTGATAGGAAATCGTGTGCCTTTTAAATAAATTGATTAAAACTCTCGGACAGCGAATGCGTGGGAATTCGTAGAGACGACTGGGGCGAGATTATTTTTTTTTTAAGTAAAGGGAAGAGCGATAGCAAGAAAGTATCGCCTCTGTCCCGCGTATCGGTGAATCTCAGGTGAGCCGAGAATAACCTTTGCTATTCCCCTAGGTTATCGATCTCGGCGCTGCGCGGCCGGGTCCCGCTTCATTTTATAAACCTTATTTAGGATTAATGACGCGGGGAGGGCAAGAGATACCGCGAGGATCGATAGCATCCGAGCGGTTCGTTAAAAGCCCAGATATATTTATTTCGCTGACGAACAATCCTTGCTCCTCCTTATATAAATCGTTCCTCGACGTTTGTGTACCGGGAAGCGATAATATCGCGGGCCCGCCGTCCCTTTCAGCCGTCCCATCGATCTTGCCTTTACGTTTACGCACAGGGGAGGAGTCGCGTTGCGCCGAAACGCGGTTTTCGATTTTACAATTACCATCAACGGCAGCCGTCGAAACGCGACCGGAACGAGCGAGGGACATTAAAGATTCTCAAATGAAAGGATTCACACCAATCTACCAATGCTCGCGTGATTAACCGTTTTCCAACCAGCTGTTACGAGTTTTCGCGATATCCAAGGATGGCTAGTCGGAGAGACTACAATCTGATAGCCGGAGCGCAACGAAATCAAAGACTCACGCGATACCGTCGGCTTGCGTTTTTCCCTCAATCGAGGTCGTGAATCGCGGGACGGGGCGAGAGGCCGGCGGGGTCGAGGGCGATCGTTATCGGGAACCCTTTGGCTTCGGAATGTTATCGCGGGGAGGCGAAAAGTTCCTGAGGAAAGGGCAGAGCCGTGCCTCCCTGTGGGACGCCGAACGGTTCAGATCCGAGCGATACCGGGGATTATTAAGGGCGACACATTCTCTTCTTCCTCGCGACGGCGTTTGATTCGCGACCGCTTGCTCGAAAGGGTTGATCGAAGGATAAGAGCAAGCGAGCCTCGAATCGGAGGTTTCTATATACGAACAATAGTTCAAGGATTAGAATATATTGACACGAGGCGGCCGGAAATTGTTATTTCAACGCGAATCCGGAGCGGCGATTTTTTCATTCTGTTCTCGATTCATTCAAACTGCGCACCGCGCGTTCGCGTCGTCGTCGTGTAATGAGGACGTCTTGCTAACGAGCGTCGCATCTCGAGCCCTGCACCGCGGGTGTCTCGCGAGTGGTACGGGAACATCATGATGCGGTCGGTTTGCGAAGTCGAGGAGTCCCGCGACCCCTTGGAGAAAACGAAACGCGCCGAACACTCCGTTTCGCGTTAACAAACTAATTATCCTTCTAATAAAAACAAAAATGATCGGAGTTTCGCTATAGTTTGCAACGAGGAGCATCAATATGCGCGTAAGCCGACTTTCCTCGGGGCTTCGGCGTCCGGCTTCAGGGGGATGATAAGAATTAGGGACACAGGGGGGGGGGGGAGTGTATCATAATACTGGTAAGCCGCGGGACATATTAAGAGGATCATATCGTTCCGCGAGACGTTTCGGCTTGATCCGAAAGGCGAGAAGAGGGATCATCGTGCGCGGCGAGCGCGGGGAGACTGTTCTCCAGCCGACGTCCCGTCGCCCTTAATGCGATAAAGGATGGCATTCGTAAAGAGTGACTCGATTAAAAGTCTCGGGTGTCCGTGGGCGCGTCTTGCCCGGAATTGTTCGGGCTATGATATTGTCATGATAAGTAAACGCGGCCCTCTCGCTTCCAAGGGTCGCCGGTAATCACATTCTCTTCTGTTAGTGGTTTCGCATAGAAAAGAGGGCCGGGCCATCCATCATCCTTGGCCTTCGTTCAACGGCGGCCGATGGAATGGAAGTTTGACTCCGAGAGATCCGTGCAAACTGGACGAGCAAAGAAACGCTTTACCACCACTGCGGCATCTTCCACGTGCGGTACGCGCGTAGAAATGCGCGGGGTTTGAAACACATCCGCGGACCTTCGAAGGAATTAGTTCCATGAATCATAATTCCAGTTGATACGCGTTGCGTTTATTATCCCGGTTGTATGTCGCTCTAATATCCCCGGATCTTCTAGCCTCTCGGCGAATTCGGACAGGAATGAAAAATGGATGGAAGCCGACGCATTGCGGCGGGGAAATATGGGTCGTCCGATTATGTTGCGTATGGAATCCAGTGTCCGGAGGGAAACAAGCGGCGTCGCGTGTCTCCCGTATAACTGATGCCCCGCATACATCAGCCATTCGTCTCGCCTTGGATATTTTAGTGCCGCCGGATGCAAAGCATTCTATACCGTCCCCGTTTAATCGGCGGGTCTATCGAAATTCGTCGCTTCCAGTGTCGGATAGAGAGGAAACTGAACAGGCACCACCTTCTATGAATAATTAAAGAAGAAACGCTCTTTGTCGCGAACCGCTTTTTCCCCAGTAGGTGGTCCAAGCGGACGAACGTCAACGAGGCGTCTCTCGCTGGCTTCTAATTGGTATTCCTCCGGGCGAGAAGTGTCAGCCTTTGACCGATTCTATTTTGAGTAGCTTGCGGCCTTCTGAGACGTGTTTGCGTTCCGGGTGGGCGTCGCGGCGCAGCGAAGTGGCTAGCTGACCAACACAATGCACCTTCTTCCCGAGGACCTTCTCAGACCGGTTTCCGTCCGGGGGATTTTCGAGCGCGTCTCTAATCGGTCGCATAGCATCGTTGTCCTGACGTGGCTTCTTGCGAGACGGTGGCTGCCTCTTCTTCTTGAAACCTTCTATTCTCTTGCGGTGGCACGTTCACTTTTAACTGGAGGCTTAAACAATTTCGAAAATGGTCCGCTTGTGATAAAAGTGTAAGCCATTGGTCCCTCCACCTGTCATCCTTCTTCTTCCCTGTCCTAACGCTTGAATGAATAAAGGATCACCACTTGATCATCGATAACACTACTGCTGCTTGCCACATGTGTATGTTTGTCAAACATGTCCACAGCGCGGGCGAAATATGCGTGGACAAACATAAGATCGACAGCCAAGAGGAATGTTTCTTCAAATAAAAGTGAATATTGCTGTTAATACAGCTGTTAATACTAATGTTAATACTGTTGTTAATACTAATGTTAATACTGTTGTTAATGCTGTTGTTAATACAGCTGTTAATATAGCTGTTGTAATTGCAGAGTACTCCTCAGTGCACGCGTAAACTGATTAATATTTGAAAACTTTCAGTGAAGATGTGCTAATTAAGTTAGGTTTCGGTTGCTGCAAGGTTCTCTCGAATCTCCCGCGGTGCAGCGAGGCGAGATTCGCTGCAATTCAATATTTATTGCGATTCATAGAAATCGCTAATAGATCCATAGCGAAAATCCAGCATTGTATTCAACAGGTTGCCGTACAATAAAAACTTTTCCAGTGATCGATGCTTGTTTAAACATTACCTTGGGCGTTGAGCAAGAACGGTAATGGCCTTAGCTAAAATAAGATCATGGTAATGAAATATTCCTGCCCGGGTAATTTATTATACAATCTCGAGGCGGTATGAGTGTAACGAAGCCGATTGTAATGGAATTTGACAATCTAAAACCTGCAATATTCTATCTCCGGCTGTACTCCTCCAATTAGTGGCCAATAAAACATGGAAATAGCAAGGTTTTCAAATATTAATCAATTTGCGAGTGCACTGACAAGTATTCCACAATTACAGCAACAATATCAGCAGCTGTATTAACGGCAGTATTAACAACTGTATTAACAACAGTATTAACAAAAGTATTAACAACAGTATTAACAACAGTATTATTAAACAGGCACAGTATTAAAACACGAAGACGAATCTTTTCCTCAAAGCATCGCGTCTAATAATCTCGCCGCAGCGGTGACGCGATTACGCATGTCGAAGAAGATACACGCGCGTAGAAGGAGTCAGTCTGTACGCTTTTCTCCGCCGCGATGCACGTAGTTAACGATAATTCGATAGGCGTGATCGGGACGTGAGATACGCGAGCGGATGGGACCTGTTTCGCAATCGAATCGACGCAAAGAAAAGCAAGCGACGATATCGTGGCGTGGATTTTAAAGCGATCGTAACATGCCAGTCAAATCGAAGAAATAGCGCAAGGGGTTGAAGTAATCCAGGGCTGTGAAGAGAACAAAATTATGCGTAAGCTGGCGATATGATTTTTTATTCAGCCGTTAAATACACGAATCGATAAACATTGGAAGGGCCGAATTCAAAGTGTCAAATTCCGCGGCTGATTTTTATTGAGATTTTTATCGTTTGCGATCCCTGATATATTGCGGCGATAATTTCATGAATAATTTCCTGGCCGCGGCAGCGAGATTTGTTGCGCGACACTCTTTTGCTAATCAAATCAGAGATTTGTCGAAGTTAACCTAATTGTCCCGCGAACGATCCGATATCTTTTTAATCAATCATTTCTCGCATGCTTTGAATCGACGTTTCCCGCATGGACAGCGGAGATAGTGAGATTCGTGTTCGCCGTGATGCTCTGCATCGCGAACATGATAATCTACGGGCTGAAAGTCAACATCGCCACGGCCATCGTGGGGATGGTCAAGGCTAAGGGGGCGGTGGTGCTCTCGGAGGCCCATCACGAATGCGATTTCGAGGTGCAGGACACCGCGGGGGTGGACATCGATGGCCCGTTCGATTGGACCCCGACGCAACAGGGCTTGGTCGTCAGCATCTACTTCGCCGGCTATCTCGTGGGGATGTTTCCATCCGGATATTTCGCCGACCGGTAATACACTCTAATGGAATATTTTCTGCGTAAAGAAAATTTTCGGAGCAGGCCGCGGCGAGAAGAGTACGCTTATCAAGAAATGTTGACAGAGCTCTGTCTACTGAGATAACGATTACACGACTGCCGGATCTGGCGGCATTGATTAACCTCGTCCATGATGATGCGAAAGAGTAGATATTTTTAACCATATATAGATTGCAGAAATTTTTGCAAACAACCTCGCACGGTTCCATACTCAGTCACCCCTATCGCGACCGCAAACGTTCAACCCTAATCGCTTCCAGCTTCAACTCGAAGAACGTGCTGCTGGTCTGCGTGCTGGCGAACGCGATCCTGACCCTGCTGGTGCCGTTGGCGGCGCGATCGTTGGAGCTGCTCTACTTCGTGAGATTCCTAACGGGTCTGCTGAGCGCGGCGAACCTGCCGGTGGTGAACGTGCTGGTTGGCAAATGGGTGGTTTACGAGGAGAAGAGCATGTGGGTGGGCATCATCTACGCCGGAACGTCCCTGGGCACGGTGGTGTCCATCCTCACTTCCGGCCTGATACTCGACGCGATGGGCTGGGAGGCCGTCTTCTACATACACGGCATCCTGCCCCTGATCTGGTGCCTGGCGTTCTATCTGCTCTTCGCCGACAACCCGGAGACGCAGAAGTACATCACCGAGAGGGAGCGGGAGTACATCGTCGGCTCGTACGGCCACAGGGGGCCCGAGTCCCAGACGATGGACGTGCCGTGGAGGAGTATATTCACGTCGGTCCCATTCTGGGCGCTGATATACACCAACACGTTCGGCAACTTCTCGTGGTACTTCCTGCTCACGCAACTGCCGCTGTACATGAACAAGATACTCCGATTCGATATTAAATCGGTGAGTCCGATCCGGAGGTTCCTCCCCCCTTAACTCAATCCAATCGGCGTTTCATTTAATCACGCAGAACGCCGCGCTGAGCTGCTCACCCTATCTGTTGAACGCTATCGCGAATCCTGTACTCGGCAGAGTGTTGGATTGGGGCCGCAGGAAGGAGTACTGGTCGCAGACTATTGCCCGAAAGATCGCGGTCGCCATAAGTGAGTTCATTAAACGAAGAAACTAATACAATGCTCATACTGTCAATGCCCGTCGATGTTAATACTGGCCACTCGGTGCACGCGATACATTCACCGAACGAACGAGCCAAACGAAATGTCAAGCGTAACGCTCTTCCGTTCAACGCCCAGGTTGCATCCCGTCGAGCGTCTGTCTTATCATAATCGCTTATCTCGGCTGTAATCGCGCGGGATCCACGGCGCTGTTAATACTGAGCATAGTATTGTGCGGCGCGATATTTGTCGGGCATCTATGCAACCAGAACGATCTGGCGCCGAATTACGCCGGGATTCTAATGGGCATCACGAATACACCGGGAACGCTCTCCGCGTTTATCCTGCCCGCTTTGGTGGGCGCGTTAATGGAGAACGGGGTAAGTCTACGGGGCGGATGGACAAAAATGAAAACGGAGATTAATTTTCATTCCTAGCGGTGCAAGTCCATTATTAAAAAGGACAAATTGGAAAGGGACAGATTTCTATATACTTCATTGAGCTTTTCATTGACATCCTTTTCTAATTTGTTTTTCTAATGGACTTACATCAGTTTCGAAATAAACGATCCTTTTGTTTTCAATCGAACGCAGCACACCATGCAACGTTGGAGATACGTGTTCTGGTTGAACATCGCCGCGAATCTGTCCGCCTTCGTCGTGTTCGCCATCTTCGGCTCGGCGGAGATTCAAGAATGGAATAACGCGGGCGGACGAAACTGAACGGGTTCTAACAGCAGTCCGAGAGTTCGCCAATCGTTGCGATCGAAGGGATATCGATCTACGAAAGGAAATCGTACGCGAAGCTTTGACTCGCGTTAGAAGAATGTATTTACGTGTACAAAAATGATGTTGGGGGAAAGCGAATAAAAGAGAACGGGGAAGAGTATTCGAATTCGTCTCGCGATCTTCGAAGCGTAATCGAGACCGTCGCGCGTGCATGGCGCGCCGCGGCAATTAGAACAGCAGGACCATTCCTAATGACGCCGGACCAATTAAGGGCGGCGAATCCGTCTTATCCCAATTAGATCGCGGAGTCGGCGAAGGGGCTCCCTTGAAAACGGCCCGGAGGCCGGCAAAAAGCGTTGAATATTGCGAGTCTATTTCGGTCGCTGACGGGGAACGGCGGGGACTACGCCCGGCCGAAAGTCATTTCCTCCCTCGTTCGAAGCGTCTCCCGTCGCAGGTATCAAAGAGCCGGCCTCGTTCCAGGCAAATTTCGCCGAAATTTCGAGCCGGGGAAATCGAGGGAGTCGTTGCTCCCTTTTTTATCGATCTCCAGCGGCGTGGTTGCGTCGCTATTAAGGAAATCTCGCGCGGGGCTATTCGAATCTTCCTCGTCGGTGACGCGCATTTCTTATCGTTCTTGGAAAACGTGCAATGGCGAGATGAAGCGTCTCATTTCTGCCTTTAACCGGTGCTTTTATTAATCTACCTTTCTGGGACGTCTAAGATACAATGATCTCCAGTCTTCCATGCCCCGAGGACACCGCCGCTTATTTCCATTGTTCGGTGGCACGGAAGAACGCGAAAGTGCGCGCGCGTTCGAACGCAGCCGTCCTCCGACGGTCCGTCGAAGAAGCCATTAATCAAGCGTAATTAGAGCTCGGCCGAGGGATCGGGACGTCGACTCTCGTTTCGCCAGGACCCGGCAGAAGCGGAGTCGCTCGCGCGTTGATTAATCAATCCCGAGGCTCGTTACACAGTCGAGCTCCGTCTCTCGGCTGGCCGCGGAGAGGCAGCGTCGACGCATCCGAAGCGGCACCGAAAACGCCGAGGATTGTTAATCCGGCTGCAGCTCGAGCGTGTAACCCTCGCCGGTTAAGGATTCACAGCTGCGTCAGAGGAAAGCAAAGGGAATCGTTGTGATTCGATTACGCGACTTTTCCACGCAGACGGAATTATTAATATCTGCTTGCGACGAGACAATGCAATTTACCGTGCGCGACTTCCCGTTTTCAAAGGAACGTCTTTTCTGCGAGTCTGCTTAAGAGAAATTTATTTCAATTGGGCTTCGTTGTTGATACAGAGGCGAAAGCAGAGAGAGAGAGAGAGATTGAAGGGAATATGCTGGGAGGCTCGTATAGCCAATTATCAAATTTAAATCGTCAGACATGCAACACGCTTATCGTCAATCTAACGCGTTAATTTTTTAATTGGTCACTCCACTGCGTGGCTCGACACGTGTGAATATTCGCAGATAGAATGCGCATCCTGCTTTCCCACCTCTTCAACCCCTGAGTACAGACACCCGCCCCTGGGGAGCTTCCGGAGGCACATCCGCGGCAGCAGACCGCGCCGTTATTGCCGCCGATAAATCCGCCGCGTTTAATAAGAGGTCGCGTGACGTTCCGGAGGACGCCGGGCGTCGCCTGCCGGCCATGCGAAACGCAAGGACCGCGATATTGAAAGCTGACGATGCGCGGCAAATTATGCGCGACGCCCAAATATTTCTTACGCGGAGACTTTGCAAATAAGAACGGCCATTCCCGGTCTAATGCATCAGTCTCGGCAGGGCGAAGAGGTACTACCAGGTGGAGTTAATTGCGTGCGGAAAGGGGATATCGATTGGCCATCGGGCGCGTTCGTTCCGGCGGGAATGTAGGTCGGCGCTGTCAAAATGCAGTTGCTAACAGCGCTAAGTGCTCCGCCCTTGCAGCTTTTCAGGCAGACCCCTCCGCCCTTTAGGCTATCGGCCAAGTGTCTAGCGTAGGTATATAGAGACTTTGTCATGTGTGATCAGGCGTAAACGCGAGGGAACGTTTTACACAATTGGACGACTAAAGTGATGCCACGAAGGAAAGAACTGGCTCAGGACCGGCCAGTTCCCTGTAACGAGGGAATCCGGGACCCTGTAACGAGGGAATCCCGGGACCCGTCGGTTCTTTGTAACGTGGGAGTTCGGGACCGAACAGTTCCTAGTAACGAAGGAGTCGACTATTCGGCATGACTGACTTTTCGCACAGGCTTCCGTCGAGGTAAAATGCGATACTTTAGACGATAGATGATATGTCCGTTTCAACGTTAAGCGAGCTAGGGGAACGGGTAGAATCGCATGGAACGAAGCACGCTCCGATTCACTAATTCCGTTCTCGCGCACGTAACACGGCAGGAAGGAAGCGTCACACATTTCCTATCCTTCTAAGAAACGTCACTGTTCGATCGTCAAGATTTCTTCACTCCTCGATGCGGGGCTAGAGATTCCCTTCTTTCGAGGGACAAGTAAGTTCTCCCCTTCGAGGCGATACTGTATTATCCGCGCGGCGTGGCGCCACGTCACGGGATCACTATGCAACGCTGGCCGAGCGCGCCGTTAGCTGTCCGTTCACCTGGAAGCGTGAACTGGGTCACGACCGAGGGAAACCGCCGGAGTATTTCCAGATTATTTCCTCCTTTCGCGGAGAAAAACGCTGGGGGATGGGGAGCGGCGGATCGACTCTCGATTCCAGACATTCCGCGGAGGCCGGGGAAGGAACTCGACGCGAACGGGAGGCAGCGGTCCCGGAAATCGGTCACCCCGTATTCCATTGACCGGCTCGCAATTATGCGAACCCTCCGCGCGATTGGCCGGATAAAGTTAACCCTTCGCACGTCCGAGATTCTACCGAGTTTGTCCATTTTGCCACTTCAGCGGAGACAGCGCAGTGCGGAGGGATAAAGCGCGATGGACTCTGCGCGGTTTTGCTGCATTTGCTTTCGGGGTACTCTTGGGAAACTGTTCATAACAATTAAACTGGTACGTTTCTATACTTTCAGCAGGAAGCCCCAACGAACGTTTCCGCGAAGGGGAAAGTTGTTCGGAATCGCCTCAACAATCGCCCCTTAAAATTTGTATCTTTTATACCACTGTTAATAACCATGTAAAAACGACTGGGATTCGTGTAATAAAGTTTAAGTATCCATTAAACGCGTCGCACATTATTTCCTCCTCTTCCGTATTATTCGCTTCTCACCTCGCGGATTAATAAACATTGCGCCTCTTTAAGAGCATGTCCCTCCGCCCTGCTTCAACCCTTCACCACCCCTCGTTGCTCCCTTGACCATCCGCCCCCCCGCACCCTTGAAAACCGTCGGCATATTGCGCATGCATAATTGAGCGTGTTCAAACAAATAACAAAGTTTTCGCATGCTGATGAGAACGCTACCCACATCCGGATTTCGACTGCCGCTGACATTATTTTCATTTGACACGCGCGGGGACAGCCTGCGCGGCTCCTGCTCTCGCAGTTTCAATTAAATTTCAAACCGTTTAACTTTACCCCAAACACCGCCTGGCAAAAAAAAAAAAAAAAAGGAAGGAAGAAGAGAATTCGAGTAGCGACGAATCGCTCGAGCAAACGAATCGATAAATCGATTCGCCGCGCTTCCGAATTAATTAGCAGTGAATTAATCTATGTTCAAGGTTTCCCGGAAGGCTCGAAAGGGATTTCAATTTTACGTCCGGCCGCGTTCCGCGATCGCCTGGCGATCTGCTTCCGACCGACGCGCGAGAGAATCGGTCGAGAATCTTACGGAGCATAATCACAGGGACGGCCGCTATTTTTTCCGGCCAGCGGAGCCGAACTTCCGGCCGAGCGATGCGATAACAGCTTGCGTGATCGCCTCGGTCCCTTCCTGTTCTTTTTCCTGGCCGGAGGAAACGCATGGGGCGCTTCCGGTGAGATTGATCGATCAGCCGCGAGCGCGATCCCTGCATAATTATGATTTAATTGGCGCAATAAGATGTTGTTACTGAAATTACTCCTGTGGCTGAAATATACGAACGACTGCCAATTAGATTCAGCGTGGCTAAAACAGTTTTGCCAAATGGAAAGTTTGGAATTACGCTAATAATTGTGATTATTGTTCTACAAATCCTACTGTAATTGTCTCGAGATCATCGATACACGACCCAAGTAGAAATACTAACCGCTCGAATCGTTGGCAATTTAAATTAAACCTACTTCAACGTTCATCGTAGATAATTCAAGAAACGAATGCAGTTGATCCAGACTTTCTTTCCATCAAACATTTGAATCTGGCTTAGAAATTATTAAAAGAATTTACATTCTCTCCATTTCCCAAAGTCTTACTGAAATTTATTTTCGCACACTGGTGTTTGCAATAATCATACATGGTATTCCCCCGTTGGATTATTAATTTTTCTACAGGCTTTACTACAGAAGTTTGTCAGCCGCGGCGCCAGCTGACGGCGGCGACCCGTTTCGAAAGCCCGCAGAAGGGGACGAAACCGAAGCGCCGTCGCGTTCTCGAAACTTTTCGCCCTGGCGACTATTTTTATTCCGCGTAGAGTCTCGAGCGAACGCTCGAGCGTTCCCAATCTTTTCCATCCCTGTAGCCAAGCGAACGTTTCCCCTTTGCTAATAAACGAACGCCAGCATTCCTTCGGCGACGCGTGCACACCTTTCGCACGTTCCGAATTGCCGCTTCAATGTTTTGCATATTAGCGGCTTATGCTACCTACCCCCGCCGGTAGTGTCCTTGTTAGTTGTTTCAACGAGTTTCGCATGCAAATTGACGTAAAGGGCGCACGTATACGCGCGGGATGTAACTCGAGCGCGGGACACTGCGGATAATGAGGGGGTACGCTTCACCCCCCCGGGGGTGCGGTATGTTTTACGGTTCGAGGAATCGTCGGCCACACGCGAGGCCGTGTCACTATTACACAAATTTGTCCAGGGTTTATTGCCCCCTCCCTCATACGCGCGTCCCTGAATAGAATTTGCGAATGCGGGGGACCGTTTGCTCAGGCTCTGAACCGAATAAAGTATAAGTCTAATAATCCTTTTTCATTGGCTCGTTACGCGAACCGCGGACTAAAAACCCACTCCGCCACTTGTTTCGCGAATTTCATGATCAATCTGCTGCTTAGCTTCGCGAGATTTCGAGAAATCTGGCAAACGCCTGGCTAAAAATGCGGGAGCTTCGTTTCTGCAAAGCCCACTTGGCTGGCTCTCTCCCTCCGCCCCGGTCGCGCTAATTACGGTGTAATACAGTTTCGTGAAGCGCGCGAAATGCGAACGAACGCCGGGCGATTTCGTTCTCGCGAAGTTATCGCGGCTGTATCGTCGGACCCGAAAAGCTCGCCCACTGGGAGCTTTAATTCCGGGCAGCTCTGCTTTCTATTATTTCTGCGGAGAGCTGCGAACGGGTATATCTCGAATGGATCAGCGGAACTATTTATCAACGCGCCGTAAAGAATGATTAAAATGATGGTAGAATGTTATCCGATTGATTTACAATTATTTCCCGATGATTCGTGTTCAAGGCGTTCCTCTGCAAATAGTATAATGAGTAATTAACGCGGATGTACTTTATTCGATTGGCGGAGGCTCGTTAGCAGCGGTTGTTCGAGCTCCGCAATCGATATCGAGCGTTGATCGGATAATTAATCAGCTTTCAAAACAGCTGCTGCTCCGCGAACGGAATCGGCATCGATCGAATGCCAAGCGCTGGTGATAAGAGCAGCCCGATTAACCTTCTATCTTCTGTATCAATGAACGAAGCTTTGCCCAGCTTCGAAGGCATTAATATTCCTCGGCTTCCCCAGCAGTTAATCAAACATCATTAAAAAAAAAACGCAACCCACAAATGTCCTAAAGATTCCTGTACATAGAATGATTGGTTGATGAAAACACGAAACGTATCGTCCGCAAGAGTCGTAATTTTGCGACTCGGAGGCGCGAGAGTAGCGCGAGAATCGTGCACGTTATTCCGAGGAGTGTTCGAAGGGAAAAATAAGAGATGCCGGGGACATGTGCGACGAGCGGAAAGCATCGCGGAAACGACGGGCGAGACACGCGCGTCGCGGAGACATCTGTCATCCCTCCCGCGGAAGGGGCGATCGCGTTTCCCTTCGCGAAAACGTCTCGGCCCAGCGTTCTCCGCGGAATCTTCACCCCCCCCCCCCCACCCCCGTGCAGTTCCACCGCGAGGGCAATGATCCTGGATAATCACGAGCGAGCCGCGCGTTCGGCAACGGGGATCCATCATTCTCGAAAGGGCGACGGGGGCTCCGCCGGAAGCGAATCGTCGATGCGCTCGCGAGAGATTAATCCGGCGCTGATAAAGGGGTGGCAGGTGACGGGCGGCATTGAAAGAGAAGAAGACGCGGGAATAAGAAACAGTTTCCCCCGCGGCCTCTGGAATCCGGAATAAGAAGTCCTGCCGGTGGGCGATAGCAGACTGAATGGAGAGAGAGAGAGAGATAAATCGAGCACCCGGGGCGGCCAGATAAAAGTCACTAACAAGTAACAAAGGTTCCGCCGCGAGCCAGAGGAGGGAGGGACGAGAGGCGGGCGTGAAAGAGCGAGCGCTACATATTGCTTCGTCCTTCGAGACTTTTGTCCTCCCCGGTCCTTTCTAACGGCGGGCAACGCGCGCCCTTCGATTGTCTCCCGGCCGCAGCTGAAGATTGTCCTCGCGGACGTGTCGGGGGAACCTCCGCGCCCCGGGGCTATCCCGTTGGAACCCGCCGATGTACGTCGAAGCTGTTAGAACAATCGTTCCACCCTTCCCGAGCGACGATCGCTGGGGTTTATCCGGTCGGAAGAGTCTTTGGGAATTACTCGATTGCGTCTTCGAAGGAGGAGAAGAGGGCGTCGTCGTTTCTTATGCATTGGCTGGCGAGGCCAATTGGAGTAAAATCGCGACTGGCCCCTGGAAAACTTGGGAAGAATAAAAAGCGGAGGACTTGTCGCGCCCTCGAATAGGGGGGGCGGCGAAACGTTGCTCGGGTAATATTCTATCCTTTCCAATGTCCGGCGCTGTTTCACTGGAGCTTGAATACCGTTCGGCCCGAGCGGATTATCGAACCGGGAATTTATTGGGAAATGATTATTCGCAGACGCACCGGTATCATTGTTATATAAATAAAATCTTTGGAAAGATGGAGGGACCAGTCTACGTTACAATCGAGTGAAGGGTACACTTTCCGCTTGGAGACGAAGAAAGAGGTCTTCCAAAGGTCTGGCTCACCTTCTTCTCGTCTCAGCCGATACCCGACGACCTTGATTGAAAAGCAGATGACGCGGAATAAGGAGTTTCCTCGAGGGGGCGGCTGGCGGGTCCAGAGAAAACGTCTTCCACCCTCGGGGCTCTCCAATCTCTCCGAAACGCGGAATTTATTTCATTCCCCTCTCTCGGAGGGGCGAGATAGGGGGGCGGACCATGGTGAAACCCTCGTCGAGTGGAGAAACTCTATATCTATGGTCCGCCAAATAAAATCGTTGCCAAGTATTTTATTTTTATATAAATCGAACTTATTTCAAATCTTTTCGCAGCGTCTCGCCCGTTCGTGCCCGAGAAAAAGGCTTTAACAGCGACGCGCGGTGAAGTATCACGAAGCAGTTTCGCCGGGGGGGTGGGTGGTGTCACGGCCAAGGGACGGGGGCGGGGCCGGGCTATTATTTCGTCGGCCGCCTTGACAAACGATTACGCGGCCCGCCACTTTCGCGGGGACTAAGAAAACAACTCTCGCTAAATCATAAGGAGCCAGGGGCAGTCTCGCGTAACGTACAAAGGGCGGCTGGACGCGTGGTAAAACGGTGGCGGTCGTCCAGCCCTCTGAGCCAGGAATTTCTCCTGAAATTCGCAGGAGAATTCGTGCCGCGTCTTTGGGAAAACCTGACCAATGCGCAGGTGAAAGTTTCATTCAGAAAAAGCCGAGCCGCTGTTCGGGTATCCAACGAAACATCATTTCCGCTGCGCATCCGTTAACGGCTCGTTGAGAAATTCCTGGCAGCCGCTTTTCGCGAAGGCAAGGGTGCCCTGGTCGAAAGGAGCAGATTTCGCGTCGAGTTACGTGCGCGCTCCGAGGCCCGGCGCTTTATACCGGCTTAACACGAGTCAGTGATAATGACGGGGTCGTGGCCTCGCATCCACTTGGTCGGCTCGGGTCACGCGACGAAGCGTCACGCGAGCTGCGACTGAACGCGCGATTCGATCCTTAGCCGTTGTCTCCTCGATCGTTCGATATCCGTGTCGATGGGCGGAAAGCGAGTCCGCGAGGTCGAAGGTTGGAGGCGCGGGGAATCGCACCGAAGAACGCGCGTCAGAGGTTGATTTTCATTTTGAAGGGGCGAGTTTCTGGGACGGTCGAACACCGTTTGATCCGTGCCCCGCCTCAAAGAAACCGCGGTTCGACCCTACGTCGCGGATACTCGAAATCGGTCGCGGGGGAGATAGGGAAGGATCCGGCACGAAAGGATCGGGTCGAGGAGAGAACGAGGTCAATGGATGCTTCGAGCGTGTTCCTCCCTAGCTGGAAAGGGAAACCTTGTGAACGTTGGTCGACCGAATATAGGCTAACGAGACCCTTTGCTTTGACGACGAAGACAAGCTACTTAATCGGGACGGTAATGATCCGTTTCAATTTTCTGGGGGAGATTCTAAAAACGAGAAATGGAACGCATTCAATCTATGTTACCGAGTCGATTGATAGAGTTGAAAGCAATCTATTCTAGGTGCATGAAAAACGGGAACCGGACGGCGAAGGTAAGCAAGCGCGATCGCGTTCAAGGAATTCAACATCCGCCAGTGTAATTGTTCTAAACGAAAGGGAGGACACGTGTGTAACGCCGAGGCGTGCTTTAACGAATGTTGCTCGCCGCACTTTGAGAGGAGAGTCGAGGCGTCGAACGAGAATCGAAATATTTCTACGCATTCTCCCTGGCACACCTCGTTAAAAACGCTTGAAAATCCCTCGGCCTTTGTGAAACATATTTATTTACCGTCATCCGTTTAACCCGTTGCTTCGGAATCGCGACAAAAGGATATTACAGAGTTCCTTTCTCTCTGCTCCCCTGCCGTTGTATTAATCGACGGCTACCGAGGGGGATGAAACGAGGGGGTGGTGAAGGCGAAGCCATTTTCCTAATTGGTCGACAAACAACTTCCGATAACCGCCGGTGCATTGTTCCGATTCCTCCTCGCAGGCGGAGGAGAATGAACCGTCGGCTTTTCGAGCGGCGCGGCCGGGAACGAATGAAATAAAAACGGCGAGAAGGGGGTAACGAGAGGAACGACGAAAGTAAGAAAAGTCCGCGGATTAAAGAGGGGGAAGAGCTCCTCTCGTTATCGTTCGAGGGACAAACGATCGCGACTGCGGATTTCGCCCCTTAATAAAATTGTTGTAACACGGGAATTCGAGGTAAATAGTAGAAAAGATGCGAGGGTGTTGCAAATTAATTTGGACATAGTAAAATTAATATAGACACGAGACAAATAATTTAGACTTGGTAACATGAATTCAGACACAACAAAATTGCTTTAGACTCAACGAAATTGATATTCAGAATGAATTTAGCGTAAGCTTGATATTTATATGCAACAATTTTCCAAACGTATGCGAGGAGAATAGGTAGCCCCGACGGGCGGGCGCGTAAAACTTGCGCATCTGCTCGCGTTCCCATCGCAGTTAATTCCGGAAGCATTTTCCACGCTACATAAACAGATTTCCGTGTAATGGAAATTTCGGATAAGCCGCCCTCCCGATAATCGCCACTTCACCGACCGCTCCTCGCTCCGGCGACACAACTTTTCCCTTAAAATTATGAAACGCGGGGCAATCGAGCCTCCCTTCTGGCAGGGACGCGGGAGAACAACGCGTCTCGTTCGTTTTTCTATTTCGTTCGGCGGGACGGTGAAATTAAACGGAACGCGAACGCGGGGCGGGAGAGCAAACACGCGGAGCGGCGGTGCACGGCCGTGTATACAGTTTGAAGGAGCTGCTTGGAATTAAATGCAGTCAATTTGACTTCCATTAGGACACGAGCGATGCAGTCGAAAGCGAGGCAGAGAGGAACAACAATCGCTTCTGTTTAATATCTACCGTTCCCGGGACGAGAGACGAATTCGTTGTAAAAATACGCTCTTCAAGCAGATTTCCTCGAAATTAAATGCTTGTTGATAAAAGAGAAAAAATGTCTACTTTGTGTTTAAAAAACAAAACGCCAGTCTAAAAGATGGAGTACTTTATAATAATAACAGCAAGTGTCTCGGGAATCTCTCAAATTATTATATCTCCCAATTGTGGTACTTTAAATAAATTCTCTTCACCTGCATTGTCTCTAAAAAAAAAAAAAAAAATGCACACACAACTAATTGTGGTTGCAAACTGGGCCACCGGAGCCCGGGCTTAACGTGAAGCTCCCGTTGTTCGTGCGGCGTTTAAAATTGCGCCGAGCACGACACGAGAAGCGCGGATTTATTTTTCGATGTTTGCCCAGCGAGAGACTGAAGCGGACGAAACGCGCGGTGCTAGGCACCGACCGTTTCCCAGCGAAATGAAAACCCGCGTTTTTCCGCACGGCTAAACGCGGCGAAGGGAGACGATATCGAAGCGTTACAGCGGTCCGTTGACATTACAGTCAAGCCCCGCGAAGAAGGGACCGGCCGGTTCCTTGTGACGAGGGAGTCGACTATTCGACGCGACTTTCATCCCGAAGGGCCGACCATAAAGGCTTCCGTCGAGGCGAAGTGTGATAATTTGGAGGATAGAAGATGACATACCCTCTCGTTTTAGGCGAAGCACGCTCCACTAATTACGCAAAGATTTATGACTTCAAACAATAAAGTTTATAGCGATATAGTGGATAGCGATTTCCTTCTTTCGAAGGCGAGACCAGTTCCTTCTTTCGAAGGCGAGACCGGTTCCTTCTTCCGAAGGCGAGACCAGTTCCTTCCTTTAAAGGCGAGACCAGTTCCTTCTTAGCGAGGCTTACTGCACTCGGCCACTTATTCCGTGAAGCGCTTCCGGTCTGTCCAAAATATCTTGATCAATATGCCGAGGACAGGGAACGACAGGGAAGTCCGAGGCATGTGGCCATCCGAACGGAAACAGTATCGTTTCAGAACTCGCTCGTGGATAGAATGAAACTTTTGGAGGCGAATCGACGTCTTTCGCTTCACCTCGGCAGAGGACATTCGGCGCGTGGGTGTGTACGGAAAGGGTTTCCCCGTCGAACGTTACGCGCATGATAACGAAGGTGGGCGAGGCGTCTCGTTTCTGTCACCGGAAGTCACGTAATTCTTCGAGCTATGCGCACGAACGAGCCGCAACGATCGTGTCGAGATGACCGTCATCGCCAATCTACATTAACTCTCCCATTTTACGTTCGATTCTGTTCACAGTGCTTCCGTATCTTATTCTAACGCGCGAAATTGATTCTAAATGACCGGATCATTTTTTTAAACGGCATCTGCCCGTCGGTCTTAGCTCGGAGGTGCACGCGAGTCTTCATAAAACCGCTGTCAGTCATCGTTAGGAAGGAACCACGACCGATTATTGCGACTCCTTTGTCGCCTTGTTAAGGCGATTGTTTGTTACATTAGCTGAGCAGCGTCTTACTACGTCTTCTACCCGAGACACGTATTTTCCTTACAGAACAGGCTTAAGCTAAGCAAGCGACTTAGAAACCCAAATGTAATTAACTATGTATCAATTAATATCCCGTTTATGATTTTTTAAAAGAAGCTGATTCCATCCTGCGATTCCCTTCTCATTTCTACAATGCACATTCGGGAAGAATATATCGGATGAGAAGCGCAGGCAAGCTCTTTTATCATCGGGGATTCTGTTACGCTGATTTACAGGTTGCTAAACAGTTTTCGTATCGCGGCGTCGGGGAATAATTTATCGCTGACCCGCGTCGCGACGCAAAGTGCTACCCTTCCGCGACTACATAAATTATTAACCCGGCCCCCGATATATCTCACGCCGTGGATCTCTGATCCGCGACCGAAGTAGTTCCCCCCCCGCTGGAAAATCGATCGCTACGACTTGTTGATCGTCCCGAAAATTATAGCGGCAATCAGTTATGGGCGGATATTAATAGGCGGGCAACCGTATCGGGGACGGAGAAAAATCATTCGCGTCACGGATAAATCGGATTCGTGTCGCGACAAGTAAACGTTATATTCGCTTATGGTCGATCCAATTATCGTGCAATTATCGATCGAGCTCGGTCCCTGTATATTACGTGATAATGACATCGGTGATGATTGCAACTTGCTTATGTAATAAGCTTATCACAAGACGCGGCGCAACGGTGATCAATTTTGTAATACTAATTATGTCATTATTCGTGCTCCGCATATTTCATGTTTATGGAGGCCGGGTGTCGTGATATCTCGATCCGCATTTGCTGATTGCAAAAATCTGCTGCCGTAATTAATCGGAGTGCATCCGATATGGACGTGAATGAAATTCGATTTCGCGTGAAAGAAAAACTATTAATAAGAGCTTTGTAATACTGATGGTCATTTATTATATTTTTTTTTACTTTCTGCTAAAGGTAGAAGCATTTAATTCTGGCTCGAAAGAGGATTGACCCGCGAACTGAAAGCGATGGCAATTATTATATCCGCTTGCGCATTGAACGGGCTCAAACTGGCGGGCAAATTTTTTCGCGCTCCCGGAATGCTGTTAACGGGATAATTATATTTCTGACGATGACACCGAGGGCAGCGTGCGTCGTTCGCAGCATCGAAGGTATTACTGACAAGGGAGTATTTTAAATGAAAGATCCATAACGAATTCATGGGTCGATTAATGAGTTTACAAAGCCAGCTCTATGTCGAAACAGAAATGTCCAGACACTTATATCTATCTTTTTCCTATGAATCAAATAAATTATTAGACTCTACATCTAGGACCAGAATAATCGGGTCCTCGCTTTTGTCTTCACGTCCATGCCGATCGGAAGGCAAGAGAGGGGGGGCGAGTCAATCAACGTCTAATTAGTAGCCGATGGACAGGCATAACTTTATTGGCCGGCGAAACGCGCGCGTCGTGCCCTCGGCAGCGTCGTCCGCGATTCGAATGGATGCGCGCGGCGCACGTGCCGGCAATTAATAATCAATTCCAGCGGGAGGTAATTGGTGATTGGTCACGTACAATTTCGACAGCGCCTCTTTGCTCCTTGTCAAGCGATCGCGGACAATGCCAGTTTGTTCGTCCGGGAATGAAACTCGGAATAATCATAGAAATTGTATGAAAAAAAAAAAGGAATGTTAGATGAGAAACTGATCTCGCGGCGATGTTTCTTTCTTTCAATTCACGGCGCGTGGTTCGTGTCGCGGTAAATTACGAGGCTAATTTGTTGACATTCGCGTGAGAGATAGGCGCAACGATTGACGAAGGTTTTATTCCGATGGAACGCAAGAAAATTCCAGGTTTAATTATCGCCGGATCGGGCGGGGTAATCACAGAGGCCGCGCTCCCGTTCGCCACATTGTAATTTCCAAGAAACTTTTAACGACCCCTTAAGCAATAAATCTCGCCGGATTAGTGTCCCAGTAAACGCGGAGTTTGTTCGATATACACCGGGAAGTTTATTAGCGTTGAACTTCCTCGAACCGCCAGGCCGTTAAGGATAATCTTCAATTTATCGTAAATGATATTGTCGCGGCGGTGGGTGTGTTTGATTAAAGTCGAAGATTAATTACCGCGTCGCAGATCGAGGGGGGGTACAATCGAACCACTTAAGAAAAAAGAGTTGCAGGAAATAAAAGAGAAGTAATGCGGCTATGAAATATTACGCATTCGTATAATTTCTTTCCCTAAAAGAAATACGACTATTGCGCTGCTTGTTTTCTTGTCCTAAAATAACAACGGCCTTCTCTCTTTCCCTCAAACAATCCCGCGCGATTGGGGGTTGAAAAGATTATCCGGCGAGCGATAACGTCTCGCGCATTCGCTTCCAACCGAGCCCCTCTCTCCCTGGCGTGCAGCTTTGACCCCGGCGAAATTCCACAGACGTTCCGAGCTCCTCAGAGCGAAAGGGTAAACTTCAGGGACGAAACTTCCGGAAGTCGGTCTTAGCCGAGTACACTGCAAGGCTTCGAGCGAATGCTCGACGGCTTTATCCGGCGAGTTGGAAAGGGACGAGGCGTATCGTGAGAGTATTCGACTTACCCTTCCAACCCTACTCGAGAACCACCCCTCTTCCTCTGCCCTGAACACGCAGCGCGCTTCGAAACTCCTCAGACGACCGTCCCGATTGATTTTTGGTCGCGGGGCCCTCCCCCCGTTGAATTACGCAACGACGACTTATCGAATTCACGAGATTCGTCTGGCGAATGAAAAGTGAAGGGATAAGGTGTTAACTGACGGTGGCACGGTAATGCCTCGAAAGGAAGAACTTATTTGTCCCTCGAAAGAAGGAACTTGTCTGTCCCTCGAAAGAAGGAACTTGTCTGTCCCTCGAAAGAAGGAACTTGTCTGTCCCTCGAAAGAAGGAACTTGCTATGTATCAACCTTGGGATTCTTTTTGGAACTTTTTCTAGGATTTCGTTGCTGCGCGTGGGAGATGTTCGATTCATTGAAATTAATTGGTTGAACGATGGAAGATGTTAAAACGCAAGAGAATAGTTTAAGGGATACTTTAAGGGATGATTATTTAACGATCTGATCCTGTCCTCTGCCAAACTTTTGTTTAAGCCTTCGTCAATAATTGAAAAACGAAGCTTTAACCAGCATTTCAGTGAAGGTTGTTCAGATTCGCGATCATCCTTTAAAACATTCGCTATCACGTGCTGCAGCTCGCGCACGTGGCAAACCATATGTTTCGCGCGCGTTTCTTTTCCGCGCAAAGGAAACGCGGTTTCTACTTCGGGTCGCCTGTATTAATATTAATGTCTCACCAATTCGCGAAGCATACGGAGTCACGTGTTCGTACAAATGCTCGCTTTCTCGCTCACCGAATAATCTTGGCGAGTCCCTCGAAGGTCACCGTCTTCGCTCGGCGAAGGAACTTGAAGACACATCCATTACAGAGCACTTCCCGTCGATCGATCGGCACACACCAGTTCTAAATGTATCCACGGGGGTAGACGATACCGGGCCAGCCGTATATACGCGCGAGCTTATGTACAGACACTCACCCACAGTTTCACGGAAACTTTTCCACCCGGGGAACTTGGGCTTCTGTCAGGACTGGCCCACCAAGGCGACGATCCCTGTCACGTGGGTCCGTTCGGTAAAGCTCGGCGGAGCAAGAAACGTTCGCTCGTCGAAAAGCTGATTTCGTTCCGATCAGAAATCAATTAAGAAGCTTCTGTATATTCACTGCGCAGATTTTGAAGGGCCGCCAACGACCACGGTATTCTCATCCATTTTACTTGAGAAGAGTAACAATTGTTGAAAGAGAAAGAAACGGGCGATTCACGTGTCCGGACGATTCGGTGGCGGAAAATTGCTCGACAAGCGCGAATCGCGGAGCCCTCGGGACCCGACTGACAGCACCGGCGGAGGTCCACCGCGACGGAGAAGTGCGAAAGGGGTGTCTCGGTGGGGGCGCGATACCGCCGCCGAGAGGCAGAGAACGCGCGAAGGGAAACGGGGTCAGCGTCGGGCGGAAGGGAGACCGGGGGATGGTAACGCGCCGCCGCCTTGGCGCTCTTTCCGCGGCGGCCCCGCGGATCCTCTCGCGGATCCGGGCGCGCGCGGAGGAAAAAACGTCTTCGCGGAATACAGAGACGAGCTATCTCCGTTCGAAAGAAGTGAGTGGAAATCGCTGTAGGTTCCCGGCCGACAAACACCGCCGCTCGAAATCTATCTCTCCCTCTCTCTCTCTCTCTCCCTTTCTTAGGGATCCTCGGGGATCCGCGAAGCAAATCCGCGACACGGAATCTCGATTCGAATGCTCGCGAGGGAAGGATAGAACGTTCGGGTCGAGGGCAACCGAGGGTAACGTTTCGAATTGGGCAAAGATCGGATGCCTGGGGGTAGTGCAAAATGGAAGAGAGGGGTAATTTTTCAAAGAATCGCAGTTTTAGGATTCAGCGCAGCGGAAGGAAGAGGGACAATCGGTTGCAGCCACTATCTACTCCGCGCAGCATCCACCCCCGCCACCCCCATTCGAGCGAGAATAAAAGTATCGCCGGAGATACTCTGCGACGGTTTCATTTACCTAACAATAATTCCATCGCGGCCCTTCCTCGCCCCTTGTCACCCGAACATATCTCTCCACCACCCTCTTCCTTTCCAAGTCCACGTTCTTTAATATTAATGATAACAGACACGAGGCGAATTAAAAGAAGAAAAAAGGGTGAACGGCCACATCGAATTCCTTCGACAGAGATAAAATCTCCCGTTTCCGGCAGATACCTGAAACGGGAGCGCCGGGTTCGGGAAAACATTTTGATTCGCCGCAGCGAGGGCGCAACTGTGCGCAAGGGAACATAAAAACTAGCTGGGAGCAAAGGGAGGCTGCATCCGGGAGTCGTATTTCTCGGAAGCCCTCCTCCCTCTCCCAGCTATCCAGCGACTCGCCTTCGGGAACCGCGGCGGGAACCCGGGCCCGAGTGGTTCGCCGCTGACAGCCGGGGAATATATACATACTTGCGCGTATCAGCCACGACCGGCGAGATGTCGTCGCACGATTTCGATTTTGGTCAGCCTGATTCTGCCATCCCTTTTTTCCCTCCTTGCTTTCATCAATTTCCCTCGACTCTCGACGGCAGTTTATTAGCGAGCCTTTAACGCACAAGTTCGCCGAGGGGTGGGGGGAGGCGCATGTTACCGGGGATGTTTGCTCACTCCTCGGACAACGTGGTTATTTTTCCAACAAGGGGGCAGTTTTCAACCAGCGGGCTTTTCAACCCGGATCCGAAAGGCTTAGAAGCTTTCGAAAAGCGATTCACCCGCGGCCGTATGAAAAGCGGCTTTGCAGGCGCACGCTTCGGGGGAACAGAACGATCTCCAGTTAACTTTCATTACGTTTAAGATGAATGTTCGAAACGCCAGCAGGCTGCTCGGGGTGGAACTGTTCGACTCTACCTCGTGCCTGAATATTTCAAGATTCCGAGCAACCATTTCTCCTTTGGCAAAACGTCGGTTAAGCCGTCGTTACTGAACTATTATTATCATTGGCGGTCTGGAGCGCTGATCGTTGACGATTAAAAAACGGAGCCTTAACCAACGTTTCACACCGTGAAATATTCGCACCGAAACACCCTGTACAAGTGTTCCTCTGTTAACGCAAGCTCTTTTTCCTGTTCGCGCGCGCGTCTTCCCGTCACGTCGGCCGAATTGAATCCCCCCCGAAATCCCGGCTGCAGTTGTCGTTTCGGATTCCGCATTAGCATGCACCGGGGAACGGGCGTCTCGTCGATGCGTGTCACGTCGGCCGACGTGCGGCAGCGGCCGTTCCCGCGGAGCGCAGCCCTTAAAGGTCGACGCGCCGTTTAGCCGCCGCGGTCTTTGTCCACGGGGCAAAGGGAACACACAACCACGAGCGATTCGGCGAAAGCTCGCCGATGGAAATCATCGATCAAAGGGGTGTATCGAGCAGTACACACCTTTGCGAAAAACCGACAAGGGCGGGGCGTGGCAATAATCGACTTCCCACGTTAATATCGAATCGAACTCTTTCCCCTCCGGCGAATCGGGTCGTGGAAAGGCGCTTCGATTATCCGACGCACGGTCCAATCAATGACTAAAAAAGAGAGAAAAGTAGGTACGGCGCTAATGTTTCAACGGCTGCAACAACGTCTCCACGCGGATCCTTTTCCGCGATGCACATCGGCATCGGGAAAACGATCCGGCCTGCAACACCGTCCGCGGCGCTGTTTAAATAAACAAACGCCACGAAGCGGCTCGCGTTAAACCGGGCCCCGGTGTCGAAACTACCCCTTTTTCCCCGTCCCGCGATTTAAATATTCAGCCCGGTGAATAATGCACGCCGCAGGGAGGCTGGAAGCTCTACGAACGGATTCCGGCCCCGGCTAGTCGTAGGCGCGGAAGCGTGCCGGAATTATTCAGAATATCATTTCGGCCTCGCGCGCCGTTTTATCCCGGCCCCGTTGTTACACTTTCGCCGCGCCGTCTCCGCCGATACCGCGCTTCCGTGCCTTCGTAATTAAACCGATGCCCGCGTAAGAATCGGATTTCCCGTGATGCTTGAAGCTACCACGCGACTTGCTGATCAATATTATTAAAAAACAACGCGGCACGGTAACGCTGTACTAGCGTTTCTCGTATTAATGACGCGTCGGGGCCGGAGAAGTATGTTATTGGACGCGAGAGTAATTAATTGCGGAGAGCGGCAACGCGAGTCGTCGAGTCCGCCCAGCAAATAAATAATATGATAAAAGCGCAGTGGTTTTCGTGAAATGCAGATATTCGCGAACGATGCGGGGTGCGATATAATATCTGAACGCGGTTCGCACGGGGAAGGAGGGGTGGTTCTTCCGTTTCGAGCGGAGACTAACGACGGCCGCTCTCGCCCTCTTATCTGCTCGGTCACGTAGCCCTAAGAATCGTCCAGGCCGCAGTCACCGACCCCCTTCGTCCCTTTTCCCCCGCGTCGCGGAACGGGGCGAGGGGGGTTAATTTAACCCCCGAGGAAGCGGCGTAAATAGCGAACGTCCCAGGCGACTTCCGGAATCTCCCTTGGAAGTAGTGACCTGCCCCACCGCCCGCGCATCGACTTTGCACCCCTTTCGCGAGCGTCCGAGGCCGTTCGCGCGCGACCGGCCGCTTGATACCCGCATTGCGCAAGCGTCCGTCCGCGGAATAATTCATGCCGCGCGCCGTGTTTCTGCCTTCCTGCCTTTTGCTCGACCCATCGGCTTGTCCGAACTGTCTCTCGCACCCCGTCTCGCCCGTGTCGGTGCACGATCGTTTCCAGCCACGCACCGACAGCCGACCCGGGTGTGAGGCTGGGTCGCGAGGACCGCGCCGGATCCCGCGGCTGGGATCGTTAATTAATCGACACCGGGTGCAAGTGTTTCGATGGAAACCGAATCCGGCGTGTTCTCGATCGACGGGCAATTCCGGCGGTGCCGTAAGACGAATTTCAGAGAAATACCAAGGGGGTGTTCGTCCGACCTCCCCTTGCCATTCGTCCCCGCGTTCTCGCAGCTCGGGACATTCTACTCGCGTCGATGCAGCGGCGATCGCTCTCTCGCCTCGCTCCCTCGTTCGTCAGCCTCTCTGCTCTCCCGCGTCTGCTCGACGACGGTGCAACAGACGCGCGGGCACGGCTGCATCCATCATGCGAGCCACTTTGTCAGGCCGGGGATCAGCGGCGCTTAAATTGTATTCGCGATTCGAGGACGGCCCATAAATTCTCATCGCCGCGACGCCGGGCCACATCCTCCCTTTAACGCGCTCTCGCTCCCGCGTGCCGCCGCTGAACTCTCCACTCCCGTCGCTCCGGTTTGATTTATGTTCGGCAGGCCTCCGGGTTCCGGGGGAGCCGTTGGAAAAGTACGGAAGGAGGATGAAGGGAACCGTTTCGCGGAACGTGTCGCGTTCCGGCTAATAACAAATCGATTATCGCAGTCAAGTTATTCCGGGGCCCGCGAAGGGGAACCGGGCGTTGGACGCGCCACGCGCACGGCCAATTTCTCCCGGGGACATTTCGAGCAAGTCGGGACAACTGTCGCTAACTGGGGCAATCTAGCCCGCAGGAACGTACGGAGAACGTATTCACGGGAGAGTGGATTGCATATACGTGAATTTCCTTCATTACTTATTAATGAAAAAAGGAACAACTGTCGTACAATAAGTAGTCGTAGCGAGGGCGTAGGATATACTTTCACGGTGCACCCGTTTCATCTGGATATAAATGTAATTTCGAAGGCTGGGCCTTAAGAGCTTGTTTATTAAACGATTCTGCTTAGGAGACGAGAGAATTGCGTTGAAGCATCGAGGTGCGCGAGTCGGGGTTGAACTGGCTGCGGGCCCCGAATCTAAGCAAACTTTCTTGACAAATAACGTTCCTGACTAACGCCTAGAGCCTGAGGAACTATTTTCCATGCAAATGAAACTATCCAAACGAATAACTCGTCACCAAAACCCTCTGCGTACAATTGTTTACAGGAGACAAACCAGAACAGGGATCGTTAATTGTCGAATCGACAAAAGAATGGTCCTTTATTCGAACGAACAATTCCCCACGTCGAAGGAAACTTCCTTTATTAAAATTCTTTAAATGAAATAACTCATGACCTCGATTAATTTAACGAACAGCCGAACGAACGCCAGGCGAGTACTTCTCGCGAGGCCAGCAGCATTCAGAGATGCACAGTCAGGAGCAACGATCGAGTTATATCCGCGCGTGACTGCGGCCCGGTACTTATGCAATTAACGAAATAGCCTTGGCAAATTGAATCTCTATCCAGCGATATCGGGGGGGGGGGGAGGAGAGGGGAAAAGCGCTGACATCCAGGATATTACCGAAGAGAACGATTTAAAGAAGAAGAAAAAAAAAGTACTCCCCGTAGCCTTAAACGTTTTTCCAGATCTCCTGGAGATGGTCAAAGAAAACGAGGGAATTACCATCGTGCACGGACCACTTGCCGTCTGGCAAACCGTGGAGCACTCTTTCGTTATACACGATAATGCGATAACGGGGAAATTGCGATCGAAGCCTGTAATTAAATGAATTCGGTCGGGGTGCAATTCGTTGAACTCTACATCGAACGCCAAGCCGTGCTGCGTTCGATTGTACTCAGTGCTTGGACGATCTTTTATCTTTATAGTAAATCGTAAATGCGTGGCGAGTGAACTATTCTTTCTTTCTCTATTAGAATGAATATATATATATATTTGCGATAAAATCAATCGTTCGTTCTGCCCGGAGTCGGGGGAGAGGGTTGCCTTAAGAAATAAAGTCGTCTCGATTCCCTGTCGCGATCACTGAAACCGCGACGTCTCTTTTTCCGTATTCGTAATTACTTAATACATTATTAATAGACGGCTGACTTTACATAAGCTTCACGGGGCTGGGGGGGGAAAAGTCGGGAAAATTTCGGAGCGGGAAGTTAAGCAGATTGCCGGGACTGGACATTTGCATACCGCCGCCTCCACCGTCGACTTCCTCCCCCTGTTCCTCCACACCCCCAACGAGGACGAGGAAAAAGTGCGCGTCATCGAACGAGCCTCGTGATTTTTAAGACGCACATCTTTCGATAATTAAATGTCTGATCCAAAGTAGCGCCGGAATTTTACGTTTAAAATAACGAAGGAACAATTGTGTAAATGATTACAGATGACTGCAGTCTGAGTAGTGTAAACTGTGCATAGTCAGACAGCATCCAGAAAAGAGATTATGCTTATCAATACTTTCATTTAATTAATTGTGGACAGAATGTTATTAAAGATTCAAGTATTTGTTGCAGAGTGAATGCAAGTTGGGATCGAGAGTAGCGAGCAATGGATATCTAAGAGCAGAGAGGACAACGGAGCACCGATGCAACTTCGGTGGTAAATTGTAGGTAATTTGCGAGAGAGGTGGTCGACCGAGCAGTTAACAAGCCAACAACCACCGGCGGAACAACAGACTCGCTCGTTCAATGTTCTGCAGTTACCTGAACGTCGGCTTACAAAGGGTTAAAAGGAGCCCGCCGACGGACCTATGCACGCCATTCCATTTGCATCAAAACCACCCCCACCCCGCCTCCCTCGACTTTGCGTCTTGTCGACGACCTAATATCCGAGCGGAGTTGCAAATACCATCAGTTATTCACCTCGCACGCCCGTTCAAATAATCTCTATAAACAGATAACGTAGTCTGTTCCTTTTCTCTTTTTTTAAATAAGATCCATAGATCATTCTCCGTATCCGTGCCGATACAATTTCAATTATCCGAGTAGTAGACGAGGAATCGCGCGAGACGCGACGCGAAGGAGTAATACGAGCCGGGCTGAAAAGCTGAATCGCACTCCCGGGGCAACGCCTCGCTCGTTGCGCCTGGGAACCCGCCTGTGACTTACGAGCGGATTAAGAAACTCTCCCTGAAAAAAAAACCAGCCGCCGAACTCCGCCCCCGGGTCACTGCTCGTCCGTGAAACGATGCCCCGAAGGAGCAGCCGTGGAATTCGCCGGGATATTATTTCCCCACCTTCCCCGCGTGTTAATTACCAGGCGAGCTTTATGTTATTAAACCGCGCCCGATTCAATGCCACCTCCCGCCCCCCATGAAATTTTACGACCGACCAAATTTGTCCGCCCACCCTGACGCGTTTCTGGGCCGCCGCGCGCGCGACTTAATCGAGTCTAACGGGCATATTTATGGGCCTTAAAGCGGCTGCAATTTTACCCTTATCGAAGGTGCCCGGCAATATTAAATAACAGAAGCTCGGAGAATATTATTAGGATGATTTCGCTTCTTCTCCGCCGGAGACATTTTGGAGAGTTAAACAATAGTTTCTCTGTTCAAGTAATGCACCCGGCCGAGTTCGTTAAATTAATTTTCCAACAGTTCTAGTATTCGGAAAAATCCAGCGAGAAACATTCGCCGGATTCTTCCCGCTGGAGGAATGCGCGTACAGCGCAGCAGAGGGAACGCTGATGCGCACGAAGAAGGGAAGACGTCGCGGAGGTCGATCCGCAAGGATTCCCCCCGCCCCCGCTGCAACGTCGCTGGGGTCCCATTTTTGCGCGAGCGAGATTAAGATTTTAATTGCGCGCTACAGTAATTACGGTGCGAGCTTCGTCCCGTCGCGATTCTCCACCGCTTAAAGCCTGCGCGTGCACGAGCCGCCTCGACGAAAGATTGCCCGCGCGGAGGCGGAGCTTTATAAATTTCCAAATTGCCTAATTGAATTTGATCATTGTAATTTCATTAGCCGCGATATCCTATCACGGTTAATCATCACTCGAGACCGCGGATCACCGTTGGAACTTTCGTTGCAAACGCGTCGGGGACCTCCCCCTCCGCCTGGTAATCCTGCGGATTAATTAAGATGTCATGAGCCGCGACTTTTGTCGAGGTAGAGCACAGAGCTGTGCCCCGGTTGTCGAGTTTCTAGCACTTTCGATGCAAACTTGCTAAGCCTCAGGAGTTATGCGCTCCCCGGGAAACTTGCCCTCGGAGCCTACGACGGTAACGCGACCGCGTTTGCCACTCCTCTGACCGTGCGCAGGGTTTACTTGAATAATAGACATTGTTGCGCGAATTAGCAGGGAATGGGGGGGGGGGGGTTGCGAGGGAAGAACACGGTCGCATCCGACTTTAATTAACGGTGTCCCAACGGTCGGGCTGCGAGTGCTATTAACTCGTAGGGAATGTCCGGGGAATTCGAGGACTCGTTGATCGACTAGCTTCGTTGTCGATTCTCAAATAAAGCGTCCAATGAAGTAGCTACAAATGCGGTCAACTTAGACACACCACTGCACTAACAAAAAGAAATCTGCTGGACACGTAAATATCCGTTCGACGGAAAATCAGCGAAAGCTATCGACCGCCTCCGATCGTGAACATGAAGAATGATTCCCCACGCGTGCCGGGGAAGTTTCTCAACGCGTTGGCACGTAACAACCATCCGCAATAGACGGAGATTCAAAACGTTCGAAGTCCGCTTTGACTTTCCCCTGTCCGAGGACATGTCGAGACAATCGAAGCAATTAAAGTCGATAAATAGAGACGCCGGTGGAGAGAGAGAGAGAGAGAGGGAGAGAGACGGATTAGTCAGGACTGGCTTGAATCGAAGCGTTCTCATCCGTATCGAGGAAACTTCGGCTGCGCCCCGTTGAAAGATTCAAAACGTTCAATTAAAAGTTCCCGTCGAGGAGTTTCTTTAAAGCTGGTACTCTCTCCGGAGACGTAAACAACAAAGATCGGGAACGATCGGCCGGACTTTCCGCATGTCGAGAGACCCTCCCTACTCCGCGCCCCGGTGTTCGTTGCTCGTTGGATCTCCAATTGACAACTGCATCCCCAGAAAGTTCGGCGTCGATAACAATTATCGGCCGGATGCTTTAATTATCCCGCCGCTCCCCAGGCCGTCGAACTTTCCGGCAACGAAACGGATGGGCCGAGGGCAGATTTCGCCAGCTGCTAGGCCGCGGCCCAAGAAAGGCGAGTTCCCTGGTCCGATTCTCCGATCGGATCGATGCTACCTAAAGTCGAGTCAGCCCTCGAGCGGACCGCTATACCCACGATGTTAATTAATAGCGAACCGAGGTTCGAAGATACTGATTGGAGAAGTTTTTGTGATTCCGTGCCTTTGGGGGATGATTTGGAAAATTCCCGTTCAGGACAGCTGCGTCCCGGATCTATGTCCACCGAATGGCGAGTCGTCGGACACTGATTTCACGTGAAACGATGGATTATTGAAGGTAGACTGATTGTGGGAAGCTGGGAAGAAAATTGGAAGAGCACGTCCGACTACGAGTCGTTTACTCGTACTACTGAAAATGCTCGTCTGGCCGCGACTCGTTTACCTATACCACTGAATCGCGTTCGAATAAAGCCATTGACTTGAAATCAATTTCTCCAGGCGTCTTGCAACGTTCCAGCCAAGTTGGGAATAAAATTTACTACATTCCTCAGGCAATAGAGTTGCAGAAGAAAAATATCTTCAACTCCTAAGGAATGATTCGTTTTTTAAACTCCACCCTTTTAATCGTCCCCGTAGATTTTCAAAGCTACCTGACAAAGTGTTGCTGATGACAGGTGCGAAACGCGGCAGAATAAAGGGAAGAAAGGGGTGTATATATAAAGAGGGACCGCGGGTGTTAATTAATATTGGAGAGAAAGCGAGGGCCGATCTTCTGACCGAAAAACTTTTCGCATTTTCCCCATCGCCGGGGAGTTCGCGAACACTCTTTCCTCGTTAAACTCTTAGCGGCATCCCGGGCAGCGGGGAATTAACGCGGCCTCGTGATTACAGCCGTGTTCGCGGCATTATTTCGCTTCGGCGAGGACAAACGGTGCCGCGAGATCGATTAGCATGTTGATGAGCGATGGACAGAGATTTCAATGAAAGTATTAAAAAATTATATCGCTCTACGAACAGAGTTTCCATTCAGACATGAAGAACTTCTAAAACCACGGATTTCTTGATTTAATATTTAACAACTTGTTTCAGATGCGTAAATTGCTTCCCACTTTATTACGCGATTTTCTAAAGGGTTTATCCTCCGTTCCCATGAAATGTTCACTTGACGAGTGGTCAAGGGGAAAGCCGCTCGTTATATGGGCGCAGTAAAAATAGCAGACGTACAACAGAGAGTCGAGAATTTTACGCAGCTAACAACGATCCCCGGTCGGGCCGGCTAACGCAAGACAAACGCAACTGTACGTTTTCGATGTTTATTATACTTCGGTAACGAGACAGGGCTGGAATTGGATGTACAAGCAACCTCGGAGACACTGTCACGATAACGAAGCATCAAGCATTCCAGTCTGCGCTTTGAGCGAGCACTGCCTTGCATGGATAGCAGGGTCCATCAATTGCAGTAGATTTTAGGAGGACTGTTGAGGCTAGAGATTTGCGTCGTTCCCCTTGGAGAAGCTTTTCTAAACAGTCATTCGAACGATTCGACGCCACAAAGTACGCGAATGATATGCAAACGGAAACAATCAAATATAATTGCACGCCGAGCGAAGATTCTCTCGGGAAAGTTTCTAAAACAAGCTTCCCCGGTGTTTGTTTTATTGTCACGAGTGCTTCGGGCAAATCGGATTAATTATTACATAAAACGGCGACGCTTTTCTCAGCCGGGGAAAACTCCGCTGTAAGATTGTAAGAAGATTGTCTAAATTTGCCGCACCGCGCGATCTCCTCTTAAACCAAAAATTATATCGCGCCGCGGCACGGCGCAACCGGCTCAAACGTACGCTCCTCCACATTAAACGAATGGAAAAAATTCCTAGCTGGAATGTGAATTACCGGAAGAAACATCCTTCTGTTTAATTAAAAGAGGGAGGTTCGCTGTTTCGCGGGCGGAGCTTTTAATAGGATGCGCATTAAACATGTTTTTAAATGAATATCATTCGCTTTTTAATATGCAGATAACAATTTTTGAGTTTCTATTCCAGTATTTTCGTACATGTCGCTAATAAGCAAAGATTCATTTGCGCGGAAAGTGTTTCCGTGTACCCATCCTCCCCCTGCCGATTAATTCCTATTTAGCAGCGAAAGCTATCGACCCTCGCCGATCGTGAACAGGAAAAATCATTCTTCGTATATACTAGAGAAGCTTCTCAACATGTTGGCCTCGACGATAACAAACGTACGCTGTTCCACGTTAAACGGAAGGGAAGGTTCCTAGTTGGAATGTGATTTACCGGAAGAAACATCCTTCTGTTCAATTAAAAAGGGATAAATATGTTTGTCGCTCTTTCTTAATATGCAGATAACATTTTTGGTTAAAGATCGGTACGAAGGAAAAATAGTTTCAGGCGAATGAAACGAGGAAAGAATGATACATGCCAAGCGTTTCTTCGCGCAGGCGAAGGGTCGCGAAGGAACCTTTAGACAACGTAGCACCCTCGGTGTTTCGCGGCGAAACAGAACTCGTGAAATAATGAAAATATTGACGTTCGTGGCTAGCAACGATGCATTTTCCAGACCCGAAGCCAGTCGTAACATCGCGCCAAATGTTTCGAGGAGCCGTGCACAGTTTTTAGTGCCCCGGGTTTTCCTGCGCATCCTAAGCAAACAGACTTTTCTGTGGATGTCGTACACCCTTCGACCAATTTCTTTTTCTTTTTTTTCGGAAGAAAAGGGACGTGGCAACACGTTTTTTGGCCATCGACAAATATTCTTACAGCTCTCCGAGCGGCTAGGACGTGTGCAAACAAACGCAGAACGATGGGAAGGAGCCGAACGGTTGGTTGCTGCGACAACTGCATTTTTTTAAATGATTTTACCTGAACTGATGGATTATTGAAGATAAATCGATTATTGGAAGCTGGGAAGAAAATTGGAAGAGCACGTCTGACTGTGTATCATTTACTTGTACTACTGAAAGGTCTCGTCTGACTACGACTCGTTTACCTACGCTACTTACTTTCTGTCTTAATAAAGCTATGGACTTGAAATGCATTTTTCTTCATGATCCAATGTTAAATATAACCTGCACTAATTTATTCATCCCACTGTATTTATTGTCTTTAGGGAAAGCTCTGCTGTATTGCTGCTGACAGAGAATGGTACATTAAAATATGAAAATAACTGTTGCAGCTATAAACAGGTGGTTTTACGCACGTCTCTCCTACGTTTTGTTTAAGAATATCCTCGGATATAAATCGTGCAATAACATTTCCAGTGGATTACGAGAAACCTAATTCCCGTTCCGATTCAATTACAGAAGTGTCACAGGACAGCCCCGCGAGGTGTTTTAATTTCCACTCGGTCCATTTCGCGGACTCCGTTCAACTGCGAGAATGAATAGTAATTAATTTTATCATTGATCCCGTTGGTCAGGCTGTCGCGCGTTACACGGAGCTTCAGTGTCATGCGGGCTTTCATGGATTTTCTCTGTCCCCCTGCTGCGTGCAGGATTTATGACGCGTGATTAGCGGACACGGCGCTACTTCGCGATGGATGCTCGCGATTTTCCTGCATCACTGGGAAATAAAGGTTACTCGCACTGACAGAAACACATCCCGCCCCCGGGGTCGGAATTAATCCACAGATAATTAGGTGCGCGACAATTCGAAAGCACTGCAGAAGAATTATAGAATAATTATTTCCAAGGGGAAAATAGAGCGTATATCGAAGCGTTTGATTTTCTTATGAAGATTTCACAATCAACTTGTGTCTTGGCAAACAATTTTCATGATAATAATTTGGAGAAATATTAAGTAGGAAAGTATTGGATAATGGTTGAGAAACTTTTCTAGCACACGCGGAGAATCATTTTTCTTGTTCACGATCGAAGGCGGTCGACAGCTTTCGCTGGATGAATAGGAATTAATCGGCAGCGGGAGGATGGGTACATCGAAACACTTTCCGTCGAATGGATGCTTTGCTTATTTGCTGAACATGTATAAAATACTGGGGAAGAAACTCGAAAAGAGTTATCCCCGTCCAACAAGCGACGGTGGGAATTATTTTGGAATTCTCATTTTCCTCTGGCAGGTTGATGAACCAGCGTTTCACGGTTGCACACGCGGCTCTAATAATTGCAAGCTGCACAGCTTGCAAACGCTTAGGTGCGCACTGAAGTGGCTCGCGGAGCACAGCGGTACGCAGTCTACATTACAAATTGGATATTATACAATTACTTAGTGATTAAATTAGCCGCTGTCTGTATACATCTACCACAGGCGATCCCCGTAGCGTTCCGCAGTCGCGAAGCAACTTTGTTAAATACGCCTTCAGCGAGTCATTGTAATTAAGACATCTAAGCGTTTCATTAAACCGGCGACTAATTGCCTGACATTGTCACGTTGTCGATACTTTATCCCCGCTCCTCGACGGAAATATAATGACGCTGCGTTAATTAATGGCACTTTGCTGGCGACTGTATTGCGACACTCTGTCGAGTAAACGATGATTAAATACCTTACCAAGTGCGCGACAAGAAAAATAAACTGGCAAATTTCGTTCGGCCAGAAAATCTCTTGGAATCGTCGCTCGCGGCACTCTGCCTCGAATTTATAGGAACGAAAGCTGGAAACGCGAGGACACAGTTTCGTTCGAATTCGTATTCAGTCATTGAGATCATTAAAAGCCCCGCTGCTGGGTGGCCGATTCCCAAACTCCTATCGCCCGTCCCCATCTTCCTCGCCGTCCGAAAATAGTTTCCCTCGCGGAGTTCTACGCATAAGCCGATATTTCTGTAGCGACGCGTCGCCACAGTTGGAAGTTCTCCGAGCCTCCGGCATTTCCGTTTCGGCACAGGGTGGTCCGTCACGACAGAATTATCGGCACCGACGAATCCCTGTTGCTCGCCGAATGCATTTAGAATCAGCGGCGCCCAGCTGACATTGCAATGCACTCCGTACGACTTGGACTTTCACGCGTTCGTTATTCGAATCATCTCTGTTAAGCTGCCGAACCCGGCATTGAACGTTCAAACCGTGAACGACTAATCCCGCGGGGCTCCGTGAAGATTACGCGAGGAACATCTGCGACGGTGTTCCACGCTTTGATACAGGGGGGTGGTGGCAAGTGGTAGCGCTTTCGCGCAAACACCGGGGGCTCGCTGTTTCCTTATTTATGGTTGCATTACCGAAAGCGGCGTAAGTGCGTGAGAGATGCCGCGTGCGGGGTTAAAGTATGTATAAAGTGGAGGAGCGCGTTTTTACGACGCCGCGCTTAGCCCCCTTCCCGCGCGATCGATTTCATCCCCCTTCTGCGCGGTCCCGTCGAAAAAATATCTCGCGGCGGTCGTGGGCGTTGTTCCCTTCGAATTTAATTAAAGCCAAGGAGCAAACCGATGCTCCGCGAAACATCGGCCTGGCAAGCGTGGGAGAAGACCGGTACACAGGCGGTGGCCTTAATTAAAGGAATCTTCATTTACGCGAGGCCCGAGTGTCCCGATCGGTCTGTTTAATTGCACTTTCTTTTTCACTTAAAAGCCCTCATTGGGCGTTAAGGGGACTTACGTCCTTAGCATTGATCAGCACGGTTCGGAAGGTGATTAATGATTGACAGTCAAATTATACGTCTCTGTTCCGGAGATAAATCCGGGTCAATAATGATTTCATTTCACGCCCAGCAAGGTGTATATCTCGCCGGGGGTAATTCGAATCCGGGGAGGCGTAAATTCGCGCGAGATGCACGCGAAATAAATAACACGTCAAATCGGGGAGGGGGCGGACAACGTTGTTTTTTCCCCCCTTTTATCGCGCCAATGACATCGCCACTTGATCATCGCGCCGGCCGCGTCAATGGCTCGCGGATTTTCGACGGGAAGAGGGGTGGAATCGAGTTTGCGGGACGCGTCCGCCATCGTCGTCGTCGTTCCAACGGGAGAGGCCGCGGGTGCACGCGTGTCCATCTCCCGCCTCCCCGGCCGTATTTACATGTTGCGCGCACACGGAGAGACGGCAAACAACCCCGGCGCTGATTTAAATAATGCATCGTCAAACAGCGGCGGCGGGCCGAGGCGCGACGTCGCTCCACCCCCTTTCTATTATCGATCACAACGATCCGGAACGATCGATGAACGACTGTCGTCGGTGGGAGATTCTGCAAAAAGCGGCGAAGTATGCCGCGAAGGGTAATTAGGACTTGAACAGAGTCTTTGCTACCCCCTCGATGGCCGGGGAACGGCGAGGCAATCGAACGCGACCGCCAGAGAAGCAAAGTTGGAACGATTGTTGCGAATCGACACGGATCGACAGGGATCTCGACAATTTTAGAAAGATTGTAAAATGCGAAATTACGACTGTCTGAATCGCACTCACCGCTCGTTCACCAGCAACGATTCAGATTTTGGTAGAGATCGTACCTGCAACAGAAACGAACAAGAAATTAGTAAAATGTACTAATTAGAGAACCCCGCTGGAACACTTTCTCGGCGGAGAATTTAACACGCCTGCGCTTAACGGATTAATAAATATTGCTCGTCCGTCACGCTTCGCGAAAAGTCATACAACAAGTAACATTTCTCGAGTAAACGTTCCCTCCGGAATGTATCAAGAATGGAGAGGCGAAGGAGTTCCGAGCGAAACGTCGCGAATCCGCCCGCTCCGTGGCTTCGGGAGGGAAGATACGGGCGTGTATCCCGCGGCAGGGTGATAAATAACGCAAGAACAATACGATATATCGACGCGAAAGCAACGGTGGACACGTAGCCGAGCCATAAAGCGAGATGATCTGCTTTCCGTTCCGCCCGCCTTAAAGCAACCTCCTCGGAGAACCGTTCGATCCCGCGACGCGAGAGTTATCTCTGATTCCGAGGAGATACCGCTCTGATAAAATACGGCGCGTCGGATATTGGATTCTTTCTATCATTACTTTTTATCAAGAGAAACGATCGCGATTATACCTCGGCAAGGTGTTTCGCGCAAACGTTCGAGGGGACGATCGCTGTGTGGCGATAGCGAGCAACTTTCTCCTTCGCCGAAACGTTGGTCGAAGCTTCGCTTTTTTTTTTTGGAGACATGCAATTTTAAATATGCAGCGCTTCTTTTCGTTAATAACTGAAGAACGAAGTCTTAACGAACGTTCCGGCGAGAAGTTGTTCGGGGCATCGCCCCGACAATCAGCCGAACGTAATTAAACGTCCACGGAGGCGAAGAATATTTCTCGCCCGACAAACAAGCGAGGCTAAAAAGAAAAATAGGTCCCTAAATCCCTGGTTTTTCCCCACCGGAGAGAAAGCTCGGAGCGAGTTCGAGAAACGGCTGAAGGAAGGAAGCGCGCGGCTCGTAAGAAAAGTAATTGCCGGCAACAGATCATAAGGCTGGGCTTCATCAGGTGTTTGCGCGAGGCGTCCGACCGATGCGGATGTAATAAAGCTTTGTTGCGCCGCCCGTGAACCCGGGGATCTAATATAAAATGAAAATAAATCAAAGTTTCCGAGACCGACCGTTATCCTCGGCTTCTTCCCTTTTTTTTCCCCCTTTCCTTACCGCCGCAGAGCCGCGTGAAATGATTAAGAACAATGAACGAACAAAGAAGAATCCGGTGCAGGAGGGAAAGACCGAACACGATACGGCAAGCCCCGCAAAGATGGGAGTAACGAGGGAGTCCGGGACCAGCCAGTTCCCTGTAACGAGGGAGTATCTCGTCACTTCCCTGTAAGAGGGAAACAGCATTACACTTTCCTTCCACTGAAAAACGCCACTGTTCACCCGACCGGTAAAGATTTACTACTTCACGCCTCTCGTTCTCCAAATCCAGCGCGGCGGCTTCGAGCAAGGAAGTGGTGATAGCGGTTTCCCTCTTTTGAAGGCGAAACCTTTTCGGAAGTTCCTTCTTCGCGGGGCTCACTGCGCGAGGAGAATACTTCTCCAGTGGAGGAGCGTCGTACCCGCGAAACGACTCGCGTCGCAATTCATTCCGGCTGCGCGTGAAATGTCGGGCGTTTCGCGGCGTCGCGAGCGATATGAATTCTTTAAGGCCGCGCGCTGCAAAACGGACTCGTTGATGTCCATCGTGGCGGGAATTAAATTACCTTTCAGGCGGGGGGGCGGCCGGCGGCCACTGCGTGTCTCTCTTTGCCGCCCCTTTGCAACGTTAATATGCACTTTCGCGGAAGGGACGGGCGTCGCGTCGCAACGGTAAGGGCGAGAAACGTTTGTCGACTCGCGTGTAAATAAGAATCAAAAGCGGCGGCGCGCTGAATGTTGCTTTCGTTAACCATTTCCACTTTAACCAACCGTGCCTCTGCGCCCGCCATTAACAACCCTCGCTGTTGCGGCATTGAAGAAAAATAGACCTTCGTCCCGGAACGGCGAGGATAAAACGTTCCGAATGAAACGCTCGCCGAAACGATCAAAAGGACGGGCTTCTCGCGAAGACACGATTCGCGCGCTTTTCCGCCCCCGTTGCCCCCCGCGCGTTACCCAGCCACGCACGTATCGCGCAGCGCGGCCAGGGCAATCCTGTCAAGTCAATTATCCCGCGGGGAGTATTCCGTTGCGCGGGAATATCGACGATTCGTCGGCGGAAACGAGCGACCCCGATTTAGGCTACCGGGGGGGAGAAGGAAATCGAATTCGCCGAAAATCTCCACGGTGATCGACGCTCGCTCGACGTGTCCGGACTTCCGACAACGAGCAAACGGAAAACAACGGAATTTCACCACGTATTCCTAGGGAACGTCTAACAGTCGCGACGCGGATGCCGTTTTTCGACGACGACGCGAAATGATCGTTTGACGCCGGAGAAGTAAAATGATCGAATGAATCGCTGATGAAGCATTATTTCCCCTCCGTTCGCGCGGACACTAATCTGTATCGGTACAAAGGCGGCAGCGCTTCGGCTGGGCGCCGACGAAATCGACGTGTTTATTTCCAAATTGCATCGCGCTCGCGCGCGTTCCCACTAATTTGCCGGCATAAAAGCGCATCGTAATTATCCATCAAATCGTTCGTCATCGAGTATATTCAGGCGTCGACTGACGCCGCGATTCACCAACTTCCGGCGCTGATTAAAGCTTGATTAAGCACAAATAATACGAGACTTTGCTACGCGCGTGTCCCCAGCCATTCGAAGAGCTATCGGGCCCGTTTCGCAAACGGTCATTCGTTTCTGCGTATATAAATTAGGAAAGAATGGACTGTTCAACAAATATCTCAATGCCTCTCGAATCGAAATCGGTTGTTGGAGGTATAATGAAATGATAACCATCGCCACTCGACCCTTTCCCCTTCGTCCTGCGCGATTTCCTTTCCCGCGAATCGCGCGCGCACGATTTTTTCGTCGTTCCCGAAGCGAAAAGCGGCGGCCCGTCGCGTGCGATTTATCGCTCGCACGCAGCGGCCCCGCGTTTTCGGGCTGACAATGCTCGGCTGACGGGCTAAAAGAGCCGGCCCGCGGTCGGGAAGACCTCGAGAAAAATCCATTCGCAGCGGCGGGCCGAAATATCCGGCTGCGGACGAGAGATTGGCCGGTCTTTGACAATGTGAAGCTCCCGGCCGTTTAAATGACCACCGCCGCAGAATGTCGCGCTCGATGGACCAGAAATTTCATCCTCCGTAGAATTTTCAGGGGCTTCCCGGTTCCCGAGCGCCGGAGTGATTACGTAAATTGATGTCCCCGTGCATCGCTCCGTACATGCTAATGTACCGTACATGTGTAGCTCAGCAGGGAAAAAATTTGGTGTCTTTTAAACTCTTTTCGCTTGGCAATTAATTGTTCCTCAATTTTTTTTTTTTTGCTGCAGGAAATGTATTTAGATGCATTTTACTTATTTCGCATGGTTATTTTACTTTACTTTAAATGCTCGGTCTTGTTCCATTTAATGTTTAAGCAATTAATGCGACATGCATGTGTAGCTCAACGGAGAAAAATTTAGTGTCTTTTAAACTCTTTTCCCTTGGCAATTAGATGTGTACTCAATTTCTTTTTACTGCAGGAAATGTATTTTATTCCGATGTACGTTAATTATTTCGTACATTTATTTTACTTTATTTTAAAAGCTTGATTTTGTTAAATTTAATGCAGTCATTGATGCGACACTATTTAACACGGCAATAGAAATAAAACGCTCCAAAGCATTTTGTTTAAATATTCTCTGGAGCTCCACTCTTCATTCCTGGAGGGAATTGAAGGTTTGATCTCGCTCTGGCCACGGTTTTCCCATCCCCGGATGGAGCTCAGAGACGGACTAGCGAAGATTCAAGACGCTTGGAGAAACCGAGCCAGGGAGATTCTTAAATATTGAAGCTGGTCGGTCGTAAGTCACAACAGGGTTAGACAGTCGTGGCATAGGATGTCATAAACAACTGGGGAAACTTCGATTGTGAAACTTCTGAAGAGAACAAGGTGGCAAAGAAGGATCTCGGTGTGTATCGCGTTGGAAGAACAAATGTCGCTGGACTATTAAAAGTTCCGAATCTCCCTAGACGCGTAAATAACATCGACGCGGCGGGATTTACAGTGAGCCCCGCGAAGAGAGAACTGCCTTGGGACCAGCCTGTTTCTTGTAACGAGGGAGTCCGGGACCTATAGTTCCCTGTAACGAGGGAGTCCGGGGCCGGCCAATCCAATGCACTATTCGGACTTTGATTTCGAAGGGGCCATGAACGAACGTGCTTAGCGTAAAGGCTTCTGTCGAGGTGAATTGCGATACTTTAGAGGAAAGAACGCTAAGCGATCCCGGAACAGGTAGAGGCGTGTCACACACGCTACTCATTCTTTGACGATTATTTGAGTAATTAGGAAAATCGATTTCAGCTCGGCGGCTTTAAACAGAGGGAAGTGGGAATAGCGATTTCCTTCTTTCGAAGGCGAAACCAGTTCCTTCTTCGCGTAATTTGCTGTACTCGCAACTCTAACATGGGTCCGTAGAATTTCTTTCCATTAAATTTACCAACGGTCGCGACTTGTACAAATCGGCCAATTCTATTTAATTACTCCTGATCATCCAGCGGAGAATCGATTCGAACATCCAAACTATCCGCATTCAACGATCCCTCTCTAATATTAATTACTCCCCACTCGGTTCGTCCCTAAATTACGGATTCACAAAGAATGCGTGCACGCGAGAAACAGGGGGCTGTAAATACACGAATTCCGGTTCGTGGATCCAACCGACCGCGGCTCTGATCGTAAAACACAACCGCCGGCATCTCGAATGCGACTGGGCGAGCAGATTGCGGGTGTCAGCGGCTCGGTGGTCCAACTTTCGCCGGGGCAGTATTTCATAAAAGTCGACGCGGGGACGGCCACGGCGACGAGCGAAGCGGCCCACTCGAGTCAACGCGGTTTCCTGCTGCCGGAGCAACAGCCAGTTTATTCAAATTCGATGCAACGCCTTTCTGAATGGCGTTCCCGATCCCGGGAGAATCTTGCAGCTCCCTTATCCTCGATCTTCCTTAAAAGCTACCCGGGAGATACGCAGAGACGTTGCAGTAATTAATAATTAATTTACAGGAGAGTCTGGCGAGCCGCCGATCGATGCAGAATTACCAGCAAACTTTTTCTCAAATTTCCTCAGCGAATCGCCGCGCACGCAAGTTTATATTCTGCAGGCAGTTAGGGGTCGGTCGCAAGGAGGACAGGATTATTTCTCGAGAGCAGCGGACCTGGGGGGAGGCGGCTGTAGCGAACGGCTGACGTGAAGAACGTCGTCGCGAATCCGAGGACGACGGATTTCCCTCCCGTCCGCACGTTTGGGACTCGAGCCAGGATGAAACGTTGCCGTGCAACGCATGCGAAGCTCGCTGCCTCGCCTTCTGACCTAACTGCCAGGGTAAGGAGATACGTTTCTCGATGCAGAGAGGATTTTCTCCCGTGTAGCCCCGAGCTTCTGCGCCGTCCATTTACTTTTTTTTGTTTAGACTCGAAGGGAATACCGTATTTATAGAAATATCACATTTATACGGACAGAGAGAGAGAGGGTGGAGTATTATTCGATAAACATTCTCGGTCGACTTGTTAGTCAAACAGGGGAAAGAGGATTCATTCGTATTATATTTTATCCAGCTCTGATCCTCTCGTTTTATATTTTATTCTCTTGCCAGACACGCAACGCAAGGAGGCAAGAATATGTTACTGAAATTAATTATAGAGACTCCCTGAAGCGGAATAATCGCACAAACGTTCGAATAGCAGAATTCTCCCGAGTTCCGAAATTCGACGAAACTTCGTTTCTCTCTTCGCCGTTGTTGAATTTCCGCCCTCGACAAAGGGATTACGAGAAAAATTGCAGATTCGAAAGTTTCCGAAAGTCGGACGAGCCGCGGAAGGGTTACTCGAGCACCGAGCTCGCTTCAAGCATAAAATATTCTAATCAGGCTCCGCGGGAGGCGATCGTGCCAGTTAAAAAAGAAAAGAAGAAGAAGAGGTCTGAGGCTGCCTTGGCAAAGACTAAGGGGGGGGGGGGGCCCATTCGGGGATACGGAGATCAAGATCGGAATTAGCATAGACAAACCTTCGCCATCCGCTTCGGGATCCGGAATCGTTATTTATTCTGCCCGCTTGTATGGCGCGCCTTTGTGAGAACCCTCCTCCCCAACCCCTTCCGCTTGTCTCGCAATCTTCGCCCCGGGAAATATCGGATACAAGCGTTTCCTCGTATTTCCGTTGCTCGCAGACTTTTTAATATATCCTTCCGGGTCGATGCGACGATTTCAATAATGCGACGAAACGAGCGATTCGAGGGGGGTTAGAGAGGCTTGCGTGTAACGCGTCGATAAAGGGCGCAACAAACGAAACTTCGATCCTTCGTCAAGAAACAGTCGAAGCGAAAGAAGGTAAAAAAGATCTCCGCTTTTTCCACGATTTTCGACGAATGAATTCGAAGCGAAACGATCGGCATCCGGGGGAGGCCGGCCGCGGTGGCGTTTCTCGCTCGGCGACGGAAGAATGTTTTAATTACGCGGCCCCGGCCGAGACGAGCGCGGAGAGGGCCCCGGGTTAATGCGGTAATTCGCATGCACTTTGACTGCATTCGGCAAACATCGGGGGACAAACTCGACTCTGGCTGGCCTCGCCCCTTTGCCGCATCGTTTGCGAAATGCCCGATAGGGGTGAAGGGGGGGGGTGATTATTTCCGAGGGCAAAGTTGAATTAACAAGTAATAATTAATGCCGGATTTCATTTCTCCGCCAGCGAAACTTCGGTTGGGTTTGCTTCAACTGCGGGCTGTGTTCACCCTTTAAAAAACGATGTGAACGCTGCTCATCTAAGCAGGGCGGTGGAGAATACAACGGCGCGCCACAAGGGGAACAATGGGAACGTTGTTTCGTAAAACAGAACACGGTCCATTATACTGCGAACCGGGGAACGCTCTATCTTGCACCGACGCTTATCAAAGATATCGAGAAACTATCTAAAGCGCTCGATTTCTCGGGGAATCTCGTTCGGGACGAGCGGGCGAGAGACTGGCGGAGGCGGAACGCCGTCGCATTGTCGACGCGACAATAAACTTGGAGCGAAAGAGTAATAGTCGTCGGCGCGCCCCGAGAACAATCCTCGCCCCGCGGGGCGGCTCGAAAAATCGAGAGACGTTCACCGACGAGCAACGATTCAGCTGTTACCCGCCGTGGACTCTGTTGTACAACCACCTTCCCCTATCCTTACGAGACACGCCGCTAAGGAATACAATGGCACGCGCGCGCAAGACGTGTGTACAATTTGAAGAGCTAGCGCGGGCTTGGATAGGAGTGTCGCTCGGAGATCGCGAGATACCGTGGGGCGGAGTGTGCCAAAGGTATTGTGCCGGGTAAAAAAAAAGCGCCGCTGAACGGATTGGATCTTGTCCGCATCGCTCTCCTAGTTCTCCTGTCGCGTGCACGCGGGATCTCGTTCGATGCTTCGCACCGTGCATGACCCACACAGTAACGATACTAAAGAACACCATAGAAGAGTAATAGTCTTCCTAAAGTAAACTTTTTCTATTTCTTCATTCAGTTGGATAGCTAAGTTGCGAAACATTTCAAGGGTGGGATCGCGATGAGGTGATTCCAAGCAACTTTTGCAAAATTCTGGTCAGAGCCTCGTTTTAATCGACCCTTATAACATTTCTTCATATCGCAAACAGCCTGTACACTGCCGACTGCTTCGCAAAGTTCAGAACCTCCTTGACCAGCGAAATTATTCAATCGGCCTCATCGTTAAAGTGGCCACACGAGTGATACCGACTCGACAAAAGGGGGGCACGAAATCGGTGAACAGTTGAACCATTGCAGCGTTCGGTCGTTTAAAAAACAGAGCGTGCCGCTTCCGCGAAGCAAACACCACGGAATGCAAATCCGGCAGGTGAGCCGCGGCGGGGGGGGGGGGGGGGCGGAGGTGTAGTCAGACGTACTGACAAAGCGATGCAATCACGATCCGCGGCGGGTAATTAGTTAGCGGCGCGTAACCGGCCGGCTTGATCGCTTTCGATTTTTCTCCGCCGCGCCGCGCGTTAATTACCGTCGAAACGATCGATGGCCAGAGGCCGCGGATCGAGCCGGTGCGTGCGCCTCGGTGGACATTTCACGCGGACTAGCCCCTGCCGAGGATCGTCGGTCCCGATCGTGATGAAACAATCGCATCAATCATTAAGGCAAGGGAATTAATGAGCACTCGATTGCCGGGACACTTGAACGCTTCCCCCGCGTGGACAGAGCCGGGCCGGCGACTGTTCTCGCGTGGAAAAGAAAAAGGGGATGAATCTCTCAGCCGACTGCGCTCCCGACTACGGATTCCAACGGGTAGAGTGGATGAAGCGGGCGTAAAGGGCCAGCCGAAAATCGAGGGTCGCGACGCGCTCGGACTCCGCCAATAAAAGCCGGCGTGCGTCAGTATATCACGGGGCTCTGGGCCGCTGTGCTCGTGTCCAACGATACAGTCCAATATATTACCTAGATAGCCATGCTAATTCAGCTCTAGCCTACCCCGCATCGCTCGTCCCGTTTATCCCGGCTCCCTTTCGTTAGGGGTGCGCACCCGCGCGGCGATCGCGAGACGCGCCTCGTCGTTAACGCGTCCGACGGATCCTCGGACAGAGAGCCCCGGGCCACGTGCGCGCAGGGATTTCGAATGACATTGCATCCTCGTTACCAGACGTCGCGCGATCCGTTCTGATAAGACGGGATTACCGGACTCGGATCTTCGCCACGCCGATCGGCTGGGATCCTGTCTCGTTTATTTATCGCGACCGGGCTAATGAAATTGTAATGGAGAAAGAAAGTTCAGCCCCGTCCACGAGCGAGCGCAATTGCGCAAGAATGAAACTCGCAAGACGAAGAATGGTTAATGAAATAATTTCCCGGACAGATTAACGAGCAACACTCGCTTAGAATCCTTGCTTTTTACAAAGAATTTTGTTAATATACATTATGTATATCGCCTTACTTATATTACCAAACATTTTACAACGAAAAGGATGCGCATACAAGGGACACGTTCAGGATCCACGGCTTTATATCTGGCATGTTAAATCCAATCCGACACGAAATTCAATATCGCATTATTCGAAGGAGATCGAAGATACAGCTTTTGATGCAGCTCGTGTATTACATCCTTGTACGACTGCCGCGAAAATATTCGTAATTGAATTTTTCCTCGCCCATGGAAATATCGGGTGTACCTTCCGTTTCCTCTGTTTTCTCTCTCCTGGAGAGACTTTGATTTACGACTAATTGAACGCTAACGAAAAATCGCGGCCGCGTAACAAATTACCGACGAATCGGATGCGTTACGAAAACCGTGGACAAAAAAGGTTGCGCGCGGACCTTCGTTGTCGTCTATTAAATTAATTCCGTTCGCATTAGAATTGGAGGGAGGGGTGTTTCAGCGTTTCAGCGAAGAGCTGAATCGCGGCAGCGGGGACAAATGGAACGGGCAAGAGTGCTGGGGCAGGCGAATGATTTATAAATTAGTTTCTTCTCGCCACCACGTTTAAAATAATTAGCACTCGCACGGCAATGAAACAGCCTCGCGTTACACCTGTCGCTACGCCTTAAACTGGTTCCGTCGCACGGGGGGCACATTTAGCTGCGACTTCACGGTTCGTTAGATCTTTTAAAACCGGTTTCGCGGGGACCGAGTATCTTTCGGCGGGCGTAGATCAACGCCGCGTACAAAGGGGTGAAGAAAGAGAAGGAGGGATGATATGCACACATGAAAAAATTGTTATTGGTTAAATAAAATCAGGCGAAAATACGCATATTAATGGATTTAAGCGGCCCGGTAGTTTTATTCAATTAAAATGGGGGCCACGAGTGTCGAATCGAAAATCGCGAATCCGTGAAGTCAGCGAGCAGGTATCGCCTCCCCCTCCGCCGAATCATTAACGTAGCTACACACGATTCCACCGAGTTCTTAATTAAACGGGTCGCGTCGTTTTCCTTTGATTTCTCAACGATCCCGCCACCACCCTCGCCGCGGCGAGAGGGCAGCGCAGGGGCGTGGAGCGTCGACTCTTTCCAGCTGGCGCAAGTATTTTCGTGGAAAAGTTAAATCCAGCGGCCGCCGTGCTCGAGGGCCACGTCGGGCGTGCATTATTTCATTAACCATACATTTCCGTCCTTTCCGCGTCGCGCCGTCGTCGAAAGTTGGGCCAGAGGGACGCGCGACGGGGGGGAGGTGCTCGAATGTCGGCTCTTACATTAATTAATTCGCCAAAGAGCGCCAACGACTTATCGCACTTCGATTAACCCGTGTTGCATCGCATTACCCCCTGGGTAAGCGTATCGAATCGATTTATTTATCGACGGGTTTCGAATTCAGAGAAGCCGCGAACATTCACGCTTGCGACGAAAAAGCGGTGGAATTTATGTAGTGTGTAGTACACGGGGGTAAAGCGGATTTCAAGTTCCAGAGACACACGTATAGGGTGGAGAGAGAGAGAGAGGGAGGGCTGATGAAGAAAGCAGAAGCGGCGGAATTTGCAATTCATGAAGGAAAAAGACGTGGCGCATTTGTTATCTTTATGGGGGTGGTGGCACAATCCTTCGGGCAATAGCAAAAAAGAAACGCGCGCCGCGTTTCAGCTGTTTAATTCAAAACGGCGAGAAAGAACATAAATGTCGGAATTAATCATCGCAAGAACCTTGTTGCTGCGCTAAACGAAATTTCTCTACATGATGCGGTTATTATCGGAGGAAAGTACTGAATAATCTAGATAACCCTCTACCTCGAGGCGTTCCAAGAAGAATAAGAAAATTTCACGTGAAACTTGGTCAGAATTATGGAATAAACGGGGAACCAAAATAATAAATGTACTGTTCGAAATGATTCTATTAAATTTCGAGATAAAACTTCATCATCGTGCTTCTAATAAATAAACTTCTGCTCGAACGAATGATTTGCATTGAAATTATCATCCATTACATGAAATAAGTTAAGAGTGATTAAATAAGTAAATTGAGAAAGAAAATAATAAATGAACTGTTCGAAATGATTCCATTTTCAAAATAAAATTTCACCATCGTGGTTCCAATAAAGAAGCTTCCGTTTGAACGAATGATTTACATCGAAATTATCATCCTACTTGCAGCATTACGCATAGGCGATTTATCTCAGCGGAACGTGGTAGCGAACTTTAGCGTGATCGCGCAAGGAAAGACGGAAATGGCAATTCCCTCGGTACACAAGAGGGTATAGGTACGCTTCCGCGTAGGAGACAAGATACATTTCCGCGCATAATTGCGAGAGATAAGATACACAGATTTCTGTTCCCGGCGCCTTCAATGGAAAGTCGAATCGCTGAGGCCGCGACGGTTCGGGAAAGGGGCACGGCGAAGTTTCCGAAGGGTTCCCGCACGGGCGTAATTACAATTCGAACAAAGTTATGCCCGAATCGGGGATGTGTCAAGTATTTAATCAGGACCGAGTCTACGAGAGACAATGGATGGCCACCCCAGCCTACCACCACCCCCCGGCATCTACCATCCCTTTTAGAACCGTTGCTCCTTCGCTTCGCCACACCCCCGCCGCGGTGTCTAGGGGTGCAATTACGCCGACCTCGTTTCAGCCACTCTCTTTGCACCTATTCCAATTTCTCCTCTCCGCTGTCTTTTTACATTATTCCCTGCCTCCTGATGCTTTCTTCCCTTTTTCCCTTTTTGTTTAAGCTCGCGATTTGCAAGACGCTCGCCTCTTCACTCGCCTCGCTCTTCCCTAGAAAGTTACGCTCTCCTGATGACTTTTGTTTATTCGAGCAACTGCCGTTCATAATCTTGTTAGCTCGGAAAATAATTGCGCGCGGACAGATTCTCGTCGCTCCTTTTCGCAAACTATCGCGTTACACGACGCACTCCCGGCCGAGGCTCGACGCGGTTGTTTCAACGATTTCCGATGGAATGATCAAATTATTTGCCCGGGAATAGTTAAGTGATAGGAGACGCTCGAGCGGCGATAAGGTTTCATTGAAATCGAACGGTAATCGAACAGGGGGAACGTCTGCGAAACTCCGCGTTCTCGTTTCGATGCATCCCGGGGCATTCAATTCACTCCGCGTTGATTGCGATCTGAACGCTTTACTTTACAAATTACGGCGTACGTGTATGCACGTGGACGGCATTTCGCCGGGCGGGCAAAGGTAAAAAGAATACCGTCGCGGTATTTCGTTCGCGAAGGCCGGTTTATCTGATCGCGGGAGGCATGCTACCGCTCGAGGTATTTGCGATCTTGACGTACGCCTCGTGCCCGTGACGTCTGTTCCTCGAATCGCGACCCGTACTAATTCCCGAGACACACGCGAACCGGCGGCAATTTTTCGCGAAAGGGGAGAATGCTTGCGAATAAACTGGAAGGGACGATGATTTTCCAATTATTACAGATACTAGTCTAGTGTTTAATGTGAATCGCATTAAATTTTGTTCAGTGTTATCGATAATGATGTGGAAACATAAGGGGAATGTTATTTTAAATGTAATCACAATCGCTTTGTAATTAGACTAAATCTTATCGAAATAAATTCTATACGATCTCGTGGATATCCTGATAAATGATTGAAACTACAAGATAGCAATTTGAAAACTTCCACGAGCCGCGCGATTGTTTATCGGAATTATTCATCGAGCTGACAAATCCGACATAAAAAGGATGACATAAATACGAGGAACACATTGTAAATCAGGGGTGGCCGAATTGTCACGAGAACCGGTATCAGATTTATGGACAGGCCGGAAAGTCTAAATCCTTCGTGATTGTCTGTCAATTATTTATGATTGGCGGCAATTTGCCCAACGGAGCGTAAGCCCCATCGGGACGAGAGTGGCGGTCGACGTTTCTGCTTTCCACCCCTCTCATTACGCTAATATATGTAACGTTAAAAAAAGATCATTGGCGTACGGATCCGCGACGAATCGATTCCACGCGAAACGCCAGCGATTGAAATGCCCCGAAGGACGACAACTCCTCCGCGGATGAATCACTCGACCGCCTCTCTCCGAGAGAAGCCGTTCGCCGTACAGTTAGCCGACCCCGGCTTCGTTATCGGCGAGAATTCCCGGCTCGCGATGTCCAAACGCGGGGACACGGCGTCGTGACAAGTGTCCGTAAGAAAAAGGAGCCGCGAAAAGGGGGAGAACGGATGTCGCCGGGATCCCGTGCAAATATTTCCTAGGCCATTTCAGAGGAGACCGAATTCTTCCAACTTCATTCCAGCCGGCGATAAGCCACGCCAGAGCGAAACGATCCTCGCGTGATCCGGCCGCATCGATCCTAACGCGGCTCCTACGTAATCCGCCGCTTGGACGATCGTTCGTTTCTCCTCAGAATGTTAATTCGTCGGGGGCGAAAGGCATCGAGCGTTAGAGACGCTCACTGATACTTGCTACGCGTAGGGAAAATTTTGTTCGATTGTAATTTGACGAACTTGTAACTTTCCCATCAATTTTCGTTGCTGTTTAACAGTAGGTTCAACGGAACGCGTCAATTCGACACGTTTCAGATTTTATGTTTAATGTTGTAGGAGTCATAAACATTGCTATCAAGCAGCTTATATTAACTTTAATTGGTGTGATAATATCTACGCATAATCTATGTCATTTCTCCCTAGGACTTTATAATTTCAAACACTTGTATATGATGCACTTTAAAAAACAATCTCATAAATAGGTATACAAAGAAATCCGTAAACCTGGTGTTAATGCTGTGGTCGTTTGAAGACTTTTCTATATTCCTTTTGTAATAATCACTTTGTGTGTACGAGAACATGAATTCAATCTAATCATAAGTTTTATACTATTCCAATCGTGCAATAAATTGTGACTGAATTAAACCTGAACATAATAAAACTGTTCAATGCTGGGGGTCGTGTGGAAATGATCATCCTTATTCCTTTTTATAATAATTACTTTTGTGTGCAAGAAAATGAATTTAATACGAGTGTTAGTAATAAGATTTTTGCTACTTGAATCATATAATAAATTGCTGTGACTATTCCTTTTGTAATAATCACTTTGCCTGTACGAGAACATGAATTTAATCTAATCATAAGTTTTATGCTATTCCAATCGTGCAATAAATTGTGACTGAATTAAACCTGAACATAATAAAACTGTTCAATGTTGGGAGTCGTGTGGAAATGATCATTCTTATTCCTTCTTTTTATAATAATTACTTTCGTGCACAAGAAAATGAATTTAATACGAGCGTTAATAATAAGATTTTTGCCATTTGGGTCGTATAATAACATGTAACAGTTGTACGTGCGTTTCGACGTTGAAAAAGAGGGCTACATGTAAAACATACACTCAGGGCCAATGGGATCCTCGAAAGCAACATTGCTCGGCCACGAAGGGGGACAATGACGATCGTCTCACGGCTCTACCCGCGACGCAATTCGTTTACCTCGTTTCGCTAAGAGTTAACGGGAAGATTGACGCTCGAGTAGCGGGTCGAACGTGCAAATCGCACGAACCAAAGAACGTCCGCGACGTCAGACGCAACACTTGTTGCGCTATCCTTGTGCAAAAGATAGCTTCCGCTGCGCTCCGTTCCGTTCGCGAGACGCTTATGAAAGAGGTTCTCGCCTCCTCCGACACGGAAGGCCGCGTTAATAATAAATAAACTCACCGGCCGCGTCGCCGAGCTACTGATTCCGCAGCTTCCTCGCGATTCATGTCACGTCGCAGCCTCCTCCGGTCCTCAGAGTCTCCTCGGCACAGATCGCACCGCACGCCACTGAGTCCCCCGCCGCCCCCCCAACGCCGGAAGTCCCGCGGTGTCTTTGTTCGCACTCACCGTTCCCGCGAAGCACTCGGGGGAAAGGTTCGACGCGGATCGCTGGTTCGATACGTTACGCGCGACGGCCGGGAGCGAAGTGACGCTTCCTTCGCACCACGTGATCACTCGACCGACTTCCTTTCCGGGGCGGTTCACAAGTGTTTCTCGCGTCTCGCAGCGCGAATGCGAACGGGATCGAAGAAGTATTTTACGTCGACAGGTGAAAGTCGATCGTTATTCAACTCGGCTCAGTTTTTTTGGACAAAGACTTTCGGACACGTCGCTCGTCGTCACGTGGCGGCGGATCCGTCGATCGTCTACCGCCTTACCGCCCGTCGCATGTTCTTTGCCGGACGTCACCGACGCGTGCACGGCTCGTAATTATGCGCACCACCCTTGTGCCACGGAGCTCAAGTTCTCGTCGACGCTTCGCGTTTACGGCTCGACGGAGTTCTCCGGGGGAACCACGGGGATTGTCACGTCCGTTCGCGAACTGTTCGCCAAACGCGACTGACGGACCCGGCGGTCGGTTCGCCGGTGACGTTGTGCCACCCCCGCGCGGCTTCGATTCCAGGACGGGCATGCGCCACCGCTTCGAAGGGAGGCTGTGCCGTTCCTCGGCGAAGGTGCATCCGCCGAAGGGGGTGGTTGCCAGGGGGTTACACAGTCTCCTTTCTCTCGTCTTTGCCAACTTTTGTGTCTGCTCCCGTCTTCCTTGCCCCTCGTTACGCATCCCACCCCCCCGCGCCTTGCCCGGCGGCGGTGGGTCCCCCCCGGACGAGCAGAAAAACGCCCCCGTTTCGATTTGATCGAAAACTCTGTCACACGTCCCACAAATCGTGAAACATTTCCGTTTCCCTCCTATCATCGGGGCCGGGATTTTATTTTCTCACGGTTCCCCGTCTTCCGGCGATTGGACGGAGGGTATTCACAAAGGGAGCCTTTTGTAATTAATTTTCGATCGAGGTAATTACGTCCACGGCACTTGTTGCTCCCCGATACGAACACCGTGCGCCGCCCGTTACACGATCGCGCCCTGGCCCCGATACACAATTACCGCGTCGAAGATCTGATGTTCGTCGAGCGATCCTTGTCCAGTTGAATTGTCGTTCGTTTCGCCCCGCGCTCGATCGGGTATGCAACGGGTCGGACCGAGACAAAGGGCGCGACGGAATAACCGAGTGAACGGGAAACCCGGTTAGCCCCCGGCCGGTTGATTACGCGCGGCAGGTGTCACGCGCCGAAGTTACCAAGTTTCGCCTGACCGCGGGAAACGCCTTGCGAATTACGGGGGCAAGAGTTTCCCTCGCGGCGCGCGCTTTATCCGTCGCCGCAGTTAATCGCACCCGCGGCCAGCGAGCGTTCTCCATTCGCGCGCGGTGAGCCGGGGGCCGCGGGGGATGAATGGGGGTGCGCTGAAGATCGAGAGAAGGTTCGATGAAGGACAAGAAACGTGGGAAGACGGATTTCCCGCGTAGCCGCGTTTCCCTCCGCCGCCACGGTATTAATTTCACGATCATTTATTGCGGGGGACATTATTAACCCGAGCCTCGGACGGACTTTAGAGAGGGCGAGATGCCGTGGGGGTGGGTCGGTTTAAAATGCGACTGGAACGCGCGACGGTTCAAGGGACGAAGGTCACGAGCGCTGCGTTAATGAAAGGGAAGTTAATCACCCGGACGATAAAGACGATGCCGCGATACCGGGGGATGCTTGCTACCCGCTTAAGAGCTCGCATCCCCCTTAAACGCTTGCAGCCTGGCTGGAATTTTTTCGCGTCTCCTTCGAGTGGAATTGTCGGTGATGACTGGCAGCGAAGATGAAATTAAATACAATTACTTTGGCAAAGGTAAACGGCACGTAATTAAATCGATACCCCTCTTTTTTTCTTATCAAAACTTCCACCAATGGAAGTGTTAATTCTGTAAAACTGCTTGTCCGGAGGATTCCAACAAAATCGGATGAAATGGAATCGCCGACAAAGCGCGACCCCTCGAAGCCTTTCGTAGCATCGAACTAAAGGAATAACTTACGCCAACCCCCCCCCCCCCCCCGCCCCACGGTATCGAAAGAGAAATGCGTTCGCGCCGGCCTCGCGATCGGGGCTACGAAATGGATGATGGAGGTATAATTCTAAGAATGTCGACGGAATCTTAAATCACTCGAACGGTAAATTGAAGGAGGGAGGTTTCCCCAAAATCCCGTAGAAAGTGATCCATGCGAATGAAACTTGTCTTCGAGACAAATTAAAGATCGTGCACTTCAATTTATTTACTCAACCAACCTCTGTACTTTTTTTAAATAAACGTTTGTAACAGCGAATGAAAGATTGTGTATTTACTCAGCCAACCCCTGTATCTTTTTCTTTGTAAATGTTTGTAAAAACGAACGAAAGATCGTGCACTTCAATTCATTTACTCAATCAATCCCTGTATCTTTATCTTTATAAATGTTTGTACAAATAAATGCAAGATCGTGCACTTAAGTTCATTTACTCAATCGACTCCTGTAACTCTTTTTATAAATGTTTGTAAAAGCGAGTAGAAGATCGTACACTTCAATTAATTTACTCAATCAACCGCTGTACCTTTTTTTTTTAAAAGCGAATGGAAGATCGTGCACTTAAATCTATTTACTCAACCAATCTCTGTATCTTTATAAATGTTTGCACAAACGAATGCAAGATCGTGCACTTAAATTAATTTACTCAACCAACCCCTGTATCTTTATAAATGTTTGTAAAAACGAACGAAAGATCGTTTACTTAAATTTACTTACTCAATCAACACCTGTACCTTTTTAAAATAAATTTTTGCAAAGCGAACGCAAGATCGTGTACTTAAAATTTCTTTACTCAATCAACCCTTGTACCTTTTCTAATAAATGTTTATCACTGGAGGTAAATTGAATGAATTGTGCCTGTTTACACTTCCAAGCGGCTTTTAATCAGCTTTTATTCCCTCATCAGTAGTCGCGAGGCAAATTGCAGAGAAATGCAAAGTCGAATTAAAACAGAACAGTCGAATATTCCTAGAATCCCTTTTTCCTTTCTCTCCCTCGTAATTGAACAGTCTCGATGCCCGAATCTCGCGCCCGTTTCCCCCTTTCCGCTCCCGTTCATCCCGATTCAACGTGCACCCCCAAGCGAGGCGTACCCTCTTCTGCTCAGGGCCTAATGAATTTCAGCCCGTCAATGATACGCGACGTCGAATGGGGGGGGACGGCACAAAGCGTCGGCCGAAAAGCTGCCGCGAGAACGGTGTCGTTCTGGTTCGCCTCGGTACAGGATTCACTTCCACCCGCGCACACGGATAAACAGCTCGGTTGCACGGGAGGAGATCGCTTGTCCGCGACGAGGAAACAACCAGCCCTCCCCGCGGTGCAGTCACTGTGAAATTAACGAATTTTTCGCGATGGACACATTAACTGCCGGGCCGCTGTTGGGTCAGCAGAAGCGTCGAACCGTTTATGACAATGACGCGGCGCGGCCGATTCGGCCGGAAGAAATGTAATCGAACATGGTTAAATAAAAAAAAAGAACGGGTGGGGGGTGGGGAGAAAGATTACACGCGGCTGCAAATTTGACAGCAGCTCGCGCACGCGGAAATTGTCAAAATCGAACCGCGATTCATTGGACCGACGGATACGAAGGTGATTGCTTCTCTCTCTCTCTTTTTTTTCCGACTGTCGCTGCAGGGAAATTCGCCAAGGGGATGCACCACGGTTGATCGACCGAAATTCGCCTCGTTTATTAATATCGACGATCATGCCGCGCCCGCTTGTCAATCTTTCGCTCTTCGATTGTACACGGCCAGCTGTTTACCGGGACTTTCAATTCTTGCTCGATACGGTGGACTCTCGGCAAGTGACGGTGCTTCGATCTACACGTAAGTGACGCCACTCGCTTCGTCGAGAGGACTCCCTAAATGTGTGCTCCCTAAAACGAGCACACACCCCCGCCGCCCCCCGGATGGTGGATCTAGCCACGGAGATAGCCTTCCCGGTATCGAGCGGCTCGAGTTTAGAGAGCGATCCAATTAAGTGAATACTTCCGAAACGTATAATTGTCGTTCGCCTCGAAATTAACCCCCGGCCGGGGCGCTGCGTTCGAAAGTCGAGAGTATCGCTAGGGGGGGGCGGCTGGCTGGTCCACCGGTAGAAGTTTCCGCCTTCGCGCACCTACGACCGTTGGGCAGGTCTAATAGGATTCGCGAAATTAATTACCCGCATTTGCATAAGCCCCCGTAAACGTTCTTCTTTTCTACCCTCCTCTGGTCGTCGGGCAACGAGAAGAGGGGGGCGAATAATTTTCACGGAGAAATTCGCGATTACGTTAACGTTCGATGCCAAATCTTTTTTTTCCTTTAAAGAAATAGGGATCTTCGGCGTTTTCGGGCAAACAGGCCGTGCTCTTGAATTTTTATCCCGGAAACTACCGAACCGATCGCGATCTTCTTCTTTTTCATTTTAATCTGAAAGCTTCGACCTATCGCGGTGCATTTTTTGTTTCGCGAAGGGAGCAATTTTTCATCGGGAAAATCGTGAGGGAGATCTTTTCTTGCGAGTTTCGCGCGGCCGAGTTTAGACAGAAACATCCACCCCTTCCTTCGTTCCACCCCCTCACCTGGATCGATCACCCCGCGTCCCTTTTTCTTTTTTCGCTTATTCCAGCCGCGACGCGTGACGCCGCTGCGTTTCGCGCCAAGGACGACGACACCGTCCTCGCCGGGCGGCGGCTAACGAGATTTGTCGGCCAGGATAATTAGATTATCCGCGCTCCGGACGAATTCGCGGAGACAGGAAAACGAAGCGTCCATACCGCAGAGAACGACGCGCCGCCACGCGTTTCGCGAGTCGCTGGGAGAAGAGGAATCGCCGGCTGCGCGACGCGACTTCGACGCGCGTTAACCAGTGTCGAGCAATGTTGAACAATCGAAACGCGCGAGACGGTCAACGCTGCTTTTCTTTCATAGCGAATATTCGGCACGCGAAACGAATTACTGTCCCACTGAAGTGTTCTTTTACCTCGTTTAATGAACAGCATCGAGTGTAATTAATTGGCACGAATGGATTGAAGCGTTACCAATGGCAGACGTATTGCAACAAAGTGGGAAGAGCAAACGAACCTTTCGATTTGCACAAAACGATTCGTTCCAACGCCTTTCGGCGAGAGACGCGTTTGGGACGTACGTTTGCTCTAGAAGCGAGCGCGTGTAACGAGAGGTGTTTGCCTTATCAACCACCGGCTGGCGTGTCCAATCAATTTTCACCGTGACGGCACACGCCGCTTTTGTGGTAATATCTATTATTCGCTGCCCCGAGGGCCGGCTGATTCCCATTCTCGCGCGTCACGCGCGTGATCTCCTCCTGACAATAGGCCCGCCGATGCTACGGGGCGCGCCTCGTCCCGGTCCCTCTTTCCCGATCGAAATGCACGGACCTCTCGTCGGGCCGCGCGCGTTTCCTTCACAGCCTGCTACCTCGATTAGGCCGCGCCGAGGAGAGATCGAAATGCCGGGGAAGAAAAGAAACGTCGAGAGTGGTCCATTACGCGATTCGATTTGATCTCAACTTATTATCAATCGTTCATGTTCTTCTTTTTTATCGGAACCAATGAGAATGCTGTTTCCCCGATTATCTCGAGGGTAGAACTCGTCCCGATGCGAGCGTGCGTTGCATTCGATTTAGCTACACTCTCGCGACAGACGCTCGTGAAAGCGGTGCAGGTTTAATGGGCACCGGGGGGGGGATGAAAGTATGCGAAAGTAATTGGAGTACGGTCATACGCGCATCGACAGATTTCTTGGGATCGTCGGTGAAGTGTCTTTTTCTGCGAGGTAAGAGACAGCGGCGTTTCGCAATTGGTATTCACCGGTTGTTACTGCAGTCGGCAAAAGTGATCGGAGGTCGCCATCCCGGACGATTATGCTTTACATAATTGGGTCGAGAATGTATAATCGGGCGAAGAGTTTCACCGCGGGTCATTACCAATGGCATTCTATGGAGATGGGATGATTTCTGTGGGAGGCAATCATTGCTATCAATGTCTACACGCTTTGCAATTTAACGTAGAATTTGGTGAATATTAAGGAGTTAGTTGCTTTAATAATTAAAACCGTGATGTGCCAATGGTTTCAATTCGGAAGGGATCAGTTTCTTTTAATAATCAAATCCACGATGTATAACTGTTTCTAATGGAAAATTTAACGTAGAATTCTGTCAATATAGAGGAATCAGTTTTTTAATAATTCAATCCATGAGGTGCAAATGATTTTGATGCAGAATTTAATATAGAATTTGTTCAATATTAAGGGATCAGTTCTTTAATAATCAAATCCGTTACCTATAACTACTTTTAATCCAGAATTTTGTCAATATTAATGTAGCAGTTATTTAATAATCGAATCTATGATTTACAAGTCCTTTGAATCTTTATCATTTATCATTTCAATTCCTTCTTATTATTGTATCCATCACTGGAATTTGCCCAACCGCCGAACAATTCCATCAACGATACTACCATTAATTCCACCATGAAAAATTCTCAACAGTCTTGCACGGAAATAATTGCTCGAACGCACCATAATTTCGTCTCTCCTTGCGCCGACTATTATCGTACCATTCCCTTCTTTTTTTTTTCTCCCGGGGAACAATTACAGGCAGCGGCGGAATCTCTGCCTTGTTTCCTGCCTCGCCGCGTTTAGGACATGCATAAAATTGCAGATTACGCAATAGCCAACGGCGGCATCGCTTTACCGTTCGCGAGCTTTAATACAGTGACGTTGCACGCGATAAAGCGAAGCCTCGGGTCTCGCTCGGGCGGAATCCTCCCGGGCTTTCGCGGCCGCGCTCGCTCCTATTGCTTTCCTTCTACTTGAAATAGAATGCGGTCTAACGAGCGGATTCCGCGTTCCGGGACGACGAATCGAGTGCGATTGAACTTGCCTCATTTCTTTTTAAGTATGCAGATACACGTTGAACAATCGAAATTCCGTTTACTTGATTTCCCCGCGATTCCGTTTACTTGATCCACCCGAAATTCCGTTTGGCGCGCGCGCCGACCGAAACTTCGAGCGTTTCGCGTCGCCGACCGATCGCACCGCGAGCGGGAAAAAAGTTCGGGAGCGGAACTTGGACAGAAATATCCGCGAGCCTGCCGGCCGTGTGCGGGTGTACCCGAAAGGGCGGTTCGGACGTGAAACAGCATAGAATTCCGAAACAGGGTTTTGGTCTGCGGCGGAGTTCGGAGGGGGGAGTGGGTGGTTGGTCGGCCCTATCGATGCAACGACGAATGGGCCGAGGGGTGGAGGCGGAGGAGTTCATTACGCATGGAAAAATAAACTAAAGGGAACTGCTCGACTGCGTTAGCAGTGGGCGGCCGCCGGTGCATTCAATGGCCCTCTCTCCCTTTGTGCCCCTTGCCGGGGATCCCTCCGTGGCCCTTATCCTCTTTGCCCCCCTGCTCCTCCATCGTATTGTGCCGGTCCTCTCGTTGCGCTTTGCCTTACGCGTAATGATTCGATCGCTCTTAATCATCGGGATGAAATTCCACGCTGGGGGGAGGGGGAGGATCGCTAGAAAGTTCCAATAGAGGCCGATTCGCGTGGAGGAAGCGAGATTTTTGCGTGCCCCTCGTTCCCGCTCGTCATCGATTATCGACGGCCCCGGCCCCCCCCGTCATCGTTATCAACGAGATCGATCGCGGGCAATTAACACAACATTACACGGGCCATCGGTGCGCCGCGGTGTGTGTGTGTGTCTCTCTCTCTCTCTCTCTCTCTCTCTCTCTCTCTCTCTCTGTGTAAAACATGATAAACACGCTCCCGTATATCGGAGTGTTATCGATCGACGCGTCAGTTCGACGCGACACGCACGTCGCAGGGGGGGCCGGACGTAAGTGCGTCCCCGGTGGCCGGGAATCGGTTATCGCGACAGGCTCGGCGTTTTGGGAACTTCGCGATCAATCGCGGGGCCATATTTATCGGGGCGTCCGGCAAGGGCACGGATTTACCCCTTTCGATTCGGCCACGATCGATCCGATGCGCACGGATGGTGTTCGGACCCACAGTGGCCAGGGGACCGCGAGCTTTTTTCTCTCTTTTTGGGGGGGGGGGGTGGGATGGGAGAATCGTCGAGGAGAGGGCGGAAGGACCGGGGATAATAATGATGCGTTTCATCGGACCCATTGTGCCGGCGAATTCCGGTTCACAGATACAATCGATGTGTATCTATTGCCGCCACTGTCCACCGAGGCTATTCAATCGACTTTCAATCTCCGGATGGTGTTGGCTCGCGGGGCTGCACCAAAGGAGAGCACCCTCCGGTGTGAACATTAGGCGCATTGTGTCCTATCGATTCGGGGACACGCTCAGCAGGGATTTATACTTTAGGAATTCGGTACAGGAATCGAGGAGAGATTTAAAGGGTTTGTAAATCGTGGATTTCATTGTTTAAAGAACTGATTACTTAATATTGGCAAAACTCTACATTAAATTCTGCATTAAAAGCAGTTACCCATCATAGATTTGATTATTAAAAGACTGATTCCTCAATATTGGCAAAATTCTACATTAAATTCTGCATTAAAAGCAGTCACACATCATGGATTTGATTATTAAAAGTCTGATTCTATAATATCGAAAAAATTCTACATTAAATTCTGCATTAAAACAGTCACACATCGTGGATTTGATTATCAAAAAGCTGATTCTGTAATATTGACGAAGTTCTAAATTAAATTCTGCATTAAAAGTAGTTACACCTAGTGGATTTGATTATTAAAAAACTGATTCTGTAATGTCGACAAAGTTCTAAATTAAATTCTGCATTAAAAGTCGTTACCCATCATGGATTTAATTATTCAAAAACTTATTCTGTAATATCGGCAAAATTCTAAATTAAATTCTGCATTAAAACAGTCACACATCATGGATTTGATTATTAAAAGACTGATTCCTCAATATTGGTAAAATTCTAAATTAAATTCTGCATTAAAAGCAATTACCCATCATGGATTCGATTATTCAAAAACCGACTCCTTAAGATTGAAGAGACTGCAAACTAATTCCTCCTTGGAACTCGAATGGAATATAAACCTTCTACGAAAGCAATGTTAAATTAGCTATTCGCTATTATTGCGGGGGTGGCAGACGGGTTGTCGGGATTGTGCCTGGTTGTCCATGGTAAGCAAGTACGCACGTACACAAACGTAGCGTGCAGGAGGGCCAGGCCGAAGGGATGGGTGAAACACGAGGAGAGGGAAGGAGGGCAACGAGATACCAGTCGTCCGTGTAATCTGCAGATCTGACCGCGCGTGCTCTGCCCACGAATCCCGTGGGTGGTAACCGCCTCCAGGGCCTGATTTACAGGTGTAATCGGCAATAACGATTCGAAGAGAAAAAGGCGCGTGTATCTTCGGGTCGATCGAGCCAACCCTCCCTCCCTCTCTCTCTCTCTCTTCATTTTAAATCGTGGCCTCTAAACCGTATTTATTTCCTTTGAGTCACGTTTATTCTACTGACCACCGAATGATAATTCTTATCGCAACAGCAATGTATAAACCGTCCGTCAAGCGAGGAATTGATGGCGAATCGACAGGTGCGAATGCCCCAGGCGCATCCGCGACAGCTATTACGTGATTCCACGATGCACGATCGCATTACCATGCAAGATCGAAGATGCGTCTAATCGATAATCACCGGTCACGTTCGCCCGACGAAAGCTACCGAAGCTGGAGATCCCGTTCAAACGTACGTGACCAATTCACGCACGCCGCGCGCACCGACGGCGATAACTACCGCAGCGAATCGACGCCGGTTCACCGAGCCCGTCGGCGACGTTCATTTACGAAAGACTCTGCAAAAAGCCGAAGCATCTACTGTCGAACGCCCTGCAATTGATGCGCCTATCATTCCCCCTGTTCTCCCCTTTCTTTCAGTGGACGATATCCTTGAGATTTCCGCGAAGTCCCGCGAGACAGAGCACATTGCGCTTTTCCATACGGGATAAAATGTGCCGGCGGCGTGTCTGAAATTCGCCGCCCCCTCTAAAATTCATGCGACGCCCCATTGTTTCGTATCTTCGCGCGCGCTCCCTTATGAATCTTTTAACCGGCCAGACCGCGCCGCGCCGGCCCCGCTCGTCCGCGCGAAATTTGTACCTGTTTATCCGCTGAGGAATCGCGCCTACGTGCCGTTGCGTTTCCACCAACGAAGACGGATAGACGAACGGGTCGTCTCCGGCTCGGAAAAACGCGAGGGCAATACCGCGGCGACTCCATTCGCGATTATGTTCGTTCGCAGAATGAAACGATTGCGCGCCCGACGTGCCAGCTGTCGCAAACGGACCACGAACGGTTTGGTGGAGTAATGGTTCTTAAACTTTGCGTCTGCCGGCGGGCAGAAGAGTCCGCACTTCCCGCTCGGCATATGGGACGCGGTGAGGAGTGCACGATCGCGGCCACTTAAAGGAGAGCTCGCTGCGGAGAACCGGTTAATATCGCCGCGAGAGATCGTTCGGCGAACTCTCTTCTGGCATTGTTCCCTTGGACGCCTCACGGGATCGGTGTTTCCTTTCAACCGCGAATCGTTTGGCGCCAGATGATGGAACCGTAGGCCCCGCTAAACGCCCCCTTTTGCGTTCCCTTTCGTCCGGAGGAACGGGTTGACGCGGCGGCCTCTTTTTGGTAAACTCGATGGATGTTCGTGGAATTGTTTAATGCAACAAAGAAACGTTTGCTAAGCAAAAAAAAAAAAGCAAAGACCACATGTATATTTTTCGTTTCATCCCCGCCATCCCATTGTCCTCATTCCTTTTTCTTTTTACCGAGCAAGTGTAATTCCAAAAGGAGCATTTCATTGGAGAAAAAAAGAAAGAAGAATTCGGCTCGAGAGGCGTCGGCATTGTATGCAGCCGTTACGGCCAGGAGTTATCGCGGCTGAACTGCATTCGGAACGAGCCCCGGATAGAAGGGGGAGCGAACGGCGAAGGGAGAAAAGTAGCGAGAGGGTCTTTGACGCCAATGTATTATTTATCACCGTGTATGACAAGCATTTTCATGTTAATGGCGGACCTCGGGGTCATTACCTCCGTATATAACAGTGCGACTGTGCCAGATTTGTACCAGGAGAGAGAGAGAGAGAGAGAGAGAGAGAGAGAGAGAGAGAGAGAGAGAGAGAGAGAGAGAGAGGGTGTGCAGGTAGGGGAGGGCGGTGAGCGAAATCCGTCGCGCGCAGATTACGTTACGCGTGACACAATAATTAGCCACGATGCGGCTGTGAAAGTAAAGTTTGTTGGGGAACGCGGCGAATGATCGATTCGGGGATAATTAAAAGAATGGCGAGAGAAGGCAGGACCTTTTTTTTTAAGGGTGGAATGTTCCCCTTTTTTATAGTGAAACAAATATTATGATGTAATTGGAGAAAAATAGAGAAAAGTGCAAACTACTTAATTCATATGATTCGTTAAATCAAGTCTTTTGCGATTTTTAATATGCTGCAAAATTGTTTAGTGCATTTTCGAATAAAATTCTATGTCGCATTGTTAGGGGTTCACAGAAGATATTTTTGAGGGTGAGACGATTCCTGAATTTTTTACAGTAGAAATAATCAAGGTGTAATTAAGAATATATTAAAGATCGCGAGTTATATAAATGAATTAATTCGCATAATTCACGAAACAGACTCTATTCACGATTTCCAACATTCCGCAAAACTTTTTAACGCGTTTTCGAATAAAACTCTGTATCTACGACAGTGTTGGGCGGTGTCCTCCCCGAAATGAAAAATGAAGTAATTTGGCGAACCGGTCCGCATAAAGCTCCTTTTTAATTCCCCGTATTAGTCGCGTACCTTTCGGGCCTTCACGTTCGCCGCGCATTTGATATATACGCGGCCGCGCGCGCGCCTCGGTTCGCGTGTGCCGTTTTCATTTGCGTAAAAGGTATCTGCATATCGCGGAGCAGAAGCGAGTAGCATCGACACCGATGAAAGCACGATTCGAAAACGCCGGGACGCGGCCGTTTCCCTTTGAGATCGCGCCGCTTTTCAATCACGGCCGGGCGAGAATCAAATTACACCGCATTACACGCGTGAAGCTAATTTCGTAGAATCGCGTGCAGATCTCTCACGTCATCGAGACGGTATCAATTATTCCAATTAATTTCACCTGAATCGACGTGCTCGTAAGAATACTGAATGGGAAATGAGATTGCAGCAACAATCCGACAGTTTTTCTGCGGCTGTTTAAAAAAAAAAGGTAGGACACTTTGTAAAGCTGTTCGCGCGAGGGAAACGTCGGTCGAAGCGGCGTTTCGAGTTTTCAACTGCCACCGGCTGGGAACGTGTTGCGAACAGTTTTGGGAGACGAACCGTTCGTTCGAACGGAAGCTTCAACGAAGACGCTGCGCACAGTCGATGGCTGCGCCACAAATAGGCAAACGGTGCTTCGAGCCAGCACAAATTTTAATACACCGATCGCTCTATCCGTACTTTTAATTACTAATTAATTATTGCGCCAGACGTGTCGAGGAAAGTGCGCCCCTCGGCGAGGCCCTTTACAAGCCCTGCACCTCGAATGCGCGGTTCGGGTCGTCGCATGCATATGGATCGCCGCTTTCATCGTGTACACACGAGTCGCGAATAAATATGTATGAGGCCGCGCGCATCGAGAGATTATACTCGTTACCGCCTTTCTTCCGCGCACGAATCGTCGTGATTTCCTTTCGCGCGCGGCTGCCCCTCGAATTCCATTCCAATATCAATCATGTTCGATTATCGTATCATTCGCACCCGTCCTAGTGTAGGATTCTTTAGAATTACCCCCGAGCGGTACGTCCGAGGGGTACTCTTCGCGGGGTGTATTAAAATGGGCCCGTTGCGAGGACTGCTGGGATACCCCTTCAATCCGATCGGCTCTTATTTCACGCGGCACAGACTCATATTTCACCGGGTCGGATGTAAAGCCAATTGAATCCCTCCGCAGAATTACCTACGAGGCGTCTCGCCGCGCCGGAGAAAAGGTGGCGTAAACGAATTCTCAATGCGATAATCCCCGATGATTCATTCCGTGTCTCCGCGCGCGCGCTGCCTAACTGGCGGGCGTGGGATCGATTAAAAGCCGTCAAAAAAAAAGAAACAGAGTAATAGGTTGCACGTAAGTAATAAACGTTTTCTCGTCGTCTTCGATTCTCTCTGAAGCAAAGGTAAACGAATACTCGTGATTGACCTATTAGAAAGAAAAAAAAGCCGTGTAAGATAGCGGTACACCTTTGGAGCAACCGATCCCGCAAGTCCGCTGAAATCTGATAAACTCGGCTAATTTGAATAACCCGCGGTGCATTATCGAAACGCGATATCGGGCGGCGGGCAAATGCGGCTAGGCGCGCGTATCGAAACACGCTTTTAATGCATACAGATTAGATCAATTTATAATAAGCCGGCTTCGTGTACCAACCCTCAACCCCCCCTCAACCGCCCCTTTATCCGCCACTTGCCGCAGTATCGTCGTTAGCCAAGCTCACTTTCGATCCGTCCGCGATATATTTGTATTTATACTTTCCGTTTATTGCCATAATGCGAAATTATCGCTATTTATTGGCCGGCCAACGGCGGGCATACGCGTAACGCGTGCACACGCGCTCACGGGTCATTGATAAAACGCGGAATGTCCGACGGTGATAATAGAATAGCCGAACGCCGTCCTGGGTTCATTAACACATTAATCCACGACTTTTTAATGCCGCGCGTTAATCCCATTAGCCGCGCGCGCACGTAAATGAATCTTAATACCGATTTCGAAACGAGGGCGCAACGACTACGAGAGATATTCGACGCGGAATTTGTCGCCTTGTAGAACGGAAGGAAGGGAAATTGGCCTGTTTTATAGGGAGACGTTTGTTTCGATTGTGAAGTGATTTTTCGTTATGCAATTTTTAATAGCGATAGTACGTTGTGAATGAAAGGGTTGAAAGGGATGACGACCTGCGTTATTTTGTTGTACAGTAGGAGTGAAATTAGGACTGAGACTTTGCGAGATTTTTCTTCAGCGCTCTTTCTTGTTGGTCGAATAGATTATACGGTACATTCTCTATAAGTTACGGTAAAAAGAGACCCAGAGACAGAGTCACTTAGCAAGTTTCCGTCACTCGCGTGTAGATCGGAACAGTGTCATTTATCGAGAGTCCGCTGTATCAAGGATCTGATTTAATTAAAGCTTTCTGATATTTCGGAAAACGATCCTGAAGAAGAAAAACAATGGGAAACCTTTCATTTCGCAAGGAATGCAAGCAATACCTTTTGAAAAGCCTTCTTTCTCCTTTAAGCAAAGGATTTCTTCATTCCCTTCGTCAACAATACGATTCACTTCGCAGGATCCGTTTCCTGTACAATTTTATTCCCTATCTGCTTCATCTTCCCCTCTGTCTCTATCTCTCTCTCTCTCTCTCTCTCCTCGTTCGTGGGGTGTTCGCCGGTGGTATTCCAATTTCCAGAGACGATGTATCTTCCCAGTTGGCTGGTTGCTCTCGCGAGCAAAACCGTGGGCTTGCCAACTGGAAGTTCATTAACGAACTAAATTACCGTATCCGTTACTTTTATCGTTTGCCACCGCGAACCGTAGGAGTAGGTATAGAGCGCGGTGCACTACTACGACCACCCGCCCCCCGCCGCGAAATCGTTTCTGACGATATTTGGCTCCGTACACGGTTCCACGGACTAACTGCCGCAAACAGAATTTGCGAATATCCCTAGTGAAGTGGAGCAACCGGAGTTTCCCGTGCAGTGCGCGACGACGCTATAACAATAACTCACTACCGTGTACGAGATCTCGCTCGTTCCCGGCTTAGCCCTACCAACGGGTCCCGCGATTCGTCATTTTTACCAGTTTCAATGTTGCCGGGTGGTGGATGGTTCTTAACGGCTTGATAATTATTTGCGATGGGAGAGAGGGGTTCTCTTAGTATTAATGCAAAGAAGAAAATTAATTAAGGGTAGCTTGTTCAATCCTTAATTAACTCGATTCCTCATTTCACTCTCGACTTGATCCCTAACAAGTCAATAATTTACACTTGTCACGATTTGTTATCTATCCACGATGAGGGCGGTACTACTTTCCCAGTGATATATAAACTCGCTGTACGGGATGCCTGATAATAGACACCGGGTGCATAAGTTGCGCGCGTACCGGCGTGTCACACATGGTGCCCTACAACTAAACTATTATTTTTAATTTATGTTCTCAATTTGCCGACTAACGAAGCTCAACGGGGCGGCCGCGGCGGGATAATTAATGCTAAGCCACCGGCGCGCGCCGCCTCCCGTAAAATTATCCGGCTGATAATTTTTGTCGAAACGCTCCCCGTTAAACCGTGTACGTACGCGCGCGGATAATCACCTCCCCCCCGCCACCCTATTTACGCGCACACGCGCCACCCCCATTTTCTTTATCAGCCGTAACGAGATATGGTAATTCGCGTCGGGGACGATATTTTTCTTCGCTCGATGCTGCGTTACGTTAATAAGAATTTTACATTAAACATCTCGATGGATACGTTTCTTCTCTATACGAGAAGGACCGGAGAGGCTTATTTAAATTCCCGTTCGCTTCGGAGCAACCCCCCGCGCCGCCCCGAATCTCGTCCGGACGGCCCATAAATTACAACCCTCTCCCATTGTTCCCGTAACGAAGCAGGGACCGTCGGATACCGCGCTCGTGGCGATCCGCATCTCCGACAGGTGTTTCTCGGTATCGACGCGGGGAGGAACGGTAAAGGAACGAAGGGAAGAATTCTCGGGGGGCGAGAGGATTCGGCTGGCCCCGCGGCTCTGTGCAACAATGGGCCTGTATGTCGCGCGGCACATGCGTGCGAAATCGTATTAATTTATCGGCGGGGCAATCACAAGGAGCCGTGCATTAGCCAGCCGGCTACGAAGAACTATACTTTGGAATGTTTACCATGTTTCGCTGTAGATATAATATGAAGGTTCCGTAAGTATGGGAGTATGATGCGGTTTCAGATTCGAACGCGAAAGCGTCTTTGCGGGTAGCGGAAGATTGCGTTGGTCTCTCAGAAAGGTACTCCTCGCGCCATCTTTTGCACAACAGGTAGACTAAAAGGAGGGCCGGACCTTGATCCATACTACTTGCGGCCACAGTACTGCGTACTTGACTACTTGCACCGCGATATCATGCAATAAACATCATCCACGTATTAAATCATGAAATCCGAAACGAACATTTTCTCTCGCGCTAATAATTGACCCGCGATTAATAACGAGGGCGCAATACCCGTTCTCCGAACCGAGAAGAGGATCGGTACGAAACTAATTACACTCCCATCCCATTAGGACGCACTACAAACGAAGCAACTTGTTTCGCCGTTAGTGAAGAGTAACGGAAGATGGGCTGCAACGGAGAGTGGTATATGATCGAAAGTAAGGAGTTCATTTATATCTATTTCGAGGAGCAACTTCGAGGGAGTGGAGAGGGTGGGGGTGGAAAGTACATACGTGTGGGGAAGGATCAAACGAGGGGATGAAGATGGGAAAATGGTCCGCGCGCAGTTACGACTTTGATTCCCTTCTCTCGCCGGGGAAGGGAGTATCCTTGAAGGAACGGTGAACGGGCGAGACGCGATCGAGCGGGGAGAAAGAAGATTCGAACAAGGGGGTGAGCACGCGAGGCTGGGGTCCGTCTACTCCGAGACTGGCGAAAGTACGACCGAGACTCGCTTCCCACATCCCGTTTGTCTCGTTACAGTTTACCGATACGGGGCCGTTCCATCGTAGAATGCGCGATGACACTTTGAAACCACTTGAAAACTTCGCGCCCGCGCGCGACAACGATACAGAGGACAGGGGAGAGAATCTTCGGAGAGTGGACGGCGCGGGGAAGGTGTGTCTTTTAAGTGTTGGGAATTTATTGGGAAATAATGGAGCGAGTTTGCCCGTCGATAACTCGTCGAGATGGAATCCTCCTCTGGCTGTACTCCTTTTTATATATATATCCTTTCTGCCAACCCTTTGAAGTCTAAATTGACCCCCGTCGACGACGACCATTACCAGGATCTTCTCCTCCCATCTTCCCACCCTGGAACGTTTCCTCGCTCGCTTCGAAACGGACTCGCGTTCTCGCGAGCGGATCATGATAATTGTCAAAGGCTCGTCTTCGGGAATTGCTGACCGCTGTATCCCCGCGTGACCCGGAGCGATAAAGGGAGCCTGCCCTCGAAGGGACGAGCGGATCGACGGAATCGAAGAATTCGAATGGAACTGCTTACAGCAAGTATTCTTTTCCTTAACGAGGATTAAATAACATCTCACTGCTCGCTGCAACGGGGCTCAATCTTGTCACCGGGCGTAATCACATCCGGGACCGTCACAGACGATGCCGCGAGCGGTTAATTAGACGAATGCAAATGAACTTTATTGACGGCGCCCCGAGATGAGAGGCGAGCAACAATCCGAGAGCGATTATCGAACCTTTCACGATGGCTGTTTTAGTGGCGCCACGGAACCGGCGGGCCCGGATTGAATGCGTTTCACTTCGATCGAGATTCGCATCATTAAAACGAAATGAAAACGACAATATGAAAGGTAAGTAGATCAAAAAGGTGAATGATCCTTCGACTCGATCTTCGCTCGTGATTGTTCGCAAATTAGCATGGAGAAGAGGGGGGTCCCAGGGGAGGCGCCACGGGGAAACGTTTCGTTTCGAAAACAGAGTGGCTAATCTCGTCCCAACGAAACTGCCGCTACACAAATCGATTCGCAGTCTTCCCGGTGGTGTATCCTAAGGGGGGGTGAATCGTGCCCCCCCTTCTCATCGCGCCGATTCCAATTTGCCGAGCGGCTCGGGACACGTACGCCCCGGGGCCCGTTATTTCTAATAGGAGATTTTCAAAAGTTGCGCCCGCAACCCTCCTCGTTAAGGGGTCAGTAATTGCGCACGCCGGCAACGTGCTAAGACGCTGCCAGCCTGGCCCGGCCTCCACGAGCGAGAGGAGAGTGCGCCGGACGGGGTGGGAAAACGTTATCACTGGAAATCACGCTAATCTAACGCCTACATCCGCACCCCTCCTGTTCACGAGCGTGCTTGACTTGATCCGACTTGTCTTTTTTCTAACGACCCCTCCTCCCTCTTACCTTCTACTTCGTTTTCTCCCGAGGAGCAGCGTGCTTCCCGGGGAAGCGAGGGCGCTCCGTCCAATCCGCAGCTACGAGACGACTCATCCCCTTAATTATCGGATAAGCGGAAGGGAACGCACCGTTATCCGGGGAGGATTCCCGATACAGAGGCGAGCGGACTTCGGGGCGAAATTTCCAATTACACTTCGCACCGAAGGAGAACGGGCCTAGCTGAACAAATGCACATGAATAGTGTTCTCATAGAAAATAAAATTTACACGCTTTTCGCGAGGATACATTCGCGGATGTCTCCCGTCGATGGAGAACGAATCGACCCCCTCAGCACGTCCGGGCCCCCGTTTACAGTCCTCGCAGCGGCAATAATATAAATCCTTCCCGTTATCGGGCGGAATTTATTGGAGGATATTATCGAACGTCGATTATCACGATAGCATCGCGACCGTACGTATACAGTCAGCCGGACCGGTGTATCCGCCCCACGCGATACTATTATTTATTACGAAAGCATTATTTATTGCTAGACCGGCGGTGATTTTTTTTTTACTTACTCTCCACACAGTCTCTCGCCATCGAATTCCTCCCGACTGGAAACTCTGGAAGCGAGTTCATACATCTCTCTCCTTTCGTATCTTCATATTTTCGCGTGGGGGTCGAGAGATCGCCGTTTCTACTCGCGCTCGGGGGAACGTTAAATAAACAGCGGCGAGGATGGAATCGCCGGATACTTGCCACGTGAGAGTAATAACTGTACCACGGACTTTGGTGCATTTATGGCGAATCCGAAGATGCGAAATCGCACGGAATGCATTTGACATGCATAATAATACGAAAACACATGAAATTGCACGAAAATAAAGATAACGATCGCGTTCGAAAGCAGCTACCCCCTGTCTTAAGGGAAAGCGTGTAGGGGGTAAAAAGGCTCGTGGAAGAAAATTGCGAGATATAAAATACGAGGGTGCGCGTGCAGGTTCGAAACACCCCCTCACCGGTAAGCCTTTTCAAGGGCCACTTACTGTTTTAACTTCTCCGCCGTCGTTAAACCGATGGTCGGAAGCCTAACGTCCCTCGTTCCCTGCGCGGCCGGTCGTTAACCGTTTCGTTACAGCCGGGAATCGTCCCTCGTTTACATGGGAAACAAGCGAGCCGCGCGCTCGTTCGGTAAAAATCGAGACATCCGCTCGCGCGGAGGCGCGAAGCGATTCGCGAGTGATCTTCGCCGGTGTCGAGCCTCGCCGCTGGTCGTTTCCATTTCAAAGTCCGACGATTAACGCCGGCCTAACTTGCAGAAGCGTTTCGCGTGGAGCGTATACTCGTTACGTTCCGTCGTCGCGGCGATCGATAACGGAAGACGAGCCACGATTCCGTGCGGGAATCCTTTGAACGCGTCTTTGATTCGCGAAACGTGTGGCGCGTTCGACGAGAAGAAGTCGCGGCGGCATTTCGATCGTTTGTCAAAGCTGAATTTATCGAGTCTAAAGTGAAATGTATTATTATTAAAAAAAAGGATAGGGTTGTTCGATGGATCGTGGGGACGCAAATCTCCATACGCCGGACCGCCAAAAGTCGACCGCGCGGTAGCGAAAAAAAAAAAGGCCCCGTTACGATATTCGGATCGTTGGAACGATTCTAGCCGGCGCTCGGACAAAGGTCGAATCAATTCGACCGATTCCGAATTGAACGGAATCGAATTGGTAACGGCGACGAAGGCTGGACCCGGGTGTCTGGTCGAAACGAGCTGGGGGCGGCGCGGGGGCGAGGCAAAACTGTGTAGCGATTTATTCAACGCGAGAGCGGAACGGCCCCCGCCGTGCGGGATCGCACTCTATCGGGCAATAACAATTATTAGCATCGCGCGGCATGGAAGTGGCGCAATAATATGCATAGGAAGGCTTACCGCGTTTCCATTACATTAGCCTTCGCGCGCGGTCGCGTCAAACGATCCGGAAATAAAGCGGAATTGCATATCGGAAACTTGCCCGTCTGGCTACCGGCCAGGCGGGCACCTCCTAATTCTGTCCCTTGGAAAAATCGACGCCTCGATCGTACGTTTCTCCGTCGAGGAGCCGATCGCCGAGCGGACGGAGAACGGCAGAAGGAATTGGTATATTAACTTGCGTGAGTTACAAGGGGATTATTACGATGCGAAGGAAGCGCTCGGGATATTTTCCTTTTATTTCCTCCTGGGGGGGGGAAAGAATTATTGTTTCACGGTGGAGTAGAATTTTATCTACCCCTTGAATGCGTTAGTTTAATACGTTTTTTATAATCCCTTGCTCTATCAGGAATAATGAAAAGAAATAGCAAATCTCCCTAGACAGAAATTGCGTAAAACGGGAGTGGAAAAGCCAGTTCCGATGAAGACCGTTCGATTACACGATACGTTATCGCAACTCTCCCTATTCAATAAGAAGGATTGCTACCCGAATAGTCGCGCATGAACGGCCTTTCAAGGCTGGGGAGCGAAGGCTGATTTTTCGCGGACGAATCGAGCTGAGTTATGAAAACGCTGTCGGCCGCTGGCCGATGTCTTTCAAAGAAAATCCATTTGCCGCAGAAGCGGATTCTGGGCCGTGTCCAAGGTACTCTAATGCCGGCCACTCCTATCGGGCCAATTGCCACTGCTACTGGCAGGACCCGATTATACCGTGAACAGATATCGTTACGTGAAAGAGATGGCGATTGCCGATACACTTTTCAGACGTATTCATAAGCTCCGTGGCCGAACGATCGTTTAGTCGAACGTCCCCTCCCCCAGCCACGGCAATGGGGCTTGTCGCTCCGGTTATCGAGCACCGCGTCCGGGACACGAAAGTCACGTTCGTGCTTCGGGAAATATCGTAATTCTACAAAAGTATAGAAGATCGACGGAGAAAGAAATGAAGTATAATGATCGATCGATGTTAAAATTGTATTCGATTGTATTCCCATAAATGTGCATTGTCAAACGTTCAACGTTCTAGGTATTCTAGGAGATCTCCAGGGGACGCGTTGGCGTAGGAAAGTTGCCGAACTCGTACAAAGTGCAAAGCGCGGTGGGGGCCGGACCGAATATAATCGGATCGCGCCGACTGTAATCAAACGGAAAGCGCATCGACCTCGCCCCTCCCTGTGAATCGTGATTCCAGGAGACAGCGACTGGACATTTCTCGGAGAGGGATGGAGGAAAGTCAATGCAACCGTACAGCAACAAATTCCATGGGAACGCGGCACGGCTAATCCTCTTTCCCTTGCCATGGCCGCGCTTACTTCACCGCCCTGTCCCTCACATTGTTCCCCAAGTCCGTTACAGAACGGCCCTTCGTTTTAGGGACACTTGGGTACGTTTCACGCGTGCCTTCACGCATGCAATATGCGGATCGATGCGAGGGTTTCGCGGAGCTTTCCCGGACTACGAGCCCGTACGAATGTCCCGCGGAAGCCTTTCGCGACCCTTTGTCGTCGCGACGAATACCCGAGGGAAAACTGATTCGTTGCTCGTGCATTTTTCCCGAGCCACCGAATTTGAGCGGTACGGCTCGATCGCTGGTCAGCCCGTCGTGCCAATACAGTAGGGTCTCTACGAGTGACGGTAAGTCGGGACTCAGAGACCGTCGCTTAGTAAGTTTCCGTCACTTGCGTGTAGATGGGAACGCCGTCACTTATCGAGAGACTACTGTATTAAGAAACGGCGACCCGAGTGGAGAGGAACGATGAAAGAATCGTCGGCGAGCGAAGTGTAGGTGATCTCGCCGATTACAGAACGAGTCTGGAAGATCCCTTTCATGTTCTCCTTTCGGGGAACGAATTCGAGTAACAATTCCGAGATTACGGCGCTACCGAAATGAAATTTCATTCGCGAGTCCCGGAGGAGCAGGGTTTCAAGGGGGTAGGCACACCCTCCTTAAGTCTCCCCCTTTCTCTCGTCCGGGGGTTGCAGCCTCCGCCAGTCTCTTCCAATTTTCTCTTCGTTCCGTGGAGATGCTCCGGTAGGGATACGCCACCGGGGAGTTTCAAGGTAAGATTTCGTCACGGGATGATATTATTCCGTACGGCAGGAAGAGCTACTCGCACGTAGAGCTACGGTGGATTCTCGGCAAGTGAGGGTAAATCGGGACCTCGGGGCCGTCGTTTATCGTATAGAAGTGCTTCCGTACTTTCTTCTTTCTTTAAATGAAATTCTCCCTGTGCCGATAATTATCGCGCACTGCCGATAGTTCGTTGTCATTATTGACCGGAGTATTTACGTGTTTATAATTAAATGGAAAAGAAAAATAGCCACTGGGCAGACAGATTGGATTGTCGTGGGAACAGAAACGAAGATAAGCCAGTGATTTGTCCGGGGGATTATTTCGACAAATCGAGATAACTATCCAGAAACGTTTACTCCATATACGTGTAGCAGCCCGTTGATTAGCATGCCGTGCAGAGATAAGCGGCCTAACCGTGACGATATAGTTGCATGTGACAGGTGCATAGGGCCGTTTCGCCCCAGACAATTTACGCTGTTGTCGTAATCTTGAACCATCGATGCGGAGAATAAAACGGCTAAAACAATTTCATCAATTTTCCTAACAAGTTTCCAGAACGGTCCATTAAAACCGTCGATGAAGCTAAACAGTTAAAAGGAAAATACAAAATAAGAACAACCCGGTCGCATTCGAATTAGAACAATTCCAGCAATGCAATAAATTTGATGGGCAAAGTACCATGGCAGAATGACGCTCTGAACCAAATGGTCGCCATTCAGACACAACAGAACGCACATACCGGTTTGCAATTACCCCGCGCCGTTCGCAATAGAAATACAGCGGCTTATCGGGGGCAACAACCGCGATAACCGTAACCCGAAGCGGCTCGCGATATTAGCCCGAAAATACAGGAACGTAAGCATCGTAACGTGACAGTTTCTGGAGCACGGGGGATAGCTTACTTCCTAGTGCAACAGCAGGAAGTGCGGCGCGGCGAGCACGAGTGCAGCTTCGGCCCCGTTGCTCCTCGACGCTCCAGGCCGGCGTGACGTAGATAGGAAGCGAACAATAATTGATCGAGCCCTCTAAGCTTCGGCTATAAGCTCATGATCCTGTTATTGCAGATACGCATAGCCGCGAGAGCCCCGTCAACCCCGCTGCCCACATATCTAGACGCAACCCCGTTCCGCCGCAGATTTGTATCGCGTTCGCGTGTCGATCGAGAAGATTGGCGGGATCAGTTTAATCGACGCCTGTCGAAAAATTATTACAACGTTTCGTCGAGAACGATCGGGGTCGATGCGAGAATATTCCAAGAACGAAAAACGAATTGCACTGATCGATAATGATTCAGAGAATATTCCCTCAAGTAAATTGGCTTTGAGGGATTAATTAAACACTTGTGTTAAAAGCGAGAATTAATAGCTTGTGATACTGGAATGTTTAATTGAGAACGATTGGGGTTGATACGAGAATATTCCAAGAACGAAAAACGAATTGCACTAATCGATAATGATTCAGAGAATATTCCCTCAAGTAAATTGGCTTTGAGGGATTAATTAGACACTTGTGTTAAACTTGACAATTAATACCTTGTGATACTGGAATGTTTAATCGAGGACGATTGGGGTTGATACGGGAATATTCCAAGGATGAAGAACAAATTGCACTAATCAATAATGATTCATAGAGTACTCCTCCAAGTAAATTGGCTTTGAGGGATTAATTAAACACTTGTGTTAAAAGCGAGAATTAATAGCTTGTGATACTGGAATGTTTAATTGAGAACGATTGGGGTTGATACGAGAATATTCCAAGGACGAAAAACGAATTGCACTAATCAATAATGATTCATAGAGTACTCCTCCAAGTAAATTGGCTTTGAGGGATTAATTAGACACTTGTGTTAAAAGCGAGAATTAATACCTTGTGATACTGGAATGTTTAATCGAGGACGATTGGGGTTGATACGGGAATATTCCAAGGATGAAGAACGAATTGCACTAATCAATAATGATTCATAGAATACGCCTCCGAGTAAATTGACTTTGAGAAACTAAGTAGTTTAGCATCTCTGTTAAAAGTTACAATTAATACGCTGTAACTATCAGAATGTTCTGCAGCCGCGTGTTGCAAGGTGCGCTCAAGCCACCATCCCCGAATTAGACGTCCATTCTTGGCGAATTAAGGAGCGTCCCGAGGAGGGGCTGCGAGCCCGTCAAGTTCGGAGGATTCGCAAATTGACGATTTACGGTCACCAAACAGGACGATAAGCGAATGCCTGCAGGCTTAATGGGCCCCGGGGCCATAAGCGGCGGGGCTTCGGCAAGATTTGCATGACAATGCCCTGTCATTACGCGCCCGGCCCAATGAAACGTCGAGCACACACCGTTTGCTCGGCAAGTGTTTATTACCGATGCACCGATGCAAATGCAATGCCGTAACCCAACAGAGTGGCGCATCGGTGATCCCCTCTCTCGGGAAAGGGCGACAAAAAAAAAAAGGACGGAAGCCACCCTGAAAATTGGAAGAAGCTAAAAAAAATCCTATGGGATTGTGAAACGATTGAAAAGGAATCGTTCCTTTCATTCATTCGCCGGCCTCTTTTTATTATTATTTCATAATCCGAGCCTGTTTCGGTGTCCGAATTTAAATTGTCCCTACCCACCCCACGGCCTCTCTTCTCCCTTGGCTGTTAGCCCGACTCCTGGCAGCGCGTCGACGCCATTGAGGAACAATAAATGATTATTGTCGAGACTATTACCGGCGGAGCGGCGGCCAGGCCCCATTGGAACTGTTCGGTGGTCAGTTACTCTCGTTGCATGTGGTCTTGTGTGTACAAGCGGCGCGCGTATATACGTGCCACCATTATTTCTCGTATCTCGCGAGCCCATGCGCGCTACCCACCCACCGGGTTTCGCTACCTACAACAGCATCTCTTCGCTTCTCTTTCACCTCACCCTCCGTTCGATTCTCCCCCTTTCTCGTTCTGTCACTCTCCTCCTCTGCCTCCCCTTTCGCCCTCGGCTTTATCACTAAAATACTGCCGATACGAGCAAACAGACTGCACACACTTAATTCGACTCCCGGCCCCGCCGTAAGAAAGATAAAACGATTCTTCGCCGAGATTGGCGGGGAAGGAACGGGGCAATAATTGACCGGCGAGAATTAGTGATCCACGTTTGATTGGTAATCCTTGCAGAAGCCAGGTAAATCGGATGAATAATTATGAATTTTAATCAACTTTTCTGCGATACCAAATCTTGTTGAATATACTTCAAATTCCTCTCTCGCCAGGGTTCGACGCACGCTTCAAATAGAACACGTTACTTTTGTCCCCGGTACGTTCGGAAGGGTTGCGAAGATGTGATCGATCCCGTCGCTCCGCCGTGCGTAGCACAAACGACATTGAACAAAAAACTCGTTACGGACGCTCAAATACCATTGGATCGCGTATTCGATTAAAGAGTAATGCTTCCTCGCCGGGCGCACAAAAGCTGAAAGGCTACAAAGCGACCTACGATCGGAAAATAGTCCTCGTTACAGTAAGACTCTCGATAAGCGACGGTGTTCCGAGCTACACGTAAGTAGAGGGAAAGTTATCCCCGCCAATCAATAACACACGTCGGAACTTTGGCCCTGGCTCGTAGGTTCTATCAAATTTCGCTCCTTCTACAGGATAAGTGACGGTTTCGAGGTCCCAATTTACCGTCGATAATAGAGAATTTACAATATCTACAATCTTTGTAAGATTTGGAGTGTTTATTATTGTAATAAGAGAACGGAGAAGCCAGTTTCGGTCCTTCTACGCGATAAGCGACGGTTTCGATGTCCCTCTTTACCGCCATTTACAGCGAATCTACTGTACCCACATACCTATCACGGGTCGCAATTAAAAAAAAGACACTCGCGCTCTAATTGTACAGTAACTTCTCTTACAGGCTTCTCCTCAGCAATGCGCCCTTATTGTTTCGCACACCTGTGTTTTCGATTGGCACCGGGGTGGGGCGAAGCCGGGCAAAGGTGGCGGCAAACGAAGCTTGATAAGCTTCTAAAGGAGTTCCAACTACGCCGGGAATCGATGCAATCTGCTCGATAAATAGAGTCATAACGAAGCGCGCTCGACAGGGAACAGGGGGATATATATATATATTGGAACGTCGGGGATTTTCTGTTTCGCGAGGGGGCGGGTAATTGTGAGCCAGCAGGCGTGGCGGCGAATTCTATCAGCTGGGAGTAGCAAAGGTGTTGCAGCATCCTGCAAGGGCGCTTTTAATCAATTTTCAGGAAGAACAAATCCTGTAAATGGTATAACTTATGCTCGTCACCAAACGATATTTTATTAGAACACCCAACTTCTTCCATTGCATGCGGAAGGACTATTAATCAAAGGGTTTGCGACCCCCTCAGACTTATTGTCCGAACATCCGGGATGTTCGGCAGCCACGATTTGCTTCCTCCCGAAATTTCGCCAGCCCGCTAACCTAATTCTCGATAGGAGATTAATCGTATAATTCAAGCCGCGGGGACGATAACGTGTATGCGGGCCAAAGGGAATTATATTCGGACTCGGGAGAGTCGATTCGATCCTCCCCCGGTGCATAAGAGAGCGGACCCGACAGCGGAGGAAATTGGACGGCGAACATTCGCCACGGAATACTTGTATGATTCTCCGTCACTTAAGCATCTCATTGTCCGAACGAGAATTTGTCAATTACGACTCGTCTTCGGCGAAGAAGCTGTTGGAACGCGAGATGGGAGGGGACGATACACGGAAAGCGACATGCACGCGCGGCCGGGGAGAAAGAAAAATGAAGGAGGCCAGAGACACGGTGTGTCCCAACGTGCGATTAGATGACTTGTCAACCTACGAGAAAATTGCGTTTTACAAACTTGTTTCGAGGAAAGAATTGGAGGGAATTGCGGGAGGTAAAAACAGGCGCCGTGCCCGCCGCAAAGGGAGTAAGAGACAGGCGAAAGGGGAGTCCGGGAGGAGAACGAAGGCGGAGAGAAAGGAAGAGCCCCTCTTTATATTAGGGCGGAACAGTCTAAACCGAGCTTCGAGCGATGCAAAGTCGCCGCGCGCCTCTTTCTTTTTCCCTTCCGCTTCTCCATCTACTTGCTCCTTACAAAGGAGGGACACAAATTGCCTCGGAACTTAGTTTCGCCGGATATAAAGGACTCTCCCGATCGCGTTAGCCCTGATTGATCCGAGATGACGATTGTCGGGGCGACTCTTCTTATCCTCGCTCCGACGCTCGTAACCGTTCGCAGTTTTCCGATGCCCAGAACGAAGCGTCCGCCGGCTGGACATTTGTTTAAACAAGATGATCGCGTTACGTCGCTGGACGGTCAGCAAAGAGCAGCGTGCGCTAGGCAAACAGGGTTGATGCCGTTAAAGAGGGCTGCTGGCGTTCTCTCTTGGGAAAGTTTGGCCGGTCTTCGGCGGACCTTCCGAAGGGCGGAAGTTGCGTTTATGAAGTTCACATGCGCAGGAGAGGAAAAGAGAAAAGACTCTGTCCAGTGGAATAAGCTCCGTCCCCGTTTCATCCCCTATCTTTTCGCCTAATATAACGATGGAATAGGGTAAAAATCATTCGAGCCGTGATTCTTTCGGATTTCACGGTCCACAGCCACGATATATCCCGGGCTCATGACTTTCCGCGTCGATTGGCTTTCGCGCGGGGCGGCGGCGTCTTATTTATGCCGCGTGAACACGAAGCGAAAGGCCGGAATTATTATTATCTCGCCCGTTTATTCGCTCGGCCCCTCTCGCGGCGATCCGCCACGCGGACCGAGCAGCGTCGACTTTAATCCTCGGAACGCGACGGGACTAATAAAACGCGGCGCGATTAATAAAAATGCAACGTTCACCCGCACCGGGCTTCGAGAGAAAGATTTCATCGATCCGTTCTCGATTTTAAAGCAACGTGTCTAATCTTCCCTCCGCCGTGTCGAGCGACAAAGCCGCGCGCACGTCCCGGAGAGAAGGTTCCCTCGTCCGAGCGGAGCGGAAAAGAGTTTTCCCAGCCGGAACAAGCCCGTTCCTTTATCCTGCTTACGCGAGAGCATAACAAGCTTGCGATTCGCGTGCTTATCGGTGCAAAAAAAAAGAAAAAAGAAAAAGGAGAGCTGCATACACGGGGCTAACGACCGGAGGGGAACACCAAAGGCCTGGACAAACGAGTTTTCGAATTTTCCGGCCGACCGGTCCGATGCAAGGGTCAACCGGGTTAATCTTTACCCCTCCGCCCCCGTCGCCCTTCCCCGTTTTGTCGCCCGGTGCATATGCACGACCGCCGCCCGTCCCTTTTTCTAACTTGCCCACTCGTTGCCGTTCAGTCCGATCCGCGTCCAAACGTTGACCCGTATTTTCCAAGCGCCCAGCTCGAACGGGATGACCGCTCGTCCCTCTCTCTCTCTCTCTGTCCGAGCGAAATTCGAGGGAAAAATTCCGACCAAATGAAATATTCCCCGGGGCCGACTGCGCGAGTTTGGACGTTTTCCGACTGATCGGACGCTGCAGCGTGGCCATTGACGCGGAAACCTCCATCCTGTTTCCGGCAGACCGAGCCGCAGCCGTCACTCCCTAATCTCTGACACCTACTTTCGCCCGTACGGATCCGAGCGCGAAAAATTCATCGACGAGTCCCGCGGCTCTGGTCGCACCCTCGCGCGCGATGCATTTTTATTTATCTCGAGAGCGGAGTGCCGGGAGGGTTGCGGCGATATTCGAACGCAGAGCTCGATAGGCGGGTTAACATTTCGTTAGAATCCGGAAGGCGAGAAAATACCGGTTTCTCTTTTTCAATATTTTTTAATGGACCCTTTCTACGGGCTGCTACGTTCCTCGAAGTCACGATTTTTGCTGAACTTTCGACCGGGTCGGGTCAATTTTACTGACCCGGTCGGACAATTGTGACCGACCCTGTGCATACTTTAAAATAATACTTCGTATAGAAATGATCGTGCGAAACATGGTCCAAGATTTAGCCGGTAGGATATATCCTTCGGCCCGGCGCAATATCCCGTTTATTGTTGCGGAAATAAAAGCAGCGGCTGGCTCTCAGATTATTGCGGACCGGGAGCGGTTTCCCTCGAAATCGTCCGGAACCCTTTTGTCGATACAGGAGCCAACGATTGACTGACCGTCGAGAAGTTTAACAGTACAATGCCTCCGTCGTTACAGCGGCGCGCATTGCCGCGGACGCGGTAGTAAATTCCTCGTACACGTAGAGAAAGGAACACAGAGTCGTGCACTCCAATCTGATCCTCCCAATTTCTCCTTTTTCTCTTTACAATATTATATCGTTGCCCCGCTGTTCCGTGGAACGTACGCGGAATCTTTCCAACGACTTTCACAATAGGGAGGAGTTCATGCCAGACGAGGGATCGACGAGCTATTGATCGAATTCATTCCTTTAGGATGAAATGTAATGTTTCATTTCCATTTCGTGTCGCTGCTTATTTCCTCGGTTTGCAAAGTAATCATAGTCGAATAGCCTGTTTAAAGGAACACAAGCTCGAAGTGGCTTCTGAATGGTTTCCCCATTTATTCCGCGATAGTTTATCGCTTTTAGTCTCTCGGCCCTGCTTTTTCGACATCCGTGGAGGGCAGACAGCGATCGAAGAGGAGGGGCGATGTCGGCTATCGAGGACAGAGAGACAATCGTCGTCCGACCGGATGGACTTTGTCGCTTCCACCTCCGATTATCCTTTGACCGACCTGCTACTGATGAGACAATAATACGAGGGAGGGCCACCGCTGGGAAAGATAAGAGGATCCAGTCGGATGGTAAGCGCGGACCCGGAACCGTTATTTCTCGTTATCGGTTTTTACGTGTGCGAAACAAACGGATCCGACGTCGGTAAACCCTTTGTGTTTCCCCGACGCTCGCTGAATCCGCGCCGCCGCAATACCCCCTTCTTCGTTTCTCCCCGAGTAAACTTGCGAGGAGGTCTGAAAGGATCGCCTCTGCGACGGCACAATGCAGCTGGGCTTCGATGCCTGTAGTGATTTAGTAATTACAGCCGGACCGTCGATAAGCGGTGTCTACCCGATAAGACGGCGGCCCGATCTGCAAGCGTAAGTGGCAGAAACTTATCCCCGCCACTCGCCATTCAGGTTAACGGGGTGGAAACTTTTAATATCAATAAATTTCCGCGTGGCAATCATCCGTTCGCGGTCGGACGGATCCGTTGACGCCGTCTTACAGTGGTTCGGCCGGATTGAAAAGTGTCTGGGTGGATTCGATGACGCGGAGGAAAGCGAGCGGGGCTGCGGAGAAAATAGAAGAGATCTAAGAGCCGCGCGAAAGGGGCTGGGGCAACGGAGGAAGAAAAACGTCGGAGGAAAGATGGGACGAGCGCGCGAGCGCGGGCCTCGATTATGTGATATAAAGTTGTCTGGCGGAGGTGCGGAGAGAATAAGGGGGCGGCGAGGGGCAGGGATGCGCCCCCGCGTTGATTGAGCCGCCACCTTCAACGTGCCACGAACACATGTGCCGGTGGCAACACTCTGATTGGAAGCCAGATGGGCTCTCTTCAGCCTTCCTCGGCTTCTTATCCTCTCGCCCCGACCTCTATTCTCCATCTCCGGCGTCCCTTTCCTCCGCCTGAGACGCGAGCGAGGGCCTCTCGCGCAAAGTGCCCCTCGATATATACCCCCACGGACGACCGTCGCGGCCGGGTGCTCTCTTCTGCATGCAGAACGCCCCGGGATCAAAATTGAAAACGAAGAGATAAAGGGACTGGAAAGGAGCAGATAAACTCCGCCCGTTTGGACACCCTATCAAGGGCTCCACCTGAAACTGTATAAAAGCGACATTCGTCAGGCTTTTTTTTTTTCTTAACAATCGATCGAGCTGCTTGAAATTCGAGTCATTTCACTGATGGGAGTTTCGGTCTCGGCGGAAGTTCAGAGACTTCCTGTTCATTTTATTCAAACTCTTTCCGGAGTTCTAACGCGGCCTGTCTATGGGATGATCGTCCGCGCAGAATTCTGGTATTTTACATTAATAGGATTCCCAAAGTTCGCGACGCCACTTGCGTATTCTTCTCTCATGAAACCGCGGCCCCATGCTCGGCATACATTAACGTATCGATTTTGTTCAAACTTTTCGCAGAATTCCGCCCGGCGAGTTTTCACTCTAAATGTAACGACGCGATTCATTTACATTTGTTTTTCTTTTTCGCGATCGATTCGAGTTCCATCGGGACTGATGGAAATTACGTTTCCACAGATCCGTGCCATCGAAACGTGGGAGAAAAGTCGTAGGCGCCGTTAGAAATTGACACGTGGCTCGGTAACAAGTGTCGCGAGGGTCAACGATTTAACGAAGCGTGCCCTCCGACAATTGGCCGCTCGAGGACAATGTTTGCCAAGACTTTATTTAAGTTCGTTACTCGAGAAGCCCGCGGTGGGATCTGTTGCTGACGCTTATTCTGAATTGGTTTCTTTTATACCCGCAAGATTCGAGGACGGCAATTAGCGAGTCCCGGTGCTCGCCCGGAAAACGGCAGCCGGGGATTTTCTGTCTTTAACAGCGACGAGGTGATGCCCGACTCTGCGCCGTGTTGCTCGTTAAAGTACTCGCGCCATTGCCGTAATTGTGGCCCCGTGAAATCCTGCGATTACAATAGCGCGTCTTGCAAGTGTACAATGAATTGGGACAACCTTTTGTACACCTTTCTTGTAATAACAAGGAAGAGGGGAAGCCAAGTGTATTTAAAACAATTTTTCATTGTTTCGTTAAAGAAAAGTGCAGTCAGGCATTGTTAATGAAGTGTGGGAATAATTGAAAGTGATTAGGAAATGGTAAATGGACCATTGCCACCACCAATGCTCCACCTATCGACCGTCCAATTTTTCCACCCCCGTCGAGATCCAGGGAAATCTAGTCCCGAGCAGAGGCAACAAACGTCGCGATCAGGGAGACGTGCAGGACGGTGTAACGTCAGTAGGTGTACAGGGTGAACGTAGACGGGCTTGTTAGGACGGGTTCGAGGGGTTTTCACGGCGGGTGGCATGGGTGTTATGGTGGCAAGGGAGACAGAAAGGAAGCCAGGGGGGGGGTGGTGTTTCCAGCCGGGACATGAGGGACAGTTCTACCCGGCTTTTACCCCGGCAGTCCCCAGAGGTGGCAGTCCCGTTGCAAGCCGAACCTAGTCTGTGGTTGCTGGCTTGTTAGATCCAGTTTGGGGTTGATCCGTGGAAGGGTGTGCGGGGGGGTGGCGGGTTGGCCAGCGGAGGGCGCCACTCTTCAGTAGACCGCAATCGGGTATGCAATTTACGTGGTGTCCGACCTCTGCGACCTCCACCCCCAGCCCCCCCCTTTATCCTCTGCCAAGCTTCAGCGTCAAGCCACCACCCGCCCCCTCCCCAACCCTCGTCTCATCCTCCGGCTGCAGGTTTCTCTAGCATTCGCACCGGTGCGCGAAACGAAGGGTCCAGGTGTGAGGGGGGCCGTGTTCAGCCGCCTCCACGCTCGATACGCAACAGTGAAAGCGCCTGCTAGTACACGGTCCTCTCGCAGCCTGAATATCCCCGGCGCGATTGCCCCGGGAGGGTGAGAAGCGTGCGGATACGGCGGAGGAGCGAAAGGCCGATGGCTGTCGCGAGCAGAAGCCCCCGGCGCGCGCCGCTCACGATGGGACTGCGCTTTCTTCCGACACCCGGGGAGCACACCGCGAGAGCAGGATTTCTCGTGGTCTTCGAGACGGCCCCCCCGACGCCGGTAATGACGCCCAGGAAATTGGAAGGCAGCGGCGAGGATTGAAATCGGCCGGGAACTAACTACACGTCACGGCCGGAGCGTTTCCATCGCGATGCGGCCGATTCCGAACGAATCCGTTTGTTATAAGAATGTTCTAGGAGCCGTCCGACACCCTCAGAACGAAAGAAACTTTCATTATCTCACGCTGTCCCCTGTCTAATCATGGGAGGGCGATTGTCCCGGGATTGACGAGGAATCCGGGTGTTTTAAAGGTCTCGGAGACTGTCTCCGACGCGTTCCAATGCAAACGTCAGGTCGACCTCGCCTAATGCGCGTGTTAATCGGCCGAGACTGTGTCGTGTACCTCAATTTACAAGCCTTATCACGACTGCCGCGTTTAATCATCGGGAATCGGGTTAATACGTATCAGCATTGCTACCATAACGGGTCGACTACTGAACGGCCAACTCGCACGCGAGGGAATCTGTTTAAAGGGCACATTCAGAGCGCGTGGGTGCAGTAATTAAAATTATTATTATACCAGGAGTTCGATTTGCCATTCTGCCTCGAAGGAAACGAACGAAAAATGTGTTTCATAGAATACTAGACCCGGCGCTCCTTCGAAATGTTAATGAAAATGTCAATGTGACAGTCATTTGACTGGCATCGTCTGAACCGTCATCGATACTATTTGACAAATAGATCAATCGACGACAGAATATAGAAAAAAGGGGAGCAATTTACAATTAATAAACGACTCCACGAGCCGGCACATTAATTAACCAACAGTTAACAGTGACAAGAGGAAGCTCGATTCGTCAAACGTTCAAACCTCCTTCCGGAATGTCCGAAGCACCTGGTCGACTCGAGCTAGTTCGCTGAGCAAACGAAGGAGTAACGGAGAATCGAGTCTCGGGCCTAGCGGTGCGCGCGACACGCTCGAGGGATGACAAAATGGGGAAAATGAAGGTAACGTCGAGGCGACTTGTGGAATAAGATAAATAAATGGAGCACGACTGTCCGTGTAGCACATTGTCGCCTACATAACTGGCGGCGCGAACGGGATCGGGAAGGCGGTCGCGGAGAAGATCTATTGCGAGGGCGGCAAGGTGGTGCTAGCGGATCTGTCCAGCCAGGGGCCGAAGATCGCCGAGTCTATGGGGGACAGGGCGCTGTTCTCGTGCACCGACGTAAACACACCCGCCGACCCAGATCGCCGATTTACCGAAACCCGGTAACAATTGAATCGGTGCCACCTAAGTGAATTGTTCGACAGGTGAGATCGGAGAAAGACATTCTGGACAGCATGAAATGCGTGAAGGAGAAATGGGGCGGCGTGAACGTGCTGGTGAACGCCGCCGGGGTCGTGGGCTACGAGGCTCTCTACGATTTCAAATGCAACAAGCCGCACTCGGTCGACATGTACAGGTGCATGTTCGAGACGAACGTGTGGGGCTTGTTCAACGTGACCCGGCTGATGGTGGGCCTGATGGGCGAGAATAAAACGGACGCGAACAAGCAAAGGGGTGTTATCGTCAACATGGCGAGCATGATGGCGTTCGAGCCGCCGCCCCAGCTGATCGCCTACGGTGCTACAAAGTCCGCTGTCGCCGGCATGACGCAGTCCATGGCCAGGGCGCTCGCACAGAAAGGGATTCGCGTCGTCGGCATTTGCCCTGGATACATAGACAGTCCCATGACAGGTATTCAAACGACAGAATGTGTCCCACCTAACTTGACAGTCCCAAATATCTTGCTTATTCTTCCCTCTTTTTGTTTGGTAGGAAAAGATGTCAGAGGAGAAAAGTATTTGGGCGAACGCAATGGGGGAGAAATTTTCTCGACGTCATCACTTTCGAGATTACATGACCATCGAAGTGTTTTTAAATGGGACTACATATTTCTTCCTCTAGATTCTACAAGAATCTTACTTGAAGAATTCATAAAACTTAGATTATTAATATGAAAATTACTAATATCGAGCAAGGAGGGAGGGCTCGATATTAGTTCGTCCCTGCAGAATCCTCGACGTCGCACCGTTTTCATCGATATCTCAGAAATATGTAGTCCCATTGAAAAGAAGGAAGAAACTTCGCCGGTTTTGGAATCTCGAAGAAAGGACATTGAGAAAATTTGTGTTTGCCCACCGAATGTTTTGTGCGGTGTCCAAAATAAATTGCTGGTCGTTTTCAGCCGTGCAAAAGGACGACGAGAAGAAGCATTGGATCAGCATGAAGCTAACGCCGAAGCGTTACGGGACCTGCGAGGAAGTCGCCCATCTGATCCAAACGTGCATCGAGAACCCGTTGATCAACGGCGAGAACATACGTATCGATATGGGCTACAGATACAATCAGACCGGGGACGCGCAACAAGAGTCATGCTGACTAGAATCATTCCCGCGCCGTTTCGTTACCATACTAGGTGTACACGAACGATTCTTCGAAATGGCAGTAGTGTAACTAAATATACGATCAGACAAGGGCAGTAGATTCAATTCGTCGTTCTTGTAAAACCAGAAGAAAAGCACTATCGAGAGCTTGGATCAACCTAGCGAAGAAGAAAACAACCGAATCATCGTTCAGACTATTTTGCCCGCGTTTGATGTTGCTTGAAGCGAATGCACAATTAGCACAGGATAAGAAATATGTGAAGAAACAAATTCACTCGTTAACTAAAAGAGAATTACTGTTTAAGAGTTCTGATTGTCCCTTGTCTGGGCTTGTTTGAAGATGTTTGAATCGAATGCAGAAGTCTGGCCATATTCCGGAAGAAAGCAACCTTCGTAGCGTCGAAGAGAGACTTGCCGAAGCGCGGAAGTTAAACCTACATTAACTAGAGCCGCAAAATCTGCGAGAAAATAAAAAGCCACGTTTGTGCTCTTGTAGATGAAAAAAAGAAAAGCACTATCGAGCATAGGATAATCATTTTTACGATGGATCACCGTCTCTCGACCGAAATCTCCGCGTGGAATATATCCGCGCGCGGCATCGCGCGTGCAGAATATCGCGACGGGCGTTTCGCAAGGAAAATGTATTTCGCCCGCGGAGGCGGCAAGGTGGAAATACGCGCTCGAGCGACGTCCCCCCCTACTTCTTCCCGCGCCATTCGTTCTCCAGAATCCAAACCTCTGGAGTCTTCATCGGCAGCCTTTGCATCGTGCGACTATACACACACACACACACATCGTGCAAGTCTTTTATATTTCCACGTGCGGATTTGCGTCACGAGGCGGGCGCCCTCGAAGCCGACCGCTCATGTTTTATGCACGCGCGACGACAATTTTATGAGCCGCGGAGCGGATCGTTAGGAGACGCTGTCGATGAATCGGTCATTGGTCGGGGGGGAAGGAAGAAACCGTGTTTGCTCCTTCGCTTCCGGAATTTTGGCAATTTCTTTCGAGTCTACGAAAGCGAGGTGGCGAGTCAGGGGGAACTCTGCTCCGTGTCTGAACGATGCGAGTTATTTATGCGATGCGAATCGGGCTAGTTATCTCGGCGGCGTTAATCGTTGAGGTGTAATTTATGCGAGCGTGACACGACACGCGTAGGGACCATGCGGCTTGTAGCGGGAAAGGTCAGGAAACTGCCTAATCTAAAGATTAATTAAAACAACCCCTACTACTTTGCGTATGCTGTTAATCGTTTCCATTCTACATTGGTCTCCGAGCGTTTCTCGCACCGCGACTGCGTCATCCGAAGGTTGCAGCGGCTGCGACCTGCAGCACACTGCCGGTGATAGCTCCGATCAGAAGGAACCCATCCTGGATCAGCAGCGCACTGGCGACGTACGACGGGATCCTGCTCGCAACATTGGAATATATGTCCAGGATCGTTTGGAATATTCTGTTGAACGCGGCAAGCGGATTCACGCTCTCGATGGCCCTTCGGGTCGCCTGCTGTACAGCAGCTCCCAGATCGGATGGCTCGCCTAGGGCTCTCGCGGTCAAGTTTCTAGCAGCCTCGACGCCTTGCCTCAGGCCCGGTATATTCGGTAGTTTTTGAATGTCCTGCGGCGCCGGAATCCTTGGCACGGACAGGGTGAGGTTAAAATCAACGTCCGCCAACGACGACGTCAGGTTCGCCGACGTTCGGTTGCTCGACTGACGCGACCGTCCCTGTTGAACCAGTCTGGAGATATCGATAGCCCTGGCGTTTCTTGGACCCCTTGGACTAGGCGAACTTGGCGAACTTGGCGAGCTTGGCGAGCTTGGCGAGCTCGTGCTGGCAGTCGGAGACGGGCTGGTGGAAGATAGATTGGAATCGTCGGTGGAACGGCTGCTGGTGGCCGAAGGTTTGCTGGTGGCCGAAGGTTTGCTGGGGGCCGAAGGTTTGCTGGTGGCCGCAGGTTTGCTGGGGGCTGAAGGTTTGCTGGTGGCCGCAGGTTTGCTGGGAGCCGAAGGTTTGCTGGTGGCCGAAGGTTTGCTGGTGACCGAAGGTTTGCTGGGAGCCGAAGGTTTGCTGGTGGCCGCAGGTTTGCTGGTGGCCGCAGGTTTGCTGGGGGCCGAAGGTTTGCTGGTGGCCGAAGGCCTGCTGGTGGCCGAAGGCCTGCTAGCGGTCGAAGGGCAAGGGCTCTGAGTGCGCAAGGTGTTGTCCACCCATTTGCTGACCACCGAGGCGAGCTTTTTGATAAGCTCAGGAGTCTCCAGGCCAAGGCGTGCCAAGTTTTGCAATTCGGATTCTAAAAATTTGCCGATGTCCGGCGCCGGTTGATTGTTGTCAGACTCCTCGCTGGACTGCGAGGACGAGGAACCATCTGGGATCGCCGATGGCAGGCGTCCGTCGATTATCGATCGGCCAGCATCGATGATCTGGTAAAACGAAGTAAAACTATTCCGTGTATTCTTCATGATAATGATCGAATTATCGTTCAAGTTAGTTTGGCTGTGTTTGATTTTAATCCGACAACAAGGATGAGGAGAAACAAGTTTGAAATTAATTGAAACGGAATTACTATTTAGAGTTCAGATTGTTTCCCGTTTGGACTTATATGAAGATGTTCGTACACGCAAGTTCACCCATTTTGCCTCCGCCACAAATTAATGCATCAAATTTTCCGACAAAGCAGCTAAATAAAATTGTGGAGCAAGGAAAAACTTACGCCTCTCGGATTGAACGGTGGAATTAGTGCGGCGGACGCGCCGGCGACGAGCAGGAAGACACACAACACTTTCGCTTGCATGATCGTGCTTCGTACTACACCTTCCATCCGGCGACCGTCAAATATTTATACCTCGCCGATGAATGACGGTTGATAGACGATTATGAATAACACAATGGAGGCACAGCTGTCGTCTCCGTGTTCTTCGCAATGCTCTTGCGTAACAAATGATCTCTCAAATTACTGCGGCAAGAATGAGCGATCATCGATGCACGTGGCATAAATTAGCCGATACCCTTTTGCGAGCTGAAATTCTTCCGGCACTCGTCGATCGGTTACACGTCGAAGAATAAATACGTTTGTCTGTGAATAAAATCCAAGATTCTTGGAATGTTCCCCGGGGAAGCGGCTGGCGGGATTCTCGCCGGGGCGGAAGAACACGCGGCATCCGGCCGCGGAAAGTTTCCCTCTCAGCGAGCCACCGATTCGTAAACGGAAGGCGATGCCCGGCCGAAAGAAGATCCCGCGGCCAAGCGCGGGGCGCGTGTCGCGCGCAAGAAGAATTCCGCGAATGCTCCTCCTCGCTGCGTTCGAGACTCGTCTCGCAGCGAATCCGTTGCGGCTCGCCCCCCACATGCTCGGCGGAATTTCAAGCGGAACGAAACGTTCGTTCAACTATCGGCCAAACTATTCCTCAGATCTTTGGTCGGCTAAGAGACAGCCCACTCGGTGAGATGAAAGGACCTGAAGGACAATGAAAGAAGGGCCTTCTTTGGCCGGGGCTCGGTCCTTGGAATCCGGCCAATTCGTTTGCCAGCCGCGCGGAAGGTGCCTTGCCAGTCGGTTTCCGTCGTCGCGATCGTTGATAGGGTGACGGATTGCAATCGTGTTGAATGTAACGATATTTAATGTATCGATGCTTAGTACGTTCTCGTCTGTCATCCACAGATTCGATGACGCACGTCGCGTCGCGAAGAGGAAAGGAAAAAACAGGTGGCGATGGGGGTGGAGCGCGACAAGAAAGGGGTATGCACGAGCAAGGGGCGCCTTTTGATTTATGTAGCCGCGTCTGTGAGACGACGGCGAACATCAATCACGATATGTCGATGGCGCGAGGTATCGAGTAAGCATACGCCGGTCGCATCGACAGCTTGGATCAAGCTTGCGAGAAAGAAAACAACTGAATTATTGTTCAGATTATGTCGCCCGCGTTTGATATTGTTTGGGGCGACGGGAAAACTTTAATGCAATAAAAGAGAAACGAACTGACTCTAAGAATTCATTGAAAGAGATCAACTGTTTAGATTATTCCCTGTCTGGACTTGTCTGACGATTTTTCAATTGAATACAGAAATCCGGCCATGTTCCGGAAGAAGGCAACCTGCGCAGCATCAAAGAGAGACTCGCCGAAGTGCAGAAATGAAACCTACATTAATTAGAACCGCGAAATCGGCAGGAAAATAAATTCTGCCCTGCGTTCACCAAATTCCGCCCCGCTGCGGTTTTCTTCTCTTTTTTTTGTTCGAGGCGCGCCGCCCTTGCGAACGGTTGGTCTGGCGCTGACGCACGTGCGTGATTGGCAGAAATTCATTTCGCGCGATTTACATGCCGCGGAAATTGCGTGTCTGCCGCGCGTATATCCTGAGACCCTTTGTTTAGATGGCGGGCGTTTGTCATCGTGGCCCCCGCGCGTAGGTGAGCTATCTTCGCCGGGGGGGTAGGGACCGTCTCCGAGCCGCCCTCTAATATCGGGCACAGATGCGAGGTGTGGAGATTGCTGTCGGGTCTGATGATGCAGCCACGACGCGGGGGGGGATCCATTATCTTTTCGGCGAAACAGAAGAGGAGCATTCATACGAAGACACCATTTTAAAAGAGCCGTTCCCAATTTGATCGATAAACAAACGATCATTTCATGGGAAAATTGGCAAACAACTGGCGCGAGACCTGTAAGATTATTCGTTTCAACGGACCCGGGTCCGCAATCAAGTGCTGCAGAGGGGGTTGAAACGTGTATTCCCAACCCCCGATGGCGTACCATAGCCGCGTGACGCAGGCCGCATGCATCGGCGCAGCAATGTTTGCCGATCAAACAGACTTTATAACGAGATGAACGCGTGCAGTCTGTTGACGGAAAATATTGAACGATCGTAAGGTCCGGCATTGTGCTCGACAAAAGCCGTCGCGCCCCGTCCCCTTTTCGACGGGGAGGAAACGATGCCTCTCTGCTGTTCCTGCTTTCCTTTTTTTTTCTCTTTTTCACCGACGGATCGTCGGAACGCGCCCGGCGACACACTGTGTCAACTCTAATGGCCAGGACACGAGCGCGACGGGCAGCCAATTTCTTTGGAAAGAGGAAAAAGAGGGTCAGCGGGAAGGGTGTCCTTGCGCGATTTCGTTGGATCGAGAATCGCGAACTCTCGATCGCAGTTTTCTATTGTCACGTAATTGGAGGACGGCTGGAATAAGATACAGCCGAGCTCGCCGCGGAGAAACGATAAAAGGAATGATCTCGAAGGGAAATTAGAAATGCAAATTATTCGAGTGATCCATTTACGGGCGCGGACGATCCTCCTCGACCCGAAACCAAACAGCGCCACCGTAATGAGATAGCTTCGGCTACAATACACCCTTCGCCCGAGCGGAAGGGAAACAAGAGAACAGCATTAGCGGGGAAGCGTGCAGGCGATCCGGACCGATCAATCGCTATCGAACGTTGTATCGGCGGCGACCGCGACCACGATGATCCGCCTGCGGACAATAGGCGAGCGGGCCGCTAAATTCCAATTAGGCAGCGAGGCCCGTGCACTGTAGATCCAAGAGAAAAAAAAAAAAGACAGATCTTGGTTCACCCAGATCGAGCCGAAAATTCCCTTGGAGTATCGATCGCGCGCGGGCCGAGACCTTCGAGTAGCCAGGTTTGCGCTGTGCACACAGTGCACAGCCCTCGTGAATCTCCGGCGAGGCCGGAGTGGACCATTATGCGCTCCGATCTCGAAGGATTTAGACGTGTGATCCTTGATGAAGTGGTCGTTCGAGGCCGAGGCTTGAATCGTCGCGAGAAAATCGGCCGCCCCGAGGCCGGCCTGCGCTCTGTTGGGCAGCTTACGGGGGTTAGTTACCAGGTCGATACCCTTGTCGATGCCGCCCCACTCGTCTCGAGGGGCAGCAATCTCGCCGCTCCGAGGGGCGTGTAAAGCCTGCCTCGTCGATCGGTGGATCTTCGACATGACACGTTCGCTAATAATTAATTTCGCGCAACACGGCATTCCCGCGACGTGACTTTAGAGACGCGTCGAACACATTCGGGCGCAAGAAGGTGGCTAGACAGGCTCTGTGGAAGAAAGAAGGCGTTAGGGGGCCTGCGTTAAGTAGGGACGACTGCTGCACTTTGCAGATAAAACAGACGGAGGGGCGAGCTGGATGCAGGAGGTCCAAGACCTGGAGAGCTCCTTAAATCACATGTAATCGTTTCCGACCACTCGCTGTCCGGACCCGTAGGATCAGACAGCACCGGTTCAGCCCTTTTTCCTTTAATGTTGGACAGGGGACGAATGAAAGGGTAAACTTTTATACAACAGAAAGTTGTTTAGCAAACATTTCCCTTTGAAATTGTTTCTCTGCTGCTTTAACTTTGTACTTTGATACCTTAATTCCGGCAATAAAGTACAATTCTTACTTCTTCTCTTATTGTAATAATCACTACAAATCTTATCAGAAATTGTAGACACAGTAGATTCTCTATAAGTGACGAATCGGGACCTCTAATCCGTCGCTTATCGCGTAGGACGGGGCAGAGGTTCCATTTGTTATTCCTCCACTTATCGAGAGCGTACTGTATAAAAATCAAGACTTGCTTACTTTCTATTCATCCTACACCCAATAAATGTGTATACCTTCCTCAAAAATATCAGTTTAACCCCTTGCCGTGCCTTTTAACAAATGTTCGCGAAAGGAGCCGAACAATTTCATTCGCCCCCCCCCGGCTTTTAGCGCACGCTCGTTCGGCTTGGTCGGTACCTCCGTTCTTTCACCTTCGACAGAGTAGCACAAAGGGTGGCTATTACAATTAGCGGACATTACAATGGGGTGTGTGCGACAGGGATGAACCGACCGATCGGTACAGTCTATCATTGCGAGGCCGGAGTGTGCGGCGGACCGTTCTCCCTCGCCCACCCCCGCTTTCGCAACCGAAATACCCTGTTCCCCACCGAGCGGAGTTTCACCCCGCTGCTACTTCAAGCCCGCTTTTGACCGGCCTCCGCCGCCGCCCCCGTCGTAATTACAAGCATTCATTTCACACTAAAAGCCGCCGGCGTTGTCCCTGGTCCGTTCGAAACGAGCCCCGCGCGAGTCGCATTTTCGCTACGGATTGCGCCGCTCGTCCAAAACCCCACACACCCACCCATCGCGCCGACGCTTCGGCCCTTTTCCAAATTTCCACGATTACAGGACGCGCGCCGATCGAACGGGCGAATTTTTCCTCGCCGTCCCGCCGAATTCCCGACACCGAGCAATATCGACGATCGCAGCTTCCGTTCTGTCAGACGAAGCGAGTTTCGCGCTTGGGAAGAGAAAGCTTGGATATCGACTAGTTTGCTTGAGATTCGACTAATCTGTCCCGCTTTTTTTTTTTGGCAATCAAGAAAGATCAACGTGAGGATTTTTTTTCGTTCATTCCTCGAATATCGCGCCCGATCGGATACCCTCGACTCCGCGTCGCCGCGAATATAAATGCCCTCCCATATAATCATGGGAGTGTGAAATTAACCCAGCCGATCCTGCAGCCAACCGCAACGCCCGCACGCGCAGCTTTATAGCGGCCTGGGCCTCTCGATGGGCTCTCTTTCGGAATTTTCCGCGGTGTCCGAATTTATGAATGCCGCGCGGGGGAAGCGAATTTGATTCTCGAAAGACACAAATTCGCAAAGCCGCTGTTCCGTATATTCCGTATTTATTCGTTTTTGGAAAAGCGATTAACACGCATCCAGTTACTTTCGTTGAAAAAGCCTCGCGCATTGTCGATGTTACATTAACGGTTTTCGCGAGCTCTCCCCACAGCCATCTCCCCCCAGATTTATCGAGGACAGTATAAAAATCCGCAGCAATCGCTCTTTTTAATTACATTTGCATGGGATTTCCATATTTTCGTCGCGCTTTCGCGGCTCGAGCGCACAGCCGGAAACGAGGGGAAAAGGGGGGGTCGTAAGAACGCTGGTTCGTTTCGAGCGTCGAACGCCTGCACAAAATTCGCCCGCTCTTCATCGACAATAACGGTGGCAAGGACCGGGAATCTGTTTCCCCGCGGATAGAGACAACCCCCATATCCGCGGGTAGGGCAATCGCGCGGATTAAACGGAATCGCGTCGCAGTTTCTGTTTATCGCGTCATATAAATACGGGATTAATTAAAACTGCCGAGTTAATTGAATTTTTAGAACCTTTTGCAGGTAGAGGCCGTTCTACGTCGCGGTCTACGGCGAGCCGCGCCGCGTTAACCGGGCAGTTACCAGGTGGATGGGGTGCCGCCAACCCCGCCCCCATTCCCGGTAAGTGTAATAGCGTCACGGAATTATTACCCTTTTGTGGAGAGAGGTACGCGCCCCCTGCCCCCTGCTCCGGCCCCTGATAAAATCGCTCGGAGGTATTTACGACGACGATGCGCAATCTGCTCGCGAATAAACGGCCGTTGTGTACTTTTAACGAGGTAACCGAGCCGCGCGCCACCGCCGCCCGGGGAGGGCGGGGGGGTGGTCGCACTCCGCGCCTGTCATTATCAACCACGATTTTTCAAACTTGCCAATTTTTTAATGCGATCATATCGAAGGATAACTAAATTTCGGATCACAATGTTTGAACCGTTGCAACTCGGTGAAAAAAAATTGCACGGTCATCTGAGTGGACTCATTTTAAAGCGCAAAGCCTCTGCTTTAACGATCTTCGAATCGATTTTCCCGGAGACCGTTTTACGTCGGAGGACGGAGTGAAAAATGAAAGTTGCTTTCTTTGCAATACGAAGAAAAATTTGCTGAACTCCGTACAGGCGTTTGGATTTCGGAGATTCGCAGAGAAAAAGCAACTTTAGTTCCTCGCGGTGTTCCAGGGGGAAGATCTCCAAGATAGTTGACTTGAAGATTGTTAGAGCAGAGGCCTCAGGCTTCGAAATTAGCCCAGTTAGAGAAAAAGGGGCTCGCATTGCCAGCAATTCGTTTGCGCGGCCAATTCTCTCGAGGCGCAGCTTGGAAAAATAAGGGTGTACCTTTCAATCTGCCGTTTGCCTCATCCCGATATCTCAATTAGTCTCCGAGATACAAGCGTTTAAAGTTGGGGCATTTAAATACCGCGACGTGACCCACACTTTTCCCTGGAACTCGAAAGAATTCGCAGAATCGCCGTCTGCCATTCTGTTTACGTCTTTGCCCGGAGGCGGTCGGAATGCGCTGACTCGGCGTCGGTTGACACCTGCGTGGGAAATTCGGTCAGTGGGTCAGTGACGCGGCGCGAGCCAGAAAGACAGCGATACAAAAGCATTAGAAATTACCCCTTTCTTTGCACGGCGATATCTAAGCAAGCGAAAGTCCTATCGAGTTCAGTAAAAAAAAAAAACATTTCAAAGGGGAAGGAAGCACGCTTCCAATGCGATCCGGTCAGATCAAAAATAATTCATACCTTCGGAGTTGCAGCGGTTCAAAGTCCGTGCAATTGTAACACAATCAAAAGTTTCTCTCTGAATAATAATTGCGAGTACTAATTGGTGCAATGTCCGCAGCGATTTCTTTCATCCAATATTCTAAACTCTTAGCCGGCGAGTTGGACAAAGGTCCATTCACCCTTCTGTTATTTCGCCTGGCCGTTATCAGAGATCCGGTCGGATTAGCATGTCTGAGGTAGCGCCGCCATCAATTTCAATATCCGCCCGATAAATATTCCTTCGGGAGCCCGGCCTTCTTTCGCGCCCCCATCGAGTCTGGAGATCTGTAAGATTCGATGGGGCAGCTGCGAGTCTGGCTTTAGATAATATCCACCCGCCCCCCCCCCCCGGACGCTCTGCGCGTCGAAACTCCGCAACGATATTTCGCTTGGAATGTTCGACGGTACAGAGTCATTCCAGTTAGATGCGCCTTCCGTCTGGGGACGAAAGTAGTCCCCCCGAAATCTCGGGAATACCGAAATCCCGCGGGATCTCGCGCAGACCCGGACCAAAGGGATTCTATCCAGTGGCGAACACCTTTTCGAGTTGCCCTCGCGTGTCTGATCGACTCGATTGATCTCTGCCTGTTTGGAAATGGATTAATTCCGAATGGTAATGCGACCGGTTTATTTGGCACGGGCGTCTCGAGATCCGAGACAAGCGAAGCGGGGGCGCAGGATTTTTTCCGTTTCCCTCGCGGTTTCTATTTGGTCAAGCACCGTTTTACCACCGCCCCCCCTGCGGTAAGTCTACACGAGCATAAGTAACGAAGGAATCTTCAAGACTTTCGAGGCTCCGCGCGCGTCGCTTTGAAAGCGAGGGAAACGCGACGGGAGTTCGGGAAACCGGCGAAAGAAGGCAAAAAGGAGGAAACGGGAGGGGGGGGGGGGAGGGAAGACGAAGGTAATATTAATAAGTGGAGAGAAAAGTTGGTTTGATCAGCTGAACCCGAGTCCCGTCCGGCGCTAGACCACATCACAGGAAAGGCTTCGGGAGGCGGCGGGGCTATTAGCATAATTACAATACTTCTGTGTCTGGCCGATCCGACTTTCTGCTTATCCCAAGCTCCGCCGCTCTGATGTTGTATCTCTGCCGCGAACGGGAGGCGCAGACGAACCCATTACGCTGATGCGACGGGGGGCCCCGAGTCATCGGGACGAACGCGTTGCGTCATCGATATCCCTCTAATTGGCCCCGCGCGCTTCCGGCCGTACGAATCGATAAGCCATTCCGATCTGCCGTTCATCCGAGCACCGGCCGCCGGCCGACGGATGTTTAATCGAATCGCTTCGACGGGGAATTAATGAATGTTTCGAGGGAAAGCTTCTCGGAATCATGATTCCTGAGAGCCGTGCGAATAGAACGGCACTGCAAATGAACCGTTCGTTGTTCGCGCGCGACGTTCGATCTTAATGACAAAAGGATCGCGCGCGGCCACGCGTATTTGTAACCCCCTGCGATCCGCCGCGCGCATGATAAACCGCCGCTCGGCGAAAGCCGGGGGTGGATGGCTGAATCAGCCGCGGTCACCGAATCGAGACACCCCTCGCGACTTCTGGACCGTTTGCTCCCCGGGCTGGGGCATAAATCTCGTTCGCGACGGCGCGAGTTGGTTATTCGTCTCCTCCACCCGATCGAAATATACAATTCGTTCTCCGATCTTAATCGACAGCGTCCGATAAATTGCTCCACGCATTCTCCCTTCTTCCGTCTGTTACTGTTAAACGACGAACGTTTCGCGAAACGCACGCGGAAACGCGGCGCGTCGATCCCACGACCGGCGTCATTTGCCCGGGAAATTACGGTCCTCCGTCACACTGACTAATCCACTTCGTTACGCGCGACAACGCGACTCTGTCACTGGCAACCCGGCTGCAATTCAGCTCTTTCCCCCTTTTTTTCTCTCTCTTTAAATCACCACCGACCGGCGAGAAACTTCCGACTCGTCGCAATATTTCGTTTACAACGAATCCGTTGTTGAGAAGGAAATCGTACAGGCTGCTCCTTTCACCGCGACCGTCCTTTGGATATCCCCGCGGAAAGCCGAGACTCGACTCGCAGCCGGGATAGGAAAAGCCGAATTTCGCGTCTCGTTCGATCCCCGATTGAACGAATACGATTAATCTTCCGTTTACGGTTTCCATTATGCGATTTCTATGTTGTCTGGCCCGCGGACTATCGCTCGCCTCACCTGCCACTATCTGTAACGATGCGGAGATCGCGATAGCGGCTCGGTCTCGCGAGCCCTACCACGATACATACAGTGAAAATGCTCGGACACGGTTTAGAACAGACTAACTTTTCTGCAACCGGAAAGATGGAAGATTTTGTCGGATGACCGACCCTTGAATCATCAGCGTGACGTAAAGGTCCTACTGACCCTGAGTCATCGAGAAGGTGTAAGGCCCATAGATCCTTAACTACGATAAACTACGAATAAGACAAGAGTCAACGGAACTAAGGGTCAGGATCTGCGTTGGTCAAGAAAACGACTATTTAAGTCCCATTGTATTTTTGACACAGAGAGAGTTATACTCGGAATCAAAGAATCAGAGTAGCGGAGAGTTGGACAGACACCCTGTTCGGATGCGTTTGTCATCCGCTGAAAATTCGGAATAGCCCAACATCGTGTCCGGGAGACGTTTAAAGGATACACGTGGTTATTCCGATCGGTGTCATTTCTTCATCCCGGAATGCAACAGTTTACTGGATATCTCGTTTTCCTAATTCTGCAAAAGACGGAGTCTTCGCAGTTATAAAACGAGCAGTGAAAGTCCTCCTTTTCAACTTTTCTTATCCGAGCTTGCAATGGAAATTAATCAAAGTGCATTTTATACATCCCCAAAGTTATAAACGTTTAAGGATCGCAGAAGAGCGAATTTTTCGACCTGTTCAGCGATGTTTAAACGTGCACAGCTGATCGCAGCCCTTTTGTCCCTTAACCGGTGTATATCAGTAAATGGAGGAAAATTATTAGTACAGATATCAAAGGACGGCACGCGACACGGTTGAAAGAAGGCGTCCGCCGCGTTTGGGAGCGACGGACGATCGAATTAGCGCGGTGAAACGGACGAGACGAATCGGGACGTTTATTTTTTTTGTGTTTTTTTTTTCCATTTGATTTCAAGTCGCCAATTCGGAGGGAACGTTGACGAGGCGGGTGGGGGAAAGAGCGTGATGACTCTGCTGGGACAAATTACAGGCGACCCGTCCGCTTTTGATCATTTTATCAAATTCGCTGGAGTCAAAGGGCTGCCCAACGCGCTCGATTCCCGTGTCCGAATCAGCCCCCTCTCCCATTCGACCGCTCGTTGCGGACACAGTTTGTAGTGCGCGCGAAACGGCAAACATAATCAATCTCGAGGGTTGGTAAGAATCGATTGTTCGAGTTGGAAAAAAGAAAATGTTCGGATTCTCATATTATTTTGCCAATCTTTCTTTTCTGCTGGTATTCAAATATTATTTCTCATTTTCCATGCCTCGGAAGCGGCTCGATGCCGACGTATTCCCGCCACGTATTTCCCGATCGCGGAAAACCCGGCTGAATATCTGGACCCGCGTCTTTTTTATTCCCCCTTAAGTGGGCAATTTGTATTTCGCATGCAAACGATCCCATTCATCGGAGAAAATAAATATAGCCCGGCCGCCGCGTTGATGACGAAGCGCGAGACGCCCGAGAGAGCCCATCGGTTTCCAGCTCCCGTTGATTCGGCCCGCGTTCGTGCATTCATCCGGCGCGGATAAATATCTCCGCGCGCGTTTCGAATCGGCGCTGAAGAGACCGGCATTGCGACTCGCGCGACGATAGCTACCCGTTTTCCTATGGAAAACCATCCGGCAGCCCGTGCGCGCTTCTATGAATAGCTGCGGGGCAATTTTATTGCACGCGCGCGACCCCGGGAATTGTAGGGGCGCGACGCGAGGTCGCCGATGATGAATCTCGAATTTTATTTCGCCGCCGTTGCTGGAACTAATTAACAAATTATTCGCGCGCGTTCAGCCCGCCGCCCCGGTCGGGCCACGCTGATTTACCGATTCCGCGGTGATATATCCCCGGAGTTCGCCAGCCGAAACAGCTTTGCGCGGCGAATATTAATTAGTCAACCGGATTAAGATGTATGGGGATCGCGTTCCGGGGGAAATAGTCTTAGCTGGCGGATCCCGCTTCGCCCCTAATAATCGCACCGATACGCAAAACTTGCTGTCTAGTTAATCGGTTATCTACAGTGGCTGAGCTTAGATGCGTCTCTCGCACGTTTCCTTAAAAAAAAAGAACGAAAACGAATGCTGCAGTTACGTTCCGAGCAACACTGTCGAATCGGGGTGGACAATTACGGGTATCGGACTCGGGGCTAATAGTTCTGCATCACCCGGGGGCGCGGACCATTGTTGCACCACTCCGGGGCTCGCCGTGTAATTACCATTACCCACAAACTGATACCCACTGTGCCTATCATATTCCCGGGCAGTAAACGGCGCTGATGCGCGATCGCCTCCGATTCGAGGAGCTGCATCTCGATCGGAACGGGACGCTGACCTAGGAAGCTGTGTACCTTGGAAATTCGATTGAGATTATTAACGTTGCGATCGTTCCGCAAAATTTGGTAGCCGCGAGTTTCGAGGTAAGTTTTCCACGTTTCATCTATCGATCCCCGGAGCGTGTCCGGCGTTCGACAAGTGTAACGCCGAGCGCGCAAAGACGCATCGATCGGGAAAGTGTCGCGACTGTTGCACGCAGGGGCCGTTTTATCGTAGACTTAATTACCTCGGCGCGCGACAATCGGAAACGCGGATCAGCGGGAAGCGCGACGATCGCTACGGCGATTCGCAAGATGCCAATGAGAACTACGGAAACGAGCGCGCAGCCGGTCCGTCTTGTCAAGAGCACGTGCGACGGCGGCCGCGACGCGGCGCAACGGGAATGACACGGTAATTAATGGTCAGGTATCAATTAGCGGCCGCCCACTGTATACGCCCGGTCCCGGCAGTTTTAAATCGGCCCGCGTCACGTTGCGAGCCTCCTCTCTCCCTCTTCGCGCGCGTCGCCCACGCGTGCCGCACACACCGTTCTCAGTCGCCCTCTATTAATTACAACGGCGGGGGGGGGGGGGGGGGGGTCCATCAATTTGACGCATTAACGGATTGCCCGCGCAGGTGTTGCGCGAAACCGCGCCGCCACGTGCGGCGAAAAATGTGCCGGAAACGAAACGGGCAACTAATCGGCCGTCGTCACGCCGGATACTTTTTTCCGTCAGTAGAAGCTGCGATTTCGGTGATTTCCGGATATGCCGTAGATGCCAGCATCCCGAGCAACTTTTTCCTTCGAGACAAACGCCGGGCGGCTCTGGTTTCCGAGATATTTCTAAGAATCCGTTCGCTGGACCACAGCGCGAACGCCTCATGGGACGACAAAGACAGTATTTCGCGAGTACCTCGGAAACTGGGAATGTCCGATGATTTCGCCAGGGGGAAAAGTTGTGGCGAATGTTGATTTCGGCAACCTGTCCAAAGATCATTGGACTACACGCTCTTATCGCTGTTTTTTTTTTTTTACCGAATCGAGGTGCAATTTATTTTGCACGCGGAAGGCGCGAGAGAGCGAGGGGGTGAAAAGGCGACGGGGTCGGCGCAGCTGGCGCGCGGAGACCATTCCGCCCCCGTCATTATTTATGGGGTTTACGAGGTTCGGTCAACCGCAAGGGCAGCCGAACGCACTGCGCCCTTGAGGACTCGAGCTGTTGCCAAAGTGCGAGCCGAGAAGGTTGTTACCATCTCGCCGCGAACCCCGTCCAACCCGCCCCCAGGCATACGTTTGCGTATATTGTTGGCTGGCGGTCGCATTCCCCGGTCCCATCATCCCCCGTTGTCGGAACAATGAGTTCCAGCGGCGAGGCGCTTCTCGAGGGAAGTTAACGTTTCACCTGTTTAAGGTAACGCGGCGAACAACCCTTGTAACCGCTAATGAAGGCGCCACGACGTCTGGCCCGGAGTTCCTGCCCTCGCTGCACGATATTCGCCCTCGAACGGCGTTACACGAAGGAACAACGAATCGTGAGCGATAGAGTGGAACGAACGGGGAGACCACGGACGGGCGGAATGATGCCCGGAATAAAGTTTCCCGGGACAAAAAGCTTGGACCTTAAAATTCGAGAATTCCGTCGAGTTCCCAGGGGGGTGAGGGGGGAAACGAGGCATCCACCTTTTCGACGTATCCCGCTTAAGCCGGGAAATCCGCTTGTTTATACAAACTAGAGGGAAATTCCTGCACGGTCCGTGCAATTTCACCCCTAACCGGGGGAAAAACTTTTCTTTTTACCCCGACAAGCCTCTTATTGCCGGAGACAGTTCTAAGAACCGCTGCTCTTTCCTAACCCCCTCGTCGTTCTAGGCCGAGCCTCCTCTCCCTTCTTTTCCGCGAAACTGAATCTCCGCCCGTGTGCGTGGCAGCCGTGTTCCAGACTTTCCCATCTCGTTTCGCCTGGGAAACTTCGACGCCGGTCCTCGATTTGACAAGACTCGGCCCTTCTTTCTTTCAAATTACAAACGTTGAATTCTTTTCCGCTATCGAATAATAAATCGGACGAGTCTGTGATTAGTCGCGGATCTGGTAAATGGTGAACTCGACGAGCCACCATCGATTCGATGGGTCGGGGGGAGGGAAAAGTATCCAAGCGACACACTCGCGTTCCACGGTAATGCTAATTCCCGACGACCGTTCTATCGTTACACGGCGGCATCAGTGCTGGGCAAACAGCGGGCCCGGACAGATTGCCGGGGTCGACGCGTAACCGATCATTAACCCTTCCCCCCCCGAGGCAAGCTGCAAGTGACCACCGCGCCGGTTTGTTTTACGAGACGCCCAGAAGTGTGTAACGGTCGATTTGCATTTATATTAGCGTTCGACGGACCGTGAGAGTCTTGAAACCGTTGTCCACGCCGGACCCTCTCGCCTACTGCAAGACTATAAAAACTCTCCCCGCGTCTCGCCGTTCAATCGGACGGAATGATAGCCGAGAGATATGGGAGGAAGAGCGGCGGAACAGAATCGTCCGCGGGGATTAAAAGTCGATACAAGGGGGGCGAACGGCCGCGTTAATTCGACCGGCTGAGACGCGGGTCAGATTTCGCGTCGGGCGGCACGCCGCCACTGAGCTAGGGATAAGGGTGGCGGGGTAATGAAAAGGGGGAACCGACGCGTGAAGTACAAGTTAAAGAAAAAGGAAAGATCGATCCGTTTCCCACGGAGGGACATTAAATTGTCTCCGATGAAATCGAGGGGACACGCGCGAGTAAACCGGTTACGAATTAGCTATTAATCGCGTATTCCGCGCTGCGAATATCAGGCTACGTGACGGGAATCCCGCGGGAGATGCCGGCGTACACCGGAAAATCCCCCTTCGTCGTCGCTGACGGTGTGACCCGGTAGAAAAGGTGTGACATAACGGGTGTCTTCGGTAGGGAATGAAGAAAGTTCGTGAAAAGTTACGAGCCCGATTCAACGTGTTTCCTCCGTCGCTTCCCTTGCTCTTTCTAAACGGTCTCGAAAAATCGACAGGGCGACGGAATTAATACCGGCTCGCTACCGAAATGCAAAGTTTAATCGAATCCAACGAAGAGTTCCGTTTAATTAAATTTTGTCCGGCTGCGCGACAATGTTAATGTTTACTCGAGAGAACGGCGACGCGCCGGTAAGAAGTTCCGCGCCTCGTGTCGTTAATATTCAGCTTAATCGCGCTCGGCGTCGGAAACGTACGATAGCCCTTGAAGGCATTCGTCGGGATCGTAAGCAGCCGAGGAATCCAAGGGGTTGCAGCAACCGGCGCGGTCTATAAAGCAGCGCGAGGTTGTAGCCTCGCGTAATTGCGAGGAAACATCCCCTTACCTAACTCGCCCGCGTCTTAAACCAACCCCCAAACTATCCTCCCCTTCCGTGAGAAACTGCAGCCTTCTTCGCGAGCGATGCATTAAACAATTTTTCTTCGACAACCGAAATCCTTCGTCGAAAGGTATATTAATATAATAATAATTCAGTTTACTCGTTTCTTTAATAATTCGTTTGCTACGAGAACATCTTCAAATGGACGTATTTTAGGACGCCTAATGTAGGATGCTTAAAATGTCCAAAATGCCTGGATTGCGGTATCGTTAAAAAAAAAAAAATGAAACGAACGTCATTTCAATACATTTCCTCGACACTTTTACGTTCGTCAAAATGCGAAGGGAAAATTCTTTCTACCACGTAGACGGCGGAAGTTGTAACAGTTTGTAAGCCGGGCGCCCCCGTGCTCTCACGTGCATAGTCAAAGTGCAGGGGAGTACGTGTCCGAGGGAACCGCTTGCACCGTTCGCGACGGGAACAGTCCCGGCGTGTCGTGCTCGGCGCGAAAGTAATATCTGGCGTGTGACTCCGATGTGTGAACGAAACGAGCTCGCTCGAAGGCACGTCCTTTATCAGAATTTTAATGTGCAGCCATGCAGGCCCAATTTGTCTTGCCTCCGGAGAAAATTAAGGTCCCCCTTAATTACGACCGCGAGGGAAGGTAAGCGAAAGGGAACGCCTTGTACTTTTCTTTCTTCCCCTCACCTCCGTGGGCTGTTGCCCACCTTGGACAACAAAATTTGTTTCCTCCCCGGGAAAGGTGAACGAAGACGAGCGAGGAAACGAAGAGATTCTACCCGGATTCATTCTGAGCGAATATTTCGGAGAACATTCTTTGATCGACCATTCTCGAGCACTTTCGACGATTGCGATTTTTCCACGGGTATCTAAACGAGCGCCGTTTCTCTCCCCGATAGCAACCCTCTCTCGCGTGTACGTAAATGAATCGCTTCGCGAAATCGCGGCGCATCAGGCCCCTGGACTCGTTTCAGGCCGAGAATGATCAAGTTACGCGTTGCATTTCCCACGGGCAGACATTTACACCGTGGCGAGAAGCGAACGGACCGCGGCGGGGCTGGTAACAGCGAAACATTTTTCCGTCCTCTTATCTTGACCGCTCTATCCGAGCGGCTGACGCGTGACGGGTTAATACTACTGGCGCGCGATTATCCCGCTCGTTCTTACCGAGAGGTCCAACTGACGGCTGTTTTACATACACGCGAGAGACCGCTATCAAGGATTCCGAGCTACGTTCTTCGTTCTCGATCGACGTTGATAGAATTGCGATAAATAAGGGTGCTCGAGAAAAATCGCGGGACCGTTCTCCATTAGATTGTTCCTCCCAATTTCATCGCTCGCAATTGTAGAATTACCTAATAAAATGGCGAATAGAAAATTCGGGGGATGATCTCAGCCCCGTCCATCGTATCATAGCGAAGCGTTAAAGCGCCAGTTTAATCGCGGGGCGGTTGAATAATGGGAAGAAGGCGAGGCTAGATGGTAGCACGTTCAGAAATAAGCGCAGACGCAGGGGGAGGAGGATTCAAGGGAAAGGGTACTAATCTAGCACCGCTACACACGTAAATGCGATGTACACAGAGCGCACACCGGCTACGTGGGTGGTGCGTAATATTCAAGCCAAGTGCCCGCCGCGACTGTGTCCCGCTTTTATGTACGAGCGTGCTAAGCTTGTTCACGGGCCCACCCCCCCTCGCCGCAACCACTTGAATTAATCGCGGCGCGTTGCGAAAATAATTATTGCTCGTCGCCTGGCTCGCGTGCGCGCCGCAATAATTAACGCTCGCGCGTCGCGACCCGCCCTCGGAGTTTCTTTTCCCGTGAAACCGACCGGCCGCACCTCATCAAACCGTGATTTCTACCTTTCTTTTCCGGGGGACGAAACGGGACGGTGAACCTCCATATAAAAAGAAAATTATTTAGCGAACATTTAGCTTTGAAATTATTCCTTTCCCGTGTGAAGTCAACTTTGTGCATTAACACCTTCGTTCTGGCGACGGAGTGCAATTTTAACAGGCATTTTCTACTAATTCGATAACAGTCGTGGGACGTATGTTATTAAACTGACGCGTTCAAGTGAAATATAAAGATTTGCATTACTTTCTCGTTCAGCGCTATTCGGGGAAATGGAAATATAAATGAGTGAGCGAGTCTTGATTTTTATACAGACTCTCGATATGACTGAATCCCGACCACTCGCGTAATTACAATGATGAAGCGCAGCCTGTTTTCCCTAGAATGGCCAAGTTCAAAGGTCCGTATTTTTAAAACAATTTCGAAGAAAGCTAAATGATGACTTAAACCGTCCCCCTAATTTCGCATGAACTACAATATATTTCAGTTAGAATAAAATCCCTGATGTCAAAAAGCGCTCGATTCGGTATGGAATGACCCTAAACGTTTAGCGTTTACTTCTATCAATCACAAGTCACGAACCAACATTTTTACACGAAACTACTTTTATAGGAAAAACATCTCCAGCAAAGAATCGTGTTACATTTGCCGCGGAGCATCCTAACGAAGTCCGCGGTAAGTGCAATTTGCTTCGGGTGACCGATCGTGCTCGGACTTGGGAAGGAGAATTCCGCGGTGTTGGATTTTCGGCGATTCCCGAAGGCTCACCTTTTTCGATCTCACGACTAATCTAGGTGTCTCCCGTAACCGTCGCAACTTCTTTCGGCCCCCGATCACGTCCTGACCGCACCTAGTTCCCCGTCGGTATCCGCCCTCCTCTCCCGGGGAGGGGTGCAACCCTCTGGTCAACGTACCGTAAAGCAGCCTGATTGTCCATATTGTCCGCTGGCCGCGTTATGGAGATTCCTAACCGGGGTCTCGTTCCCGGCCGGGAAGACTCAGCTTTTCCACCGAGTCGACCGTGCCTGGGGCACACGATTCGCGCGATCGGAAACGCCTGGAGCGTAGGAAAAGCACCGAAAGGATTATATATCGATGATAAATAGGTTAAGCAATTATTTGCCGCGCCAGGACAATGGCGCGGGGGGGTGGACTGACACGCTTTTATCAAGCGCGACGCGGCTCGCTCCGGGAAGCGCGCAATAAAGGAGCAGCGTCGCGAGATAATTGGAAGCTACGGTCGTGGCCTGGACGAACGCGAAGAGATTCTAATGCGGAGGCGCCGACGTGCCTCGGCGGCCGGCACGTTTCACGGTTCCCATCGTTATTGCGCCCGCCGATTTACGACGCCGGGGTTAGCAGAAACTTAGGGATCGTTAATCCGCTGTTTTCAATCCGTCCATCGGACCCGAGAGGTAATTCAACTCTAATTGAAAACGCGATCGATCGACCTTCGCCCGGGATTCGTTGCACAATTTTTTTTTTTTTTATCTACCGCGCGCGTTCGCGCATTCCTTTTTCTAAAGTGCGTTTAAAAACAAAGTTCCACGCTGCGTTCCGTTGAAGTACCCACTATTGTTTCCCCGGCTCGTATTCAGATACGGGGGAGGAGAGTTTGGGATTGGCCATTGATAAAATTCTCCAAGGGAAACTCGTCCCGGAGCGATCGGGATCGATGAGGTGGCAACCCTTGTTCGCCCTCCCCCGCGACTAGCCTGACTGCGGAGCAATTTTATCGATCAGGCGATGACCGAAATAGCGTTTAAGACCACTCGATGCTAAACACTCTAATAAAGACTTATCAAATCTAAATCATAATTCCCTTCTGCTGGAAGTGTTGAAAGGGGTGGAAAGAATCGCGAAACCTATCGTAATGATAACTGTTAATAGCGTTTGACTAAATTCATAAGACATTTGGACAGAAATATTTCCAATGAAAAATGAGTTGATGAAATAATTAGAAATGCTGCGGCTATTTATTATAATTGCGCGTTCCATAAATGCAGCATTCATATATTTTTACTCTGACTCGACTTTATTACCGAAGTTCCAAAACGTTTTTAGAACGAGCCGTTTTAAATTGCAATATCTGGTAAGACTTTTACTCTGGCCCCTGGAAAACCGCAAATCGATGCATTTGGAATCAAGCCGGTAACGAGAAACTGCCATTATCCATGGAGGAGATTCAACAGCGGAGTGGCGAACAATTCGCATAATGGAATACTTTTATCAATGCGGCCGGGCTGCTTAATTATTCAAGATGGATCACGCGCGTTAACCATCCGCCCCATCGATCGCGCGACGACCGTACACAGTAATTCGTGCCGGAATTCGGCGGCCCAAACGATCACGCACCGCTGGTTAACAAAAATCTGCTTTCTCGCAATTTATTCGGCGCGATTTGTACATTTTTAATTGAAACCACTGGCGATATTAAAAATGCAAGCAAAAGACTGTGGCGGAGATTTTAGATTATTTAGAATTGTTCGTTTCATTCATTAATCAATAACCTTTGATATTTTTCTCCATGCAATTGTCACGTGGTAAATTTAATAATTTAATAGAGTAGCAGAAATTTTAGATTGCTGAGAATCTTTTGTTTAGATTGTAATTCAGTAATTTCCGATCTTCTCAAGTAATTGTCGCCTAGCAAATTAATTTCACGGTGGCGAACAAGAAATTGCTCGTACCGTTGAACGAAAAAGTATTAATCCGCCGATTATTTATGACAGTTCTATTTCAGCATTTTAATTATTTCGCTCGGCGAAAAATTAATCCACGATGTTTCATCCCTGCCGGCGAACGATTTAATAATAAATCTTTCAGCGTAAATTTCAACACTTTGCGGATCGGGCGAAGTGAATTTATGCTTCTACGCAACACCGTCGGCGATATAGTTCCTCCACGCGGCCGTGTTATTTATAGACGTAATTTATTGTATTTTACGTAGAAATGGAAACGTACGCCGCGGCGAGCAAGCTATATTTATATAACGGAATTTTTAACGAATCAATTTATATCGGTGGGGAGCGATGCCAGAGAATTAAACATCACGACTTTCGTGGTATGTATCTTACTTAAAAAAAAAAAAAAGAGGAAGAAAGATTAAATCAAAGTCCGTCGATGAACTTTCCAATTAACGACCGCCGCAGTTCCCTAACAAATTGTCACGCGAGGGCTACAAATTCAATTGCAATTAACCTCGTTAGTGGGTCCGCATTGTCAGGCGTTTCCAGGAACAACGTCCGGCCAGGACTTCTTACGGAAGCCAGGGTCAGAGGCCGTGCGTCGCCCAGCAGGAAGCGCGGGAAGCCCTGATGCATAGTCAAAGGAAACGCGGCGGCCGTGATGCGGTGGGAACACGAGAAGTCTGTAGCTTGACCATCATGCGAGCCTGCTTTCGGGCTTAAACCGATCGAGGGTGGAGCGGAACGATACAGTGTCTGCTGGAACAACCAACCCCCCGTAAATAACCACGTTTCCTGACTTCCAGGACATCGGGCACTTCACCCCAAGCCGGAATTTATGGTGGCCTCGAACGGGGAGAAATAATTTCGCGGACACGACATTCAGTGGTTTGCACGAAGCTCCGACGGGGACCGTTTCAAATTTACAATAATAAAAAATAGTTTGGCAAATCTGCTAGACACTCCACCCTAACGCAGCTAAGATTGATCGTAGCAGAAGGGGGAAATAATTCCATGGACATTCACTGGTTGTGTGAAGCTTCAATGGGGACCGTTTGAATTTTGCAATAATACAAAAATAGTTCAGCAGATCCAGAGTGAAAAAATTTGTCAGAAATCTTCCGCCTTTCCTTTCGGAGGCAAAGGGAACGAGATCTGCAGAGTATCGAGGCCTTAAACACCGGAGTCCCGCCCCCTCCGGTCCACGGAGAGGTCTTAACTTCCCAGCGAACGGCACTCGATAATTCATGGTAAGAAGGCTTAAGTCGCGCATCCATGCGAGAGTACGAGAGTGGCGCCGGGACGCGTTCAGACGTTGTCGTCTAACAGGTGCCGATGGATATATCATCCCGAGGGGTAGTTTGCATTGGGACGCCCCTTGTCGTCCCTATAAGGACGGGGACGTCAGCCGGTGATAGATCGCTCGAATTTCAACCAGCCCTCCGCCCCCCCGTTGCCGGGGAACAAGCTACCATGAATTTCACGACTTGGCGAATTTTTTTCACAATTCATTCCGGCTTGTTTGAGCTTTCTTTTAAATCTCTCCTAACGGAAGAGGGTCGGAGGACCCGTCCAGAGGGGCGGAGGGGATGATTCTGGCGAATTTTCGAGGCTCGAGTGCAGGCGGGGGATAGAGATAGCTCCGCGGGATTCTCAGACGGCCCGAATCAATGCAAACAACTGGATATTGCCGGCAATATCAGTTTCCTTAGAGCGGCGCGCCGCTCAACTGCGAAACGCGCCCAGACGACGTCTAACGGCGTCGAAGGTGGATCGGTTCTCTTCATGAACAAAGGAACTCGGGGGCGGCCGGGGGTTGGTGGAAGGAGGCACAGCCGAGGGAAAGTTTGTCTTACCTTCCCTGCCGCCCCCTCTCCTCTGGTTCCCGTTCCAGAAATCGACGTGCCCCTTCCTCATTCGGGACGACATCCACCCCCCCCCCCGTCCTCCAGAAACCTTCGCTACTCCCATCCCTCCTTCGACCGCGTGATTTATTCAGCCTATCTTACGCGAGACCCGGGCATATGAGATTTCTACGAACACCTTATTTCCTATATCCGGCCCACCGGAAGCGCGAGATCGAGGGAGGCGCGTCCGCGGGAGAAGAGATCCCTTATCTTAGCCCCGGATTCCCTCGCCGACACTTGTCCATCAGTCATTTGATCGATCATACTCTTTTTCCCTTCCGTTCGATTTCTTTCCTCGTCTTTTAAATACGTCTCCCGGCCCCTTCGTTGCGCGGGGCCGCGAATTTAAATTGCAAATCGGGCCGAAAGATTCCGCCGGGTCGCGTCTACTCTCGACGGAGCCGGCGGCATTGTTCCGCGAGTCGATGACGGAAAGTGGGGGGGGCCAGCGGCAAAGTGAATTTAACGGGGCTTAATGAGAATCTCGTGAATTTATCAGCAGCAGCGTCTCTGTAAGCCTAGACTCGAACGGAGATAGAGTCCTCCACTATGTAACACCCGCCGGGCTCCCTATACTTATTTCACGGTTTAAGTCCTACTTTCGGTCTTCGAACAGACCTCGCCCCCCCTTTTTTCATGCCCATTTCGATCGCATCGAGCGAAAGAGAATTTCTATGAAATAAGCTACAATCGTTCACGATTGATCGCAGCATTTATTCGGCCCCGCGCAAATTACCTCTCGTTTCGCTTGAATCCCAGAGTCGATGCGACCGCCTGCTGTCGCGGGGTTAGCAGCGCAATGTGCTTAGCAACCCCGGGATCGCAGCATCCACCGAGCAACTTCTGTACAAGACTCGTCGCTTAATGCCCCGGCATGGGAGCGGCGCGATCGCCATTGGAGACTCAAGAATTCTCCCGAACATCGATTTCTCCACCACCGTTTTACAATAATAAAGCTTCGGATGATGAAACACCTTGGACGAAGCGCACCGAACGGCAAATATGAAAGTGATAAGAATGTTCAAGTGGTAATATCAGCTGTAAGACACTGGAGAAGCAATTAGAACGAAAAGTATGGAAGCTCGATATGAATAATAAATCCGGCCCGCTATTCCCGCGTCTCTCTATCGCATCCCCTCTAAACTCGCGAGCACAGTCGACGAGAATTTAATCTGTTCGGAAACAAGGTTTCTGAAGGGCCTCCTTCGCCAAGATGATTCGCAATTAACTTACATAGGAGCCCGTTCGTCGCTAATTAATAACTACGCCAGAAACTTAACGCTCCGCGCTTCGATCGCGTTATTTTCGAGTCGCCGGCTCGGGAAATGAAATTTCAGACGCGTGGTACCCGGCGAACTCTATTCAACGAATCGAAGATCAAATCGAGTTCCACCTTTTTTTTTTTTTTTTAACTAACTCTGTCAAATTTATCATCCTTCCTTTGATAACTCGCTAGCCCCCGTACAATCCAGAGACGAATAAAGGAAACATCGTTGAACTTCGACGGATCGTCCCTATCCACGTCGCGATTCCGCCGGAATCGTAACACGCACAGCTTCCGAATTCAACGAAATGATTATTAAACAACCTGTTGCTGACGAGGCAGCAGTTCGTGATTTTCGTCCCCGGCTAAACCGTCGTTCAGGATTCGGCTAACAGGACCGGGGCAACGAGGAAACTTCATCGCGCATCGTGTTTCGGGAAACAATTATCCAGTGGGGCGATCGATGCAGCTTCAAGTGGCAGGTGTATCCGAATGAAACGATAACCGCGTCTCGGGACGCCGGATCCCGTTTCAGCGAATTAACGCGCGCCGTTTTGCATTGTCGAAAAAGCTGGTCGCATCGCGAGCCCGAAATTTCGCCTCGAACGCGAATTACCGGTCACAATCGTCGCGGATTCCGCGGCATTGCACCCCCTTGCTAGGCGACGTCAAAGCGCACCCCTATTTGCCCTCTCGCGATATTCCGGTTCATCGAGCCCGTTGGTTACCGCTGAGAAAAGATGCCTCTCTTAGACGCGCCCGCAGCGTCTCTACGGTATCAAAGAGGAAGGGGACATTACCGGCGAAACGTTTCTCGCATTTATATTAATACACCGATTCGCTCGGCGATTAATCTCTGATGGAAAGCCGTTTGTTTGAACTCGCTTCGCCTCGGCCGAAGACGGGAAACGTTATAGTGGCGGGGCGAGCCCTTTTATGCTTCGGCCGTTTATTTTAATCGATCCACTAATTTCTAGTCCTATTTTTCGATCCAATTGCACGGGGCGTGAGTCGAGAGCGGAGGACCATTCGAAGCGCTTCAGCGAGACGTAAATGGGGAAACAGAGGGGGTCCGGACGCCGTTCGCGGAGAAAACACGGCGGCGGTGTGCTCAAGTTAATATAACGCGGCTGTGAAATAGGCCGGAAGCGTAACGGCTTCCCTGAAAATTAGCTTCACTTAAATTCTTTGTACGGCAGCGCGGCCTGCTCATTGCCGCGCTTCCCGCTGGCTCAAAGTAAGAGGCGCGAGTAACTTTTATATGTGCTCGCCTTCCTTATAAACCGCTAACGAGTTACCGTCGAGACTGCTAATTGCTGGAAACGAGAGAAAACGCTGTCCGAAGAGCCTTCCGTCCTCTCTTAAATAATCCCACTGCTAGAAGACTCTTCAGGCTTTTTTTCCACGGGGAAACACTCGCTGCTGGCCCCCTGCCCCCCTTCATGAATGACTTCTGTCATTATGCAAGGGGGATGGGAGAGCCGAGGTGATTCTGAACACCTTTTCTCTTTTGGGAAAATGCCGCTCAAGCGAGCATAATTTGGACAGATTTGAGCTAATAATAATTTATCGTTATACTAATAAACGACTTGTAAGAAAGTAATTCTAGTGCTACAAGGTTCCATTGTAGACTAAGAATTGTCCCGATTCATTCGTCACATGTCGGCTACATGTGACGCGCAGCCAATCAGCTCAATTATTCGCTATATAATAATTAAGTCTTGTCCACTTGATGAAATTAGTATAAAGACGGGAATAATAATTACAGAGCGAATAATTGATTGCCCAGGTCTCACCACGTGGAGGTTGCTGCGACGGAGACCCACCCTACCCACGTTTAATCCACGTCCCACCCTTCGTTTTTCGAAAAAAAAACTCTACTATAATTTACGACAAAGAAACCCTGCTCCTTTCGTTGTAAGTTTGCGGAGGCGTTCGTTAATTAAACGCCCTGCAAGCCAGACAGCAAAAGGAGGCCTTAGAAAATTCTCGAATCGAAGCCAAGTCGAAAGATTGCGAGAGGGATGGAGAAATGAAAACCCCTTAACTTAAAAATTAACTTAACGTTACGTGGGACGCACTCGCATTACGGTACGCCTGCATCATTATTCTAACGGGAAATGGGTGTAGAAAGGATTCGTGCATTCTTCAAAATGAAATATGTTGTTCATACTCGAGCCAAACGACTTGAGTTTTTACTAGGAGATAGAAGGATTACTTTACTGTACATGTATCTTGTTCTCGTCGTTTTGGAAAAACGGATTTCCCAAGTTTTAGGATTTTCAAAGTTACAAAGAAAATAGCGAGAGCCATTTTCATTATTTTATAACCATGAAAATTCCGATTCTTTTCAGAACGACGAAAACGGTGTAACGAATACTTTCTACACCCACTGCATTTGAATAAAACAAAAAGCGAACAACGATGCCCGGCTGTACTTTAAAGCGCGAGTGTCCCGTAGCGCAAATCTACTTAATAGCTAAACCAACACGCGCTTAATTACTATACGCTTAACCAATCTTAACGCTAACGTGCCCACTCGGGCACTGCAGTGGCCACCACTGCCGATGTCTTACAGACTAATATCTTAGACTAAAAACGTGCGTCGTACTTAATTAGGACTTAAACGCTACGCATCCTTATCTTATAGTTAACTTACAGCTATTAACAACGCCGTCGCTGATTAGAAATCGAACTTAATATTAAAAGAGGCCTACCTAAGCTATTCAGCTTAAGACTTACGTCTAATATTCCTGCCTATATAAAGATCTAACAGATACTTTCCCATACACATAGGTGTACCTGATTTTACCCTTCTGATGATCCAGCGTTGTCTCGTCGTTTCCTGAAACAGATTGAAACACACGCGAAAAAAAGAAATTGTTAAATCCTACCTACGTAAAAGTCTAACAATTTTGTAAACCCAAATACATCCTGCCTACGTAAATCAGCTAAACATTTGTTCAATTTATAATTGGGCCTACCTAAATGGTATTTCTAATAAAATGGGGTTGGGGCGGGGGGGGGGGGGGGCAATGCATGTAATAACCTGAATCCTATTCTTTGATGACCAAATGATTATCTTGAAGTTTCTGAAACAGATACCAACTCGAAATGGTTAATAATATTTCGTAAACAATGAGTTTCAAACTTTGGATATTGATGAGATGAGGCTGAGATTTTCTACGATAATTTCCATCCATCTTTTAATAATACTCCTCGATTTGCCATGGTATATTATACTTTCGAACCTTTGACGTCCTCACATTTCTTTGAAATACTTGGCATTTTATTTAGAATAATTGGTATCACCTGTGAATCTGTAACAATCTCATGTACCAGATTAGTAGTCTTTCCCAACCCACCCATAGAAAAAAAAACAAAAAGAACAATTTCAGCTGAAAGAAGAACATATTTGAAGCAGAACAATCATTTCAT